>ML685755.1:40873244-40961539 GCA_007922175.1 Pelusios castaneus | reverse complement strand
GCTCGTCCGACGGCGGGCAGGCGCCCCAAGAAGATCCCCGACCGCGCCGCATCTCCGCCCAGGTTCAAAACAAAACTCCCGCCGCTCCGCCTCCGCCGTTATTCGGCCCCGCCCCCGACCCGACGTCAGCCGCCCAGTTCCAGACCTGCGCGACAGCAGTCAGCGGGGCCCCGCCCCTGCAGCGACTTCCACCAATGGGAGCCACTTACGCAAGCAGCAGCTGCGTTGCGAGGTAGCCCAGTGCTGCGCCCGCCTCACGCGTCCGTGACGTGTCCCTCCTGTTCGAGTTTCCAGCTTGGCTGGAGTAGAGCATGCGCAGTAATATACGCTGAAGCCGCTGCTTTGCCCTCCTTTGAGATCATAGTAGGCTGTCCCTGCTGCCCGTTCCCTGGCTGGTCCCGGGTCGGGTGCGGGGGGGCGAAGGAATCGGGGGGGATTGACAGAGTGTGGCGCGCGGGGAGACGGCGCGGCTGCACGGGCCGGGGAAAGGAGAGGGGCGAAGAGCATGGTCGGGACCAGGTCCCAGCGAGTGACGGGGGCGGGAGGGCGCTGCTCCGCACCAGCTTCCTAGCGCGGGGCCGGGAGATGGAAAGTCAGGGATCTCTTTTTGTGGTTACTGCGTCCAGCAAGGCAGTGCAGCATCTCCCCTCGCGCCAGCTCCACTGGCCCCGAGCTCAGAGACAGCAGCACAGTGCCAATCCGGGACGCTGTACTGAGCTGCTAAGGAGACTTGGACGTGTCCGTCCCCCCATCGGTCACACTTTGCTACCCTGAAAGCAGGGCCTGCTCGACCATATAGGTGAACTAGGCAATCGCCGAGGGTGTCAGGCATTAAGGGGTGGGAGAAGTGAATTTTTTCTCTATTTAAAAAATGTTTGTTATCTCTTATAAATGAAAGAATTGCCCTGGAATGGGGGCACCAAAGTCATAACTCGCCTAGGGCACTAAAAACTCTTGGGCCGGCCCTGCCTGAAAGGCAGAGAGGCAGCAAAACAGAACACTCTCCGGTGTCAGCAACAGCCGCCAGGAGCGACTGGTGGGGTAGCGGTGTGCACAATTACACCGGGTCTTGCTCTCACTGAAGTTAATGGGAGTTTTCACAGTGACTGCATGAACTCGTCAAAACAAGGATTGCGGCTTTTATTCCTTTGGAGGAACTACATGCATGTTGATGATGCATAAATAACAATAAGGTTAAAAAGGCTGTGAGGGAACAATATAAACATGATTTAGGTGTCTACTCTGGAGCAGATGAAAGAATCTTTGGCTAGAACATCCAGAGTTAAAAAAAGGAAAAATTAAAGATCTTTTTGTTTCTCACTGCTAGTCTACATGTCCTCAAGTTCTTTATCGATGTGTACCTGGATTCTCTTAAAAGACTTTAAGAAAAATCAAATAATTATAAATAAATAAATAATTTCTCCTTGGTGGTTGTTTTCTTAATTTTTTGTAATTTATCAGTCTAAGCATCTCTTGAATAAAGGAGAATTCAGACTCAAGCAGTTGTTGAGAGTTTGGTGCTTTTCTGAATGACACCAGTTAATCTGACGCTTCACTTCAGAATAGATTTTTGTAGCTGAATTACAAATCCCTGGACTCTGATGTTTAGAATGAAATGCTAATAAAGTTGTACACAGTGTAGCAGGTATAGAAATTGAAAGGATGCCAATATTTTGCAGCATTTGGGGTACATCTACACTAGAAAAGCTACGTCAACTCTATTAGGTTGACTTAACAAGGTCAATTTAAAGTCGACCTTGTTAAGTCGACTTACAGCATCTACACTAAAAACTTAAGTTGACTGCTTGCATCCACACACGCCGGTGCTAGGTCAATGGAAAGCTGCAGCTCAGGGGAAGAAAACTGCAGCTCCCTTCTTCTCCCTGGCAGAAGGGAGCCGTGGCTCCCCCCAGGGACAAGGGAGCTGTGGCTCCCTTCTCCTGGGGAAGCTGCAGCTACCTTCTCCCCAGGAGCCGCGCCTCCAGGGGGCCGTGGCTCTCTTGTCCCCAGCCTGTCCCCCTGCGGTCGACTTAAGGAATTAGGTTGACCTAGGGCGTCCACACTGACTTTAGGTCGATTTAACAGGTCAAATTAAGAGTTAAGTCGACCTAAAGAGTGGTAGTTAATTAAGTTGACTTAAGGAAGTGCTTAAGTCGACTTAAAGAAAGCCATGTGTGGACGCGGCACTCTGTAGGTCGACTTAAGCCTCCTTAAGTAGACCTAAGTTGCTAGTGTAGACATATCCTTATACATTATGACAATTTATAAATGACAACACAATTTATACCTTACCACAATTAATATTTGTGTTGTTTTCAATAAAGTTATGCAGTTTCAGAGTATTAGCAAGTGTATTAATCAAGAACATCATGTATCATTAAAATAGATTATTTTGAATACTTAGATAAAATTATTGAAACATTTATTAATAATTTCATAATGACTAGCTAGGACAATCAATCAAAGTTGAATAATGACCTGTTTCATGAGATTAATTTTCTTGACTCTCATTTTTGTTACTATTCATTATCTTATTTTTTCTAAAATAGGTCAATACCAGTTCTTTCAGATTAATATCTTTTAAACAGACTGAGAACAATTTCTGATCTTTCAGTGGTAGGAGTGCAATGTGTTTAAATTGCAGTAATACATCAATTCTTAACTGTATTTTTGGAATGTCAACTTTCCTTTTACTTATTCAATATTAATGTGATGATACAGTAATTGTGTTAGTTCTGCCTGTTATGTGTATTGTGAAAAATTATACATTTAATTATTCATCACATTTAACATAATCAGAATGGAAACCAGCTGTATCTTCTGTGGTTTTGCAGAGGCTGGTTTCCTTTACCAACTCTGACCTTAATCAAAAGCTATTTTGATTGGGATTCTAAATACTACCTCTTTCTCTCATTTTTTAGACCTAGGTTTTTTTCTCTATAAGCTTTTCCTTAAATAGTTACGATCATGAGGACAAATTTTCATTTATGCTCATGAAACCACATTGCTTCAGAAAATAGAAGTTAGCATTTGTAATGACTGAATGCTGTTAACTAGAGTGGGATAAATACTTTTGTTACTAGTGAAAGGCATGGCTTTCTGGAGAGTTCAGAACTCTAATGGATGGGATAATATGTTTGTTTAAAGTAAAAGAAATGTTATTTAGAGAATGTGACACCCCTTTCTCTCATCATGGTTACACACAAGTGTTTGAGAGTAAATTTTGTCCCATGACATTTACAACCAAAGCAGAAGGGTAGAGTGTTTGCTTTCTGCACGGCAGGTAATACAACTCTGAATCAACTGGCATGAAGAGCCCATCTGGGATGTAATTCATCCTCCCTACAAGAAGTCTGTGTAATTATTTGGGGAACTAAGTGGGAGCAGAAAGTATGGCAATCAACCCCCAACATGCAGTAGGCACTGGGCTACAACATAGCTCAATGTAACATTGTTGATATCCTAGTTTATAGGCTAGGATAACTGCATATTCCATGTAGAGGTTTGACAATCCTTGATTATATAGTCACAGATAGCATGGCTCCACCTCCAAAAATCCCTTTTGTGCTGACCCATTTGGAACTAGCCTCTATGAGGGCATATTTGGAGTCACTGAAGAAACCCTTTACAATGCAAAGGTTTCTATGTTAGGTCCCAGTACAGCCCCAATGCAGAGTTTATCTAGTCCAGAGGGCCTTATGCTGGATTGAATTCCATCCAATGTGAGAGGCCACCCTTCCCCAAATTTAAAATCATCATTATTGCAAGGGGTCAGGGCTCCTCAGTCAGGGCCCCCACATGGCAGGTGGAAGGGTGCACTTTACCAGGGCCTGGGGGCCCAGCCCCAGCTGCAAGCCCCACTACAAGTTTGTATTGGGTCTGAAAAAAATTATGCTATCCAATGTTATAGGCAAAAAAGATCTACCTTCCAAACTTGCATCCCCTATCTGCTTTAATACTAAACCTCCAGACTTGACAATATTTTGGGAGTCGTTTCCATAAATATGAATAATTTCTAAGTGTTGCTTTGAAAATTGATCCTCAAGGCTAGAGGTTCTTAATGCTCTGTGAAACCAAAGGATGTTAAGGTACTTCATAACCTGTAACATGATGATGCCAATGAATAGAACCTACTCATTTGTTTGTCAGTAGCATCTACAGGCCTTGGTGCTATGTACTACACAAACATTTATAAAAACCCCAAGATGTGCTTCATTAGAATCTGTCTACATGCTCAAAAGACTTTGCAATACAAAACAGAAATCATTTATTAGAACACCTCAAATTGCAATGTAGGTACACCACCAAGCATCTGCAACCCAATAGTTGCTCCAGGGGGTTTCACAACACTTGATTCAGCCAGTTCTTCCAATCCATCCTCCCTGTGCAGATCCACTTACATTCAGGTTTCCCAGAAGCACTTCCTCCCAGAAATATTATAGTTAAACAGGATAGATGTCTCAGGAGCATACCAAAATGGTTCTGCCAAGAACAATGTGAGTGCATGGCTGCAATAAATCATTGCTAGGACAAGTGATGACCATTAACCACTGTTTCAAGTCTCTGAAACAGGTTTTTTTCCTGTAGTGTAGACACCCAACAGGATTCTGTGGGAGTCTTCCTAAAAATTGACATTGCTAATTAGAATGATGGTGCGGCATACTCTGTTTGTCAAATCCCAGCATCAATAGACCCCACAATGTGATTCTATCAATAGCATAAAGGGGGTCATGTTTAACTGACACGAACTTAAATTGGAACCAAGAAGAAATAATTGAAGTTTTGTGTGTGTATAATCACAGTGTGACTGGGTCCTAATGAATACGAATATTTATTACTCTTCTTGAGTCAATTGTTTTCCAGGCTGGTTCAAACACCAAGTTTTATTTTATATTAGAAACATTTTAATTCAAAGTTTAGTCTTTGAAATAGTGCCATCTCTTTTTGCTTTGATTGTAATTTGTGTTTATTTACTTAGCCCCTAGTTTTCCTCTACAATCAGGATTTATTATTCATTTCAGCTGAAAGATGTTTAAGTTAAAAAATAAAACATGTCAAAAGAAGGCTCTCAACAAAAGCGTTATTCCTTTTCTCTTAAATAGCATGGGCTAGATGTTTTTAAATTGCATTTAACAGTCGTCTTTAAGGGGTGATGTTTTCTTGTTTTTGCAAGCCAGGCTCGATCAACTCTGACCAGGCAGGCCTTGCTGTGGAGAAAAAGACAGATGTTCTAAGCTGGGAATGAAAGAGGCTTTATGCCACCTTTGCAGTTGAGTGTCATAAAGCTGCTATTCTGGGAGCCCTGTACCACAAGAGGGGTTCCTATGTAGTCAGTAAAGCCAGCTTCTGGCTCCTTTGTGTTGCTAGGGATGGAGAAGTACAAATCAGCAGAGGGAGGCCGAAAGTAGGCCCAGAAGCCATATCCTGACTTTGGGGGTACACAAGCTGAAGATTTTTTCAGAAGAATCAGTTTCTCAAATCATCTTTTTATACGCCATTCTCTGCACACTGCAGCAGCTAAGTGATGAAAAGAGTTAGCTTTCTTCTAGCAGAAGAGAAGATGGTAGCAGGGAAAAGATCCCTAGTTATAAACTACTGCTTTGCTTGAGAGTTGCATCAGCAAATTATTCTAAATGTAAGACCTTTCTTTTTAGTTTAGTAGGAATAAAATATCTACACTCACTCTTCACAGCATTGCGATACTTTTCTTTATTTCTTGGTACTAAAGTTGATCAGGCAGGAGCTCCCAGCATGGGGAGAACACATGAAGGAGGCCCTTTAAGAATCTATCTATCTGACAGATCACCGGCTCTCAGACCAGCATCTTCTCCCCTGGCCTTAGGACAGGATACCTGGCACATTTTGTTTTTAACTGTGGTAAACAGATCTATTGTCTGGCATGCAAACTTGTGGAAGACGTCTGTAGGATAGAGCCCTTGATTTCCCAATTCACTAGCATCGTTCCTGGTTGTTAGTGAATTGCATACTTCACTGGTTTGCTAGGATGTTGTGAAAGCCTGGCAGAGGCAGAGTTACTGACATGATTTTGTGATGAATACACCAGAAGTATTCAAACCTCGTTGAAGGTACTTGATAGTACTTGGCTGCTTTTTGGAGGACAGCACCATGGATGCTAGAGTCTGTCAAAATGTTTTTCTGGCTCTAACAGCCCCTCATTAATTGGCCTGACCAATCTTTCAGGCATTGACATGTGCACTGTATTAAGCAGCTTGTGAGAGTGTTTTTCTGCACTACATATACAGAGATTTCAATACTATCTCTCATTCAGACCTGATGTTCCTGGAGTGTTTCATAATTATCCGATTGAATAGAAATAGTGGGCTCAACTGCATCACCTGAGGAGGATGAAGAGATAGCTGCAGGAATCAGTTGTTCCTCAGCTTGCAGGTGTTCATCTTCATGTCTCTGCTCTTCTTGCTGAAGAGTGTGAGGAGCGAATGCCACCTGTGCTTCTTGAATAAACCTGGGACTCTGCAAGAGAGGAAGATCTTGCTTTAGAGGAGACAACAGAGCTCAGTTTCCTTCCTGCCTGCATGTCCCAAGGTCCCAGTAGAGTCGGCTGAATATTATATGGGTCAGGGACCAGGCACAATGGGGATGAGTACCATGGTAAATGCTCTTTCCCAGCCCCCCATTGCTATATTAATGGGTCCTAGACTCTCTGTCTGCCAGATAGGGGTGATGCGAATGGAGCTGGGGTGAGTGAGTAGGAAATGCTCCTAAGTAGAGCTAGAACAGGAGAACCCTCATGGATTCCAGGGGAGGGTGAGCTAAGTCTGCCCTTTGTAGGCCCTGAAGAAGAGCTTAGCACCATTATGGCATCAGTTGTCAGTACTGTACCAGGCACTCTCACAGTCAGAGGCTATGTCTACACTGGCAAGTTAGTTCGAATTAAGGAGGCTTAATTCGAGCGAACTAAAGCCATGGCTACACTAGGCTTTAATTAGTTCGAATTAAGGGCTTCCTTAATTTGAAATAATAAGTTCAAATAGGGCATTAGAAGTAAGGCTTAATTCGAACTAACTAGGTCGAATTAACCCATGTGGCCATGTTAATTCGAACTAATTTCTTAGTTCAAACTAACCGGCCCATTGAAATCAATGGGGATCGCTAATTTGAACTAACTTTTTCTAGTTCGAATTAAGCTAATTCAAACTAACTAAAATTAGTTTGAATTAGTTAGTTCAAACTAACTAATTCGAACTAATTTCAGTAAGTGTAGACATAGCCACAGACAATAATGGTGACTTAGGCTGTGCAATCACCTTTGGTACTGAGCAACCTGAGAAATGCTTTGGTTCTCCCAGCAGTAAGAGTAATTGCCTTGGGATGAGTAGCACCCTGTTTGTAGGTGCCAGGGCTATTGGCACTGATGCAGGTTCCGAGCGATTGGTGCCAGGTGAAGTACTGAGCTCCACTCAAGACGGTACTTTTATTTGGAGCGTGGCTGTATCAGGGTGTCTGAAGAACCCCATTTTGGCAGTGAACCCTCTGAATGGCCTAAGGTGAACGATGTAGTTTTTATAAGGTTGTGGAGACAGTGAAGAATCAGTTTTCCTTTCTACCTTTCATATGACAGCAGGAGGAGAACTTAGCTGCTGTATCAGTCTCAGTAGGAGCAGTGAGCCCAGGAACCTGAATTTGTGTGTGTGTGTATGTTCTGCTTAGTGCAAGGTGGGAATAGCACCTGTTAATTATATTATTTTTGCATCTAAGGAAAAACTCTTTTATTCACTGTTATTACAAAGATGAGATTGAATAGTGAACACCTTTTATGTGTGGGTGAGTCATCAAAGATTTCTGTGGTCTTTCTAACTGTTTCATGATCTGCTATATGAGCTGAGACATCATCCTATTTCATTTTGTGTTTTCAATTATGAATAATAGCAATAATAAATAGCATCTTACATTTTCATAGCTGATTTCATCCAGAAGAATAAAAAAGAACCAGTTTCATGTATGTGTGTATCCTATACACACACACAAAGTCTATATATATTTGAATGCACAGATTTTCAAGAACTGATTGAGTATAGTCATCATAATTATGTAAATAAAGCTATTTTGAAAACAAACTAGAATTCTAGAGTGCCATCTCTCTTCTTTTTATCCACTATTTCAACCTGAAGAAAAAAGACATTTCACCAATGAAGAAACTTTTTAGGTGCTTCTCCCTGCCCCTCGAATAACTACAAAATATTTTTTTAAATTTCAAAAATGGGGAATATGTCACACTTTCTTCCAAAACAGATAATGTGTTCAACAAAAGAGTTAGTCATTTAGTTTGGGAATGGATATAGGAGCAAAGCATATTTTGATGTGGGTCATTTGTTCTTGTTCCATGGCTCAAAATTACATCGAGCTTATTGGCCTACAACAAAATAGGAAAGAAAGTTAAAGAGTGCCAAACGATCATTTTTTTCCTTTGGGTAAGTAATGTTCTTCCAATTTTCAGTTTCAAATTTAGCTAGGTGTAGCTAATCACACATGCCTTCAAGACCTTACCTAGCATATTGCGTGAAAGAAGGGATTTAACCTGAGAATGATTATTTGGCTTGCTACACATGGGGTTGATTCTTCAAGGTGATGAACACCTTCAGCTTTGGTTGCAGGATCAGACCACATGTTTGTTTAGTAATGTTTGGTGACTGATGTCTTTTATAACTGGCTGAAGCAGTGCTTAGTGTATAGTTATTTGAAAAGGTCTTGGATGTTATCTGCTATTTGAAGGTTTCAATGTTTCATTTTAGCCCATCTCTATGAGACATCTTCAGTTCCAAAAAATTCTTTGGAAAGGAATTTCCTTTGTGCACAAAAACACTTGCTGATGTCAGTGATAGAAACTGCTGATGTGTTTCTGATATGAGTCTTAGTAAATATAAGATAATACCACCAGCTTGTTTTGACCAAAACAGATTTTAAAATTCTAATGCGTAAAATTAACTTAAAATATAGTAGATTCAAGCAAACCTTGACTTTTCTGACTTCACAGCCTTCATGACATCCAGGGCTTTTTTTGTGCCTGTACACACGGGTATATATATGTGGAGTAAAGTCTCATTAAACAAAGGCAATGCGTTGTGTTTATTATATGACTGTTCACATGATAGACTCCTTTAAAACAAGAAGAGAATCAACCTGATCAGTTTCCACTAAAATCAAGCATTACACTCCCAAATTATGCCATCTGTTGGTCACCTTCTGAGGGATGCTAAGCACCCTTAGTTTCTACACCCTCCCTGCCCCCTTTAGAAATCGTAAAGTGCTTGGAAAGATCTTGACTGAAAAACACGCATACCAATAACCTGAAAAGCGCTCCCTCCCCCCAATCTCTTGGTAAGATTTCAAACATGAGTCATATGCTGTAGCTGTGTGCATTTGGACTTTGAGTAATTTAGGTGATAGTGCCAGCTTCTGGCAATTTCGTATTTAAATTACAATAGATTAAACTCAGAGATGTAGCAAATGAGGTATATGCTCTCTACAAAAATGCACACAACTCCTATTGGCATATGAAGGGGAGGCTATTTGCCAATAATGTGAACTTTAGGAATAGAGAACTAAACAGATGCATACTAAGATCCGATCCAGCAAAACAATTTTGTATGTATTTAACTCTATACATGTGAATGGTCCTTATGAAGTCAGGAAAGAGGACAGGAGCAGAAGAAGCTGGACTGCTACAGGACCCTAGATCCGAACCCTGCTATTGCTGCAGGTAAACTGGCAAGTAGCTCCTTGTAGGCCACCCATTTTCCCTTCCTAATTCCATGGTGGTCCCCTATCATAGCCAACTTTAGGAGCAGCTGCTGTGTACACAGATGGAGGCTCATGTAACACCCTGACAGCCCAAGGTAAAGCCTACAGAGTCCAGTGGCACTTTTAAAGACTAACAGATTTATTTATCGCATGAGCTTTCGTGGGAGAAAATCCCACTTCTTGCAACACTTGGTCCAGCCTCTGAGTGGCATCATTTAATGCTCCTGCCTCCCATTTGGGAGTAGCACATCTGCGGGAGTAGGGGATAGTATAGAGCAGTGATGGCGAACCTTTTAGAGACCGAGTGCCCAAACTGCAACCCAAAACCCACTTATTTATCGCAAAGTGCCAATACTGAGGTTTTAGTTAGAAAAAACAACTGCCATAGGTTGTTGAACCCTGGGCGTGCGTGCCACCAGAGAGGGCGCCGAGTGCCACCTCTGGCACGCGTGCCATAGGTTCGCCACCACTGGTATAGAGGGATGGCAACAAAAACAAGTAACAGAGCAATAAAGAGTGACACAAAAGAGGGTAGGGACAGAAATAGAGACACAGCAGCACATCAGGTCTCTAACACTTGCAAAGTTAGCATCCCACAAACCCCACAAAGGTTAAGGTTGTACTCCATGGCTCTGAAACCTTTCCTGCATTCTGTTCTCCTCTTCCTTTCATATGTAACATCTGGCCAAAGCAAAAGGTCAGACTGTCGTTTTCTTGACTACCTAATGCAGGACAAATAGCTCCTACAAAAAGTTTCAGCATGACTAGTACACATACTTTAGGGATTAGATAATGCTCTGAGTTTCAACAGGAATAACTTCCTCTGAAGTATGGCTCCGGTGAATCATTTAGTGGGACAGCCTTCATGACATCCAGGGCTTTTTTTGTGCCTGTACACACGGGTACAGAGTACCAGCACCCTTTTTTCAAAGCGATGTGGCCCCAGCACCTGCTGTCACCGCCTGCGGCCCCAAGTCCTAGCTGGGGTCGGGGTCGGGACTGTATCGGGCTGCTGCTACTTGCAGCGGCCCAGCCCCAGGTTCCTGGCCAAGGTCAGGACCAGATCAGGCTCCTGCCACCACAGCAGCCCACCCCAGATCCCTGGCTGGGGTTGGGGCTGGATCATGCTGAGCACTGGCACCTTTTATTTTTTTACCAAAAAAAAAAAAAAAAAAAGCACTAAAAAGCACTGATGACATCTAAGTAATGTATCAGTGGAAGAATTTTTCCACCAAGCTAGCTACCATCTCTTGAGGTGGATTTACTATAGCACTAGAAAAACCCCTTCTGTCAGTGTAGCAAGTGGCTACATTCAGTGGTTAAATGGGAATGCCATTCCCGGGCCCCCACAGATTTCATTCCTATGGGAAGGGGGCCCAGCAATTAGGAGAACTCCGGGGCCCATCAAATTATAATTTAACCACTGGCTACATTAATTCCCCTTACTACAGCAGCGCTGTACCACGTGTCAGGCAGAGGTACCCTTAATAAAATTCAGAATACAAACTTGCCAAGCCTGCTACTCTGCCATCAGTATATCCTACCATGCAGTCACCATGTCAGCAGCTGAAAATCTGGGCATAAGGGCAAAAGTCCCGCCACCTTCAGTGGGCCCACCCAGGATCTTACACATTAAGTCCCGTTCTTGGACTTGCCAAATGCTTTGCTTCCTTCTCCTCGTCGCTACTTCTTGTTGGCATTAAACAGTTTGCACTCCTGTGCTCCTACACTAAAGGAGAAGACGACAGGTACAGATCCCCGGCTGCTGTCTCTTGCTCTTCCTCCTTCCCTTGCTCAGCTTCTGTTTCCAGGTTTGCTCCCACCCTGGCCTGAAGTGGATTTTGCTGCGCGCTCTGCCAGCCTGACTCAGCTGAGCTCTTAGCCCAGCCCCTTCCTTCCCCCGATGCTCCGCCCACTCGCCGCTCAGCTCAGCGAGTCGGCTGGGGGAATGAATGAGAGGAGGGGGTGTGAAGAAGTGGGACTGTGATTTACGGCTCTGCTGAAAACGGCTTTCCCCGCAGCTTCAGCACCGCCAGCAGCAGCAACAAGTCAGGTGAGTGAGGGCTGCTGTCTGCACCGTGACTGCAGAGAGCCGGGCCCGGGGGATGTGCTTGCTGCAGCCGGGGCAGGGGATAGAGTTTCGGGCTGTGTAGGCGGGAACTGGACTGAGCTCGGAGAACTGGGGCCAGGCACGATCCACACTCCTAACAAACACACGCACACTGTCTGCTGGCTCCAGCGCATCACCATCCTTGTACCTGTCTGCATGCGTATACAGGCATCTGCCTATCTGCAGGCACAGTTCTCCGTTTGTCATATTGATGGAGACAGTTATCAGGGCTCATTGTTTACTGCTCAACATCACTAATGTCAAAATCTTATTCTTGGCCTTGATCTGTCAGTAAGAGGAATAGTAATGAACATATGGAAAGGCATAATAAGCTATGTAGCTTCTGAGTATGCTACATTACAGACTAACTTCATACATATGGTCAAATTCCAAAGGGGTAGCCGTGTTAGTCTATTGTAGAAAGACAACAGAGTCTTGTGGCACTTTTAAAGACTAACAGATTTATTAATAAATCTGTTAGTCTTTAAAAGTGCCACAAAACTCTGTTGTCTTCATACATATGGTTCTAGCATGATGGTTCCGCGTGCCTGCTAAGAGAGCTTTATGACAGCTAAAAAGGATACACATTAATTAGTTGACTTTATTCCTCCGTGTGATGAAATGGCTGTTTGCTTTTCTCAAGAACTGGTTTGAAAATACGTTCTTAGTTTGTATTAGCAAAATACCCACCACTTTCCACAATTGGCAATAAGAGCAACTTTTTGCACAACTCTGAAAATGAATTGGTCTTTCCTTCCAGGATTCAGAGAGTAATGCAACAGAACACTTTTGAAGAAAGCAGACACCCTTGGCAGAAGTCATTTGAAAACATCAGTATCTGCATGCCATTTCGTTGCCCACGATGTGGTGACCACACTAGATTCAGAAGCCTTTCTTCTCTGAGGGCACATCTGGAGTATAATCATAGCTATGAAGAAAAGAGTCCTCTAACAAAATGCAACCTATTTTCTTCCCTCAAAGATGCAGACCTGCTCTCTTCCTCAGAGACTATGACTCAGGGAAAACTGGGGAACAGTAGCAATGCCGTAAAACAAAACCCACCCTATATACATTTTTGTGACATATCACTTGAGAACACAAAGAACAGAAAATCACTGGAGGTGGAAGCTGAGAGGCCTGTCTCTTTTGTAGCAAATTACACATCAGCAGACTCCACAGGTGAGTGGATTTCTAAACCTGGGATTCCAACAACGGACTCCAAAGCCTCTTTTGAAGCACACATACGAGAAAAGTTTAATAGGATGGTAGAAGCTGTAGATAACACAATCGAGAAGAGAATTGACAAGCTTACCAAAGAACTGGCCCAAAAGACTGCTGAGCTGTTGGAAGTTCGGGCAGCTTTTGTGCAGCTATCTCAGAAGAAACAGGAAGTTCAGAGGCGAGAGAGGGCCCTGAACAGACAGGTGGATGTTGCAGTCGAGATGATTGCTGTGCTGAAGCAACGTCTTACAGAGTCTGAGGAAGAACTTCACAGGAAAGAAGAGTAAGTGGAAAGGCAGTAGAAGCACAGTGTTGATGGCTTTGCATGTGCTTGGAGAACATGTGCAATATTAGAGAGAGAGAGAGGGTCTATATATGGATGAAAAAGCATCATGGGTACTATTGCTAACTGAACATGAGGGCATAGAAGTGCCATGTCTTGATTCTATGTTTTGTTTCCAGGGTGGTAACTCCCCATCGCACTGGCATTATCTATTGAGAGATAATGTGCAGTCACCACCAAAATCTTACCATGGGTTTCATATTTGAAAGAAGTGTCTCTCTGTCACAAGAACCCCTCTGTCGTCACAACACAGTGCAATGCTAGTTTAGGCAGCATACACCCAATTTTACCTTCTGTTAGGCCAGTGTTAGTCCATTGATTTCAGTGGAGTGGCCCAGGTGTCACAGATACTGAACTTTGACTGAATAAACTAATTGACATGTATGCTGCATGCAGGTTTTAAGAGAGGTTTAATAAGGGCCAGATTATGGTGCTTTTGCTACAATGAATAGTGCCTTACTCGGAGTAGTCCTATCAAAATCAGTGTGCTATTCTGGAAGAAGGTACACTTGGCGTGAGTAAGGGATCACAATCTGCCTCTAACAGAGGGCAAACTCTGCCCTATGTTGTGTGGGTGCAGCATGAAGAAGCAGTAAAAGGAGTTTCTTCTTTCCTATGACACAGCAAGGCAGGGTTGCAGGTCAAGTTCGAGAAGAACCTGGAAAGGAGTTGGGGGAGGGAGGGGAGAATATCTATAAAAACAGAAATTTGTGCATCACCAGAGCCAGAAGCAGCTTCCAAACTCATTTTGGCAAGCTTAGTTCATCTAAAAAATTTCTCATGATGCACCTATTAAAAATGTAGAAATGTTTGTTACATTATTTATGTCTGAACTACTTATTTAACGTTTGCTGAAACCCCTTCAGACAGTTAGCAATAACAGCTTATTTTTAGTAAAATGCATGTTCTTTAAAATGTGATGCTCCTAAACTGGTATTAGTTAACAAAAAGAACTATGAGGAACACTAGAAGGTATGAGAGTGATTTTAAAGAGATAAACATTTCCAAAATAATGGATCCAATCCTGCAGCCCTTAGTCACGTGGGCTGGATCCAGCTCCCACTGAAATCAGTATTTCCATTGACTTCAGCGGGGCCAGCATTTTGCATTCCTTCCATTTAGGCAAGTAATACCACTAACTTCAATCAGAGCAGTGGTCAGACAGGAAAAAACTAAGTGCGGTATTCTCCCAAGCTCTGCTGAGCCGTGAGATCAAAGCAAGACACATTAAACAGACTGTGCAAACCTCTCTAATAAGATCACACTTTTCCTTGTTGTGTGAGTGATACTTTAAATGACAACATAGCTGAGTCATAGTTAACATCCCACTGTGCTCAATGGGAGCAGTTTACACTTCTCAGATATATTCCTTTAGCTGTTGGCAGATTCAGGCCTGGTCTAGATATAGCTGTTGTTCTGGTATAACTGCGTTAGAGGGTTGATAGCGAATGCCTCTCCAAACAAGGTTTGCGCTTGCTCAAATTTCCATAGGCTGCGGTGCCAAGGGGGGCCATGGCCCACTACGTCTTAGCAGCAGTCCTACACTAACTCAGTAAGGGCTATGCCAGGACAGCCTGGAGCATCACTTCAACTGTGCACTCACAGTGCCACTAAAATTTGACTTCACCCAATCTCGGAGACCGCCACTGTGACTTGGTGCATGGGGTTACAAGTGCAATGACATTTAGCCCAGCTGCCCCCTGTCCAGAGAGAGGAGCAGCCAGGACAAATGGTGTTGTGACCTGTCACATTGGAATCTGTTCCTGCTCAGTGGCACCCATGAGAGTCCACCGAGAACTTGACTTCTGGTCGCACCAGCTCGTGCACTGTGTGAACAAGAGAGAAGCAAGGCTCCCCAGCCTAGGAATCCTGGAGTCTTTGCAGTGGGTGAGGGGAAAGCAGGAACTGGAACATCGTCTTTGCTGTGGAGAGGCAGGGACAAGTATTTGGTCCCCTTGCCCCCCACCCCCTGAAATATCTGAATTTGGCTCCACGGCCTTACTGGAGTAGTCATACCAGTATAAAGCATCCTGGTACGGATGTGACTTTGTCTAGAGACAAAGGAGGCTAGACTGCTTTAACTATACTGACAGCCACCGCAGCGTCAGTTACACCGTTCACATTTGGAAAGCCAACAGGGTCAGGTTTTTTTTTCTGTTTTGCTAAATAAAGTTTAAGTTTTCTAAAGATAAGTGAGGCCACTGAGCCACCTCAATCTGACCCACGACTGAGACTATTCAAATGAGTAAAGGCTGTGGGATTAATCTGAGAGTGGAGCCACTGAGCAAATATCAGAGTTAAATTAGAAAATGTGGGCAGAAAGAAAGTACTCAATGTTTGGTGAAGGAAAGCGAGAGTCAGAGTAAATGCCGTGATCTTAAGAATACCGCAGAAACCTGCACAAAGGGAGTATATTTTAAGCTACCACTTAGATCAGTGACGCGAAGAGCAATTATGAGTTCAAGAGGGCACCCAGAGGCTCGTTTCTGGAAAATAAAGGGATTTATTGGTATGATGGGAAAAAAAAAATCAAGCAAATAGAATTTGACTTTAATAAAACTAAACAGGGCAAGCATATAAGGCCAGGGGATATTTGTCTGCCTCTAAATATTAGCCTGTAAGAAGCATTTAAAAGATTACAGAATTGGGCCTAAGTAGTTCTCTCTGCCTCGATCATTGTTATAACTAAGGGCAATAAGTAATCAACAGGCATTCTCCCTTTACGGGAAATCCACTGCTGATTTTAATCCAAAATCTGGAATTTCTACTGGCAATTTCTTTTTGTCTTCTATTTGGACTTGCTCTTATATTAAAGCCAGAGAGCCTTATGAGCCATAAGGAAATTTCTTAAAGGCCAAACATTCAGTATTTAGACAGAACTTCCATCGGCTTCCCTCCATCGCCTACCTTTCATATAGTTAGTTTCCTACTCTCAGAGTGGAGTAATTGTTCTGGGAAAAAAGTCACTTTAATTCTGGAATGGAGTGTCCACATAGGGAGCTATTGTGGGACAGCTTATTCCACAATAGCTATGCCAGTCAACTTCCCCATGAAGACCAGGCTTTGGGCTCAGACAGGGATCTTCTTTTCCCCAGCAGTTCACAGAGCCTCTCTCTTGTGCTCCTAAGTAACACACTGACACAGCTATGGTCAGTATGCTTGAGAGCACATATCCTATTCCTTCTGTGCGCCTCTTGGAATGCCCAAAGGCAGAGGTGGCTTTTGGGGTAGGTGAAGCAGGCACAGGCTAGGGCCCCGAACAGTAAGTGTCCTGCTTCACCTACCCCAAAAGCCGCGTCTGTGTCAGCTGGTAGCAGGAGGAGAAGCTGGCCCCGGGACCTGGAGCAGGACGGGGCCGTGGAGGCTGGGGGGGTCTGGGGCTGGTGCTGGTGGGGGTGGGGATGTCTGGGACCGGCGGTGGAGGAGCCAGGGCCATGGGGGGCCCCCCGCAGTGGGCCTCCACCTAGGGCCCCCAATAGCCAAAGGCCACCTCTGCCCAAAGGGGAAATGGAAAGGAGCAAACCCCTGGCCACATCTGCTCGCACTGAGCAGAAGATACCAGATGTCTTCAATCCAAACCATTTGTGTCAAATGCCACAGAAACTTAAAATTTGAGGGGCAAAAAACTGCCTGAACTGGCAATAATCATTTCTGTGATACGGCAGAAAAATACATCGAATTTTCACCTAGTTTTAGGAAGAGACCTTCAAAGGCCACAAAGGGGAGTTAGGTACCCAAATGAAAGTCAGTGGGAGTTGGGTGCCTGTCTTTCCTGGATCCAAAGGGGTAGCTGTGTTAGTTCAGTTAAGCAAGACAAACAAGGAGTGCTGTGGGACTTTTAAAGACTAAAATTTATTTATCGCATGAGCTTTCGTGGGAGAAAATCCCACTTCAAAGCGTCTGACGAAGTGGGGTTTTCTTCCACAAAAGCTCATGCGATAAAAAAAATGTTATTCTTTAAAATTGCCAACAAGACTCCTTGTTTGTTTTTAGCTTTCCTTGGTACCTTTGAAAACCTCCTACTTAGTTAATGCTTAGCTGTGTACATTTAGGGCCGTGCTTCCCAACTTTTTTGGCTCGAGGGCCACAGATATCATTTTTCAACCGTGAAGGGCTGGCAGTCTCTGCCAGCAGGCCCCACCCGCCTGAAGTCTGATGGAAGATTAGCGCTCACTTCCCTCTGGCTCCAGCAGGGACCCAAGCATATATGGATTTAGGGATAGAGCTCCCTGCTACAGACAGGGAGCGTGGAGCACTGATTTCCCATCTTCTTTGGCTGCAGCAAGAAGCCTCTGCCAGTCTTTTAGCCATGTGCTCTGCCTGGATCATTAGGCAATGGTTCCCTTCTGCAGCCAGCATGCAGGGAGCCACGGGCCACCTTGAAAGCCCTTGTGGGCCACTTTCGCCCCCAGGCCACAGGTTGGAAATCACTGGTTTAGAGTTATAGAAGAGTTTCTCTGTAAGTGGATGAAACAGCATAGGGACAAACTGAGACCCACCCAACTTACATTGGTGAGTCAATGGAACTACTCGTGCAAATAACTACTCATCAAAAAGAGTAAGAGGTGCATAATCTGGCTCTTAGAGACCAGTACAACTCCTGCTTTGTTAAAGTACATAGTGGATGTGCTTCTGATTATTTTCAGCTAAGACAAAAATGAAAACAAGGCAGTCTTTGCATTGCCTGTAAGTACAGTAATTAGTAGTGACAACCAGCCTTGAGGTAATAATATTTACTGTGCTGATGAAATACCATCAAGACAGCAATCTTAATTGCTAACCAGACCTAAATATTTATGTGGTACTTAACCAGCTGAAGATGTGGTGTGGTATACTTTTAAAAAACTAAAAAATAAATCTTCTGGCTTTATAAATTATTAATATTCCATGTCTTATGATAAAGCAACTTGAGTTTGTTGTGTTTTTTGGACAAAATTGTTCAAAAGTATAATTATTTAGGATACTGTAAGGTTGTGACCTCAAATATTAGTAACTATTTTAGTATTTCTCATCATTTAGAAAGTTTGCAGGAGAAGAAGATGCTATTGTAATTGACCATAAATAATTCTGGGAACGTTGTGTATCTGTTGGAAGGTTCAATCTAAATGGCCGACTGAATGTATTATCTCTTCCTGTGAATCTTTTTAAGTAACGAGCCATTTTCATCCTTACAGTTATCACGAGCCCCACTTCCATCTCTACAGAAACATATCATTACTTGTAAATTGAAAATAAAGTAGATACTCAATGTATCTATGATGTCCCCAGTCCTAACACCAAAAGGCTTCAAGGAAACAAGAAATCAGAGTGTTGGTTCAAATGATCTTGTACGATCAGCATGAAATTCAGAGGCTAAATGAAGTCAGAAGAGTGAATCGCACCTATTCCCATCTATGTCTTGTGACCAGGCATCATGCTGGTTTGGAGGAACCAGCTTCTGTGAATAAGTCCACAGAAATTCGGAGCTCCACTTAATAAAATTAACCCTGCTTGGAAGGTGTCTAATCAGGATCTTATGGTGCTACATATTTAAGGCATTATGGTAAGTGATGATTGGAGATAAATGAGGCAAAGGATAGGAATCCTCAGCCTGAATAACTAGGGAAAGGAGGGCCAAACACATTACGTTTGGGGCAGGTGAGGAAGAAGATAATGTTGAAAATGGAGGGAAGGATTCATAAACCCTACAGAGCCTGTTGAGAAATATTAGGAGTACACAGGTATAATAAAGCTAGAATGACATAAAATAGTTCTTTTTTGAAGACAGAATACCCCCAGCTTTGAGGCAGTCCTTAACAAATGTTTCCTACTTCACCTTGATTCTGCTGAAGATGGTATTTTGTGAGGATGTTGGTCCCTACTGCCTTGCTTTTGCACATTGAATGTATTCTCCATTCTGTCCCCCTAAACTCAGTGCCCCCAAAATGGGAAGGTTGCCACTAACTTCATTAGGAACATCATGGGATCACGCCACAGTGAGACTCAGTTCTTCTGTGAAGCAGAGGAGCGAAAAATAGCAAAACATGGAAATCCAATGTCAGTAACATTAACTGAATCCAAACTAGCTAGTGTAGGCAAGGTGTAAGAGGGAAATAAAGGGAACAAAAATAAAGAACATGTAGCCAAAGCTATTAGTAATATATATTAAAAATAGATCTGAAGCAAGGTGGTCATAGGTAAGTCCGTGAGTAAGTCCATGCAAACTGCACAGACAAATGAGGCAATTAAAAAGACAAAGTGGCTGTGATGAAGTTAAATATGTTTGTTGAAACAGACTTTTCTAGTACAGATGATGAGGGGAAAAATTCCCCAATGAACAACTTGCAGGTAATCAAGGCTTATCAAGAGCAGAGGGAAAGAGGTCTCTAAGGAAGAGGGATGGAACAACTAAAGAAACTTAATAGCAGCAAATCCTCAGGGCTTGATGTTATTCTGAGAGTTTTAAAAGAAGTAAAAAAAAGAATAATTATAAGGTAACAGAGCTACTAACAAATATGTAATGCACCTTTACACAACAGGAGCTGTGCCTGTGAGTCAGAGGTTGCAGCTCTTTTTACCTCTGATGGGTACCAGAGTAAAAGAAACCCGTGGAGTAATAGGATAGGGAGGTTCACATCTGTATGGAGCAAAATAGTTGCTAAGACCAGCATTAATGGCATATTAACAAACTGCCTGGATGGGTCTACACTAAAAAGCACATTGAATTATCTAGAAAACAAGAAAAATAGCATAGGATTTACCATCCTCAATCAAACCATTTGCGCATCTGATTTGGCACCCTGCTTTTGACAGGGATCTCAATCCTCCAAAGAAAATCAATCCTTTATGTAATATATCTAGCCAACTGTGTATGTGGAGAAAAGGAAAAGTCTTTCCTGCCTTCTGCAGGTAATACATGAACACTATAGAGAAGGAGATTATGTCTCCTTTTAACTATCTTATGTTGCATTGAATTCCACCAGGGTGACTATGTGCTTCAGAAAGTAGTAGCTTCTCATTGTTCTAAATTAGCTGGTTCAGTGGCTGAACCTCTTGCTACTTCTGGGAAAGTGGAAACTGACTATCTGCCCTGCCTCCTCCAAGTAATTTATCGCAAACTGCAAGATTTCATTTTTTTGAGTTTCCTCTCCACTAGGGCGCACTGTAGAAAATGGAAAAAGGACTTAAGTCTGTCACTGTAAATTCATTATTATTATTTTCCTTCAAGTTTGTTGCAGAACATGACATAATACAGGCAATGACATGTGAGCAGGCATATTCTTTAGATCATTTCTGTGAGGCGTATACAAGAATGGTCATATCAGGTCATAAGCCAATGGTCTGTCTAGCCCAATATCCTGTCTTCCAACAGTGGCCAATGCCAAGTGATCCATCCTTTGTCGCCCATTCCAGCTCGAGGCAAACAGAGGCTAGGGACACTTCAGAGCATGGTTTTAAATCCCTGCCTATGCTGGCTAAAAGCCTGTGATGGACCTATCCCCTAGGAGCTTATCTAGTTCTTTTCTGAACCCTGTTATGGTCCTGGCCTTCACAATATCCTTTGGAAAGAAGAAGTACTACTTTTTGTTTATTTTAAACCTGTTGCCTATTAATTTCCTTTGGTGACCCCTAGTTTTTGTGTTAGGAGGCAAAGTAAATACCTCCTTATTTACTTTCTCCACACCAGCCATGATTTTATAGACCTCTATCCTATCCCTTCTTAGTTGTCTCTTTTTCAAGCTTAAGAGTCCAAGTTTTATTAATCTCTCCTCATATGGAAGCTTTTCCATACCCCTAATCATTTTTGTTGCCCTTTTCTGTAGCTTTTCCAATTCCAATAAATATTTTTTTGAGATGGGAAAACCAGATCCACATGCATTATTGAAGGTATGAGAGTACCATGGATTTATAAAGAGGCAATATAATATTTTCTGTCTTATTATCTATCCCTTTCCTAGTGATTCCCAACATTTTGTTAGCTTTTTTGATTGCCACTGTACACCGAGTAGATGTTCTCAGAGAACTATCCACAATGACTCCAAGATCTCTTTCTCGAGTGGTAACAGCTAATTTAGATTAGAGTCATAGACTTCAAGGTCAGAAGGAACCAGTATGATCATCTAGTCTGACCTCCTGCAAAATGCAGGCCTCAAGACCTCACCCACCCACTCCAGCAACAGGCCACCAACCTATGACTGAGTTATTTACCTCCTTAAATCATGATTTAAGGACTTTAAGATACAGAGACTTCACCGGTAGGTGAACCATACCCTGTGCTACGTGTATAGCTGGGATTATGTTTTCCAATGTGCAGGACTTTGCATTTATCAACAGTGAATTTCATCTACCATTTTGTTGCCCAGTCACCCAGTTTTGTGAGATCCTTTATAACTCTTTGCAGTCTACTTTGGATGCAACTATCTTGAGTAGTTCATCTGCAAATTTTGCTACCTCACTGTTTACCCCTTGTTCCAGATCATTTATGTAACACTTACAGTCATTTTTCTTAAATAAAGAAATATCCTCTGTCTGATGTAGACAGGGAGTTTTGATTTGCTAGCCAGATAAATGTAAGAGTCCAAGGGTCTCTATTTGCTCTCATGCCAGTTTAAATTCAGAATAACTTCATGGAAGTCAAAAGGAGTTACAATGATGTCAGAGGAGAATCAAATACTGTCTATTTATAGAAAATATCATCAGTGGCATACCAATGGGCAAAGTCGGGGAGCATGCCCCTGGGCGCCAGCCTGCGAGGAGGCACCAGGCAGACCTTCACCAAACCCTGCTCCACTGGTCTGCTGTTGCTGCCTGACAGTCATTCACAGCTCAGCTGAGTGTGAGTGAGTAGTGAGTATTGGCAGGAGATAAGAATTTACCTAGATTCACTGGGACCAGCTGCCTGCCCTGAGCATGGGAGGAGGCTTCCCACTGAAGAGGCTGGGGCTGAAAAGCTGCCTCCATCTGAAGAAGTCTGGAGGGCAAGGCTGGGGGCTGCAATTCCCACTTCCCCGGCCTTCTAGAGCTCCACATGAGCTCAGCCCAATTGCTGCAGCCAGGGCTTCCAAGTTCCCTGATCTACCTGGCTGGGATGGGGGATTCCCACAGCATTGGGATGTGGTCAGTAAGGGAGGGTAGGAGCCAGGAGGACTCCTGGAGGAGGGGCTAAAGGCTGGATGGAACCTGGCCCGGTGCGCGTTCCCCTCAAGTCTCCTGCTGCAGGGGCTGAGAACAGCTGAAAAAGCTGCCGCCAGCCCTGAAGAAGCCAGCGTTGAGGGGCAGGGCTGGGGTCTGTGACCATCCTCCCCCTGCATTTGTGGCATGCACAGAGCCATCTCCAGGGGTAGGTGCCTGTGCAAGGCCCCCCACCCTGGCCTGGCACCTGTAGCACCAAAAATCCGTGTTTGGCAGAAATTGTTACCCATCTCTTTCTGGCACATAGATGCCCAATTGTAAACTAATGACCAGAACAACCCGAGTAACAAAATCTGCACGCACCCAGTTTACATCAGCCTGAGCAAGCGTGACTGCACAGTGTCCACTGAACTGTCGGGCCCAGAGCAGATGCCCCAGCTGCTACCCCCTTGGGCCTGCAATGGGAATGGTCAGGGAAGAGAGAACTGCGTATGGATTTCAAACACATTTTAGATACACTTTGATGAAATGTGGAGAGAAACTATTGAGTGTTCATAAATAAACAGGGCTTTAGAAGGTCATGGCCACTGTAATATTTTTCTTTTTGCCACAGTTTATAGGGCTCTTGTGTCAGACAACATTTCTCCCTGATCAGTTTCGTCCTTTTTTTTGCCAACCATTGGTCTCCCCCTCTCCCACATTCTGTGTTTTGAGTGAAGTAAAATGTGGTTTTGGTTGTATTTGCATACCAACAACCTCAGTTTAACTAGTGCCTTGTGATTAGGGGCAAATCCTACATACTCAGAATTGCATTTAAATCCCCATTTCCTAAAACACACACACTCCTCACCCTGCCTCACTCTCCTTACGGTGGCAACGTAGACCAGTACGCCTAAGCCTCGTTTACTTAGCCTTGATCACACTTCATCGGGAACAAAAGTCTTTCCTCCCTACTATGCCTTTTGCAAGGATCAAGGCCAAAATGCAATTTAGTGGGCCTGTCAATAGTGGCTTTGTTGAATAGTGATGGGCTGATGTTTTAAAATAAAGCTACTTGGGAATCACAAAAGTGATGTGTTTATTTTAATTAACGGACAAGGATGAAAAATTTTAGGAAATTTTAAATTTCTATTCATATTTCAGGGTTAAATGACAAACAGGTGTATATGTAAACAGGAGAAAAGGTGTCACTTTTGCAGTTAAACATTAAGGAAGTGTCAGTTTTGGAATGTACTAAATGTTGTATTTATGAAATATCTACAGCCATACAGTGATGATTATTTCTGAGATTATATGGGAGAGCTTCATTTACCATTCATTAGCCTTTGGGTTTATTTCCTATTGCTTATTACGAGTGCAAGTCTCTTCCTTTGATGCAATAAATACCTGAGTGATTTTAGTGCTGTTAGCAAGGAGTGCACGATATGAATTAGTCAAGAGCTTCTGAGGTGGAATTTCCATTTATGGAAGGAAATTGCCTGAATCATATTTTGCTAAATCTACCATATTTACATTTTTATTTTAAGGCTCAGCTCTGAGCCAAGGACATTCTATGCACCATCCTTGTCCAGAAGTTCTAGAAGGCCATTGTGCTTTTGTAAGTTCCTGGAAAGCACAGCAGAGTACCATCCCTTAAGGAGTGCCCAGGCATATGAGGCATGGCAGGGCAACCTTTCTGTCCTTTGTCATGGGGCCTGCATCTCAAGGAATCCTAGCAAGAAGACAAGAAATTTCTTGCAGAGTCATTCCTAATCCTATAGATTTTCCAAGACTTTGTCTATTTTCATTTATTTACATAATCCTCCCCCTCCCAAAAAATAAAATAAAATTATGCAGCGAACACAAAGACATTGGTAGGAGATTTCTACAATACAGATGAGAATCCCTTTTTCACTGCTGTTTCTGAGCAACAGTTATTACACCAAAATACCCAGGACTCTTTCCAATACCTGAATGTTGTGTTTTGTCTTGCAGAGAGGTTGTTACTTTTAACCACTTCCTGGAAGAGGCTGCTGAGAAAGAGGTTCGTGGGAAAGCCAGGCTCCAACACTTCATTGAGAATCTATTGCAGCGGGTGGACCTGGCAGAAAGACAATTAGAATATTATCAAAATCAACAGATAATGTGCAATTATAATGATGTCAACAAACACATGGTAAGCACACAAGACAGTTAATTATACTGTAGTCCACTGCTCTAGGGGAAGCACCTGAATTCAGACGTTAACAAATTGAACACAACTGAATAATTTACCATCCATTCAGCTTTGTACTTGTAAAACGTTTGTGTTTCTGTGAACTTTTGTTTTATTTACGTTGTTAACCATTGCGCTATGTGGTAATTAGTAATAGGTGCGCTTCAAACGCTTTCTGACATTCTGAGTCTCACCTTGATTTTATTTGAAACATGAAAACTCCATTTTGATTGTTATGGTAAACAAGTTTAAACACAAACTTAAAGTAATGAATTAATGTGATAATTAAGAAGGGCAGAAGGGAGAGGGTATTTTGGTGTGTACATTCACAACTTCCACAAATGACAGGTAAACAGATATGGCTAGAAACAAAAGCATTAGAAACCATGCTAAACAGGTATAGGCAAGGTGTTCCATGGTCATCATTCCTCTATCTCTAGCCAAATCTCCTTGATTACAAAGGTATCATAAGCAATATGGATTTATAGGACACACTGAAATCAATAGGAGTTAGGATCTGGGCCACAGTCCCCGGGAGTTAGCAAAGAAGTTACTACCAAGAAGTTGCTACAAAACAGCCAACAGATGCAACCCTTATCAAAGTGGGTTATATACAAAGCTTTAACCGAGCAGTAGAGCTGAACGAATAACTGATATTTTGGTTCAATTCCTGAACAAAAAAAATCACCCCCTCCCAAAAAAATTTCAGTTCATTTCAAACCAAAACACTGTTTTGGAGAGTTTTTTTGTTTGTTTTCCTTGCTACAGTGAAACAAACCAAAATCATTTTAGATCAAATATACTTATGAAATATGACTTTTTTCCCCCATGTTTTTGGATTTTGGGCATTTCACCCTTTTTGTTTAAAATAAATACAGCTTGTAGATGTTTCACTACATGTGACTCACCAGACAGACACTTCCTGGTGTTGGTGCAGGGAACTGCTCAAGTGGTCCCCCATCTTGTAGCCTGTGCCTCTTCACGACCTTTGCTTTCTGTTGCAGGACCTCACCCCTCTGGTTGAGTCCCGTTAGTCTCCCCCTTCTGGGGTATGGTCTATTCCCAGCCAGCCCACTTATATCAGTAACTGGCTTTGTCTGTCCACTGCTTGCTTGCAGGGCTGCTGGTCACTGGGGAGATGGGTGGGACCCAGGCCCACCCACTGCTTTGGGCCCAAGCCCAAGGACCCAGTGTGCTCTGGTGAGCACCACCTCTGTCCCCTTTACTCAGGTTCAGCCTACACCTTTCCAGGTCCCCTGGGGAATATCCACACTTCCCCAGATACCTACAGCCCTTCTGCAAGGCTACGGCCTCACCAAACCTTGGTAGTCCTGTGGGAGCTGTCCATGGTTCTGTCTCCCACCGCTGTGCTAACAGCACAACCTTCCCCCTTTCAGGGCTCGGGCCAACTGCCCTTAGCAGGAGCTTCAGCCCTGCCTTTATATAGCCTGCAGGGCCCTGATTGGTCCTGCAGCCCTTGGCTCCCATTGGCCACACCTGTCCCTAGACTTTTAACTCCTTCTACTCTGAAACAGGGAAACTGTACCCCACTACACAGCTTAATTTTGAAATAAAACATTGTTTCAAAATGTTTCATTTCAAAATGGTCCAAATGAAACCTTATGACTTTTTAAAAAATAATTTCAATTTATTTGACTGAAACTATTTGTCAAATGTGACACAAATACTTCTGGTGTCCCCCCCCAAAAAATGCATTGTGGGGCAAATTTACTATTTGCAGAAAAAAGTCATCCAGCTCTACCTAGCAGTGAAAAACTCACCCATGGCGTGGGCTGAGATATCCATAATTGTAGTTGTATTGTACGCATTTATTCAGAGAACTAAGAACTTCACTAATATTTTTAAAGATTTCAGTGCCATGCAGTGGTGTGGATGGGGATGCAACACACACACAAACACAGGAACTCAGTTCATCTAAAGCCCATTCCTTCAGTGCCACTCAGCCAGACAGCATTTTCTTTTCAATAAATGGTGGCAATCTTAGAGAAGAGAAGGACATCAGTAGCCAAAGATGGGAAAGAGGAAGCAAGAAATAATGAAATGTTTGTCTGCCCGTTTGCTGAAAGGTCTGGCCTTTGGGACAAAATATCCTATATACTCTTATTTCATTAATAACCCCTGCTATTATTACTTCAGTAATTTCCCTCTAATATCTTCCATTTGTGTGGCAAGCTTCATCCACAAGGATTCCGAAGACCTTTCCAAACTTAAATGGATATAGAATACAAACTGTACCTAGAATTGACTTCGTCCATTATGGAAATGCAGCGATATTAGTTGAAAAAATTAACAACTGTTTGACAGCACGCTGTGCTTAACAGTAATTCAAGGGCAGAAAGCAAAGATCACCTTAACCTGAAATACAAGTACCTTTAGGTCCATACTGAAGATATGCAACTAAGTTGAAATTTGGCATGAAAACCAAAGCTGATATTGCAAAAAAATGCTGGGAGATCTTCAATGAGGACTGTGAATAAGGACCCCTGTTTTAAATCACATCTGAAAGAGAGTATTCCCAATAGTGCAATGCCTTGTAACAGCATATTGAGTCATTGTCTCACAGGGGAGAGCATCACCTGCTAAATCAGATGCCTGACCTTCCTGAGCTCTTGAAGGTATCAGAGAAACCCAATTTGATGTGACTGCAGGCACTCTTATCCTAGTAGGCTCAAACGACCATGGAAGTAGGCTCAAACGACCATTTCAAACGGAAATCAGATCAAAATTCTAACAGTAAAGTGGAATAAAATTTGGGGGTGGGGACAGGAATTACTGGACCAATAATTATTTAAAAAAAGCTGAATTTGGGAGAAATTTATTTCAGGATCAAGCTTGCAGCTATGAACATGTGTTTTTCCTGAGCATATTGGGCAATCAGAAATCTGACCACCCACAGTGAGTGAACTAAGACTGAGTTGTGCAGGAGACACAAAATTCATGATGTAAGTTTAGAGGCTGCGTGAACAGTAAATGCCTTGAAGGCATTTGTCCTGATTCTGAGGGTATTATTTTCCGTTTGAAACACGTGTTGTTCAAAAGCTCTTACCAACTGATAGCTTTCAGCCATTTCTGGTATTCTTTGGAAAATGTTGATTTTGGTGTCTCAGTCCAGTTCTCAGTGACAAGAGGAAGAACAGGATTTAGTTAGCAACACAAACACCACCCCAACCTTTGGCACTAATTGGTTCCCCACTGTAATTTCAGTAGCAGGATAAAAGAATGAATGTCCCTGAAAATGGGAATGCCCCAAGCACAGTGGTAGGAGACAAGAGGGGAAAAATCTGGCCAATCTTGTCTACTGTTAATGTGGCACCTTTCCTAAACACTAAAATTCACATCAAAATTGGAAAGGAAAGAGTTTAAATTGGGGCTGTAGGAAGCAGTGTTGATGGACATTGGGGCTATGTCTACACTTGCTAAAATTAGTTTGAATTAGTTAGTTTGAACTAACTAATTCAAACTAATTTTAGTTAGTTTGAATTAGCTTAATTCGAACTAGCATGGCCACACTGGAATGTTAGTTCGAACTAAGCAAGCATTTGCTTAGTTCAAATTAGCGATCCCCATTCATTTCAATGGCCGGTTAGTTCGAACTAAGAAATTAGTTCGAATTAACATGGCCACATTGGTTAATTTGAACTAGTTAGTTCGAATTAACCCCTTAGTTCGAATACCCTATTCGAACTTATTAGTTTGAATTAAGGAAGCCCTTAATCGAACTAACTAAAGCCTAGTGTAGCCATGGCTTTAGTTAGTTCAAATAAAGCCTCCTTAATTCGAACTAACTTGCCAGTGTAGACATAGCCTGGGAGTTTTAGCAGTGTATTATATTGAACTCAGTCATGGACAGAGCATTGATGGGAAGATCATGAGTGAAGTTGTAGTAGACATCCTGTGAAATGGGGAACTACAAAATGGGTAAAATATGATCCAGGAAGCCGGTGAAAAGCCACCCAGAGGCATAACACCATTCCCCAGAAGAGAAGAGTTTTTCCCTTCCAGTTTTCTTTAGTCCTATACAGGGCTCAAACCTTGTAGCATTGTGTTGCAAGTAGGGTTGAAGTTAGGGGAGGGGAATGCAGAATTCGTGAATCTTTTTGTTATTGTTGAACTAACTCCGTGGTTTTTCGCAAGTCTTGGCAATGCAAAAGTACGGCTTTGGGCATGGCTGTCAGAGGGAGGGAAGGGAGTAGGGACAAAGGAAGTGACAGAACTCGAAGACATTGGGGAGGAAGAGTTACTGCTTGGGTCAGTCCTCTACTGCTGCTATAGAGCCTGATGATTTGGTTCTTACTCAAGCAAAACTCCCACTGAGTCTTCCCTGAGTAAGGATTGTCAGAGTGGCTCAGACTGATTTGTTTATAATCGCCCCGTGCAGAAAAGAGATGTAACAATTGGAAACGCCTATTAACAGACTTAAATCTGATTCATTTAAAGATTTTGCTGATAGTCATTGCCTATGCGCAGGGCCAGATCCTTGCCCCAGTTAAGGTTACTCATGCCACTCTAGTGCCATTAATCAGCCTTTAAGTGGCCTTAATCATCTACCTAGAGATTTTCCTGATGTAGGTAAATTTCTGATGGATCTAGATCTGGCCACCCTGGTTCCATGCCTCTCCTGGTGCCCAGTGTCTAGAGTGCCACTGTGCTGGAGGTAGCCTCTGCTGCAGCATGCACCCTTGGGAGTTCCTGTCAGGCAGGTTGGAGCATCCCTGAAGCTGCTTTTATGATGGCAGAGATTGATAGCCAGGCTGTGATTGGTCCTGGGATTGGAGGTGGGAAGCAGAAAGGAGGTATAAACCCTCCTCCCCCCCGCCCACACACACACACACTGAACGCTGCTCTGGGCATAGCTGAGAAACTAGCCCAGACATTTTTAGAATAGAATAAATATACTTTGGCAAAATTAAAGGCTGTGAGGGAAAACTTGTTTAATACAGTTTAATCAGGAACAATGACTTATTAATTATCTTGAACACAATAATTACTTCTCATTGTATCTACGCTGTATAATCACATGTGAAGTACCTATATGCAGCCCTTGCTATTCTTCTTTAGCAATGGACTATGATTATAGTTATGATAAAAAATTATAAATACCTGCTGGTAAATGAACTAACTACTCATGCATAAATACAAGATTGAAGAATTATTGAGTTGGAGGAATAGTTTTAGAAGTAAAAGTAATTTACAGATTATTTTTGTTTAAATGTTCCCAGTAGTAAAAGAAAGAAAAGATGGAAATTTAATTCTGCATACTGAACAAACAGAATTGTTTTTGTAACTAAAATAGTTTAAACAATATTCCATTAGTGCACTTCAGTAATTTAACATTTGGTTTAAATTTTAAATGAATGTTAAAATGTGAGGATGAGCAACTGGACTAAAATATACAGCTAGAAGGTAACTTCATAGCCTTTGATTGCATGGCATCAAAACGAGAAAATGATAGTGGCTTGATTAAAGAAATAAGGTTGGTAGGGTAATGTTTTATTGGACTAACTTCTGTTGGTGAGAGAGAAAAGCTTTTGCCCTCCACAGAGTTCTTCTTCAGGTTTGCAAATTACACTTCTGTTTGCAGTGCACATAGTGATCAGATGATTCAAAATACAAGCTTTGCATATAATAAGAAATCCCTTTATTTGTTTCCAAACAAACTGTTGCTGTGCTATGACAAACTTCTTCAAGGTGCCTGGGTCTACTTCTTTTCTTTCACGACAAACACCGGGCTACATGCTATCACTATGTGGAATTTAGTGCATTTGAAACAGGAATCACTTCAAGTTTCCACCTCTTGAATTGCCTAACTTTGAGGAGGACACAGCCGACCTTTCTCTTTCCCGTCATCACCTAGAATAGGCAGTGAGTTCTATAGTCTAAACGTACTGTATTTTGAAATCGATGCAGATCTAGGGATGCTAATGATTGAGGCTAAAATTCAACACACATGTAGGTCTTTGTGGATCAGGACCGTAGATACACTATTTTTGATAGATATATCATGATTTAAATGACAGAAGACCACTATGATATTTGCTCACAGTACATTTGTCTTGTTTTTTTTCCTAGTTTACAGACCTCTTATCAAATAAGAAACCCAGATGCCTGTATGTATGTCATTTCATTTTTCTATTATTTAAAGTTCGTTTACTAAATATGCTTGCATTTCTGCATATGTTGTACAACTCCTATTCTGAGTCCATTATACTGATTTCTATGGGCTTTGGATCAGGTTTTATATTTGATGATGGATATGATTTCACATAAATATTTAAAAATTTCAATTACAAATAAAATTTTATTCAAGGAAAAACAGAATCCTTTTGTACCAATAAGTTACTGCTTCCTGCTTAACCCTATTAGCTTTTCACAAAGTTTGATATACTGGTAGTTTAATCTAGTCAAATGAACATATGCCAAGTTTCAGCTGAAAATATATGTAGCATTCTGTTGTGGCCATTTTGAGCACCATATGTGGGAGATTTATACTTGTCATTTCCTATGTCAGATAATTTTAAAGGGACACTGTAACCGTAAAAGTTCCTCATTATAAACAAACAAATGTCCTGACCTACAGTGTGTAATTAAAAACATCCTTGTTTTTTTTTAAACAATTTAAAAATACAACTTTTGTTTTTGAACTTCTTAGCTTGGACAAGGAAAATTATTTGAATCATCACTTTTGCTGATAGTCTGGGAAATTATTAATTAACAGTACAGGAGTTTTGATGACTTTTTGTTTGTTTTTAAACAATTGATTCCATTAAATTTTTTAAAAAGAATCATGATGTTTCTCTCCTGGTTTTAACTAGTAAATACAAACTTTTTCAAAAATCTAAACTTTGGCCTATAGTTGAGCTGACAGCGTTTCTACATTTAACTATCACATTAACTTAATTTGTAAATGTCAAACTGTTAAACGAGGATTATGTGCATCAGCTAAATTGACATATTTTACCTCTAGAATTTACTCTCCATAACCCACATTGTGTGCTATTTGATAAAACTTCAACAAGAGAATTTTCCATCAGTTATTAAAAAAAATAGAATCATAGAATAATAGGGTTGGAAGGGACCTCAGGAGGTCATCTAGTCCAACCTCCTGCTAAAATAATATTGTGGGTCACTGCTTATTCAAGCAAGAGAACCAGAGTTGAGTCCCACCAACGCTATTGGAGGAGGATTCTCGGTTGGTGTAAGATGTGGTAGATCCGCTGGGCTTGCGACATGTTCCATCAGTGTTCTGCCACCTCATGCAAGAGTGTACTAGTACGTAGAGATGAACGGAAGATTGAACAGCTGTCAGAGCCTGTCAAAATGCAGCTTTTCTGTAACAGCTCCATACCCTCCCTGTACTGCCTCAGCATGTAGCAGCACAAACAAGTTCATAACTGGGTGGTGTGATCTTTTATCATTATGATCTTTTTATGTTATTACAACCAGATTGTTTTAAACACACTGAGTTTTTTTGAAATTCGTTTCCTTTTCACGTGCACTGAAGTTTATATGAGGACTATAAATCATTTGTGTCAACTTAATTTTGGCTGCAATTTTCAAAGGCGCCTAAGAGAATTAACTACCCAAATGCCCTGTGACCAGCACCAGTGTGAGAGCTTCAGCTGTTGTCCATTCTCATAACTCCATTGACACCTGTAGAACTACAATAAATTATATCAGCTCAGGATCTGTCCCTGCTCTCCTGGTTGGTCCTTCAGCTTCTCCTTAACTGCTTCCCTGTTTGCCTGAGGGCAACACAACTTGCTGGAAGCAGCCACCTCCCATGTCCATGCTGACTGAGATTAGGATTGGAGGTATCCATTCCAGAAACTCTTTCGCTTTCAGCACCTCTCCCTAGAGGTTATGAGGTTCTTTCCTCCTTGGAGATATTGTCATGAAATTGCCCCTACAGTAGTAATCTTAACATAAACAAGGTTTATTTTTAAAGGAGAGAAAATGGAATTAAAAGAAAAACTATTTGCTAATTTATCTAAATTTTCACTTCTTATAATTTAAACTAACACCCACAGTGTGGTTGCAGGCATGTCGGTGCCAAGATATTGGCGGGATGAAGTGGGTGAGGTGATATCTTTTATTGGACCAATTCGGTTTGTCGAGAGAAATAAGCTTTTGAGCCACACACTAAGTTCTTCAGCTCTGGGACAGATATTCCCAGCTTCACACCAAAATGCAGGGTGAAAGGAATTATTTTGCTAATGATTGTTAATTAGTAATTATCGGGTAATAAATTATTATGTACTGTGGTCCGCCATGATCCCTTACAGTATGTGCTAACTACTTACGCTGAGCAATCTCTGCCCCCTTCCATTTTGATGTGATGCTGGGAATATCTGTCCCAAAGCTGAAGAAGAGCTCAGTATGGCTCGAAAGCTTGTCTGTCTCACCTACAGAAGTCGGCCCACTAAAAGATATTACCTCACCCACCTTGTCTCCTTAAACCAGCTAAGGTGTTATCAGTATGGTTACAGAGAAAGCCGAAAAATAAATAGGTTACATCTCCTAAAAACAGTCTACTCCCTCTGACTACCTTTGTTAGCCTATTAGCTTTCCTTGCTGATTAGATACTAACTCTCTACTGTAAGCAGAGATCTCTCCCTTATAAATAAGGCCCTCATCTGGATCTATAATCCAAGGGTACTACCCTGCTTTCTGAACCAGTTTTCTGCTACCTGCTCGTGCACTGGGGGTTGGCTGTCTCCTTTCTCCTGTAAATGGTCTATTAAAAGATACAGGTGACACTTAATAGCAACCCAGATGAGTTTCGGTGTTGACCCCTCTTTTGTTGTAATCTATGAATTAGAGACATAGGTTCAATCTGTGTCACACTCCCATTTAAAAAAAAGAGTCCAATGACACCTTAAAGACTAACAAAAACCTTTCGTGGGCTCCACCTTCTTCAGATGCAAAATTATTCGAATAATCACTTTTGCTGTTAGTCTGGGAATCATCAATCAACGGTACAGGAGTTTTGATGATTTTTTGTTTGTTTTTTAACAATTGATTCCATTCATTTTTTTATTTTTTTAAAAAAATCATGATGTTTCTCTACTGGTTTTAAGCTAGTAAATACAAGCTTTTTCAAAAATCAAAACTTCAGACTCTAATTGAGCTTACAGTGTCTCTACATTTCAGACAGCGACTCTCGTTTTTTGCTGTACAGACACTAACATGGCTCCCCCTCTGGAAATTGTCACCATGCAAGGCACTAAATTTAGCCATATGAAATGGAAAACTCCCATTTAATTTATATGAGGTTTGGACACCTAACTCCCTTTGAACATCTCAGTCTTCATTTATTTTGAGTAGCGTTACTGAGTACAATAATAATGTGACTAAAATTACATAAATTTTATATATATATATATATATATATATATATATATATATAAAATCTGCCTTGAGAAGCAATGATTCAGCTTCATAAGTTATATTTAATAAACATAAAATGCCATATCTTGCAACATCAACCAATTCATTAGTCCAACATACAGTTCCATGAATGCAATGCTTTAAAAAGCAACAGTCAGTGACAGCTGTAACAATTTTCTGTTCCTGTAGACATATTGCACTACATTTGGAGGAAAACAAGATTTATACAAATTTATTTTGTCAGTAGTTTTCTGTGGTCTTTCTGTTATTACTGAATCATTTCACAGAACTCTCACTCTGAACAAAGATCATGCTACAGTGGCAAAATGTAGCTAGTGTTCCAAAACTGAAGTTCAAACATAAAAAATATATTGCCTACAACCCGTATCACTGATTAAGTTGGCAACACAAGTGAGAATTCTCTGAGTATGAGCTTTGAATTGCATGCATTTGACCAATTGCACCTTTCTCTAAACAGGTCTATTGAATGTGCAATACAGGTTAAAGTTCTGTACAATTAATACTACAGATAAATTAAGTGGTTTCCAAAAAGAGTAACATTTGAAAATACTAGTCCTGTGTGGGAACCCTTAAACAGAGTGATTTATGTCAGACCAGCTGTTCTTTGCTACCTTTGCAATATTTGGCTAGACGTGTTGGTGCCTTAGATTGAGTAATGTTGCTTTGATATGTCGTCTACTGTAAAATGTTTCAACAGGCGAAAAATGGATATTTTTATTAAAAAACTGACAATATTTTACCATTTTGGGTTCAAGCTAAAATTTCAGAATAGAGCATCTGATTCTGCTCTCACGTACATTGGTATCAATCTGAAGTAGCTCTGTTCAACTCAATTGACTTCAATAAAGACAGATCAGGCATGAAGTAGGACAAAGAAACAAAGAAGGGATTTTTAGTTTGTTTTTAGAATAAGGATTTATTCTCTTCCCCACACCACTTACTGATTTATTATTTCTCCGCACATACACCCCCAATAAATTCACAATTAATTCCACAAGCATGATTCAAAAGTTCCTCAATTGGTCAGCCGGTCTGACTCTTGAGACATGAATTTGCAGTGCTGAAAGTTCTCTGGCTTGCAAATAAAAGGCAGAAAACTGTCCCTGGGGTGGGGGGGGGGGAGGGAAAGGGGATCTAACACCCTACAGCAACCAAAGCTCCAACTAAGATCCACCACTGAGGAGTCATCAAAGATCCACTCTCCTCTCTGCACTGCCACTGTGATATATATAAATATTGTTGTTTAAAAATTTGGGTGACAATCACCCTTTGCAGAGAGTCAGCATGAGCCCTGTGCACCACTAACATCTCCTAAATCCCTTTAAAAACTGTCACATTAGGGCATGTATGCCTCATGGGCAGCTTCACTATAAATGAATTAAGTAACATGGTGGAATGTGCACAGAGTGTTCTAATAAGAAATAAATGCAAACTTCTTCACTTCCTTGGAGTAAAGAGCAATTGCTACATGCTAGTCTTAACTTTTACATAACACTGTCTGACGCAAGAATAATTTACAGTTGCAAGTCTAAAAAAATGCTATTTTTACCATGTAGGCCCGGGAGCCTGAAAACAGGACCATTTGCAACCTTTAAAACATTTGACCTTTTTTTTTAAAATTTCAGAAGCCGAGGCAGTCAACATCCTTCATATACCACTCCTGATGCCAAACCTCATTCCCTTCCAAAAGGTAGAATGTTCCTGAGGAAAATAAAGGATGACAAGAACAGCATCCAGCCCGTTCTATTCTTCCATGAACCTGTCGACTGCTCAAGAGAGCTATGGAGGCCACAGAAAAAGGGTGAACCAGTGAGTGCTGCCCGAAAGATGAATTCAAAATCCAAGCTGGGTAAAAAAAGCAAATAGCTATAAAAACAGTTAATATTATATAACTATATACCGGTGTTACTGGCACTGGACTTCAACAATACAGATATTGAATCATGTCCGTTAGCTAAGCATTGTACTTTTTCCTATTTGTTTGTTCATGCTCTAAAATATTAATATGTATATATGATATGAAAGAATATTTATATTATTTAATCATTTTAGTTTCCATTTGGGGCTCCATAAGTGAAGTAATATTTATTTATTTAAGTCAGTGTTTGATTTTTCTATTTATTTAATGCTAGGGCCTATTAAAATGATCCTAATATCTTGCTATATACTGCTGTGGCCATGTTTTATAACCAGAGATTTGAGGGGCAGCTTGTGGTTTAACCCATATAATTTCCATATATGTCATTGCTTCAGCTCAAAAGAATCCATTTAACTGGCACTCTGGCTGTGTCCACACTTACAAAAGCTAGTTCAAATGAGTTAATTCGAGCTAACTAATTTGAACTAATTTTAGTTAGTTTGAATTAGCTTAATTCGAACTAGCATGGCCCCACTGGAATGCTAGTTCGAACTAGCCATGTCCATGTAGGGCACTTGCTTAGTTTGAATTAGTCAGTTGCATGAAGGTCAATCTGCTGATTAGTTCGAACTAAGCAGTTAGTTCGAGCTAATATGGCCACATTGACTTAATTCGAACTAACTGTTTCGAATTAAGGGTTAGTTCGAACTAAGCAATCAAATTTATTAGTTCGAATTAAGAAAGCCCTTAATTCAAGCTAATGAAAGCCTAGTGTGGCCAAGGCTTAAGTTAGTTCGAATTAAGCTTCCTTAATTGGAAGTAACTTGCAAGTGTAGACATAGCCTCTGATACTCAATCTTTCTGCTTAAGTGGCATGATTGCCAGAAAACATGTTCAGTGACCAAACACTACCTGTACCAGCACACTTAGGGTGCGACTACACTTGTAAATTAAGTCGACTTAAGCTTGCTTAAGTCGACTTAATTTGCTCTGCGTCTACACTACACTTTCCTTAAGTTAACTTAAGCAGCTGCTTAAATCGACTTAAGGAAAAATTAAGTTGACTTTGTTAAACCTACTTTTAAGTCAACTTTCCGCTTAAATCGACTTTCTAAAGTCGATTTAAGCCAGTGTAGACCTGGAGTAGCCCTAAGTCGATTCTAAGTCGACCTAGGGCTTCCCCACTGCCCTCCCTGCCAGGGTGGCTGGCACAGGGAGAGCCTGGCATGGTCCGTCCCCCCCACAGGGCAGGGCAGAGCCCTGCCCACCCTGCCCCTATGCCCTGCCAGGGTCCCTGTCCCCCTTTGCCCCATTGTACCCAGGTACAATGGGGCAAAGGCTGAGCCCAGTGTGGACACTCTAGGTCGACTTTGTAGGGTCCCCTGAAAGTCGACTTAAAATTTAAGTGTGGACATGCTAAGTCGACTTAACAAAGTTGAGTTAAAGTCGACTTTGTTAAGTCGACTTAGCTAAGTCGACTTAAATTAACAAGTGTAGACATAGCCTTAGTTGTGCGAAATGCATTTTAGTATAATCCTACAGTGCTGTCTTCAAAGTTCCTGAATTTTCTCAGTGCAGCGGTGTGTGTTCATTTCATGTTCCTGCCCTGCTTTACTATAGCTGCTGAACAAATTCATTTGATCTAGGGCCAAATTCTCTGCTGATGTAAATTGACACAGCTCAATTAACTTCAGTGTTTGCTTTGAAAATGCTGTATGCTTTATGCTGTCGCACAACTCTTGCTATTGTTGATCAGCAGGAATTGAACGGGGGAGCTCTGTCCCACTGTCACAGGCTATGTCTACACTAGAAAAAGTTAGGTTGACTTTGTTAAGTTGACTTAATAAGGTCGACTTTAAGTCGACCGTATTAAGTTGACTTAACAAAATGGTTTCCATGGACGTGGACTTAGTCCACTTTGTTAAGTCAACCTAACTGCCCTTAGGTCGACTTAATAAAGTGGACTTAAGTGTCCACACTGTGCTTAGGTTGACCTAAAGAAGGGTTAGATCGACCTAAGGAGGGCTACATCGACCTAACCGGCAGGTCTTACTAAGTCGACCTAAGCTTTCATTAGGTCGACCTAAGGATTTTCTTAAGTCGACTTAATGAAAGCCTTGTGTGGACAGGGACTAAGTTAGGTTGACTTAAGCCTCCTTAAGTCAACCTAACTTGCAAGTGTAGACACAGCCACAGAAGCCTGTGAGTGTCTGTATTGCAGCTAGATACCCCTCGCTGGTCCCTGCCAGCTGACTCAGGCTCATGGGATTTGGGCTTAGGGGCAGTTGAACTACAATGTAGATGTTCAGGGTCAGGCTTTCGCCCTAGTTCTGGGCCCCCCCTACTTCACAGGGGCTTAGAGCCCAAGCTGCAGAGCGAGGCCAAACATCTACACCAAAATTAAACAGCGTCTGAGCCTGAGCCCAGGAGCCAAAGTCTCACTGCAGGATAGATGTTCCCTTTGCCCTAAAGGAATAGCTGCATTAGCAACTAGCAGTGGTAGGGTCTTGCTCTCTATGGATCAGCAGCTAGAGGGAGGGAAAGACCACTTATGCTACATGCCAGCATGTTCTACTGTAGGCAATGAATACCTACCAGCACAGTGTTTTACATCATCCTTTCTTAATTGGGATGATAATTTAGGTTCCAATCCTGCAAACTTTTATCTGGGTAAATACTTTGCATATGCTAATACTCCCATGGATTTCAATTAAACACATATGAGTAAGGATGTTAGAAAGGGCTGCAGGATTGGGGCAGCGCCACTTCCACTAGTTTGTGCCAATTAAAAGGATTCTACTTGATCACAATATTCTTCAGAATAAATTCTTTATGTATATTGCTGGTAGCATTAATCCTTACACCAGTTTACAAACATTAGCATCCCGTTGAGGTTCCCGGCAAGAATTGTTTTCTCAAGAAGAAAACAGTCAAGTTAAGTCTGTTTAATTTCTTTGGAAATGCTCTTAACAGATGTAAATGTCTTGGTGGAAGGTGGTTTTTATAGTACATATGTAAAGATGTGCAGAAAATGTTACTTGTTTTTTATAATTACGACCGAAAGCCTGAGTAAATAAAGCAGAAGAAAACATATCACCACGACTGTTGCTGCAATAAACCCCAGGTTTGCAATATATTTAAAAGAGACAATAACTAGCATGTTAAAGTGCAGGAAATAACATGTCACACATTTGTCATTGTATATAACTTCTAGAAAGTATCACAGTGAAAAATGAAACTATTGAGTTCTCGCTTCTATTTAAGATAATGTATATGGAATTATCATGTGTGTTTAAACTTTCACAACACTGTTTCAACTGAAAGTCAGGTATTTGTATTGACATGTTAATATTTATTTAGATATCTCACTGTCAAATTTAACATTCTGCCATATTAGATGTCATGTGCTGGTTTAAAAAAAAAAGATTTGTTATTTGTATTGCATGTTGTTTTATTGTCTGATAGTATCTGATGAGAATCTTTTTTTGCAAGCCATACAGCCAAGAATTATTTAAACTTTTCTATTGCTTCCCACATTATCAGCTTTCTTTGACAGAAATGAGAAAAAATTGCAGATCTCTGTATGAAGATAATAAAAGATCTTTAGAAAGAACTTAAGTAATACACATTAGCTCATTTCTTTATTTAGTCAAGAGTAAAAAGTAGGTTTTTTATTTTTCAATACCTTTTCTACTTTTTTCGGATGACATGTCACCAGAGTTAAGCACACCATTCAGATTTCAGGAGTGAGAGGCTTCATTTTATTATCATCACTCAAGAGCTTTACTACAAGCTGTCCTAATTTAAAAAAACAAGACACTATTTGCTGAATCAATACCAAGACAGACACTTGCAAAGAAGCTGAAATGTACTATAACCCCCCAGAAAACATTTTTAGAATATAAAAATTCTAATAAAGATATATTTCTCAGTGATTGTGTTGAACTAGATAAGATACAGAGCTTTTTAACACAATGATGGCAAACAGGTGCAAAAATACAAAAGGAGCCCCCCGCCCCCATCCCCAAGGGCATTGTTCATTAATTAGTTGTTTGTTACATAAAGACAAGGTGAGTAAGGTAATATATTTTATTGGACTGACAAAAGTTGACTTGACTCACCTCGTTTGTCTCTCTCATATCCCAGGACTAACACAGCTATAACATGTTACATTAAGTAGAAGTTTACATAATTGCATGTTACTTGGGCCCCAATCCTGAAAAGAATTTGACCCAAACTTCATGAAAATAAAATGTCTTTTTCTGAAAAGAATTTAGTTCTTTTGGAGGAAGAAAACTCTGGTAGAAACAAAAGCTGTGAGAAGAAGTGGTATTAAGACATTTAAATGGAAATGAAATACTTCTAAAGCAGTGGTTCTTAACCTTTCTAGACTATTGTACCCTTTTCAAAGGTCTGATTTATCTTATGTAACCCAAGTTTCACCGCACTTAAAAACTACTTGCTTACAAAATCAGACATAAAAATACAAAAGTGTCACACTTACTGAAAAATTGTTCACTTTCTCATTTTTACCATACAGGTATAAAATAAATCAGTTGGAATATAAATATTGTACTTACATTTCAGTATATAGATCAGTATAAACAAGTTATTGCCCATATGAAATTGTAGTTTGTATGGACTTTCGCTAGGGTTTTTATGAAGTCTTTGCTGTAAAACTTGGCAAATATCTAGATGAGTTGAGGTACCCCCTAGAATACCTCTGTGTACCCTCAGGGATATGTGTACCCCTGTTTGAGAACGGTTGCTCTAAAGCATATCTTTATTATTAATTAACATTAATGAGTTATTCTCTAGGCCAAAATGACTCCTTCATGGAAATATCTTGCAATTCTGTAGACTTGTTTTTATGTGACTGGCTAATCTTCAGCTGAACATAATTGCTTCACCAGAGCTACAAGGTGTCAATCTTGTCCATTAGTTTATGGCACAGTAAACGTTAATAATGATGGGTACATTTCAAAAATAGGGAAATATCTATACAGGCTGTACATTTAATGCAACTGTTTTTTGTGTAGGTGCGTGTTGGGCTTTTTTGGCCTATTCTACATTTTGGAAAGTAGAAACGTTAGTTTTCAATTACAAAGCTTTCTCTTTTTAAGATTAAAATAGAAATAAAATCTGAAGCCAAGAACCATTAGATTGTTAAGCAGGTTAGGCAAAGTGAAATAGGTACGTGAATAGGAGTTGGGTGCCTAGCATCCGACAAAGTGGGATTTTCTCCCACAAAAGCTCATGTGATAAATAAAATTGTTAGTCTTTAAAAGTGCCACAGGATTCCTTGTTTGTTTATCTCCTTTTAGATCCCTTTGAAAATTGCAGCCTCAAGTTCTACATCTTCTCTAACTTTAGAATGATTCAGTGGATGTTGAAATATCAAAACAATGTGCACTTACTTAGATCTTATTGGTCAGCTTTTAGCTTAAAACAAAATGTTCTAACAGCCTTGTAACATGCAAGAAAATAGGAGACTCTAATGGAAACCCTGTCCAATACTTATAGCAGTTCAGAGAAGCACTACTACGGTTTTGATTTGCTCTTGCCAATTGAAGAAACAGCCTGTTTTTAAAGCACTTGAAGGCATTTGACCCCACAGTATCTCAGCAATACAGGTAATTTCAGCCTGTTTGAGGCACTCTAAATACATGTATGTTGTTTCCAGAGACTTCCTGGAAGTATTCAAATACTCATATTCAAGGGAATGGACATCAATAACATCTACTATGTCTACAAAATTACCACTTCTGCTCTTCCTAATAATCCACTACAATGGTAGTCAACTCCTTGAATCTACTCAAGCGAAATTCTATCCCTTTATTCTGCATCACCAAATGGTTATGGCTGTTTCTTCTTGCATCATCGTAATGTTGATTATTTCCAGAGATCTTGTTTGAAGTGCTTGGAGTGCACTATTTTAGTACTTTGTGCACAAACAGTAATTCTTTTATTCTAGAGATGATCTTACTGGATGAGACATTCAATAGAGTCTTACCAAAGAGAATCTAGTGATTTGAACAAAATGTCCATTCTCATTTAATTGCTAATGCCATATTCTATTTAGCTGCAGGATTTTTTTTTCAATCTGGTTCTTCCCTATGGGATGAGAGATATAAACAAACAATTATCTTGAAATAGATTTGGTGGTTTGGCAAACTTATTTATCTTTCTGGATGTTACCCACATGAGGCAGGCATAGTTTCAATATTCGCTTAAATTTTGCATAAAATAATTAGTAGAAACATATACTTTATATCAGTGGCCCTCAACCTTTCCAGACTACTGTAACCCTGTCAAGTGTCTGATTTTCTTGCATACCCCAAGTTTCACCTCACTTTAAACTACCTGCTTACAAAATCAGACATAAAAATACAAAAGTGTTACAGCACACTTATTGAAAAATTACCTACTTTCTTATTTTTACCATGCAACTATGAAATAAATAATTTGAAATGTAAATATTGTACTTACAATTCAGTGTATAATATGTAGAGCAACATAAACAAGGCATCATCTGGATGAAATTGTAGTTTGTACTGATTTTCCTAGTACTTTTTATGTAGCCTGTTGTAAAGCTAGGCAAATATCAAGATGAATGAATGTACCCCTTTGGAAGAACTCTGCTTGAGGTCATGAATTCCTGGTTGAGAACCACTGCTTTATATTGTTTCAACGAAACTAGATTGTAAAGGAAAAAAGTGCTGTAAAGTTTTGACAAATGGAAATCAATACTCAGCTTGTGTGAGGAATAACTTACATTAGTTTTTTGAAACAGGCCCTCAAACAAATTCCAGAATATTACTACACTTTTGTAGATGAGATAATTAAATTCTCATTTTAAGCAGCAATGGCAGCAGGAATTTGAGGTGTTTATTACAGGTGCATATTCCCAAAAGGAGTGCATTACAATTTTACTGCATGCTACGTGTTTCTTCGTCTTTTCTGATGCTACATGTTGCCTGGGTCCCAAAATATAACACCAAGTGGTAGCCAACCTGTCATAGTAATATCCTAAACCAGTATTTGAGAATTCAGGAAGGAGGCTAAGAATTAATTTCACAAAAGTAGATTTTAGGACCAAATTTTTAAAGAAATACTCTGAATTCCATACAACCATTAACAGGAGTAAAGTGGACAATTGCATTTATAGAACCTAGCCATCATCTTCAGTGGGTCAGATTAATAAATAGTTTTAAAAATCTTATGTTCTGGATGTGCTTTATTACATCTATTCATACACACAATAGCACTGTTCTGGGTGGTGGGTAGCTGGCTAACCTCCACTCATTTATGGTCAAGCTTTTTCCTTTCTGTCAGGATTTTTTATGTTGCTTTGCAGACAATTTTTGCTTCCTAGTTTTAGAGCAATATCCTGCAGGAACAAATACAAGGTCTTCTCTGCTTCAAATTATGAGCTGTGAGCTGGACCTGGTCCATCCTGGCCGGTCAAGGCCAAGAGAGAGAGACAGTATCTGTTTTGGAGGAGATTGCCAATATTTGTAACATTGTATGCAGTGCTGCTGTAGCCATGTTAGTCTGTTTCAACAGAATAAACAAGGAGTCCTGTGGCACTTTTAAAGAGTAACAAATTTATTTGGGCATAACCTTTCATGGGTTAGAACTCACTTCCCAAGCAGGTCCCTTCTCCCCGGGATCCCCGCTCCAGCTGCCGGCTGTTGACTGCAGCTCTGGGTGCCTACCTCCATGAGTGGCAGCTCTGGCAGCTGCATGGGAGTGTGGTCAAGCTGTATACCTGTAAAGAAGAGAGGCTCTTCTCCCACTTCTGCCTAAACTCAGTATGATGTTTGTAGACCTCATTACACAAAGGTATTTACATACAGTACTTTTTATACATCCCTGCTCTGTGAGCTATGCTTAAAACACTGGTGGGTTTTTGGGACCTTGTTTATGGTAATGCTCCCACAGTTGAAAATTTGAGGGAGAAGAACCTAATGTAAGGCACACAACCAACTGGTCTCCCTCCTCATATTTTTCTATGTATTTTCTAGCAATTATATGCTCTAGATTCTTCAGGTATTTTCAAAATATCCCTGCTGATCTCAGATTACAAGCACAAATGCCCTACTTTATAATCCTTGAGTCCATAAGATCATCTTGTTTTGAAAAGTGAACTAATCACCTGAAAATCTTTCCAAAATGGGGTTATGTTAACCTAGTTGTAGGTACTTTATCTCTAATTGAAGCATGAATGTGGGTAATAAATAGGTGCTGCTTTTGATCTCCATAGGTTGTATATGTTTGCAAATGACCTCCAAACATTTGAAATTGACAATGTTGATGCTAGTAAAGGTGGCAAAAGAGAGCAGAATTCACATATTAACTTTGCCTGTGCTTATGGCCATATAAATGATGTACCGACTAATCCTATTTATATTCTCAGAGGGGTTTGTGCTAAAAGAAACCAGTTGGCATTTTTAATCTGTTCCATGCATGATATCAAGAGGAAGAAACTATAACATTTACATTAGTATTGATACAGTTCTGAAGCATTCTATTCTTCATCTGTCCTGCAGGAATGGAGTTATTTACAGGTTTGTATTTTAAAAAATGACAGGAGCTCAATGGAAGCAGGGAACTGCTAATGGACATGTGGAACTTTCATCTCCCAGGACTGTAGCATGTGGAAATACAATGAAAAGGCAGAAGCAATATATACAGGAAATACAGATTAACACAGTATATATTCAAATAAAAGGGAATAATACAGCATTCACTATATCTGTTCATAGGCTACAATGAGTTGCCAATCTTATTAAATACCCCAGTGACCATTCAGGGGCATGTACTAGAATCGTAAAGAAAGGAGGAAAATAGAAATCCACTTCCAACATACATTACTGAGCATGGACCCATTCCTCAAGCCCTTACCTACGATTTTCTGATTCAGGATTGGTCCCAAAAACAAAGTCCAAAAGTTTCCATAAGTATCTGTATATTATCCAGTTATTTACTTTTCCAGAAGTTAAGTAAGAATTGTCTCTCAGCCTGACTAAAATGAGAAATATATATGGAAATTAATTTGTCACATTTTCAAACAAACTCTTTGCTGGGGGTGGGGAGGTTATTCCTCAATGTGTATTTGAGATAGAGACCATATAAAAAAAAGGATTACTAGATCCTCACTTGTTTTAGGATCAGGTTTGTTTGCTTTGATATCAACAGAAAAAAGCCCAAGCCATAACATTTAGATCTTGGTTTAGAATTTGGATGTGTTTGTGTAATGGGCTAGAGGAGTTGATTACAGCTGAATCTGGGTTTTGGTTCAAAACAATCTATCTCAAGCTGTTTATCACATGCTGCATATGCACATGAATAAAGTCAGAGGAGGTAAATTTAAGTTTCAACAGTGCATATATTTTTATTACATAGTTAATAGATGCCAAGTCTGACTCCGATCTCATTTAAAGTAGAATGAAACAGAAACCAAGGAAGTTACACTGTTGTAAAAACTAGTAACAGTTCAGAACCGGGCTTGAGAAATGGTAACTAAATGTAAAGCTTCTATGATGTACCATTAACCTGACCTGAACATTTTGGTTATAAAAAAATTCATATAAAAATTCAGGATGACAGATTTATGTAGCTTAACTCCTTTTGCCACTAGGTGGTGATAGCAGATAATGTACTGTTACTGAATTTAGGCAATCATTCTTTTAATCGTTTAAGAGCACTTCTGAATTTTTGCTCTATTCTGGTATGTGATGTGCCTTTTTGTTTTACTTCATATTATATTTTATTCCCTTTAAATATGTTCCATGATAATCACTCTCACTCTACAAAACATCGACCTGTTTTCAGTTGAAAAACATTTGAGGTTATCAAAATTAATTCTAGGATTTCTCCAATTCCTGAATAACTAGAAATGCTACTCAACCAGAAGCAGAATGAGAAGCTAAATGGAGGGGGGAGAACCATAAATGCGGAATTACTGTCGGTTACTCCTGGCAGCTGGATGTTAGTAATAAAAGCCAATAGCCATAGTTCAGTCAACCTCAGAATGTCACAAAAGGAATGTAAATGTTTAATATTTCTTTCCCAGATAGAGAGCTGGATCCTGCAAACCCTAACGGGTATAGACCATGTTAAGTAACAAACAGAGCGCTCCATGATACAACATGAGGCCTATGGTTAGCAATTTGCTGTTACCCTCCTTATACACCATGGTAAAGCATGGCAGACAGAAAGAGCCAGATTCTCCTTCCCTCCACTTCGTCTCTGTGCTTTCTCAATCCCTTGGGGGCTATAGCCAGTTGGCATAAGTTAAAACAGCACCTTGGCTGCTCTAACTCATCCCATGGCTAGGGCCCTGGAAGGCTGCACCAGAGGCCATACAGGACACCAGCTAGCCCTGGCTCTCTGGGCTGCCCCCCCACCCAGGAATTGAGAGGTGTGAGGGCCCCCACAGGCCAATTGACCCTGGACTCCCCCCACCTCCAGGGATGACTCTACATATCTGCCTCTTATAGAAGGATTGTGGATGGTGTGTAAAGACAGTTTTAAAATACAGATACCAAGAAACACGTGCACTTCTTAAAGGGATGCTTTAAGCCTGCGCACCAGCAAGGGTTCCTCACAAGCAGGAAGGAGAGCTGATACCAGCGAGAGGTGTTGTGAGGAGGATGGGGTGTAATGGAGGAGAGGGTGGAAAAGAAACCTCAGATTTGCACCCTCAGTTATAAGAAAGGGAGAAGCAGCACTCAGTACCCTGAAGAAGAGTCAGAAGGCAATGGGGTATAATCTCCCCACCCTCCCTCTTCTCCACAGTCTATGCTGGGTTGTCATCAGAATCACCCATGAAGAAGACAGCTCTGCAAGGTGTGTGGGAAGGAAGCAATACCTCATAATTAGGTGAAACTGAAGAGTTATGTGGCAGCAGCTGAATATCAGAATTTTGGCCAAGATTTGTATTACAAAATTATTACAAATTGTAATACAAATTTGTATTACAAAACAAATTTTTAGCCAGCCCTAATAATCACTGCCAAGTTCGTGGGAGTGCCTCTGGAGATACTTCTCACAGATATGAGCAAAGTAAACGAGCTTTGCGAAGAGCCCTCTGGGGAAATGTTGTCAGTTTGCTCCCCTCGTACTACTGTGTCCTCTATCAATAAGCTATTCCCAATTCCCTTCACCCTGTGTTCCTCCAGCTGTAACCCCCCCATTCCCAAGTTGTCTATCTCCACTTCCCAATGCTATGTGTAGAAATGAAGAATGGCTAGTGTTATGATTAGTCCCACCCAGTTCAATTATAAATATTAGAGATTGGTGGAAGAACCACGTGTGTATTAATTACAGAACCAGTGCTGGGTGTGACTATTGTCCATGTACCGTATCTATTTAACACCTATCCAAGCCTGAAAGAGAGCTAGCTACTCCCTGGCAAGACACTTTGCAAAGGCCTTGTCTACACTAGGAAGTTTTGTAAACGCAAGTTACAGTGATGATGAAAAAGTGGTTGTGCCTGTCCACACAGTACTCTGTGTTGCTGACGAGCATCCACACTTGGTGCTGTAGTGTCGACATTGAGAGCAGAGCATTATGGGAAGCTATCCCACTGTGCAACTCGCCACCTTGTGCTGCTAGAAGTTGTGAGAAAGTGGAAAGGATCACAGTTTATCCTGGGTACGGGTTCAACATGCCATGATGCATTGATTTCCATTGCATTATTCCATGGGTTTCTGACTGCATTTTGCAGCATTTTTCAATAGCCCCAACGGAGTTTCCTGAGCATCCCCATCTCTATCTGAAAGAATGGATCCTGCACTGCTCTCCAATGTTGCTGTTATTACTCTGAACACATTGTGGCTGGTTATGCAATCTATCATGAGTTCCAACTGGGACAGGAATCCGAGATGCCTGCCCTGCTCTGTGCCATGCAAACACCCAATGCAGGATTACAGCTTGCATTCATGGAGCATCTGCACACAGTGCACCGCACCTTTGGGTGCATGAAAAAACACTGAGTGGTGGGATCACAACCTTATACAGGTCTGGGATGATGAAAAGGGGCTGCAGAAATTTTGAATGTACAAACCCAACTTCATGGAATTCTGTGCGAGCTCAACCCTGCCCTGCAGCACAAGGACACCCAAATGAGTTGTGCCCTCTCGCTGGAGAAGCATGTGGTGATCGGTATGTGGAAGCTGACAACTCCAGATTGCTACCGGTCGGTCGCTAATCAGTTTGCAGTCAGGAAGTCCACTGTTGGAGCTGTGGTATTTCAAGTGTGCAGGGCCATTAATCGCATTAAGCTGTGAAGGACTGTGGGTCTAGGGAATGTGTGCAATAATGGATGGCTTTGCAGTGATAGGATTCCCTAACTGTGACTGGGCGAAAGATGGCATGCATATCCCAGTTCTGGCCCCAGACCATCTTGAAAGAGAGTACATCAATAGTCGATCACCATAGGCATTTCTCTGACAACAGAGTAGTGGGATCAGGGAAGGTGCCCAAGACGTACATCTTCAGGAACACTGGCTTGTACAGAGTTGCGAGCAGGGACTTTCTTTCCAGACCTAAAGATTCCTATCAGGCATATCAAAATGCCCGTAGTGATCCTGAGAGACCCAGCCTGTCCCTTAATGCATGGCTCATGAAGCCTTACGGGGCAATCAGGATAGCAGCAAGGAGCGTTTCAATTACACACTGAGCAGTGCAGAATGACAGTTAAATGTATGTTTGGCAGATGAAAGGTTTTCTGGCAGTGCCTTTATGGCAGGTTTGACCTAAATGAGAATAATATTCCCATGGTTATAGCTGCCGATTGTGTGCTCCATAATATATATGAATAAAAGGGTGAAAAGTTTCCTGCAAAGTGAAGTGCAGAGACGAACTGCCTTGCATCTGAACATGAGCAACCAGATGTCAGGGCCATTAGAGGGCACTCCAGGGAGCTCAGATTCAGATCAGGAAGGTTGTAAGGGACTGTTCTGACAATGAGCACCAATAAAGTGTCTGTGTGAACCATGCGGTGCCATGCTTGAGCTGTGTATCAATGAGAGGTGTAGTCACCATTTGCAACACACAAATAAAGAGTGCTTATTCTTCACACAGAATGTCTGTACTAAACAAAAGCAATTCATTATACACACAAACACCACGCTAGAGGTGAGAAAGCAGTGAGGGTTGATGAGATCTAACACAGCCGGGCCAAGCTATCGCTCTCATAGCTGTCTGAAAAGGTGGAGTGAAGGGGGTACCAAGACAGTCCAGGAGTTTCACAGGAAGGGAGAGTTTGGGGAGGGTATGGAAAGCAGTTCTGTATTGGCTGCAAGGGGGGGAGGGGTGAGCATGCAGAAATTCTGTCTGCAGTGTAATGATTGTCTTTAGCAGCTCTGTTTGCTCCTCTATAGCTTTGCTCATGCACTCATGACCTGCTAGTACTTGATCATGGTTTTCCCTTCTCTCCTGCCTATCAGTTTTCTGACTTTCGGGCAGTTTTGCTCTATGCCCTTTTTTTCTCTTGTTCCAGCCCCAAAAGACCTGGAAGAGTTCTTAGAACATCTCCTCTTTGCTCCTTTGACATAATATTCCTATCAGCTCCAGGCGCTCTCCAGGTATGAGATGTTTTGGCATCAAGAGCACATCTGTAGAGGCACAACGAACAGATGCATCATTGTGATTGAAATAACAGGATTTATACATTGTTACAATCCGCCTCTTTCTCACTGTCCCCTGGCAAGCTCAGAGCTCGATCAACCAGGGTACGGTGAGTTGTGCCTGAGGAGGTGGTGTCATGAAGCCTCAGGAGGTAGCGTCATGAAGCATGGAAGAGTGGTTGTTTTGGGTAGTGATGCAAATGGATAGGGACAAATTTTCAAATGGTGCTGACATTTTCAATAAGCAGAGAACATAGAAGCTGCTATTTCACTCCTGCATCAAGCCTGGCTGTCTTTGATATTTCTTTGTCTCTGGAAAAAATCCACATTTTGATTTTTATGCTCAAGATGCCTAGTTTCAAGATATCACTACAGTTTGCATGGTTTCATCAATTCAGCAGACAAAACTTTGCAGCAAACAGCATATTGTGGCTTTTCAATACAAGAAGTAATGACATGTTTTATGTAAGACTCAAGATGCATTTGGTTTTTAGCAGTTTGAACACTAGAGGTGGTAATTTTTTCAGGAGTGTAGGGCTAAAGCGGAAGATTTTTGTGATGGACAGGTAGCAGCGCCCACATCCTCCTCCTCCCCAACATGAGCAACCTGACTGTGAACTGATGCTGGGCTTCATGCCCAAAGCACCAGCTGGAGCCAGTCTCCTGTGGGAACCAGCTGGGTCCTGACATAAGGTTTTGCTGCTTTGCAAGGCTTTGCTGTGATGCACTTTTTAAAAATCTGTTCCTTCAAGCTTCCTCAGCCTTGGGCCTGAGCGTGTGAATGGAAAGTGGGCTTGATCACCCCGCTTTCTCCTGAGACGCTATATGTTAGCATAGCCCGGAAGCTGTGGACTTTGCCGCAGGATCAAGGACCAGGCTGCCTTAGTAACCTAGGACCAAGGTGCCTCAGGAACCTCTTCGGGGATGTCCACAGTTGTCAAGGGTCCCCGCTGCAGAAGAGACATAAGCTCTTGCCCCTTATTACTTTGCTTTGCTTGCTCGGGGTTATTCACCAAGGCATTCAATAAAAATCATCCATCTTTTCAATGATCTTCAACTGCGTCTGGTGAATCCACACACGAACCTGCCCCTTGGGGTACAGTTTGGGGGAACAAGGAGAAAGTAAGTGCCTGGGTCTCTGACTGTTAAATAATAAAGTACTTCTTCAGCTGCTGAACAGTGAAGCCTTCTAATGTTTTCTCAGTCCCACGGGTGGCCATAGGAAAAAATGGGTTGTAATTAATGGAAGCTTTAATAAATTTGTTAGTGTTTATAAGTGCCACAGGACTCCTTCTGGTTTTATAGGAGAAAATGGCATGCTGGGCAAACTTCAATTTGACACCCTTTCTTTGAAGGTGGAGCAGGGCTGGAGGTTGAGTGGAGTTGGGGGTGGAGGTGGGCTGAAGAGATTTGGGGTTGTGTGCATAAGGGGGGTCAGTGCTCACAACTCCATCCCTGGCCAGGGTTGGGGCTCACAGCTCCCCAAATGACAGGGCTGGGGCTGACAAACCCACACCTGGCTTGGTTGGGGCTCATGCACAGACCTGCAACTGGCTGGGCTCATTCACAGGCAGGGTTCGGAGCCTGGCCAGGATCAAGGCTGCTCACAGCTCATAAGGTGATAGGGCTCTAGGCAGCTCACAGTTCATGACCCCTACATGTGGGCATCATGACCCCCTGAGAGATCATGACCCCCTGTTTGAGAATCAGCTTGAACCTGTCCTTTGAGCATTGCATTGTGTGTGTGGCGAGTACTTTGCACTTTGCTGGGAAACCTTTAAACAGCAAGGAGTAGCAAACTCAGTGCTTCACAAACAGGTACTTGAAGGCCTTGTTCCCCATGACAACAGCATTGCTTACGTATAGCCAGCATGGTACAGAATTAAAGAGAAAAGCTGTTTATGCAAGAAATTTGAGAATTTCAAAGACTAAAGAACAAAGAATCCCACACATGAATTATGTCTTGATTAGCCCAGATGTTTACTAACTCACTGAAACTAGGGCCAAGTTCTATTTTGAGACTTGGCTCCACATAACTGTGTAATTGTTGTGAATGTCTGTTAGGCACAGGTAGGTTGTCCCAGTGTTTCAGAAGTCATGGAAAAGTTACAGATTATATTCTTGGCACTTTGCAAATCTAACGGAAGAAGAATCCAGATGTACATCACAAGATGGCCACAAACTCAGAAAAGCACAGGAACTAATCCCAGGCAAACTCTAATCCAAGTCAACAATGACAACCCAACCTAAACCTTGCCCTTGTCCGGAATAATAAATCCACCACCACCCTGACAACTACAGTCAGACCAAGACTTTGACTTGGTCCAAATTTTTTATCATAGCCCTATCCTGGAATTAGCACTGACTCAGCCAATCCCTAAAATCACAAGTCAGCTCTATCATTAAGACTAGTCTGGGCCTAGAAACAGATGCCAACCATAACACTAATCAGGCTTACAATCTGATACCAATACCAAACCTAGCCCATGTCCATATACCTAAGATGTAAATACAACCAACACTTACCAGAACCTACACATTGGTGCCAACCTTAATTCTAGCTTGGTTCTGTGAACTGGATCCAGCAAAACCTCTGGACTTTCAAATCAGCTCTAACACTAACCCTGTCCAAGAACTGACTCCAATGTCAACCCAAGCTAGAGCCCATTCCACAAGCCTGTCCCAGACTAGACCTAGGTGAAGCCCTCAAACTTGCCCCAATATTTCTCCTACCACAACCCAAGAAATGGCACCAAACCAAATCTACTGTGAAATCACAAAGTGTTCCAGGTCTTGTTTGTGTGGGAGAGAAAGAGGTGTTAGCACTTTGATTATAAGAAGGCATGAAAATTTAGATTTATATGGACAGAGAGAGATGGTGACATTTGCAACTGCAGAATGCAGAGGCGTAATCTTTATCAGACTGTAGCATGACACTGTATGAAAGAAGTGGAATTTTACCCACGAAGCTGATGCGATAAATACATTTGTTAGTCTTTAAAAGTGCCACAGGACTCTTTGTTTGTTTCACTGTATGAAAGTTATTCTTTAATAATTGCCAGAGATTAATCTGTATATAACATTTATCACCCGAGCACTTTATAAACAATCAGCTAAGCCTCACACCACTTTTGCAAAGTACTGTAGACAAGTATGTCCAACCTACAGATGGATAAATTGATGCACAGACGAGTTACTTCCAAGTTACATAATGAGTCAATGGCAGAAGGGGAAAGAAAAGATAGGGCTCACTCTTAACAGCCTACTCCAATCATTGCAAAACATCCATGGGAGTGTGGGGGGGGGCATCTACAGAGATTAATTTACTGACCTCTGGGAATATTTTCAACTTTAAAAACATATTAATCCCAGTAATTCTCTACTGGCAGCAAGTAGATTGTTGCCTTTGCTAAAGAGACTTATACCTAGTAAAGTGCGTGGAGATATGTTGCACGATTCTCGTCTCAGCGACACTAGTTTTAATCAAAAGTAACACCACTGAAAGTCAGTAAAGTTACAATGGTGTAAAGAAATTTAAGCTAAAGAACTGGGCCCAGATAGTTTAACTTGCACGTTTTTACAAGGATGCATGTGTTCAGGAACTAGTGAACACTTTAAAATGACTGTAAAGATTTTCACTAGAAAAGTCACATTACATTTCTGTGATCTTAGGTACTGTGAATAACTGTAGTCCAGACACATTTGGATTTGTTTAATAGTTATCCATAAGGTTATTTGCAATCTGTAAAGTAATATGCCCCAAGTGTTAGAAGACGTGTAGGGTTTCATTAGTAGCAAAACAGGACCAAATATATTGTAGGTTAAAATTCCTAACAAGAGATCCTCTAAAATCTCTTGTACTATAATAGCTGCACACACCCACAGTATGTATACACATACAAATGTACAGAAGAAGATTCATAATTCATGATCTTATTAAAATTTTTAACAGTGACCTGAAAAAGAAAAACAAAACTGGGCTATTTTGCTTCTTCATGAGGTACAAAGGAGGCTGAATGCAAATATGTGGATTCACATTCCATCTGCATCCGCAAGAAATGGTCCATGGATATCTACATCCCATCCATGGATGTGGATATCTGTGGTTATAATGCAGATATCAAATGATTTGCAGGACTCAATTAATTTATTAATCAATCAATCAATTATATTATATTATATTATATTATATTATATTATATTATATTATATTATATATGCCATAGTTTTGGGGCTGGGGTACATCTTTCCTTTCAGTATAGAGGATTTATTTTGATGATCTACCTTTAGAGGCAGAGAGAGGCAGTTTGGTGTCAGAGGGACCTGAAGAAGCACATTGTCTTGCTGACAGCCTAGTCAATGGCTTGGTGGGACTCCATAATGACCTCTTATCCTTCAGTACAGTGGCTTTTAAATACTTTCTTTCCTGGGTTTGTTGGCATGGGTCTCCAGATCATTCCTGAAGATGTGTGAAAGATGATGTGGGAGGGAAGACTGCTAAAACATCATCAGCAGAAATCCCATTGTGTGTCTTCTGCAGATGTATCAGGGAATACAGAAACCACTGAGTCATCTAATACAAGTATACTAAGCAGTATATGAACTCTAATCTTCCCACCAAAGGTCCTTCTTGTACAGGGAAAATTAATAGCACTGAATAAAATAAATAAATAAATATACAAAAGAATTTAAAAGTCCCATTTATTATATTAGATTTGAAGCTGGAGTGTGTCTGAATTTCCATCTAGCCACTTGATAATCTGAAGTGGGCAACGCTACATCAACTAGTTATTGTTCCCGTAAGTGAACTGTCAAAGGTTCTTCACGCCAGTTAATGTTCATTTCCTCTCTCTTTGTTTTCTCTTTACTGTCAGTTATTTTTCCCACTATTAAAATATGATTCACACTAGTAAAACAAAAAACAATTCTCCCCTCCCTACACAGCTCATCACCAGTTTTGATATTAAAATCCTGCACAGCACAGGACTGTGTTCCAGTGACCTGACCATCTGACTCTTCCCCCACTGATAAATAGGCCTATATCAAACAAATGGGTATTCATAGCTGACACCTCTGTTGACAGTACTGATGAAGTCCATGGATTGCAGGGGCATATAGACTAAACTACATTCTCACCTGTAGAGGTGGTTCCAGGAAAGAGACAAGGCAGGCTAGACTGGAGTGTGGAAACTTGTACTTAAATTACAATTAGTTCCATTACACAATCATCACAAAGCATTTTTTAAATGGTACAGTGCTAAATAAGTGCTAAGTTGCAATGCTGCAGCTGTAATATCTGTTCAACATAGCTTGAAAATTTCAATCTCAATTCAATTGAATTATTTTTTAAAGATTCATATCTCTCTGCCACGTATAATTGTGTTAACATGGTGGCCTATGGCATACAAACAGCCTTTAGGACTGAATGGCATGAATCTTCAAAAAAAAAATTTTATAGACATGGCTCTGGATCAAAAACCTGCCAATATCAGTAGCATTTCAAAACCAAACCCCAATTTTTATTTAGCAAAATGGTTCCTTTCTTTAGAAGAGAACTATCCCCAAACAGCGAAGTGTATACGATCTTAACCACCAGGGAAATTTTGGCAATCACGCTATAATCACACAAAAGGTAGTCTGACTAGGAAAAAAGTCAATGCACTTACTCAGGCAAAAAGTGCTACAAGAAACAGTGTCAAGATTCAATTTTTCTTCATTAAAAATAAAAAATCTGTTACTTCCAAAATCTGGAGCATTGGTTCAGTAAGACTCCTGAATTAGTTGTCATATACATAACAAATAACCAACATATAAATACATTATGACATATTTTAATAAGATATATTAATATATTTGGGATTCAATACTAATTAGAATACCACCAATACATCACTTGATATAAATTGCAAAAATAATATGTACAGCATATTAACTGTAGTATTGCAAATGATGTATTTACCCAATATTATGAAATTATGTTAATATTTTTAAAAAGAGGATGTTTCTTAATCTTTGTTGTTTTTCCACTAGAAAACGACCCAGGAAATGAAACCTAAAAACCTTGAAAACAATGCAAACTATCAAGCATCAAAATATTAATACAGCACTAGCCATTATATGTTGTTCAGCTAAATTCACTTTATTATATATTGTCTTACATTTAACTATTTGGATATTAGTATTAAACTGAATTTCCTTTCTTTTCTATCTACTTATTTGTATCGCCCCATTCACCTTACCAACACTAGTAAACATGCAAGGAACACACTTCCAAGATGAAAAAAAAGAACTGCATATCGATTTACTGGACATGACCTTGCTTTACACCTTGAATATCTGATTCCTGTGTAATCCATGCATGTCCCTGGCATGTTGAGCCTAAACTGATAATACGTATGAGATCAAATACAGAAGTTTTAAACTTCAGCACAGTCACTGTTAAGAGCATATTCCTTGCTTCATCCTTAATAATTAATACTTTGGTGTTTTAAATACACACCTCCATCAATTTTTTGCTCGCAGTTGTGATATTAGCGATATTAGATAGGGATCTGCGTGTGCAAATTGACAACTGCACTATTAACATGAGTAGGTTTTACTTGATACATTTTGTGCATACATTTTGCAAATGCACAAAAAAGAAGCCTTCTGAAATGTTTCTGTTTGAGCAAGTAGTACAATGTATTGATTTTTTTAGTCCTTTTATAAAGTTTCCTTTTGTTGAATGACCAAAGGCATTCACTACTCACTTTGATTTTAAACGTCAGTCTGTTGAATTATCTTTTAATCTTTATTATGGTAGGCCTGTTGCAGCTCTCTTTGAAGCCATTGGAAATATTACTATTGACTTTAGGGGGAGTTGGATCAAGTCTTATATTTACTGCATATTTTAGACTGCTTAGTTTCATCATAACGTCTTGGCAATACAAGAATTTTTTTTTCAGACTCCAGCTGTTTATATTATATAATCCAGAAGGATATACAAATTAAGGATTTGAGTAATACATCTTGAATCTAGTCCTGCTGTGTGTATCAAAGATTTTTTAAAGACATTTAAAATGATTTGCCACATCACATTGAGATATTGCTTGGGTCTTCCTAATTTTCGATAAATCATTTATCTAATGCAGAATATTCTATCTCATGGTTCCTGATCACTACTGGTCAGCAGACAATTAGCTGGTCATATGCTGGTAGTTCTCCGTCTATTTTCCAGTTACTTAATCACATTACAAGACAACTGAAAATATATTAAAGATTTTTCCATGTAAGCATTTCCTGTAATTTGCATAGGGCTGCTAGGGATGTAGCTACACAAGATGTTGAATCCAAAGCCTTCTGATTTGCATCATATAATTTACAGTACACAAGTCACATTCAATTGTCATTATGTGAACACATGGTATCAGCTTCCTGTGAACTCCAAGCATAATCCATGTTCCTTTGCTTCACTGATGTGTAGCATGGGATTAGTTTTTTCTGTGAATTGTGGGAAATTAGGTAGGGTCATTAAAAAAAAAATTCCATGTTTCCATTGTCTCTGCCCCATACTTCCTTTCTGGATAGGCCCATTTTTTTATTTCCTGTCAGCCAGTCTAGACCTAACAGTGCTCCACCCATCTATGCCGACAAGTGTGAATAAACAGAGAATAAACAGAATAAACAAGAGGCTGCTTGGGTTGTATTACAGCACATGGGCAGTTGGTGGGCTTGGGGGATGGAATTATGTTATGGTTTTGTAGTTTTGTCTGTGTGCTGGAGGAATTTCTAGTGTTGAAGGAGTTCAGGGGGTTATGTTGAAGTAGTGCTGGAGACTGCAGAAGATAATCCCCTCTACATCCCATTTAGGTTGTCTTGATGCTCAATGATGTTATATTGAGGCAGGTGATTAGGAGCAAAAAAGAGTTTTGTTCAAAAAGACAAAGGCAGACCAGTGAGATACACTCTGAAGTTATTCACTAGGATGAATCCCTTCCCCAGAAGTGCAAGGGGATTGCAAGCTATCCTGGGGGGCATGGGAGTGTGGCTATTCCCTACAATGAGGAATTTCTCAGGATTACGTTTGGCTATATCTCCTCTGCAAACACGGAGAGAAACAGATAGGGTCCTGCAATGATTGTCAGCTAGAGTGTGATACAGGGTGTTTGTGTTAAGGCTGGGTTGTGAGCAGCCAGACAGAGCCAGAGTAAGCTGGGTCAGATACCAGGTGACAGGAGACAAAATGGAGACTGGAACCACAAGTCAGATGTTAGGAGCCAAGCCAGATTGGGACACCAGGGAGCCAAACTAGGGGAGCGGAAGCAGGAGACAAAGTACACAGTCCAGAGCAGGGTGGATCCCATTTGTCAAGACAGATTACTGTTCCTTCCTTAAGTAGGGCCAGCTCGGGGTCTCTGTCAGGAGCAGAGTCTCAAACTGGGGCTGGGATTTATGGCTCCAGTGTCTGCAGACTTCCCTATGGAGGGTTGAAGTGTGGCTGCTCCTATGGTTTTGGGTTTGAAGCCCCAGGACAATTTGTACCTTAGTGGGGAGCAGTAGTGTTCAAACCTTTATCAGGCAGGCAGTGCTCAATTATACCTCATCCAAACACTAAGCTCTGAACACCCACCCAACTCTTTTTCCTGGAACCACTGTTTCAAATGTTCAATTTTGCAAAAAGGAATGCTTTTGTCATTTGAATCTGCTGGATGGGGGTGGGAGGGCTATAGAGACTGTGGCTCCCCCGTGCTGGTGGCTTCCATAAGAAATGGGGTAGGAGCATTGGATACAATGCCTGTGGCCAAGGGGGACCCAGAATGGAAGCCAGAATGGCAGTACAGCATAATAGTAATAAACCTAAGTACTTATATGCTGAAGTTCCCTTCAGGGAACTGCCTGTTTGGGCCCAGCCTGGGTTTCTGCCTGAGACTCAGACTCAGCTGATGCAGCAGAACAAAACTGGGGCTGGCTTTTCAGTTGACTGGTGTCAGAGTCTTGAGCCCCGAATACCATGGTTCTCAGGGGATAGCTCCTCTCCGTTATTCTCCTGCTCACTCCCTCACAAATCCAGTTGGTCGTCCTTGGTGGCTAGGAGACTGTGGGCAGTAGGTGTTTGATGGTATCTGGGATGGGTTCTAAGAGAGTGGCATAATATCCTGTCTGGTTTGTCATAGAGTGGACCGGTTACATTTTACCTGCCAGACTGCCACCTTGTGTCCCTCATTTCAATGTACTTTCTCCTGAGAGTCTCGCTCTTTATCCAGCACTGCTCCATCTCCTTATCATGACCCTTTGAAGACATCTGCTTTGCAATATCCACAAAAAAGTCTATATTCCAGTAGCTGACCACAACAGCTTCCTGAACTGTAGCTTCTTCTTAGCTGGCAACGAGATCCATGTCTCGACCCGTCTTTAAGCAGCTGTGCAAGGCATATTGTGCGGCTTCTGAAGTGCTACCATGGTTGTGTCACATGAATCATGAACTGGGATCCAGGAACAAGTGGGCACCAGCATTTATGGGAGGTGTTGTTGTCATGGAAACCTGACACAGGAGTCAGCAATGGCACACAGGTAAATGAACAAATCAGTAACAATCAATCTGCAAAGCACTGTGGGATAGCTGAAAAAAGTAGTGCAGAGCCACTGCCTCTGCATAAACAATAGGCCAAGGTTGTATTGTGTATATGCAAGGAGTTTAAACCAGATTAACTCACTTGGATCTAGTTTTAAAAAACCCTCTAGATAAACCGCAACTGATTACAAACGGGAAGGAAAATAGTTGATGTAATAGGCAACTGGAAGGATAGAGGCTCTTTATTAATTATTATTAAACATATATTTTGCTGTAACTCCTAGAAGCATCAACATAGAAAATGATAATGTAAAATTCTTCAAGTTATGTCTGTCAAAGAACAAAAGAGTTAAGTTGTACTACAGGTAAAAATGCAGCTCTTAGCTTACCCTAAGTGCATGTGTTAAGTAAATCAGACTCAGGGTGTTTGGTTCAGACCTATCTCAATGTAATATGTAACGTAAGTAGGCACCAGCCATCCAGATGAATATCAATAAATACACAGAGCTCTTAGTTATAGAGGATCTAATTAGACATCTATTATTTATATAATTTACATTAATTGCATGGCAACAAGATTTATTTCTTACCGATTTGTTTCACAGTGCAGCTTTCTTTATCAATCAATTGCTATTTAGTTAAGATAATAACAATCTTATTAAAATTAAATTAAATGCTACCCTGATTTAACTATTAAAATAAATGCTGGCAATATTAATGAAATGCAAAGTATGCTTTAAATTGTTGTAGTGCTTCATTAAATTCTCCACTGTTGAATGAATGGGTGTGAAGGAGGACTGGAGTTGTCTAGTCAGCATGGAAGTGGGAGCCTGGAGCTCTCAACTTGTAATCCTGGCTCTGGGAATTCAGACTAATTACTTAACCTCCTTGTAACCTCTGACTAATTACTTAACCTCCTTCCTTCCTACCTCATAGAGGGTGCGTCTACACTTACAAGGTAGGTCAACTTAAGGAGGCTTCAGTCGACCTAAACAAAGTCGTATCCGCACTGGACTTTCCTTAAGTCGACTTAAGGAAAGGCTAAGTCAATTTAATAACCCCTTGTTTTAGGTCAAATTAACACTTAAGTCGACCTTATTAGGTCGACTTTAGCCAGTGTGGACGGGGATTAGCACCTAAATTGACCTTATTAAGTCGACTTAAAGCGTTAAGTTGACTTAATAAGGTTGACAAGGGGCTATGTCTACACTAGAAATGTTAAGTTGACTTTGTTAAATCGACTTAATAAGTCGACCTTTGTTAAATCGACTTAAAGTCAACCTTATTAAGTCGACTTAACTTTTCTAGTGTAGACATAGCCAGAGACATCATGAGGACTAACTAGTTCACATTTGGATTGTATTTTAAAGATTTAGAAACTGATCTACAGCCCATTGAAGTCAATGGGAGTCTTTTGCTTGCCATCACTGAACGTTGAATCAGGCACTTGATGTGAAATATAAATGCTTAGTATTATTGTTTAAAGAGGAAAATGGTTTTTAAATTCTCACTCACTATGAAGTAGTATAAAATAATAATAGAGAACAAATATAAATGGATAAATGGGAGATGTAATTTTTTAAAATATTTGAATAAAAGTCCCAAAGAAATGAGTCAGATCAGGGGTTCACAAACTTTTTCCATAGAGTGAAGCAAAGCTTAATACAGAGATTAGCTCATACATATATGTAGCAGGGACTATATGGTTTGTTCATTTCCTAGCACTTCAGGGGGACAAAAATAGTCAGTTACTGAGACAAAAAAAATTTCCTTTACAAATATTTGTGAAGATATGTATTTTAGAATAGTGGTGTTCACCCATTTATATCAAGCAATGTGTTATTTATAAAACCCAGAACTCGAATCTCACATTAAATTATTTTCATTGATTTTAAATCAAGAAGATACCATTTATGATCATCTAATCTGACCTCCTGACCATAATACAGGTCAAAGAATGCCACCAAGTAATTCCTGCCTCAAGCCCTTTACTTCTGTTTGAGCCACAGCATTTCTTTCACAAAGATATCCAGTCTTGGTTTAAAGATTTCAAACAATGGAGAATCTAGTACATTTCTAGGTAAGTTGTTCCAATAATAAATTGTTAAAATTTTGCTCTTTATTTCTAGTCTGAATTTGTCTAGCTTCAACTTCCAACCACTGGATCTGGATGTCTTTTTCTGCTAGATTTAAGGGCTGTCTTCTATAAGAAACTAAAAAATTGACCCTGAAAATGTCTTTTTATTAAAGTTAAAACAAATGGAGAGTAAAGTAAGTATATTTGACCGTGCAGACGGAAACAAACACCATACTTTGTTTCTCTGCAGGTCACTGTCCTATCACTCAGTTCCTAGAGCTTACCACAGTCCTTCAGCTGCGTTTTCCTGGAATAATTTTCTGTGGGATGCAACATTAAATCCAGGAATATAGCCATAATTGATTCTTTTCCCCTTCAAATTAATTCTAGAACTCACCCCTGCTGGAAATCCCTCCTTTCCTTCTCAATATTTCTAGCTGCCAGACTTTCCATCTCATGAACAGTTGTCCTGTGTCCTGTCTTAGACCATAGGGTCTCTGGAATATACAATGTCCTATCTTTATCAACATGTGTTGTTCAAATGGTAAGGCTGTATAAATAAGTCTAGATCTTGCCCCACCTCAGTAAGCTCTGGCACAGCAAAGCAGACTGAAAGATGGCCTAAGTGGCCAGATGAGGATTCAGCTAATGAGCCGAATTCAGTATAAGGGAAATGCTTGAGTGGTGCAGAACTAGGGTGGCTGGGCCTGCACCACCAGCCCTTACAGTGCCCAGGACACATTAGGGAGAAGGGTGTTCACATGCACTCAGGGGGGTTCTGTGTTCTAGGAATCCTCGCTTGCCATGATAACCTGTTGTGGGCTGCTGCTGCTGCTGGGAATAAGTTACAACAGAACAGGATCCATGGATAGGCTAAGGCAGCACACTGCCATCTTTTCCTATCACTGATCAAACACACCATGCCTGCAGCAAACACACGGCACCAGACCCAAGGACTGGATTCTTACTATACATCACTGGTTAATAATGTTAAAAACCTGATCCTATGTCATACACTTCCTGAATTTAATTTCCTCCCGTTCTGTAAGTTCCCCATCTTCAAAGCATCTGATAAAGTGAGATCTTCTCCCATGAAAGCTCATGCGATAAATACATTTTGTTAGTCTTTAAAAGTGCCACCGGACTCCTTGTTTGTTTTGGTTAATAATGTGTTTGGGTTTTTTTGCTAGAACTGTGTGTACCTGGCTGTACTGTTAGTGGCTCAAACCAAATGCTTGATGTTCATGTATACTGTTCTAAGAGCCCTCCCACCTCACTTTTATCACCAGTGTGTTGTCTTTTTACTCAAACATGTTACATAATTAATGTTTGATTTTATCATGAAAGAGACAAAATAATTGGTTTCCTTTTCGTAATGGGAATACTTGAACTTTACACAAAAATCACTAGTACTTTAAAAATCTTGACTTTAATCTTTAACTTGCACTTGGTTTCAGGAGGTACACCCATAGGGGATACATCTCAAAGAAAGATCGTTACTGCACAAGGTGAGTAATGTAGGAGTGCTCCACTGTATTGACTACTAAGCACTTACTTTTTTTGGAGGCTGGGACTTTGGAATCATGTTAATCACCGATGATAGCACTGTGGAGCCAAACATGAAATCAAAGGCAGAGTCCAGTGAAGAAGTGGACTGACGCTCACTTAACCACTCTACAGAGCTCTGAGACAGCTGCCATGTGTCCCAGGAGTTGGAGGCAGATATCAGCGGGCACATAAGGCCCCTGTGACAGGGTCCCTCCTCATCACCATGGTGCCTCCTTGCCGTCTCAGGGAATTGCTCTAGTGGTAGCTGCTCCCTCTTTGGTGATGCGTTGTCCGTGGAGTCAAATCCCCCAAATCCAGTGATGGAATGTTCATTGATAAGAGGACCATCTTGAACTTCTGAGCTTTGATGAACTTGTTGAGAGCTCTGAGGTTCAGGACAGGTCTCCAACCTCCCTTCCTCTTGGGTATTAGAAAGGAGCAAAAGTAGAATTCTGCCTCAAAAGATGTTGAGTACTGTTCTATGGTTCCTAACCATAGGAGGCAATCTATCTCCTGCCATAGCAGACTCTCATGAGAAGGGTCCCTGACGAGGGTTGGGAAAAGGTGTTGTGGAGGAGGTAGGGAAATTAAATGGATAGAATAACCAGATCTAATGATTTCTAGGACCCATTTGCTCAAGATTATGTGTTCACAGGCACTGTGGAATGCTGCTGAACAATGGTCAAATAAGTTCATAGATAATAGTGGACTGGTCTCATGGCGTCTTGACCTGCTCGTCAAAAGTGGTGCATTAGGATGGGTGGTTGGGTTAAGAACTGGGAGCTGTAAGGCTTTTGTCTCAATTTTTTCCCCTTTTTCCTTTGGGTTTCACAGTCCCATTGTAATGGAAATTGGGGTGAACGAAGCCTTTTTTGATATTAAGGGTCTCTTTTGTCCTAGGCTGCAGAGTCCTGAGAGTGGCCCTGGAAGCCTTCAAGGCTTGGAGAGATGCATAAGTCTGCTCAACGAAGAATGTTATGCCTTCAGATGGGAGGTATTCCACCATAGTCTGAACCTCCTTCAGGAATCCTGATAGGTGGAGCCATGATGCCCGTCTCTTCATCGCAGTTGTGGAGATGGTCCTGGCAGCTGTATCAGCTATGTCAAGGGCTGATTGAAAAGACATCTTTTTTCCACCAGTTGCTCTTCCTGGATGATAGCCTTGAAGGAGTCTTGGGTGTTCTCTGGCAATTTCTCAGTAAAGGCATGTAATTGGTTGTAGTTTCTGTAATTATATTTCATCATAAGCACCTGGTCATTAGCGATTTGAAGTTGTAAGGTAACTGAGGAATACACCTTCCTACCAAAGAGATCCAGGCACTTCCAGTCTCTATCATGGAGTGGTGTTGTCAGCCATGAGAGTTCAAAGCATCCATCATGATGGCATTGGGTGGCAGGTCAGTAAATAAGACCTCTAAGTCTTTCATGGGGATATAATACTTTTTAAGGCTTGGGTTTACTTTACTGTCTTAGCTGAGTCTAAGGTGGCCTCATTGATTAGGAAGACGATTTTGGAGGTAGAGGTGAAGCATGGAGGATGTCAATAAGCTGATAGTGAGTATCTTTAATGTCCTTCAATGGTTTGTGGAGGGTATCTCCCGCTCTTTTTACCGGCTCCTGGAACAGGTGGAAGTCATCTGCCATGTATGGTAGTGACCAGATAACCATTTCATTTGGGGGTGAGGAAGTTACGGTCTTGGGTGTTACGTCTTCCTCTGTGTCCACCTCTTGCTCCTCCACTCTTGAGGTTCTGACGCTCACAGTGCTGTAACCAAGGGGACATGTCTGGGAAGTTCTCGAATGATGCTCAGTGCTTCTGAGGTAGGCTGTCAGTGTACCACGCAGGGGTCCCAGTATGGCCATTGTGGTGGCATAAGGTGGTGAGGTCCATGGGTGACTGTACCAAGATGGTGGCATTGCCATCTGGTGGTACATTCCTGGACCCTGTTGATATTGGATCCCATCTGGAGCTTGGGAGGAATATAAAGAAACCTCATCAGACTCACAGTCTGATCCCTCACTTGACATTGGAGGGGCATGGCATGATTTGTGGAAATATCCTTTGGTCAGTCATGGCTTGGTTCCATGACGTAGGTACCGAATATTGGTGTATTAAGAGCAACTTAGGATGTGTGCCCTTATCTTTCTATACTGAAGATTTGGTGTTCATGATCAAAGGGTCCGTGAGTGTATCACCAGTACCGGACATTGATGGCTACCATGAGGCATGGGTGCTGGATGATCTCAGTGCTAAGGATATTGAGCAAGATGAAGATCGCTTACAGTTATCCTTCGGCTCACTGCGGAGACTTCCCACTTTCAGAAATTGAAAAAGAGAAGAGTCCCTTGACTGTTCCTTTGACTCACTATCCTTCAGAACTGAAGACTGAGGAAAGACTCTTGCCCCCCAGAAGGCTGTGGTCGGAGAGCTGCCTCCATAAAGATGATTTTCTGGTGGAGCGCTCTGTCATTGCGGGATCCTGGTCAGAGCTGTTGGCAGAGGAAATGCTTTTTTTGGATGTGGCCCTTGCTGAGGCATCAAATGCAGTGGGAATGCATGTGCACAACTCGCCTCACTTCAAGTATGACACTTCTGGAAGCTTGGAGAGCAGGGCAGACCCTTGTCCAGGAGGATCCTCCTCTACCTGGAGTTGACATAAAAGTCTTTTATTTTTTCTTTTTTTCTTTATGCACAGCCAAATGAAAGCCAAGGAAGGATAAAGAGATTCTAAAAACTAAAAATAGCAATTGAAAAGGAGAATTAACACTCACCAATGGACAGCTAAAGGCTCTGTCTCTAGCCAAGGGTGGTTGAGAAGGAACTGAGGTTACTGGCTAGCTTCCTGGCACCACACGAGGGGAAAGAGCGCGTGCCTGGGTCCAGCAGACACACCTACCTAAGTTCTCTGATCAGCAGTGCAGGGACGCAGACACACCTACCGTTGAGCATCCATAGGACACTACTTGAAGAAGAACAGTAGCATATTGTAAATAAAAATGATTTGGCAAATTCAAGTGTCACCATTTAGGTTACAGCAAATAAGTAGGGAGCTATATCAATTTAGCATTTTTTGGAAAAACTTTCTTGCTGTATATATAATTCTCAATAAGTAAAAGGACTTTCAATGCTTTCTCTGGCAATTTAATGAGTTCTCTCATTTCTCCTGTGAAATCCAATACATACAGGGAAAACTTTAGCCCTCAGATACACAATTCCCATTGCTTTCAATGACAGCTGTGCATGCAAAACAAACAAGGAGTCTAGTGGCACTTTTAAAGACTAACAGGTTTATTTATTGCATGAGCTTTCGTGAGAGAAAATCCCACTTTGTCAGATGCTTGAAGATGGAGAACTTACTTGACCAAGTGGGATTTTCTCCCACAAAAGCTCATGCAATAAATATATTTGTTAGTCTTTAAAAGTGCCATAGGACTCCTTGTTTGTTTTGCTGAACTAGGCTGACACGGCTCCCCCTTTGGAAGTTGTGCATGCAGTTCTGAAAGCAGATTGTAATCCATAATAAACAGCGGTGCCCATAATTAACTGTGTCTATTAGATAATCACAGCCACAATTAAAATGTGTGTCTTATGCTACAAACAAACAAAAACAATCAAAACCAAAATGAAAATCTCTGCCTTATGTGTAAACGCTTGTTTTTACTTAGCTACATTTGATTCCTACCCTGAGTGGAGCTTATAAATTTGGCATTGAGGCACCACAGCACATACCGCTAAAGCTGAGTTCAGGGTACTTTCTGCTAATGATATGCAACCTTCCACAAGGTTCAGATAATTATCCAAAAGTTACTGAGCAGATTCTCAGCTAGTGCAAATGCTATTGCAGTCAATGGATCTATGTCAATTTACACCAGCTGACCCTTACCATTACTAGTGCTTTTTGAAGTTCCCTCCTCTGATCCTACAATCCTGTCCCCATTAATCACTCCCATCTTTCTTCATGACCCTTTTTACATCCAGCTTGCTCGCAAATTCAGAGCGGGCAGCAAGAGTAAGCAATGATGAAATGAATGAGCAGGTGCATCCTTAATCACAACAAAACCAGCAAGATGGATTTGTCGGTGTAATGTTACACAGATTTGGAGCTGCAGGTTTAAAGCCTGTGGGACTTGTTTTGGAAGATGATCTATTTTTCATTGTCTAGGGGACATGTAAAATATACTTTTAAGGTACGTTAATTCAGGTCACGTGAATCATGACACACTCTTTTTTAAGTAGCTAACAAAATCTAGTGCCCTTACAGATCAAACTACATGCTATGCTTTAAGCCAGTAACCTCATAACAACAATTTTCAGCTCCATAAACACATCAGTCAACCTAATATGCCAAATCTAAAGGTTGGCAAAGAGAAGTATTTTATTTATTCATGGAATTTTCACTTGGCAGAATGGGGGACTGGCAACATGGAATTCATCAAACCTCAAAACCACAGGGCTGCCCCCTCACATGGAGATGGAGTATAATCAAACACATTTTTCCTTTTTGTGTATAACCTTTTCATTATTATTATTTTCCACACAAAACAACTTAGACACATCTAGGATGAAAATTAAGTAAATAAACAGAATATAGAGTGGACATACTGCAATTTACTAGTCACTGTTGTTTAATATCATTTTGGTGTACAGACAGCAATGGCTTAACATTCCAAGCAAAATGGGAATGGGCATCAAGTACTGTGAATTAAAGTGCTATAGCCCTCCATTCAGTCAGAAGAGAAGGAGTAAATTGTTCATCTCTCCTAATTAGGCACCACTCACATTTCACTTTTTTGGTTCCGTTATTTTTAAGGTAATCATATCCAAATATTCAGTGATTTAAATGCAATAGACATCCAACAACAATTAGGCTGTGCTGTATCAGCACTACCCATTAAATGGCTCATTTGTCATTTAAGACTAAATCAAGGACCCCTTTTGATGTACTGTCCTTTTAAAAACTTCTGACGAGAAACAACATTAAAAATAAAAAGAAATATGTTACTTCCACAACAAAGCCTCTCCAAATTCTACCCAGTCCATTGGAGCAACCTGAAAACAGACCACTTCTGTAACACGGGCTCTCAAAGTACACTGTGGTTGAAAGAGGGTCTCATGGATCACAGACACTCCCTCATATTTATAATTATGCTACATCTTTTCAGTAACCGCATCAAAAGAAAAAACAGTATTAGCAAATAGGAATTGTTTTGTCTTTCATAAAGAGTTAGCCTAGAGGTAATGTTACTCTTCATTTAATCTCCTCCTGTGTGTTCTGTCCTCTATCTCTCCTGCACGTGCTTCTCTGCCACATGATCAGCATTATTAGTCTTCATGACTGAATAGCACCTACAAATGCACTACTGTATACGCTTCAGACCAGACAAACTCCTGGTTTGCAGGGCTTACCCCAGGCCTGATCTCAGCTGGTATAAACCAGTATATCTCCTGACCTAGCCCTGACAACTTCAGTGATGGACTGACAGACAAGCATGGCTATAGCATACACCAAGAAGCACATAGGTTATGGTGAGATGGCGTTGTTTTTCTATTTAGGTTGTTGAGCAGTTGTGGTTTATCTACATTTAAACATACTTTTTTTTTTTGGTCACTGACACTGTCCACCACTGTGAGTGGCTTTTTCTTCCACTGCAGATATTGACACTAGTTCCTCCTCTTGGAATGGATACCTATCTGAGTGGCTTCCTTCTCCTGGGAGTCACTTGTTATGCTACTCAGTCACCTAGTCCTCCTTCTACCCCTCCTTACTTCAACAGGCTGCATAGTACCCTGTGCCTTTAGATAGTCCTTGGTGCTGCAGAGCTCCTGGCTTTCCCGTCAACAATGCTTGACAGTTATATAGCCCATGGGCTGAGCTGCTGCTTCTTACCTTCCTCCTGTGCACCCATCACCCACACAGAAGCACTTAGATTGGTTCCACCTCCCAGTTCTAGTTGTTCTGACAGATGTCCAAGTTCTTCTTCCCAATGGTAAATGAGGAGACTTGTAGAATTGAACAAAGGAGGGGGAGGAGGAAGAGGAGAAATCAGCATCCTGTGACCTCCCAGGTCTCCATGAACCACTGGCAAGCACTCTTTGGACTTCAGTTTGAGAATCACTGATCTACCGGTTATAAACTGGGCTCAGTGCATGCTGGGACACAACCTTCAGTGTTTATAGTGCTGATACCCTCCCAGCTGTGCTTAAATGTGGCAATGGTTACTTTAACATTATTAGGTGATTATACTTAAATTAAGATGCTCTCAGTGACCTGAAATAATACATTATGACTTAAGAATTAGCTTTTGTGTTGAGATTTTCCCATTATAAATAGTGTAAATTCCACTTCACGCAGCTTTTCAGTTTTCAGGTACAAACAGTTTGAAAAAAAAGAACTAAGCGTGCAACAATTTTATTGTGAGCTTAGATGTCAAATGAATTAAGTTGATTCATTCTTAAATTTAACTGGCAAGATTTAATGGTTCACATTAGAACATCAATAGCGATTTTGTTCAATGAATGACTACAGTTTAATGACTCGATGTCAGTGTATTTTGCCCAGGGTAAAACTTGATATATGAATTATTCACTGCTGGATTAAATGAATGGAGCCATGTTCCTACACTGAATGCTAACTGTGGTTATTTGACATGATGGGGCACAGTTGATGCTGACAAAGGACAATGGTTAATTTACAGTGTGGTACTGGGGCTCAGTCATTCTAGTTAAGATCTTTATAGAAAGCATGGCACTTTTTGTCATGTACTTCACATTAAGATGGATTTTGTGTGCCAAGAAACATTGAAGCATAGCGTCACCTTTAAAAATGTTCACTTGTTTAAAGAAAAAAGCCCTACATTCCTGTCTTTTTGGTTGAAGCATTGCTCCAAAGAAAATGTGTTTAAAGGCAACTTAAAAATAAATGGAGAAATAAGTCTATATATCATTTGAGAGTCTTGTCAGAGATATGATAGCTACTAGGACTTCCTTGATAGGAAAAGATTTGGCAGTCTCTCACACAACAGAATCTTGGACTGGAAATAATAGTGCCTTTACCTAAGCTTCTATTTACAAAGCTCAGAAAGAAAGGGACTGGGCAAAGGTTTTGCACTAGAGCATTTACAAGAAGCCAAGATATTTTCCCAGCCTTCTTGAAATGCTGGTGCTTTAATACAAGCCATTTGTAATCGGAAAAAATTCAGTGCAATTCAGCTTGATCTGACAAATGAGCCACAACGTTTGCTTACACATAATAATGATTCATTCATCTTTACTTTATGTTTCTCAACTGTATACTTATTGCAAACATCGGTGATGCAGAAAAGACTGACATCACAACTCATTTATATGGCTTAAACACAGTGATGGATAAAAAAAACAGTTCTTTTTTTCCCCCCCTTCCCTTTCGTCTAAGTTCATAAGAAAATATCCAGATTCATTCTAGGTCATTTTAGCCCAATTTTACTTTTGTGTGTGAATGGACTGAATCACAAATCCAGGAAGACACAGTCTCTGATTCAATGTCCAAACTCTCCCCAGTTCCTGAGGTAAAGCTTTATTGGTAGCTCAAAAGACACCTCCACAAGACAAACTCTACATGCTTTGGTATTATGGCAATAATGCATTTATACCCCTTACTCAGAAAAAAAGTAGCTAAAGAAATGAACAGTAAAGATGGCTTTCATTTAGAGAGTGCTGTCCACTTTGGTGTTAGGTGTCCCAAGTGGAGAGAAACATGCTGGTGGTAAATCAACAGGAGAAGGAAGAGGAGTGTCCGGCAAGAAACAGTGAGTGGCCTTTAACATGGAGATTATTGGAAACCAAGGCGATGCAGGGGGGAGCATGTGGGGTCAAGTGCCCCACCAGATTTCCGCTTGGCCTGCTGAGGGTGAAGAACAGAGCTCTGTCCTCCCACTGCTCCTGCCTCCCAGCACTTTTAGCCCTGTCCTTGGCCACCAGGTCAGGAGCAGAAGGACTGAGTTTGAGTCACTTCTCATGCTGGCTGAGGGTGGCAGCTCTGGGTCGCTCCTATATGCGTAGTGCGGCAGCTGCCTAAGAGACAGCCCGCCTGGGAGGCAATGGCGGTGTGAGAAGAGGCTCCATTCTGCTCCCTGCCTGTGCCCAGCTGCCTACAAGAGTAGGTGAGTGAGTAATGTGCTGGAGGGAAGCTCAGCAGGAGAAAGACAGAGTCTCCCCTTTCCTCCTGCAGGGAACTCTGGTGGGTGGAGAGGACACAGCAGGCCCCAGGCTGGGCGCAAGGTTGCTGGGGAAAGTATCAGGAACAGATTCCCGAGCCAATGCTCAGCCAGAGGTAGGGATATTGGCCACGCCCCATGCCCCTGCTGAGGTGTCTGGAAGCTTTGAGTGCTCACTAGTGCTCTGAGTCTCCCTGTGTCAGGGTTAGCCCCAGCCAGTCCCAGAGGCATGTGGTCCCTGCTCTTGTGGCCCTAACCCCCCAGGAAGTGTTGGGATTGGCTGACCTGGCCCAAGGAGGTGAGGCTAGAAGTTCTTCCCCAAGGTGATATGTGGGGTGGTCACATTATGCACCTCCAGTATCAGGAGGCACAAGTCCTCTTTGCTGGAAACAGACTATTATCTGGTGTTCCCTGAGTGGCAGCACAGAAACTCAGGCCTGACCCATAGCTCCAGGCAAGGAGCCTATTAGTTATGTCATCAGCCCCAAATTTCAGCAGCATCATGTCCACCTAATGGTCCCTCCCTAGCCACAAACAGTTAGACATTAGAGAAAGCCCAGCAAGAGAGGGCCTTTTTATTGCCAGAGTGCAAACTTCTGATCTGACAGGAATCAAAAGGTTGATTAAATTCAACTTGAACCATTAAAGCATTAAACTGGGTGGTGGTCTTTGCTGGGCTGTTAGGAGAAACACTGCTGCAAAGGATGGCTATGCTCAGCCCAACCCCTCTCAATCTACAGATGACTGAGGATGATGCCAGGAAGATAGCACCCTTCCATCCCCCTTCTGTGGTGCTTCTTGCCTGGATTGTCCAGGCTTTCCACCTCCTCTGTCAGTGGACAATTTTGCACTGAGCATGCTGTTCAAATCACTATTCGTGTATGTGCAGAAACATAGAGAACCAAGACAGAGCAATATTTGGGCTTTCTTTCACAAATAGTCCACTTACACTGAGCACTTCCAGAAAGTAAAGTTCATTAAGTTCCTAAACACGGTACCTATGCATAGTCATAATATTCTCTATTGGTAAGCTATCTATCCTAACATCTCTGTTGTCACATTTATCTGAAAAAGCAACATTAATGAATATCAACATCTGAAACATCTGAAACATATTTATCTGAAAAAGCAACATTAATTAACATGAATATCATAGCTTGCTTAACATTATATCTATGCTCTGGTCGATACTTGCCATCGCTTTCGGCAGCAGTCAAAGGGAGATGCGCAACTTATTTTTAGAGCCCTGCACAGATACAAATATATGGATTTGCATCCGATCTGCATCTGCAAATGGTCTGTGGATATCCACATTATATCTGCGGATGTGGATATCTGCAGATATCCATGGATATCCGCAGATTTGCAGGGCTTTAGCCCTACACAGATATAAATATGTGGATCTGTATCTGATCTGCATCCGCAAGAAATGATCTGCAGATATCCACACTGTGCAGATACAGTGTGGATATCTGTGGATTTGCAGGGCTCTACTTATTTTAAGTAACTTGCATATTTCCCTTCAACTTCCTAATGCCTACTCACGGCAGCATCCACACCGAGTTGAATCGACGGGAAATGCCCTCCCGCGACTCAGCACTACTCTACTCGCGGAGGTGGTCTTAACAGATCAACCTCCAGCTACTTCCGGGTTCGATTCAGCATGTCTTTACTGACACTCAGTCAGACTCACCCCTATACCGCTGCTAGTGCTGCCATCAATAGAGCTATGCCCAGAGTCATTGTACATTTGATTAAAAAAGTTGGTATTAACTAACACTATGTTTGTCAACTAACATTTTCTGTTTTGGGGAAGTTTGTTCTTTCATGCCTTAGTATTGTACCAAGTGTTCATAGTAGGTGTATGTATCTGGGGTTTTGGTGAACGAGATGCCCATCCACTGTTGCATTAAATGGATGAGGATTTATCTGTTCAACACATGTAGCTGGCTTCCAAGTGCATGATTTATCCTGAGGAAATAATCTGATCCTGACAGGGTCTCCGAGTTGTAGATCTAGATCTAGGAGGTCTTTAGTTTGCTGGCTGCAGTAGGCTTGGTCTTTGCATCTCTCTCTTCTACCTGTTATTCCTTTCTCCACCACCAGTTGCAATAATGCTGGACTATCAGCATCCAGGTACACAAGTGTCTTAACATAAACTGTTGTACTGGGCTGCTATAAATGCCTTTTATGAGAGTGTTTCTCTATTCCAAAATGGCTTGCCATATCTTTTCTTTGCCTTTTGCAGCTCTCTTTAATAAAAGTCTTACCCATTTTAACTGCTGAATCAGTTTTGATATTTCACCAATGTCGGCACAGTAATTATATGATAGGACTGAATTCCCTTTGCCAAGTGAGTTGCAGAAATTCATTGACAGTGCACTGAGGTCCATTGTCTGAAACTGTACAATTTGGGATACCCATGCCTGCTGAACTACTTCATTGAGCAGTCTCTGGTGGTCATGACAGTAGTGTCTCAGTTCACCTAGCTCCTAGAAGTTTTATTAGTCCACAATAATGAGGTTATCTGTGTGATTTACAATGAAAAGATCCATACTCTCTTTGCTCCCAGGTATCTTGGGGAGGCTATGTATTTTCCTTGTCTCTTTTGGCTGGTTGGTTTGTATTTCTCCACAGGCATCACATCTGCTCATCTGATCACCAATAACCGTGGTCACGTATGGCCACTACACAGCACCTCTGGCTTTCTGAATACAAGTGTCTGTTCAAGAATGGCTCCAATATATTATTCAGAATTTCTGTTCTAAATGATCTGGCTATGATGATTCACCTATCTAATTTATGATGTTAACTTGTATGCTCAGCTCATCTTGAAAGTTCAAGTATTCCTGAGAGGCAGGTAGAACTTCTCCCGATGTCTGGTTATCCTGACAGAATGATGGATGTGAGCACTTTTTCCATCTTGTGTTGTCTAGTTTATTCTCAGGTTCTATCTAGTCCCTGCCTTGCAAACTGGCTTAGTTGGTGCTTTCTATGTCTTTCAGTATTTTCTGTATTTCTATCAAGCAGAGGATTTCCTATTCTTGCCATATATTCATGCTGTAAGGCTACTTTGGATCGGAAGTTAGCTGTGTACATCTCGGTCTCATTTTTGTAATGTACATTTAAGTTGTAGCATTGCAATTTCACCAGAAAATACAGAAGACATTGAGCAGGGAGGGAAGGGGAGGGGGTTTACCAGTAGTAATTTTTTTTAAATCATGTTCTTGAGTGGTTTATGTTCCCTTTCTACTGGAATGGTTTCTCCTCCTTGCACATACTGGTTGAACTATTCACATAGGAATATTATTTCAAAACAGTTCTTTTCAATTTGGGAGTACCGTCCTACTATTGACAATAGTGACCTTGACATGAAAGCTACCAGCTAACCCTTGCTTCAGGATGAGATGGCTGGTCATCAACTTCTTGCTACATATGCTGGCTGGCTTTGGTTACTATCCAATATTTTCATTGGCTAATTTCCACTTGGATAATGTAGTGGCTAATATGTTTATAAAATCTGGGGATGACCTCAAGCTGAGTACTAACACTTTTGAGGACAGGATTAGAATTCAAAATGGCCTTGACAAATTGGAACATTCTTTAATGGATTTCATCTTGTTTATTTCAGACCAAGTGCAAAACGTTACACCTAGGAAGAAAAAAATCAAATGGGAAAATAATTGGCTAAGCAATAGTACCGCTGAAAAGGATCTGGGGATTTATAGTGGATTACAGTTTGAATATGAGTCAACAGTGTGATGCAGTTGCAAATAAAAAGGTCTAATATAATTCTGGGGTCTATTAACAAGAGTGATGTAAGAAATGGGAGGTAATTGTTCCACTCTACTCAGCACTGGTGAGGCTTCAGCTGGAGGTCTGAGTCCAGTTCTGGGCATCACTCTTTAAGAAAGAAATGGACAAATTGGAGAGAGTCCAAAGACGAGCAACAAAAATAATAAAAGGTTTCGAAAACCTGTCCTATGAGGAAAGTTTAAAAAAAAAAAACCCAAAACAACAAAACAGGGCAAGTTTAGTCTTGAGAAAAGAAGAAGGAGGTAGAATCTCATAATAGTCTTCACATAGGTTAAGGGCTGTAATAAAGAAGACAGTCATCAGTTGTTCTGTGTGTCCACTGAAGGCAGGATAAAAATACAATTGGCTTAAACTGCAGCAAGGGAGCTTCAGGTTAGATAGTAGGGGGAAAAAACCCTTCTAATGAAAAAGGCTTGTTAAGCACGGAACATGCTTCCAAGAAAGCTTGTAGGATTCCTGTTGTTAGAGGTTTTTAAGAAGAGGTCAAACACCTATTGGGATGGTCTTGGTCCTGCCTCAGCATGGGAGGCTGGATTAGATGACCTCTCAAGGTCCCTTCCATTTCTATGATTCTGTGCTAAGGTAATCCTGTCCCTGCTGTATCTTTATCCAATAGCTGCCTGTATAGTCTGCACTTGTCATCTTGTTTTTATTCACTTGTAGATTTATTTTCCTGGGTCTTTCTAGCAGACAGATGAGGTTGTGGGCATGATCTGCCATAATTTCTGCACCTATATACCAGATTTACATCAGCAGTTATGCTGATTATGCAAGTCCTTTTACTTTGTATATCTTACTGGTGGCATAAATATTCTTCCCGCTGCAAGTTTGTTCCCAAATGTCCTTCTCAATCATCTGTTTCTACCTGCTGGTGTTCCAAAATGTAAAGAGGTTGCTGCTTTCTCTATCCAGCAGCACTTAGCAATATGAGGTTTTGGTATCAAGCTCTGAAGATATTTTTTGCTTTTGTCAAGTCAGGTACCATTTCTTCAATTGCAGGTATTTGGCAGTGAGCTCTTTTAGGTGCTTTGCTTAAATCGCTTGGATCTGGTCCCACTGTATAATTTTAACTGGTCTTTTTTTGATTGCAATGTCACTTTCTTCTCTTGCACAAAGCTAAGGAAGTCTTTAGCTTAGCACATTCTCCAGCCCCCCACTGTCTACAAGGCATCCAGTTTCCTGTTTGTTTGTGTACCGTTGCCTTATTTTTGCATTCGGTACCACTCAAAGCTTTGCAAACCATCCATTTTTCTGTTTTGCACTACATTAATATCATTTGTGTGCAAATTTTCATCCTCTGAGTCACTGCTTGCTTATTCAACACGATGCTTTTTTGTTTGTTTTCTCTTTTGTTTTTGTTTTTCTTGTCTGAAAGCTTTGCCATAATGATTTCTCTAGTCACAATTATTACAGACGACCCAATCTGAGGGACATTTTCCACTATCATGTTTTTCTCTACCGTCCTCAGAGGTCTTCCTTTGCATTTTTGTTTATCTCCTTTGCTCTGTTTTTGATATTTGTTTTACACAAATTTGAGTTTATTTGTCCCCATGCTTCCATGATTTCCCCATGCTGTTTGGAAAATTCTCTCTGTGCCTGCTTCACTTACACGCTTTATTTGGATGGGAACTTGTTAACATGTCCATAGTTCTGGGTAGAGTTAGGTTGGGATCTCTGAATATTCTTCTTCAAGCTCCTGCATCTTTCATTCCTGTTACTAATCTATCACAAATCAATAAATGTTTTCAGATTTGATAAATGCATGAGGCAGCCATTTTGTAATTTGGCATTGTACTAATCCATTGTTTCTCCAGATTCCCCCTCATGATGAAAGCAACGCAGAAAGAGGAAATTGCATGGCATGACTGAGAGAATAAAATGTCAGGTAGCTGACTGCAGCAAAATGGCAGATTTTTGGCCAAAATACGTAATTTTCCCGCTATCTGGCAGAATTCCAGATTGTGCTAAATTTCAAGAAAGGTAGAATCAGAGTACAGGGCTTTGGCTGTTACCATTGTATTGGAGTACAACTGCAAGAGGAGAAAGGAAACCCCCCAAAATTATTAATGAAGAATAAATAAGTGGAAATTAAGGTAAAAATAGAAACAAGGCCCTCTACCATGCATTGATTTTGATTGGACCACATCTTCATCAAAATAAGGAGGAATGGCAAACGGGAGATGGTCAATTATATTGGAAGAAAACTGAATAAAATTCAAGACAAAACATTGCCAAATAGCTCCTTGCCGTGTTTCATGAACTTCCTCTATCTTTTACTGATAAGGAATATGGATGGCACAAGTTCGGTGACCCTATTGCTTTGTGTGCTATTCTCCTAAAATGTCTGAATTAGAGCACTTTACTTATCTCGATTCTTGTATAGTTAATGGTATGATTGGAGGGACACAATGAGAATCTAGCCGGCCATGATCTTTTCAAAAAGAAGAGTTTGTGACTACATGAATCCTACAATTGAGATGCTGTCAAGGTATGCTTCTGATCTGCCCCTGGCTCTTTTCTTTTCACTGCTGAACTTCCGACTGAATAACAGTAAGTAAACTTTCTCTTTCTGTAACTTATGTTTTGCTTAGCAGACATTGCTCCAATTTCAAGTCTGGAATGTTTGGAGAATTCGCCATTTGACAAGGACTACAAGACAAAACCAAGCATTTTCACATAAATTGCTTCTTCCTCAATGCTGAGAGCATGTTAGGGTTTCATCATTTGAAGGACTTTAAGGTTTAAAGAATATAATAAATTGTATATTTTTCTCTCTCATATAGTTTGTCATAAACACAGACTCTGTTTAGCTGTTAGTCTTATTTCCAGTGGGACGAAAAAGAGAGAGCTACAGAAAGCTACACTGCTTTCTTTCTAATCCAGCTGATTTTAGGTACACTACGCCTGAGTAATATCCTGTCTCAAAATGCCAAAGATTACCGTAATTAGGCATATTAAAGATCAGTGATGCTGTGGGCTGCTGGATTACTAAACAGCAGTTCAAAGCACCCTCTTGAAGTAGAAGCCTGATGAACTATACCATTCTCTACTGCTTCTGACTCCAACTGATAGTGATAACTGCCCTTCTACAAGATGCACTGTGAGATGAAAGGTTAAAAGAATTTAAAGCAGTGCACTTCTTCATGCACACTCAAGTGTCTATCTGCTGATACCTCAACAAATAGACCAACTGAGAAGGGAAGGGCATGACTATTGTTTTATTTCAAACATGTCAGCCTCCAATAATACAATAGTTATCTAATGTTGATGCAATTTTCCCACCATATACATGAAAATTGCCTCCACGTACCTGACTTTTTTAATTGCACCAGATTAAAATCCTTTGAGCTCAAAACTTCCTGTACAAGTTTCACTTGGATTTGAAGTCAAATCAGATTTCACTTTTTAGAGGTGGGTTGAACAGAATGACATTGCATCAGTCTCCACCAAAGGAATCATGCAGTTTAGATGTATTCAAAGGCTATGTCTACACTTGCTAAAATTAGTTCTAATTAGTTAGTTCGAACTAACTAATTCGAACTAATTTTAGTTAGTTCGAATTAGCTTAATTCAAACTATCATGGCCACACTGGAATGTTAGTTCGAACTAAGCAAGCACTGAGTTTGAATACCTTATTTGAACTTATTAGTTCGAATTAGGAAGCCCTTAATTCAAATTAACTAAAGCCTAGTGTAGCCAGGGCTTTAATTAGTTCGAATTAAGCCTCCTTAATTCGAACTAACTTGCCAGTGTAGACATAGCCAAAGATGTTTACTAGTTGCTTCCCTCTTGAGAGCGGCACATCCATAAATGACATCACCAGCACCATGACGATTTGGTGTCTCCATGATATATCAATGTATTTTGTTTCAGTGCAGCCACTGTTACTGGGGTCAGCTCATCTCTAATCCTTCTACTGTAAATCTAAGGATCACTAGAATCTATTTGAAACCATCCAAACCTTGTGCCAAAATAAGTTCTTTTGGAGCTTCCAACTTGATGGAAATTTCCGAGTGAGACAAAGCAATTACTTTAATAGTCTAGTGCCACTTATTCACCTCAATGGGTGGAAGAACTTGATGGGACCAGCGGTGATTGGGACAATGGTGATGGCAATACTGAAGAGTTTGGATTCTTCTGAGGTCAAGGAAATTAACTTGTTACAGGACATAGGTCTGCACCAACGGAAAGATTACTTAGGTAGGTGACAAGAATAACTACCCTTGTAATCAGTCTGAGGTCTTCAGGGATGAGAGAAGATTTGTTGGATGCATGAGCGATCATCTGGCTCCAGAAGGTGAGAGAATGGATCAGGCAGGAGTTTCCATACCAAGAGGTGTGGGTTGGGTATGCATCTAAACTAGTTGCTGGCAATGGCCTGTCTTCAGTGAGGTTAAAAGGCAAAAGGAACGGTTCCCCAAAGTAAGACTAGGAATTTCGCTGATAGGCCTTGTGTCCACAAGATGAGGCAGACCTTACGGCATGCATGGTTTGAAGCACCCCCTCCTTTTAGTACCTTCAGTTCCCCTCATGGGAGATAGGGGGGATATGGCTCAGAAGAATGAACTGAGCCAGGCGGTTGGGTGAGGAGAGTCTACTCCGAGTTATAGGTTGGAGCCCTATAACAGCAACACTGGAACCACTTAAAATGCCTGATATGTGAGAATATGGGTGACAGGGCCGGTAGCACACCCCACTGTACCTCATCTTACGTTTAACAAAACTGCATCCTGCTACTTAAAATCTCTGCTCATTCACCACCATGCCTCCATCAATACTTTAAGTTCCAGCTTCAGTGCCAAGTTGCCCTGTTCTCCCACAACCTAGCAGTGTGCATTTCTCCCTCGCTTCACTGAAATGCCCATAAAAAGTAAAATAAATAATTATTCTAAAAATGCATACATCCACAATGAGTGAGCTAACCATCTTACTGCAGCAGCCCCTGCCCTTCTCATCCTTTCTTGATCGTTTGTTTATCCCCACTCTTTGCTTCTCTATAAAAATTAGATTGTTAACTAGGGGCCCGACTGAAGTTAATGGAAATCCATCAACTTCAGTGGGCTTCTAGATAGCCAATATGTATCTCTTTCATATTTGGTATTTAGTTTATGTTTAAATTACACATCACAATACCTTTTTCATTCTTCACACACTTCATTCCCACTTGCTGGCAAGTGTATCGAATATGGACCTCCTTGCTTCTTCAATGGGTTTTGTGGGTTACCTTCCCAATTTCAAGTTCAGTTACAGCAATCAAGACATTTCAAATCTACCTGTCCATTTGCTCCATTTATAAAAGATTGTTTGAGTTTCTGACTTATAAAACTCACAGAGATGTTGACAAGCAAGAAGCATCGAAGACTATTTGTGAAGGACCTTGGGGTGGGAGAGGAAGCTACCCTGTCAAGCTGCCTAAATGCTTATTTCACCACACAAGTAAACTTGCACCCCTAATAGGTGTATACATATTTTTATGAACGCACTGAGTGTGACTTTCTTTGAAATTTTAGTTCTGTCCGTTACCTCTAAAAGTCGAAAGCATCATGAAATATAAAAGATTACTGGATTTCAAGTCAGAAAGGCCCCTTCCTAATGTTCTTGCTCAAGCAAAATTCCTATTTCAGACAATGGAGTTTTGTTTGAGTAAAGTCACAAGATCAAGGCTGAAATGTGGAAAGTAAGAGCTGGGTAGGGTTCTTTTGTTTTATGTGTTTGTTTGTTTTTTTTAAATACTGCAAGAGAATAGTTCAGCTTTTTTCTTGTTTATGTATAACTTTCTTCTTCTATGGCATTCTGATCATTTTAAACTGCTGACTGAATAGTACCTTTTCATTTGCTATGTTTCTATTTAGGTAAATTTGTTAAAGTAATATCTGTTTAGAAGCACTGTGCTGCATTATAGATTTTTTACAAAATTTTTAAGTTGTATTCTCTTCATCACCAGACACATTAAACCCATTTTCTTTCTAATAAATGAAAGTATTGGAAAATCGCTGTTTCTTCTTTCAAACGCTTACATTCCTTACTTGCCCTGGTTCTTTCACAGGCCTTTCTGTGTCAGTTAACACATGTGATATGTCTCCATCCCATAACAGTGCATCTGACTGGAATGAATGTGCCAAAACAAACATCTTACACAGATAATTCTCAGAACATTACAGTACCTATGTTAATGGATGAGTTACGTCTGCGGGGTGATGCTGTATGTGGGAAATACAGATATTTTCACATTTGCAGGAAGCTTATAAAATGTTGATATTTTTAGAAATTCAGATTACACGTTTCAATACACTGAAAAGCCTCTGCTACTGCATAACAAAAAAACGACATTTGTTGAACTTTCAGCACTGTAAAAGCAATTTATGTGGCAAAATGTGAGAAACAAAATTCATCTTCATATTATTGTTTTCATGAATATGGATGGCCTTTTCTTTCTTTTGTGTTCTTTCCTGTTCATTTAGACACGGAAAGGTTTATTGCTGTTGACGTATATGAAAAAGTTGCCATTTGTAAACTGAAGTAGATGTAATGATAGCTTTCATACATTACACAGATTATGGATATGGTGGTTTCATTAAAAAGCTAATACCATCCAACTGTGATCAAATTCCAGTATTTACAGTATTTCTTATTTAACAGGACCCACTTACCATAGTGAGCAATCGATTGTAGGAGATAAGTTTGTGAGTGATAGCAGATGAAACAATAGGGATAAAGCCTTTTTTTTTTTTTTGCAAAATAATCCAATCAAAGAGGATTTCCTCCAGTTTACTGAACTCTGCAATAGGACTAGAAGAGATGTAGCAGGGAAGATATTGACCGAACTGTGAACCATAGGAGTGGATCTCAATGGACTTGAAGATTTTGACTTTTATGGATATAATGCAATAAGTAAATGTTTTTCTGACATTCAGGCACTCATTTACAGTAAATATCCACTTATCAAATCACTGTTTAAATTTGGTGATCAGTAATTCTCACAGGCTCTTACAGTTCATAATGGTTGGAGTTCACTGCCAAAACATTTGCTTAACATTATTTATTTCCATACTGCCCCTTCCCAATTTCTGCCAGTCCCATTGCAACTGGATGTTGATGACCATAAACTCTTGTGTATTTTGTGCCATATGAAATCCACAGGTGGAGATCAACTATCCTCAAAAGCAAACAAAAAAAGAAAGGCCACATCTCTAAAAAATAAAAACAAAACAAAAAAGAAACAGACAATACTGTTACCATCTAGAAAAGGGCAAACACAATATCTATCTTTAAAAGAGGGAAGAAAGAGGACCCAGGGAATTATAGGCAGTCATCCTAACTTGAATAAGTGGACAGCTACCAAAACAAATGATTAAAGAGTCAATTTATAAGTATCTACTGAATAACAGGATTAAGAGGAATAGCCAGGATGGATTTGTCAGGAACAAATCATGCCAAACCAACCTAATTTCCTTCTTTGACAGGGTTACTGGCCTAGCGGATGTGGAGAAGACATAATACATCTTGATTTAGTTCGGCTTTTGACACTGTCCCACATGACAGTCTCATAAAAAAAACAACCTAGGGAAATGTGATCTAGATGATATTACTATAAGATGGGTGTTAGAGAAACAAGATACACAAGATAATATCTTTTATTGGGCCAACTTCTGTTGGTGCAAGAGACAAGCTTTCCAGCTGCACAGAACTGCTTCTCTCTAATATCCTGGCTACAACACTGCACACTGGTTGAAAGGCCATACTTCAGAGTAGTTATCAATGGTTCACTGTCAAACTGAAAGGACATATCTAATGGGGTCCCACAGGAGTCAGTCCTGGGTTCAGTATTATTCAATAATTCCATTAATGACCTGGAGAAGATATTGGAAAATATGCTTATAACATTTGCAGATGACATCAAGTAAGGAGGGTTTGTAAGCATTTCGGATGACAGGATTAGAATTCAAAATGTTCTGGACAAATTGAAGAATTGGTCTGAAATCAGTAAATGAAATTCAGTCACGACCAACGCATAATGTTACACTTGGGAAGAAAAAAGCACAACAGCAAGATGGGGCATTACTGGCTAATAGTCCTCTCCTGACTGGGAACTGGGGATCAGAGTGCATCATGAACTGAGTATGAGTCAACAATGTGATGCAGTTGCAAAAAAAAGACTAATGTAATTCGGGGGCGTATTAACTGGGGTGTCATATCATTATAGAAGACATGGAAGGTAATTTTCCCACTCTGCTCGGCAGTGCTGAGGTCTCGACTGAAATACTGTGTCCATTTTTAGGTGCCACACCTTAGGAAAGATGTGGATAGATTGGAGAGGGTGCATAGGACAGCAACAAAAATAATAAAAGATTTAGAAAACCTATCTATGTGGAAAGCAGAGGCGTAGCTAGCGGTGGGTTGTGGTGGGTTGGGGCCCACCCACTTTGCCATGACGACCCACTTTGGCATGAGGCCCACCCACCTTAGCGCCTGGGGGTGGTGTGAATTTCTCCGCCGCGGCCGCGGGGCCACCCAGCAGCCAGCGGACACGAAGAGAGGCGCCACTCCTGACACCTCTGCTACATTGCGAGGCTTCTGTGGCTGTGAGGCCTGGGTGGGAACAATATTTCTCAAGGTGACATGACATTTGAAAGACAACAGAGTCCTGTGGCACTTTTAAAGACTAACAGATTTATTTATCGCATGAGCTTTCGTGGGAGAAAATCCCACTTCGTCAGCAGTGTGGGGAATATTTCTATAGGCAGAAACAACAAGGAATCATGTGGCACCTAATGGGCCTCTTCCTCTCTGATTGAATTGACCTTGTTAGCATTTGTCCTCCTCTTAAATTGTAACTCACCCTTGCATGTGTATACATACTTAGCAAACTGAAATTTTTACTTCATGCATCTGATGAAGTGGGTTCCAGCCCATGAAAGTTTATGCCGCCCAAACACTTTTTGTTAGTCTCTACGGTGCCACAGGATTCCTCATTATTTTGGTTGAAAACAGACTAACACAGCAAACCCCCTGAAATCTATAGGCAGATATAGTCATTGGAAAGCCTAATGCTCTATATGATTATATGAGGAAAAGTGGAGCAATCGCCCAATTTGGAGCCCTGGCAGGAAAAGAAGGCAGACAGATACATCTGTTTGCTATATCTGTTTGAGTATCTAAGTTCAGATCCTACAAACATTTATATAAGTGCTTAACTTTACTCACATGAATAGTTCCACTGAATTCACATGCATCAAGCTAAACACATACATAAGTGTGTGCAGAGATGGGATCCTAGTTATTTTTAAAACCACATCAAAATTTTTGTGCCTGCATATATGAATAAAAAGCAATTGTATGGGCAGCCTTTATTCCACAATGAGGCTTCAGTGTAATGAAGCCAACATGTTATCTGAAGGCTGATTGGCCCAGATTCATGAGGTTTGTTGCCATGAGATCCATCTGAACAAAAGTGCTTTTGGTACTTTGGAAACCTATTTCTTAAAATTGGAGAACTGATTACTGCTAAATCTACTTCTCAGATGCTTAACTTTGTCTCTTTATAATAGAGAATTATTATTCATTTGGATATAAGTTTGAGTTAGCCCATTGAATACAGAAGGCTGAAAGACTTAATTTTAATAATTAACTTTTCTGTTATTACAATTTTGTTAAAATTACTTGAAAAGTGTTCCCCTATAATGAGGAGCTTTTTGACTGCTTACAACTTATTAACCCCATTCAATCAAGTTTTAGTCTATTCACTTCATTATCAATGTTCTTGTCAAGCCAATTTATGGTAATTTTAGATCTACAGATTGCTGCAAGCATAATGGATTATTAATTATTATTAATATTATGGTCAGATTCTTGAATTGATTAATCACAAATTTTTGCTACATTATATATGTTGCATCACTGAGCATTCTGGACCCATAATTCTGAAGTAAAGTTTATTCAGGGGTGTTCAGGTCTCCCTATTGGTTCATTTTTCAGCTATACATTTTGACATTTTTGCTATTACATTGGTGGTTTAAGCAATTTGTTGAATTTGGTAGTTTTACAAACAAATACAGTTCATCTAATAGGGAAGTTAATGTTAATATGCTAAAATGTCTCAGCTGTAATTCTGAACACAGAAAACTTTATCAAGTGTATGGCAGAATCCAAATCTTGTTAGTCTCAGTTTATGGCCTTAAACTCAAGAACAATTCTTACTAACTTTGGAAGCTGGGGTCTATTCATCAATTACCTTATCCTTTTTTAATAAAAAGAAGAAAGAGAAACTTAAGGACATAAACGCTATCAATGATTTTGTTGAACTACAACTACAGCAAAGAGGAATATGAAAAGAATTCCTGTAAAAAGTGAGTATTGATTAATGCACAAGATGGGGTGACAAGCATCCAAGGTTTCTAAAGGAAATAATGGAAGAAAATGTGAAGGTTTTAGCAGTTAGTTTTGGAAGTTCACAGAGAACAGGTGGGGTATCAAAGGATTTGAAAATGACATTTAAAGCACTCACTCAGGTTTTAAAAAGGTTTTAAAGCATTCACTAACCTGTCACGTTATCCTCAATAGCAAGCAAAAAATAAGAATATAATAGAGAGTTACTATAAGAATTTAGAACATGTTGAACAATCTTCAGGAAACCTCACAGTTTAAAAACTTGGTTCTATTCAAAACTAATCATTCTTTGGGAAATTGGTCTGCAAGTCTCATAAGATTTAACATTTAGTAAAATATTATATCTAGATATATACACTTCTATGGAATTCCCCTATACATTCTAAGAAAAGAATGCAACTCTTAAAAGGTTTTGGAAAGCCTTCTTTACAAAACATCTGCACCCATATAAACAATTTCCAGTCACTTTCATCAATTATGTAAGTTCTGATTATCAGACAGGCAAACACTAAAATAACTCTTGTTTCAAGAAGCTTCTTTACTCTCTATTCAGACTCTTTAAAAACTTTTATTCCAAGTCACATCTATTAGTTTTTATTTAGTTTTCATTTAGTTTAGGTCCTGTATTGTAAAATTAAATCATGACTGTTGAAACTTGAGTAACTTGTTGGCCTCAATCCAGCAACATAAGGAGAAATTCTGCTTTATGCAGGAAATCAGATCAGATTGATCATGCTTCCTTCTGGTCTCAAAATCTGTTAATTTCCATCATATACATACACAAAAGAACTGTATGCAGTAGTTATTTTATTGAAGATGAAATGGAAAAATCATTAGCCTTGATGCGCTGAAAGATGATGTAGGTAATAACTTTCTAAATATAAAGTTTTATTTTTTTGCTAATTTACATTCTACAAACCAAAACGAGGCAGAATGTCAACATAAAAATTGTACTTAGTGGTATTGTCTTACTGTACTATCTATTCACTATTCTTGTCCACCCAGATACATGGATATCTTTAATTTAAACACAAGAGAGACATGGCACAAGATAGTCTTAAAAGAAATTAGGAAATGGAAAAGAAGATTGCTCATCTGTGGATATAGACAGTAATAGCAATAGCCTTACTATGTGAGGAAATTAAGAACAGGCAAGAGCACCAATTACATGGAACAGAGCTCTTATTATATGGCATTCTGATTACCTTAAATTATATTTTTTAACAGACATCCATTTTTATTTTTGCTTCTAAAATAGGTGAAGTGCCTTTCAAGTACTGACGTCAGCTAGCCTCATCAATTGTTCCTCTTAATGGCTCAACTGCCACTACAGCCCCAAATGCTATAAAAGAGCAAGGTACTCCATACACAATGGGGACTCAGTTTTTGTCATTGCTGAAGCATATATGCATGGAGTAGGTCTTTTACAGCAGGGTAATTGATATTGATTTTGTGCAGGAGTGGTCCCCCGCCTCATTTGCTGGGATTTATTTTTAAAAAGAAAGATAAAGACATCATGATCCACTTGGAAAATAAAATCTATTTCATCCTTTTAAAAACAAAGTTTGTAGTGAATTTTAGTGCGCAAGGAGTGTGCTGGATAGGTCAGGAGAATGAACGTCCTCTCCTTCCAAACATCTGCAGCAGAGACAGCACTAGAGCAAGCTTCTTCATTCTGTCCTGCTACTGCGCCTCAGCCTCAACCAACGGGGCCACCTGTAGGGTTGGCCAAATAGTTCAAGAGCCACTTCCACTCAGTTCTTTTTCTCCCTGGCGAGTCCACCAGTAATGGTGCCGAGCAGTGCCAGCAGTTCCATGATGGACACTGTTCGTTAGAAATTGGATTGAGCCACCAGCTCATTTAACAGGCCATCTAACAGTCATCACTTGTAACAAAGCTCCCTGTTGCACATTTGAGGCCACATCAGATTGGCAAGTGAGGCTCCATACTGTGTGGTTTTGATTCACAGCCAGTTAGCCTTTGTTCTGGCTTTTGGTTATTTCGTTAGTATTAAGGCTGCACCTTTGTAACAGCTCTTACAGGAGTAATGGATTTCATGATTTTTCTGGTTTTAAAAATGCCATAGCCTGGGATTTTTCTCAATTTTATCTTAACATTGTGAAAATACTAGAGATTCAGAATACACTGCCAAGAGCTAACAGACATTCCACGAGTAGAAAGTCGATGTGTCATAAATCTCATTTGTCTAGTGCTTATCAGCACACTCATGCTCCACACTGTGCTTTGCCAGGAGCTTCCCAAAACTTTGCTAAATAATTCTGTTAAATGGGACACTGATTTAGTTTCATTTTTAATCAGATTTCTTGACCTACTGTATTGGAGGCTCCTCAGGATTTATATTAGCTTTAAAGAAAACCTCTTAAGTGGCTGCTGATTTTGTCATCTTTAACACATTTTCAAAGTTCTATTTATTTTACGTATTCATGAGCAGCAAGTCTCATATGCAACTACACAGGGATACGCAAAACCAAAATTCAGAGGTTCAGGTTAACACCCAAACCTTATCTAGACTGTCCTGACATCTTGCATATAAACAATGGACTGAAAATCTTGGGGAAACAGCCTGTCTCATGAAAATTCCAATACCTCTTGAGTTAGTCTAGGTTGAAAACATACAAGAACAGCCCAGTGGTTTGATATTTTCATTTCAAGCAGGAAATGCAAAGGCAGATAAAATGGAAAACTCATTTGACAATCATTATTTCACCTTTTTAAAGAGTCCAAAAAACAACGCAAACCAAAAAAACCCACTTTCATTTCAAGTGTGATTCTGTTGTGCTGCAAGGTTTGTTTTTTTTGTCTTTTTAATCCAGATCAGTTTGCAAATCCTTAGACTCACCTCAGGGGCTCACTTTTATATGCTTTTTCTCTTATTCTAATATAGACCTTGTAGGATATGTGCCTTTGAAATTGATATCTTTTGATTCCAGTGTAATGTATCTTTGAATTTCTAAAATCTGTGTGTGCAAATTTGTGTGTGCAGAGTTCAGTACAGCTGCTGCAGAGTAACACACAGTGG
>ML685755.1:40776908-40868244 GCA_007922175.1 Pelusios castaneus | reverse complement strand
CTTTATTAAACCACCTTTCTACTCGACCTAAGGCTTAATTCGACTTTTTAAAGTCGAATTAAGCCAGTGTAGCCCTGGGGTAGCCTTAAGTCGATTTAGGGCTACCCCAGGACTACACCATTGCTCTCCCTGCCGGGGGGGGGCACAGGGGAAGCCTGGCATGCCCCCCAAAGGGCAGGGCAGAGCCCTGTGTGACGCTGTCTGGATTTAGGGAAGCATTTATTATATTATTTTCAATGGATATCTCATAAATGCTATAATCCATAGGAACTATGTCATATTTGGTATCAATAGAAAGGTAGTAAGCTGCAGGGAATGATTATATAGTTTATGTCTAGGAATTCTATTTCAATTAGAAGTTAGGAATATGGTGTTCTATCTATACTTTAACTTATGTTATTTTATTGAAATGGCTGAGAGAGGCGGGGTGCGTCAAACCACTATGTCCTTAATGTTTAGGAATTTTCCAGCTACAATGGTCCCGGGGGTGACCTGATGAGCCATTAAGGACATAAGGAATACAAGCATTGTGTCCTTAATGGCTCATCAGTTTACTCCCTGGGCCCATTGTAGCTGGAAAATTCCTAAACATTAAGGACACAAAGGTTTGACACACCCTGCCTCTCTCAGCCATTTCAATAAAATAACATGTTAAAGTATAGATAGAACACCATATTCCTAACTTCTAATTGAAATAGAATTCCTAGACATAAACTATATAATCATTCCCAGCAAATTACTACCTTTCTATTGATACCAAACATGACATAGCTCCTACGGAATATAGCATTTATGAGATATCCATTGAAAATAATATCATAAATGCTTCCCTAAATCCAGACAGCATCACACACAGGGCTCTGCCCTGCCAGGGTCCCTGTCCCCCTTTTCCCCATTGCACACAAGGGGTGCCCCCCCGCCACCGTGGACCTGCCCAAGGTCCCCCTAGCCCCACAAAGTCGACCTAGAGCATCCAGTGTGGACGCTCTAGGTCGACTTTGTAAGTTCCCCTTTAAGTCGACTTTAATTTTAAGTGTAGACACACTAAGTCGACTTAGTTAAGTTGACTTAGTTAAAGTCGACTTAAAAGTGCAAGTGTAGACATAGCCTGAGAGATTTAAAGAGGCAGTACATAGAAATAAAGGCATAAAAGTTACATAACAAAATATACAAAAACTAACTCCGTTATTTCTATAAAACCTATGTTTTTCTGCTCTGAAATATTCATTTTGGATTAAATCTCATGTTACAAAATCATAACTCAGGAATAAATGGTTCTATCTAGTTTAAAATAGCATGTGAGAGTGTAGGCACACACACATTACATATATAACAAGCTCTTTCATATTTACATAAGCACTTGTTTGGGAAAAAACCACATTTCATATGCAATTAATTATTTGCATGAACTATCTTTCCAAATTAATTTTTAAAAAGCATTTTAAAAAGCCAAAATTGTGAAGTTGGTATAATATTTCCATATAGATTTAACATAAAAAGATTAAATCAAATAAATTATCACCATCAATGCATTCATTTATCTCATTATTGTATCTAATATAATTATATAGAGTAGTCTCAATAATCTATGATATGTGTTATATAACTAGAGGTGTTTGAAATCTGGTAGTTTCAGATCAAAGGAAGTTCATATGAACTTTTTTCTTTAAGTAACTTGGGTTCCCAACTACCCAGATTTTACTTTGAGTTTCAAATTTAAAATAACCACAACCCTCAAAGCAAATTGTACCTGAAATCACAGAATTGTGCATGGTTTCCACCTGAAACCATAATATGTCTGGTTCCCTTAAAACTTGGTCCAGCTTTCCAAAACGTGTGTGAACCTCAGTGAACATGTGGTTATGCCTGATTTAGGAGTGTTGTCGGAAAAGTTGTATTTAGTTCTAATAGTAATACAATAATTGCTAAATCAACAGCGTTTTCCTGGAACTGATTTTCTGTAATAGGATTCTCAACTGTAATAACAAAGCTGGATGTACTGCCTAACCATCAGTTTTTGAATAACACTCCTAGTATGCCAGTAGAGATACGCCGTTCTGTAAAGCAAACTATATCAGTGAATTCTAAAACAAAAGATCCAGAACTACAAATACCAATAACAGCAGTGTTACACAGCTATCCAGGAGCAATGAAGATTGAAAATAAAGCCAACTTTATAAGGCCAAAAAAAGCAAGGTATAGAAATCTGTACCAAATGAAAATCAGAGCCAAAAATTATTCATGGCATGTTTGGTGGGAAAATAAGGTGAATCATATGAACAGATTCTCTTCATAAGCTTCCACGTTTTACGGCCAAAGAGAGGGGGCACCCAAAAAGATTATGCTGGCACATTATTGGCTGATTTCTGTCAGACCAAACAGGAGATCCACACACCGACAACCAAGCCTTGTTTATGGGCCTCTTTAAGAATGATGGGACTGGCTGGCTGTACATGTGTACATGGGCAGTCAGATCTGCTTCATTTTGTTTCTGTCTGGGTTGATGGTGACAGGCCCCAATGTGACCCCATTACTCTTAAGATAAACATCCTAGGTTATATGGGAAGGGCACCCTGCTGACTGCTGGAGGTGGGCTCCAAGTCAAATTCACCACCTCCAAGTGAATGACCAAGCCAGGGCCGGTGGATGGATTTAGGAGAGAAAAACAAGACATTGCCCAGTTGCCAGCATGCATCAAGTTGCTTAAAAACGTCAGAGTCTAAAAATATGAACTACTTGGTATGAAACACATATAAGGAAATTAATGAAGAATACCCTTTTAAAAAGCATTGTTTCAGGTACATTAAGTATTCTAACATGGACGTTACTCATATCTTCAGAGAGCACTTGAGTTTCACGTCTAGCGTAATTGTATCAGTCCCTTGCTTCAAGCCTCTCTCTGGTATTCTTGCTACTTAATTTGTTTTTCCTTTGTAGTCATATATTTAGCCAACTACTGCGCGTTTACAAGTTGATACAATACTGGCAACACATCATCGCAAAGCATTTTAGTGAGTCACCTAGGGCTCCCACAGCACCTGTTACTTGTGTGGCAAATGCCAACTCTGTGTTTAGTTCCTGTTTGTTCTAATAATTTGATGGTTCTGTATTACCCATTGCTAACTACTGAGGTAGTAAAGCTGATTGTTTATATGGTAAAAAGCAGTCATTGGTGGTAGGTTATTTTTGTTGGTTTTTTTTAAGCAAAAACCTCTGCTGGACCTCCTTTAGTATAGGAAGCTCATGCAAAAGGCAGAGAAATGTCGAATGGATAAAAATACAAGAAGTTGGATATAAAACTAGTTGACAGATAGGAAACAGAGAGTCATTATCACGGGATTGCAATAAAATGAGGCAAGATTAAGTAGGATCCCAAAGGGATCTGCATTGGGATCAGTGTTATTCAGTCTATTTATTTAGTGACTATTTATTCTATATTATTTATTAGAGAAATATGTGAATTTGACAGTGATTTGTGAATGACCTGGTGCCAGGATGTGTGTCAAACACAGAAGCCATAGATGATAAATACAAATGATGTCTACATTTGTCAGAACACTGCAAATTACAATTTAATAAAAAGTAGTGTCAGATACTACACTAATGAAAGACATACACAGAATATAAAGAAGGCTGACTTATCTGAACATAAGCAGAAAGAAAGACTAGCAGTCTGTTCTAATCTCAGTTAACCAGTTCTGCTCCGGTTCAACTGAACCAACATCAGCAGAGCTATTCAAGTTTTAAACTACTGGGAGGACAGAATCAAATTCCTGTGGGTAATTATTGATAATATAGATCCACTCCTGCTGTGTTCGATGGAAGGTTACTCACCTGGGTGCAGTAACTGTACTTCTTCGAGATGAGAGTCCCCATGGGTGCTTCACTGAAGATGTTGGTGCGCGCCACGTCACACAGAGATTTCAAGCAGTGGTTGGTGGAGCCGCACGCGAGACAGCTGTCTCACGGCATCCCCCAGCATTTCCTTAGAATGCGGGTGGCTCCAACCGCCCATTCCCTTCTCTACCTGGTGAAGAGTTCGGCACTCTGAAGGAGAAAGGGGAGGAGGGCAGGTGGTGGAGCACACACGGGGACTCTCATCTCGAAGAAGTAGTTACTGCACCCAGATGAGTAATCTTCTATTCTCCTTCGAGAGCAGTCCCTGTGGGTGCTCTGCTGAAGGTGCGTAGCAAGCAGTGTCCTCAATTGGATGAAGGGGCTTCAGAGACCCCATTTTCTTTGGATGCAAGGATAGATTGCCCCATCCCCGTCTCTGCTCTTGCCATCTTATCTATAGCGTAATGTTTAATAAATGTATGGGGGGATGCCCATTTGCTGCTTTACATATCTCTGTAATTGAAACATTGTTCAGAAAGGGAGTGGTAGTCACAACTGATCTGGTAGAGTGGATTCTTATATGCTCTGGCGGTGCAACGCCTGTCTCCTTATAATTCTCCTGTATGCATGTCGATGTTAACTTGGAAATTCTCTGTGAGGATAGGACTCTACCCTTACATCTGTCTGCTATCACTACAAATAATCTATCAGATTTTCTAAATGCTCTTGTTCTTTCTAGGTAGAATGCCATTGCACGCCTAACATCCAGTGTATGGAGTTCAGCTTCGTGGGAATTGGTGTGTGGCCACAGGAAGAATACGGGTAAGTTTATTGTTTGATTCAGGTGAAAAGGTGTGGATATTTTTGGAAGGAACCTTGGATGAGGTTTCAATGTAACCTTATCCTTGTGAAATATCCTGTATGGTGCTTCTGCCATTAGCGCTCCTATTTCACTTACTTGTCTCACCGATGTAATGGCCACTAAGAAAGCTACCACCATCGATAGATGTTTAAGTGAACAGGTGGCCAGAGGTTCAAATGGTGGTTTGGTAAGGGCCTGTAAGACCAATTGGAGGTCCCAATTCGGTGTGGGTGACCTGATCCCAGGTTATAGATTTTGCATGCCTGTCATAAATCTCCTTACTATGGGGTACGACAAAATAGTTGCATGGTCCCTGCTGGAGTGAAACGTGGATATAGATGCTAAATGGACCCTTATTGAGCTTGTTGATAAGCCTGTTTCTTTTAGGTGGAGAAGGTATTGAAGAATGCTTGGGATGGATGCATGTAAGGACACAATTCCCTGGGTCCTGCACCAGTTCGAAAATCTTGTCCATTTCTGCAGGTAAGTGCGTCTCGTGGATGGTTTTCTTCTATTAAGCAGTATATGCTGAACTGCTTCTGAGCAACTTAATTCTTGTTGCGTGAACCATGTAGGAGCCAGGCTGTTAGATGTAGTTTCTGTAGATCTGGATGAAACATCTTGCCCCTGTCCTGTGAGAGCAGGAGCAGAGAGGACCTGAGTGGAAGGTGTATCGGTGGTTGGATAGACATTTGGTTCAGCAAAGTGAACCAAGGGATGAGTGGAATAGTTGGGAATGCATACAGTAAGCCTCCCAACCTCAACTGGAGAAAGGCATCACCTAGGGATGCTTTCTTAATACCTGCTCGCGAGTAGAAAGATGGGCATTTGTGATTTTGATAAGTCTATCTGTGTTCCTACCTGTCTGTTTATGTAAAACATATATGAGATGTTGTCCATCATGATTCTTATATGGTTGTTCACAATTTGGCTCTTGAAGTACTGGCATGCATTGCGAACTGCACGGAGCTCCAGTATGTTTATGTGGAGATTGGATTCTACTGGTGACCATTTTCCCTGCATTGTGAGGCCCTCGGGGTATGCTCCCCATCCTGTCAGGGATGCATCTGTTGACATTATCATGGTCGGTGTCATGTGTTGAAATGGTACCCTGATAAAAGGTTCTGAGGTACCTTCCACCAATGTAGCGATTGCCTTGTAGTTATTGGCAAGGACACTATCTTGTGTACTGAGTGTTTGTGCGGCTTGTATATCCACGAAAACCAACGTTGTAAGGGCCTCAGGCGTGCATGTTGCACTATGTAGATAGTTGCGGCCATGTGGCCCAGAATTTGTAAACATGTTAACACATTTACTGTTGGGGATGCACATACTGTGTCTATGATGATGTTGATTGTTTCGACTCTGTTCTGAGGAAGCAGTGCTCTTGCTCTTTGTGAATCTAATTTTGCTCCTATGAATTTGATAATCTGAGTTGGTTCTGTGGTTGATTTCTGCCAATTTATGAGTAGTCCTTGTTCCTCGAATAACTTTACAGTGAAATGTAGACCCTTTATGGCCTGCACGGACATCCGCACTTTTAACAGGCAATCATCCGGATATGGGAATATTGTGACATGTTTTCGCAGATGTGCTGCTATTACTGCGAGCAGTTTTGAAAATACTCTCAGAGCCGTTGATAGTCCGAAAGGTAAGACCATGTACTGGTAGTGTTTGTGTACAACTCTGAATCTTAAAAACCTCCTGTGAGATGGCTGTATCACTATATGGAAGTATGCCTCTTGCAGGTCGAGGGACGTAAACCAGTCGTTGAGTTCCAGAGCAGGGAAGATTGTTGCAGTGTTATCATTCTGAATCACTGTTGTTTTACAAATTTGTTTAGCCTTCTTAGATTGAGAATCGGTCTCCATCCTCCCAATTTCTTCCTTATTAGAGAGTAGGGGGAATAAAAACCCTTCCCTCTGTGCTCCTGAGGTACCCCTTCTATAGTTCCTAGCTCTAGTAAGCTATGTATCTCCCGTTGTAACAACTGTTTGTGAGCTGTGTCCCTGAAGAGGGATGGGGGAGAAAAGGTGGATTTTGGTTTTGTTGTAAATGGGATGGTGTACCCAATGTTGATAATTTCTAGTACCCATCAGTCTGTGGTGATGTTTGACCATTGAGGGTAGAAGGCTTGCAGTCGTTACTGGAAATTCACACCCTGCTCTATAACTTTTCCGTGGTCTTTCGTACCCTCAACCAGCTTTTCAAAATTGAGGTTTGGGAGAAGGATGCTGGGACGTTGTAGACTGGTTGCTATTCTGTCTATGTCTCTGAGCATGTTGTCTTCCTCTTGATAGGTCTTGTCATCTATAATTTTGTCTGTATGTGTATTGATATTAATATCTTGAGTTGTATGGTTGATATCTAGGTGTCCGTCTCTTCACGTTTGTAGTGTAAATGCCAAAGTTTCTAAGTGTAACTCTGTCATCCCTCGATGTATGCATGTTTCTCATAGAACAATTTCTTTTTATCAAAAGGTAGATCTTCAATCATGCTCTGAAGCTGTCTTGGAAGATCGGCGGAGTGTAACCAAGTGGATCTTCTCAATACTACTCCCGTGACCATGGTTCTCGCTGCCGTATCCGCCACGTCCAATGCAGCCTGTAATGCTGTGCAAGAGATTAATTGACCCTCTCTAATGACTGCATGAAATTGCTGCTTCATTGTGTCTGGAATCATTTCAATAAAATCTGCCAGTTTCAAATAGTTTATGCGGTTGTAATTCGCTAATAAGGCTGAGTAGTTCGCTATGCGCCTTTGTAGGGATGATGAGGTGTACACTCTCTTTCCCAGTAGATCCAGCTTCTTATCTTCCCTGTCATGAGGGGTAGTTTTGTTAGATTGTTGCTTGTCTCTTTGGTTGGCTGCCTCCACAACCAGTGAATTTGGGGCTGGATGAGAGAAAAGACATTCTGAATTCTTTGCCGGTATATAATATCTCCTGTCCGCTCTCCTATTAGTTGGAGGGATCGAAGCTGGAGTCTGCCAGACTATCTCTGCTGGTTCCACTAGTGCATTGTCCATGGGTAATGCCACCCTTGTTGGTGATTTTGTCTGCATAATATTCAGGAATTTCTGCTGTGATTCATTTGTCTCCTGTATGGGAATCTCCATTGATTCCTCAACTCTCTTGAAAAGCTCCTGGAATTGTCTGGCCTCATCTCCTGATGCTGTCAATGTAGATGGAATAATGATCTCCTCTGCGATTGATGAAACTTCCTGAGGAGGGGAGAGTATGTGAGTTATCTCCTGTTCCTCCTCCTTCTGATACTGAGAGTCAGGGGATGAGGGGGGGGTATCTCTTCAGGGCTTTTGAAAGCCTTGCAAGAACCCTGTTTGCCCCTTCCAGTGTATGGGGGCCATCGCTCTCGCCTATGCCAATGCTGAGGATAGGTCACCGGAGGACCGTACCACCCTCGGTCATACCAGGGATAAGGTGATCTGTCCTGGAAATATCTTCTATGCTTCCGTATAAAGTAAGATTGAGGGTAGGAGAGATTCCTGTCCATCTTCTGCTCTCCCTCTTCTTCACTTTAGTAATATGGAGGGGACATGCCCTCGTAGCTAAGGAACTGAATTGGAGATCTTTCTCTGTACTGTCTGGTGTGCACTGGGGAAGGAGATTTACCTCGCATCTACATGTTTTTTCTTTTGTAATCGTTTGCTTGCTGTGGCTGGTGCCAAGGATCTGTCCGTTGTAATCTGCGGTGCCGATGTGCTGCTCTGCGGTTCTGACAAAGACTCCCTCTCTGTTGGGTCCGCTTGAACTGGAGTCTGTTGAGGAACCGTTATCTGTGGGGCCGGGAGGTCCGTCAGAATCGGAGTCTTGACCAGTGCCGGCGGAGCTGTGGGCTCGATCAGAGCTGATTCATTATGCAACACATTATGTTCTCTGACCATTAACTGCTCTGGCTGTTTGGTCTTGTCTGTGTTCATGGTTTGCTGTTGCTGCGGCTCTCTTTTTATCTTGTCTGCCGCCTTTTGTGCCTGAGGAGCCTGTTGCCTCTTTGGCACTCAGTTTAGTTGGTGACAGAGAGGGCTCTCTCTTCCTTTTAATTTCCCTCTGAGGCAAGGTCAGGTGTCTCTTAGCCACCTGAGGGTTTGGAGATACTGTTTGTTCCCGACCGAGATCAGACGCCGGTCTCAGGGATTTTTCCATTAGCAGTAGCTTGAGCTTCAGGTCTCTGTCCTTTTTGGCTCTTGTACTTAAATTTCTACAGTGGGTACACTTTTCTGAAATGTGTCCCTCACCTAAACATCTTATACAGACGGTACGCCCGTCCAAAGCTGGCATGGCGTCCCGGCAATTTTGACACCTCTTAAATCCAGGCAAACTCAACATCTCTGGTAGTTGAATGTGGTTCAGCTTTTTTGGTTTTTTAAAAAAATATAACTGAGGTAAAGGCTAAATTAAATATAAAGGAAGATTCCTATTTATCTAGCATTGAGGGACGGGTTGCTCTGAAGAGCATTAGCTTTCCATTGTGTACTAAATGGTGGTAGAGAAGGGAATAGGCGGTTGGAGCCACGCGCATTCTAATGAAGTGCTGGGGGACACCGCGAGACAACTGTCTTGGGCACGCGGCTCTAACAACCACTACTTGAAAAGATCTCCGCTGTGTGATGCGGCACACACCAACACCGTCAGTGGAGCACCCACGGGGACTGCTCTCGAAGGAGAAGCAAATTTCTCATTGATAGCTAACCATAACCTGCTTGCATGTTTTAAAATCCAACCACCTTTGTTTACACTAGTATAAAGCAGTGTTTTAAAATGTTTTACCTAACATCCATTGACTGATTTATTTTTAAACTCCTATCATTCTTCCAATCTTTAATTTTATAGCAGTATTGCTAACCTACCTTATCGAGAGCTGATGCCTCAGACACATAGGTGGCCTAAAATTTTCAAAAGTGACTAGTGATTTGGGGTATCTCAGTATTTGCATGGCCAATCTAAGAAGCCGTAGAAAGGCCTGGTTTTTAGAGGGTAAATCCTCACTACATTTTGAAAATCCCTTTAATGTGTTTCAAGTTAAGGACACAGGTCACTTTTGAAAATTTAGGTCCCTTGGTTCCTAGCTGACTCTGAAGATCTATCACAAACATGTTAGAGGCATCATCCACTTAAGATTCCTGGGTGTCACCAGTGATGGACAACAGGCTTCCTAAAGACCAAGACTATGGTATAAACAAAGCCACCTAAAAGACAGTGCAAGAGTTATTAAAAAGTTAAACTTTACCAGGAAATTAGCAGATGTTAGAGAAAGTCCAGAGAAGAGCAACAAAAATGATTAAGTTCCAGAGGGGTAGCCATGTTAGTCTGTATACAGCAAAAATGAGAGTCCTATGACACCTTAAAGACTAACAAATTTCCTCAGGCACAAGCTTTTGTGGGCTCCAACCCACTTTGTCAGATGCCTAAATGATTAAAGGTCTAGAGAACATGATCCATGAGGAAAAATTGGGGAAAAAAACCTGGATTTGTTTACTCTGGGGAAGAGAAGACTGAGGGGAGAACATGATAACAGTCTTTGTGTATATAAAAGGTTGTTATAAAAAGAAGCGTGATAAAGTGTTCTTCTTATACCCACTGAGGACTGGGCGAGAAGTAATACTCTTAAAATTGCAGCAAGGGAGATATATGTTAGACATAAGGGAAATTGTCCCAACTGTAACGGTAGTTAACCACTGGAACAAATTACCTAGGAGGCTGTGGAACATCCATCACTGGAGGTTTTTAACAGGTTAGATAAATGCTTGTCAGGGATGATCTAGGTAATACTTAGACCTACCTCAATGCAGGAGGATTGGACTAGATCAGGGCTCGGCAACCCAAAAGATAAGTAGAGCCATTTAAAAAAATTCTTTCAATAACCAAATGTTTTGAGAACCGCAATGGGTGTAGCCTCTTGGGGCAAGACAGGGGGAGCTGGGCCAGGGCTCCTGCCACAGGGTCCCCTGGCAGGTGAGAGCCCAGAACCAGGAGCAGGCCCCCCCAACAGGGTCCTCTGGTGGCGTGGAGGAGCCTGGAGCCTGGCGTGGGCTGCCTGCAGGATCCCCTGGTGGCAGGGGGACCTGGAGACGCAAAGGGGCAGCCAAGGAGCCACAGGTTGCAGGCTCCTGGACTAGATGAACTATCAAGGTTCCTTCCAGTCGTCCATTTCTTTGGTCTATGTTAAAAAGAAACTTGGGTAACTTGGTCTGAAATGGGAGAACTCTCATCTGATTAGTCCAATCCACAAACATGGGATGGAGAAAGGCATCATAAGGAAATAAAGTCATTAAGAAAGTACATATAATTGAAACAATCCATGATAATTAAAATTAAGATTATCTAGAGGAAAAATGTTGGCTCTTCATGTATTCACAGAATTTTATCAAGATTAGTGGTAGTCGTTTTACCATAGTGCTTAGAAGCTCCATTCATAGCCCAGGACCCCATTGTGCTAAGTCTTGTGGAGTCACAGGACAAGAGACAAAGAGTTTGCAACCTAAGTACAAGACGTGATGCAACAAACGAATACTGACCAACTAATGCAGGAAGCACCAGGAAACAATCAGACAATATTGGTCAGCAGGACAACCAGTGGTCTTGTTATGCCAAAAGCCTAATGGATGTGAATTTTTTTTGTAAGTATCACAACAGCAATGGGATGTTTATATCACAGCAATGAAAAGTTTTAAGGAAGGATGTGAAGGACGATACTGAGTTAATTTTGTGCATGTTCATAGGGAGTTCCTCCCAAGTGTGAGGCCCACTATGGGGAAAAAACACAAAAGGGCTGGTTTAAAAAATTAACAAGTGGGTGATGGAGACTAGCAGGAGGGATCAGAGAGAGGAGCCACTTCTCAATAGGGAATGAGAGATGATAGGGAGCATGGGGATATGTTGTGAAGGGCCTTGAAAGTATAAACAAGCATCTTATGTTTAATGTGATGGAGAAGGAGGAGGCAGTGAGGGAATACAAAGGGAGTGGTACATGGTGAAAGCAATGGGTTGGGGAAATGGTCTTTGCAGCAGCTTTCTGAACGCGTATCAGTGGGGCAAGGCAACTTTTGTCAAGGCTAGAGAAAAGGACTCTGCACAAGACAGGATATGAGGAGAGTTGGGGCAAAAGGTTTACCTATGCAGATGGATAGGAAATGCTGTATGATAGAGAAGTTATGCAGAAAGGATTTCAAGATTTAGACATAGCCTGGATGTAAGAATGTACAGAGCAGTCCAATCCCAATTGTATGGGATTAAGTGACAGATAGAATTATGGTGGTGTTCACAGTGATTGAGAAATTAGGTAGTGGGGTAGATTAGGGCAGAAGCATTGGGGGTGGGATTAAGAGTGCTGTTTTATCCATGTTGGGGTTAAGATGTCTATTTAATTGGCTCAGAACAAGCCTACTCAATATAGGCAATCTTGTTTGCACCAGGGCTCCCTTTATAGCACAGGTGCAACTGTGTAAGTGATGATAAAAGTGGGACATTTTAGGAAAATAATTCTAATATAAACAAGGCCACAAAGTAGGGTGAGGACTGCACCAAACAGGCTCACGTACTTACTTTGGTCCAGGATGATGGCAACGGTAAAGAGAATTAACTGTTGAATTGCTATTCTAACAGAGAGGACGTACTGGTTGGGCGGGACAGCCTAAAGGTAAGTGAAGTACCCAAAGCACCCAACACTTTGCAACATAAGGGCTCAGAAAAGGGTTACAAAATTATACAGGGTTATGAGAGGAGGGGTGAACGAACCAGTTCAGCAAAATATGGAGCCTCCCTCGGACATTTGCACATTTCTAGAAGCAAATATGAAATGAAACCTTTTGAAATCTTCAGGAACTTTTTTACCTCATTGCTTTTTCATATCATGTACCTCTGGCACACTTGATCAGATGAAAAATATTATCCATCAGCTACTAGAAATCTAGATGAATGATGTAACATTACTGCATAAGTTGAACTACATAGAGAGACACTATTATATATATGAGTATATATTCTCATAGATGAGAATCAATGAGGATATTTTCCACAGTAATATTGTAAGAAAAGAAGCACTTTTATGCAGCCTTTATAACTCCTTCTTATTCCACTGGTTGTGGGAGCTATATAATACGAGGTCTGGGACAATGTGAGCTACCAAAGTACTCAACTTTGAAGAAGCAACACCTACAAACAATTAAACCTTTAATGTTGCACATGTGAAAGTCCCACTGGGTTCACAGAGACTACTTAGATTCATTAAGTTACACATGAGTAAATTTTTGTAGAATTGGGGTCTTAACCATATTATTACCAAAGCATCTTTCATTTTCTTCCCCCCTCCCATACCAGCAAGCATTATACAACTGTAAATATTGTAGCTACTTTGAAAATGATAAAAAAATCATTTTTAGAGACTTGAAGGAAATTAAAGGGAAACCTGATACATTTAAAATGCTCCCATCCATCAATATTAATTTACTTCACTTCCACTAACATACAGTGTTTAACAGGAAGCTCTAAACCATTCAGTAAAATGGCAACATACTATTTTAAAATCTCTTCAAATGACACAATTTACTGTAAAATCTCTACTGTTCTGCTAACTTACGTCTGGCCTCATTTCTTCAAGTCTGTTCTCCCAGCTTACAATATCAGGTCAACAGACTTTAACATCAATGATTATTATGTCTGGAATTTTTCCTTACCACATTAAACCTCAGGATGGGAACAGTTAGAAAAGCATGCTGAGCCTAGACTTGGGATGAAAGTTAAGCTGTTCTTCCGTCCATCCGCCCCACTGTGAAATTCATGCCCCATCGTCTCAGACATTGGCACGCTTACAGCAGGATTATCTGGCTATGTGGACTCTCTCTTCACACCCTATGGGTGCATCTACACTTGTAAATTAAGTCGACTTAAGCTTTCTTAAGTTGACTTACTTTACTCTGCATCTACAGTACACTTTCCTTAAGTCGACTTAAGCAGCTGCTTAAGTCGACTTAAGGAAAAATTAAGTCGACTTTATAAAACCTCGTTTAAAGTCGACTTTGCTGACTAAGTCGACTTTAGAAAGTCGACTTAGCCAGTGTAGATGTGGAGTAGCCCTAAGTCGACTTTAAGTCGACTTAGGGGACTCCAGGGCTTCCCTACTGCCCTCCCTGCCAGGGTGGCTAGCACAGCCACAGCCCGGCGTGACCCCCTAAAGGGCAGGACAGAGCCCTGCCCACCCTGCCAGGGTCCCTGTCCCCCTTTGCCCCATTGTACCAAGGTACAATGGGGCAAAGGCTGAGCCCCCTGGCACTTGGCAAGGGGTGCCCCCCCTGCCATCGTGGACCTGTCCCAGGTCCACCTAGCCCCTACAAGTCGACCTAGGCGTCCAGTGTGGATGCTCTAGGTCGATTTTGTAGGGTCCTCTTTAAGTCGACTTAAAATTTAAGTGTGGACATGCTAAGTCGACCTAAATTAACAAGTGTAGACATAGCCTATGCTATCAACACGCCTAGCTGCCTGAGAGACACTACGGATTTCCTGAGAAAAATCCAATCCATTGGTGAACTTCCAGAAAATACCATCCAGGCCACTATGGACATAGAGGCTCTTTAAACCAACATCTCACACAAAGATGGACTGCAAGCCATTAGAAGAACTACCCAAGATGATGCCACAGCTAAACTTGTGGCTGAACTTCGTGACTTTGTAGTCACCCACAACCATTTCAGATTTGAAGATAATTTATACCTTCAAGTCAGCGGCACTGCTATGGATACCTGCATGGTATAAATGTGCCAACATCTTTATGGCCAACTTAGAACAACGCTTCCTCACGTCTCATCCCAAAGCACCTCTACTTTATTTACATTATATTGATGATATCTTCATCATCTGGACCCACAGTAAGGATGCCGTTGAAGATTTCCATAGAGATTTCAACAATTTCCACTCCACAATCAAACTTAGCCTGGAATACTCCACAAAGGAGATCCACTTTCTGGACACTACAGTGCAAATTAGTGATGGGCACATAAAGACCACCCTATACCGAAAACCTACTGATCACTATAGTTACCAACATCCCTCGAGCTTTCATCCAAGACACACCACACGATCCATTGTCTACAGTCAAGCCCTAAGATATAACCGCATTTGCTCTGATCCTTTAGACAGAGAGAGACACCTTCAGGATCTCTATCAAGCATTCTTAAAAGTACAGTACCCACCCGCAGAAATGAAGAAACAGACTGACAGAGCCAGACGGGTACCCAGAAGTCAACTACTACAGGAGAAGCCCAAGAAAAAAAACCAACAGAACGCCATTGGTCGCCACCTACAACCCCCAAGTCAGACCTCTTCAACACATCATCAAAGATCTACAGCCTGTTCTACAAAATGATCCCTCTCTCTCACAAGCCTTGGGAGACAGACCTCTCCTTGCTTAAAGACAGATCCCCAACCTTAAACAGATACTCATCAGCAACTACAGATCAAACAACAGAAACATTAAAGCAGGAACATATCCCTGCAACAGACCACGCTGCCAACTTTGCCCTCATATCTACACTGAAAACACCACCACAGGACAAAATCAAGCCACCTGCTCCATCAAGGGCTCATTCACGTGTTCATCCACCAATGTGATTTATGCCATCATGTGCTGGAAATGCCCCTCTGCCTTATATATTGGACAAACAGGACAGTCTCTGCGCAAAAGAATAAATGAACATAAATCTGACATCAAAAATCACAACACTAAAAACCAACAGGGGAACACTTCAATCTCTCTGCTTGCTCCATTGACAACTTGCTAATAGCTGTGTTGAAACAGATGAATAACAAATAACAGCTTCAGAGAGAAACTGCAGAACTCGAATTTATATGCAAATTCGACTCCGTTGCCTTGGGGTTAAACTGGGACCACGGACTTTTCTCTCATTACAACAAGTGATTTGACCTCACCTTCCTCTATGTGCTGTTCCCCAGTGTTCAAATCCTAACACCTATTCTGGTTTGCTGTTACAGCCTGACCTGATCCTATGTCATACACTCCCCTGCATTTAATTTCCTCCCGTTCTGTAAGTTTTCCATCTTCAAAGCGTCTGACGAAGTGGGATTTTCTCCCACAAAAGCTGATGAGATAAATAAATTGATTAGTCTTTAAAAGTGCCACAGGACTCTGTTGTTTTTCTGCAATAGACTAACAGGGCTACCTCTTTGGAACATGCTTTCTTCTGTAGCTGAGCAATATCCAATCCAGCATTCATCTCTGCTACTGCCTTGGTTTTCCTCTTCCTGGAGTTCTCAAACTGCACCCAGACTTTTATAAGACAAATAACATTTTTCCTCAAGGTCTGGTTAATTAAAATATCACCACAGTTCACATGTTCTCTTTAAGAATTTTCAACAGTGACCTCAGCGGGGTTAATTGCCCAAATGCCTGCAATTGGGCCACTGTTGATATAAAGTCATCAGAATCCATTTTTAAGGTTATGCATGACAGTAAACATAACATAGCGAGATTGCTTTTGGATATCTGCTGGAGATGGAAGTGAGAACCTTATGGAGCACTGGGGTGTGTTAACAGTGCTGTAGGCAACAAGAAGGTGGAAAGGAAGGCATAAGTCTTTCCCCTTAATTTCTTATTTCCATTTTCAGTTTCTGGCCAAATGGGGGTGTCCTGTCAGAACCTTCACTGCCACTAAGCAGAGCTCTTTACGTTTATATTAGCAAACAAAACCTAAGTCTCCTAAAGAATGACATATAATGAGTGAGTTAATGAGTTTAGTTCTAAATATTATATATTAATTTGTTCAACAAAAATATAACAGAAGAACATATTTCGAGAACTGAAAAATTGAACGAAGGAAACTTAACTAATACTCCTAGAATTGATAAACATACATATGCATAAGTAAAACTGATACAGTTTTTGTTTGACTCAATATTAATTCCAGAGATGAATTCAATATAAGTGTATTGGGTGGATGTGGGAAGATAAATGGTGTGTTGTTGCAATTACTACAAGAAACAGAATTGCCTTCTTAGTTTTCTCTAGTGTTTTTTTTATATGAACCCCCGTTTATACATTTTACTCTGATGGGATAATGAACTCCATCTCTAGACAAAGCAAATGGTGCCTTGAATGTATCTTTTTACCATTTTTGGTAAAAAAAAAAAAAAAAAAAAAAACACCCCCATAAAATAGTTTCACATACATTATAAACATTTTTTTAAAAAAAAAAAAAAAAAAAAAAAAGCTCCCGTATCTAACTGTCTCATGCAGAAGAAACACTCTTTTGCTAAATCTTTAACAATTGTAAATCATGTGTGGAAGAAAGATTAACTGAAACCTTCAGCACGTCAAGGCTGAATCACTGTATTATGCCCTATTTGGGATACCCTGGAAAACCACCTGGCAATTTCAGCTAATGCAGCATGTAGCAGGCCTGCATGATTGGGAGAGTGAGTCAGTCAATACACTTTACAAATGAGCACTGCGCTAGCTTACTATCTGCTTCCAGCTGCAGTTTAACATGCTGATTTTTAATCTATGACGCCCTTTACATGTAAGGACCTGGATCCCTAAGACCCTGCCTCTCTCCATATGAGCCATAATGAAAGTTGAGCAGAGCAGTCTGAAAATTCTCTCTCAAAAAAGCTTTACTTAGATACAAAAATCAAATGTTCAACTAAAAAGGTATGGAGAAAGTGCCAGCTTTCCTAAAGAATTGTCATTAAGTTCCTCAAAAAGCTGAAACTGGAAAGCCAAAACATGTTGGCCAAAACCTGATTAGTTTTTGTTTTTTCAACAAAAGTAAAAAATTTCAGTGGAATAAAACTCTAATTTCTGATCATCTGTACTGCCGAGATCAATTACAATGCTCTGTAGAGAACTGAGGCTGTTCTTTTAAAGGGTTTCTAGTTATTGAACCCCTCCAGCTTTTTTGTTTGTTTGTTTGTTTGTTTTTAAAAGGACTGCACTAAATTAGTGACAAAGAATATTAGTCATTAATACAGTACTTCAACCAATTCAATACATAAAATGAAGAAAGGGTATCTGAAGCTACTTGCTTGGTCAAAAGGACATGGAATAAGGAACACTCTACCATGTGGTGAGTTTCTTGAAGGGTTTAAGATCTACAGGCCAATATGAAACACCTAATGACTACTGACAAGAACAGAGTTTAAGACAGTTCTGTAAGCTCCTTCACTGGAGATTTTCAAAAGAACACTGGATAATCATCTGTCTTGGATGGTTTAGACACAAAAAATCCTGCATCTTAGCAGAGTGTTACACTATATGATCCTTGCACAATCCTTTCTACCCTATGAATCTATGACAATGATGACAAAACATTCCCCTTCTCAAGAATAGAAGGCTGTGAGAATTAACAATTGCATGCAAAGGCTTTCCCCCTGCATCTCTAATGCTACATTTATTGTCTTCAGATGGAATGAGAACAAGTTGATAAAGCCAGCAGAAGATTTCCACTACCAGGAATCCTCAGCAAGCAGACTAGTTAATTTCATAATTAACCTCTAATAGTCTATAGATTTGCATTGACTTCAGTATTCAGTGTTCCCAAAATGAACTTACACACAAGGAAAACAAGGTCATAACTCCACTAGAAATCCTACGTAAATTAGCTGCTGTAATTATTCAAGAGGAGATTGCTATGTCTTTTTTAACATTTATCATAAAATAAATAAATAAATGATTTAAAATAAATGAAAAAACAATAACGGACTCCAATTATCCTCGCTCAGAGTTTTCCACCTCAAATCCAAAACCATGTAAGTAGCTAGTTATCCTTCCCCTGGCCCCACCACCCCTAATCATAAATTCTACTGTCTGTAGAATCCAGTGCTATTCATTGTGTACAAGAGCTACCAAACTCTGGAATAACTACTGATAAGCGGGGGTTGATTACTCCATCAGTTTTCAACTGAGAGTCACTGACTAGTATCAGGAAGTTGTGATCACTTTGCCCTTCCCATATTGCTAAAGGGGAAGGAGGAATTACTGGATATAAGAGGAGTCCCAACATAGACAATGTAATGAGAAAGTGTTCTAGTATGCAAGAGGTTAAGAACCACTAACCTAACTAATTTCTTGCAGACTAGTCATTTATGACTCAGGGACAGCCATTTATATTTAGGACTGGCTTCAGCCTCTTCCAATTAGAAGTACTGTAGCTTCCAGTAATTATAGTGACATTTAGAGAATAACCCCACAAACTGGTTCTCTCTATGAAATCTCGGCTGAAGTTATTCAGAAACGGACTACTGGTCAATGTCCTTCTTACCTATTTCAACAAGCATGTCCTGTCCTCCTATATCCTGTAATCTAACAAATGTTATTTTGAACTCTCTGTATTTTAGCAGTGTCTTCACTTATATTTTCACTGGTTTTCCTCTAAAAGAAAATCCACATTTTTTTTCCAAACCACTATGTCACCATGTGCCGGGCGTTTTCCAGCATGAACTGTCTGATAGCCTCTGAGTCAGCTATGACCAGTGAGCCACAGCTGTCTTGGCACCAACACAAAAACTTTCCCCCTACATTTACTTGAACAATGTGACTTAAATAACCAGCCCCATCTGATTTGTTTCCTGCATCAGTTTAAGGAAACTATACTTCACTTCATGAAGTCCCAAGTCAGGGAAATATCCTAAAGTCTGCATCCAAAACTAATTCAGACAGCAATCCAAATAAACACCAATTGGAAAAACAGACATGTAGTCAGGAAAACCTCTTCTGTGACTAGACGCTCACTTTCAATAGCATGATGCTCAGGAATTTAAGGCTTATCTGTGCTATAAAAAAATATGAAAGAGCCAACATATCATCAAGGCATGAACTCTTATTCTATTGTATAACATTTTCTTTCATGTAAATTACTTATCAAAACCGATAAAAAAAGATTCAGTATGAATTTGTGAGTATTTGTGAATTTATTTCCTAAGATTAACAGTTCTAAAGTACTTGGAAATTAGCTGTAGTAATAACATAAGAAGAAACACACTATATTATTTGATTTATTTGAATTTCATCCTAACAAAGATCAGATGCACACAATAACTGTTGTGTCTTTTGCACTTTATACAATGGCAAGAATATGAAAAAGCCACATGGGCAAGTTGGGTCCCAAATGACAACTATATTTACTGGCTGTACATAAATATACAGCACACACAGAGGAGAAGCAAGGAAAATCTTGGCTGCTCTTCAGTTTTGTGACTTTGAAAAGGAAATAATACATTTCAACCACTGAACTTGCAAGGTTTTATCCATCATCTAAAGATACAGCATTTTGCAACACCCAGCATATGTTCTGAAAAAACCCACAAATTACCACATCATCATCAAAAATGGTTACAGACTGAAAATCCAAAGACTGATGCCCATTTACCAAATTTGAGGATATTTGGCTCAAATCTCATGGGGGCAGAAATGGACTCTTCCTATATGTCTCCACAATCCATGGCATTTCTGGAGCCTTAACAATAATAATATTTACAGTAAGGGAAACCCTTTAAAAGACATACATACATGAAATGTGTATAAAAAGGCACCCTGCCCGAAACCCTTTTTCTCTGTTTACAAAATATACATCTAGAAAAAACAAAACAGAATAAAGCACAAGGCATGCATCCCATCAGCTCTCCAACATTTGCACAGTCATGTCACAGCTACACATGTATGTCCTAAAAACCAGAGCAGAGCATTCCGTTAATAAAAAAGACAGTAATAATAGCCTCATTATCTGCCTTGAAAACTTAGACATGATACTGTTTCTGCCAGAAAGCTGAGGGCCCATCCTTGTGCTAATAAATATGGGGTCATATCGTTTATTGTCGTGTGATGGCATTGCACTACACCATTGGCAGATGCTGGCCCCAACACCAGTCTCAGTGGCTATGGGAGGATCTCTCTAGCATAAGGAGACCCTTCCCCTCCCCTCCCATGGATCAGAATTGAAATAACATCCCCTATATAACTTCTCCTTTAAGGCTCATGGATCAGATGTCCCTTTTTTCTTGCTGACCTCCCACTTTCCACGCCAGCCCAGATAGCCATTGACCGACACCACAATTTAGATGGAGAACCACCAGGTTGTTTAAACTATATCAGGAAATCAGCCCAGATCACAGACAGCCCTGAACTGAGAGAATGCCAGGCCGAACTTACACCACCTTTTTGTGAGCCGTGCTGTGTACACTTCCACCATTAATTTGCTTCTAAGATCTCCTCTTTGCAAGTACCAAAGACTGGATGAGGCTAAGGCTGCGGTTCCCAACCTGGGAGGCAGGACCTCTTTGGTAGGGGACCAAAGATTTCAGGGGGTCCATGAGGTTTCAGTAATAATGAGGTAATTAAGCCCCCGAGCTCTGTGCTGGGCACAGTAGCTTCAAGTGCTGGCTGGGGCAGAGGAACAGTGCCTCCTTCCCCCGGCCTCCCCAGTTCCACACTGGCCAGACACCCAGATGGAGAGGAGCAGCACCGCGCTGGTGGGGGCCTAGAGCAGCCCCAGCCAGCTCTCCAGAGCCTGCCACCATTATCCTCAGTCCATGAGGAATGGAAAAAGGTGAGACTAGATGGTGTGTATAGGAGCGACTGCATCAGGGAAAGCTTAGTTTCTTGCTCAGATAAGAATAATTTATTATTATGCAATTTAGAGTTATTATCATCATCATCATCATCATCATATATGTTTATGGGGATTATATATGTTTACAGACAGTGAGGAGGTGGGACAGGGTAAGGCAAGACAGGGGAGCACGTGTTTTACCTAGTGTTAACTAGGGGGGTTCTCACTCGAAAATGTTGGGAACTGCTGGGGTAAAGCAATGAGGTAAGAATACCAAGAGTGGGCTTACTCAGGAGCTAAGAATTAAATTATCTTTGATGATACCAGAGATGAGATTTGGCCCCAAGAATTTAAACCCTAGAACAACAAAAAGACAGCTTTGCTGTTAACAAGGAAACTGAATGAAGGGTTGCAGCAAATCAGCTTACCTGGGAGTCTCAGAGAAGGCAGATTTCACACCTGGCTGGCGACCAGTTTTTTGAGTTTCAATGGGCCTCTTATTTATTTGCATAAAGATTGTCTTAACAGTCAAAGGTGTGAGAAACTTTTCTCTGTTTAAGATTATGCCACTGGGTGATTCTGCCAGACCACACAGGTTCCTAATGCAATAACAAACATTTCATTTTCTATTCAGTCTATCCCAAAATAGTTGCCGTAAATATGTTCCCTTAGTAATGACTGGCAAACTCTCTCATTCCTGAAATGCATAATTTAAGTGAGGGAGCTGAATCTACTTTTCACTGAAAATCCTTCTTTGAACATAGACAACTCGATAACTTTCCACACAGGTTGGCAGTAAATGGAGAGGAGGCATTTGAGAAGAAAGACGTGCTACTTAGCCTTCCATTGAATCAAAGCAGTTGCCACCTGCAGCCATTCAGGCAGCAGCATGCATGAAAGTACCGTGTTCCCATAGAGAACATAGTGCAAAAAATCAAAGCTCTCGCATGATGCAAATGAAATGAAACAATTCAATAAACATTGAAATAAAACAAGAAATACATTCTTTTCCTCATTAGCACAGCAGGAAGATAATATCAGAGATGTTAATTGGTAGTTGTATTCTTAGATAATCACTGTTGCCTGCTGTATAGCACAGCAAAGAAAACAAAATATTTCTAGGTTCCAAGCCATCATGCTTAAGGTCTCCTTTCATTCAAGGTTGGGTTCTATGGACTTAATATTTAACATGGATAATATGTTACAATTTTACAGTGCTGTAAAGGTTTTCTTCATTAATTTTTAACACTCTCATGTGCAGGGTGATCTTTATTTCTTGGATTTAATCACCAAATTAAGGGGCAGAACTTGCAAGATGGCAAGAATTTACTTCTCTGTCATTGAGAGCATGGCCCAATTTGAAGGAGCTGATCTGCCCCTTGATGGAGCAAGTCCTAACTAAGCCACAGCCATCTGCCACAGCTGTAGAAAGGCCTGACTTTCAAACTCATCCTCTGTCTATGGTGCAAAGCCAGCTAGCAGCCCTGGAATGGATTGAAAACATCTACTAGAGAAGGCATGTGTGGGAGGTGGCATGTCTTAGGATCAGAGGGGCAGACATGGTGTGGGGAATAGGGTTCTCATCGAGGTTAGGGAGGATATGATAGAGATCTATAAATATCATGACTGGTGTGGAGAAAGTAAATAAGGAACTGTTATTTACTTCTCATAACACAAGAATTAGGGGCTCATCAAATGAAATAAGTAGGCACCGGAATTCTTTTGCTAGAGGATGTTGTGAAGGCCAAGATTATAACAAGGTTCCAAAAAGAACTAGATAAGTTAAGGGAGAATAGGTCCATCAATAGCAATGAGCCAGGATGGCAAGGATGCAAAACCATGCTCTGGTCCCTAGCCTCTATTTGCCAGAAGCTGGGAATGGGCGACCAGTGATGGATGACTTGATGACTGCCTGTTCTTTTCATTCCCTCTGAAGCACTTGGCACTGGCGACTGTTGGAAGACAGGATACTGGGCTAAATGGACTATTGGTCTGCCCCACTATGGCCATTCTTACAACTTCATGTTCTAACCCAAACCATCCAAGAGCTACAACAGAACTTGAGACACACACCCAACCTATCAGACAGTAGCTGCAATGCTGCTCTAAAGGCACTCAAGTTATCTGCCTTGAGAACTGGCCTTTTTGTTTTCCTAAAGGATGAATCTTCTCCTCAGATAACACAAAAGGTGGGAATCTGTTTTGTTTACCTCTGTGTCAATACTGGAGTTTGGCAATTTAAATAAATAGCTAGATGGTAACAAGGTCACCTCTAGTATAGTCAGTTCAGTTGGTTGAGGCTGTTTTCAGGCAAGTCTATACTGACAGCAGCAAAGTCGCCACCATCAGCGTGATCTTCAGGTTTTGATTGAGGCATCTGTGTAGACGTACTCAATTGATAACTGAACCGGAGCTGGAACACCAGCTCCGTAACCGCACTTACACTACACCGACCAGACGCCATTTCCAGTCGGTTTAGTGTAGTGTGTAGGGAGGATTTAAGAAGTTGGCGGGAGATACACAATGTATTTTATGTACCTTGCGTATCTCCCGTTGACTGCCGCTGAAAACGGCAGTAAGTGTAGACTAGGGCTTATATATGACAAACAAAATCACTCATTGTAATAAACACTAGCTGGTAGTTAAGTGCTTCTAGGATGAGGGTCTTTATTTTTAAATTATTTTCTATTGGTCAAAAGTGGTGATCTGGTAGGGGTGGTGGTGCAGGGAAGACGGTTGGTTGTTTTTTCAGGAAAGGACCAGGGTAAACATAATCCAAAATATTCCTAGGTGAATCAATCTAGTCTACCATAATCAAAAACAGGTGCTTTCTCACTAAAGGTGCATCTACACTTACAAATTAAGTCAATTTAATTTACTCCATGTCTACACTGGGCTTTCCTTAAATCGACTTAAGCTGCTCCTTAAGTCGAATGAAGGAAAAGTTAGTTCAAATTAATAACACCTCATTTTAATTCGAACTAGCGCTTAAGTCGACTTAAGCCAGTGGAGATGGGAATTAGCGCCTTGGTGGACCTCTTTAAGTTGACTTAAAACGTTAAGTCGACTTAATAAGGTCGAAAAGGGGCCATGTCTACACTTGAAAAGTTAAGTAGACTTTTGTTAAGTTGACTTAATAAGGTCGACTTTAAGTTGACTTAAAGTCGACCTTATTAAGTCGACTTCATAAAGTCGACCTAACTTTTCAAGTGTAGACATAGCCTAAGAAAGGAAGCCAGCACATAACCTAAAAGCCCACTTGTTGAAGGTTGTGTTATGTGACATGCTTAAGGAGATGACATAAGAACAGTCATTGTTGTTTACTCTCAGCAAGACCCTTCGTGATGTATTTCTGAGTAGATGGACCCAGCCCTGATCTTTGAAAAATGAAATATAGAAACAAGGAGGAAAGGAAAGTTATGTATTAATTCGATCTGATCTGCTGCTGTTGCCCACTTTGAGCCTGATCTAAGACTAGCTGAAGTCAATGAGATTTTGGCCAGTGACTTCAACAGAGCAAAATTGGGCTCTTTGCTCTCTTCATCACATTCTAAATGAGCAAAGGATGTTTTCAATCAGGGCAGGATGGGAAAAATTAAGAACTTTTTAGGAAACATATCCTGAGTTTCCACAAGCCGTCTAGGTCAGCCCAAAGTCTAGCCAGATTGTGCATTCATCTCTAGTATTTACTTTGACAATGAAAAAAAGACTGAAACAGCTGCAAATGATTACACTTGTGACCCTTTCAGAGTGAAGTACTATAATGAAGGATACTTCAATTCATGCTGCACATTGCAACAGCTAATGCTCAGTGCCATATAAAAACACACACACTAAATTTGTTTCGTTGTGACTAATTTATATTAATTAAATTGAGCTATTTTAAAAGATGCCCTTTCAGTATCTGTCATCTGGATTGGTTTTTAACCACTGAAGGCTTCCTTTACCAGGTGGAAATATCTCTATTGTTTCCAATGGGATACATACTGATTTTTGCTTTTGTCTATACTGCATACATATTGGAAAAAGTTAGAACAGCACAGAACTCATATGTACACAGTGGGCCGATCCTGGCTCCTACATATTGGCTCTCTGGCTGTGCTAAGGCACTAGAAAGCTCCTCTAATCATTCCTTCACAACTTGGGTGAGCAACTGGCAGCTGTAGAATTGGGTCTATGCCAACTTATCCCATCTAATCCTGGAGCAAGGGCATACTGGGGGTGTTTCAAGAACAGAAATGGGTGAGGCCAGTGCATGATATATTCCAGCTATCATCAGCTAGCGTAACAAAGAATCAGCCTACAAGTCCTTTCACGGGTACCCAAGGAGAGATTACTCACCTTGCAAAATAACTTTGAGATGATGTCTCTGTTGGTGTTCTACTTCATATTCACCCACGCTTTGCACTGCAGTTTTAATCAGAGATTTTTGGTAGTGGTGCCCATTCAACCTGCATACAGGCCCCACACACATCGGCTATTGAGGCCTGCATGAGCAAAATGGCCTCAGTTTCTTCTCTACTACAAAGTCTCTCAAGAGAGTATCCGAAGCAGAGGGGAAGGAAAATGAGTAGTGTCTCCTTGTGAGGGCTCAACATCTAGAGGAACTCCAGTTACAGCAAAAGGCAAGTAACCTAGCCTCCTTTTTTAGGTAGTGTTTCTGTGGGTGCTCCACAAGGCAGTTATAAAACCTTGTCAATTGGATGGTTGACACTCTCGACCAAACCATCAAAACTGTCACTTGGAGGACACAGGTGGCTTAGTAGCTGAAGGAGTTTTCTTTTCTGAGTATCTTGGCCTTTTGGCCAGAGGCTCAGATGGTCTGTGGTAAGTAGAATACAAGTTAAGCATGCTCTCTATTCCAACTGAGATCTCCTAAATCTCCTCATAAATACAGGGATCACAGTGTGGCTCTTAAGTCCTTTGAAATGTGGAGAAATGTATCTGCAAATACTAGCAAAGAGCTAGTGACTATCAAAAGCGAAGTCTTTGAGGGTGCTCTGAATCTCGGTTGGAAAGCCAAGAGCTTCAGCAAAGACACCCTTCAATTGATCACTATGTTCCTCTGGCAAGTGCTCAGTAAAAGAATTTAATTTGTTGTAATTCAAGTAGTCATATTTGGCCATGAGTACCTCCTGGTTTGCAATTCTGAACTGTAGTATAGCTGAAGCATAGGATTTGCAACCATAAAAAACGAGCCTCCTGTGGTCCTTAGTATACTGGGCGGACATTGAGTTTTGATGTCTGCCTCATTCATTAATAGCCTCCACTATGAGGGAATCAGATTGGTTAAAAATAGAAACTCTGATTCTCTGATCTCTCTGTCCTTTTGCAAGTAGGTGATGTGGTAGATGAGGTTTGTCAAACAGTCTTAGCATGCTCCATAATAATAGCTTCGTTGACCAGAATGTCAATCTTCATAGATATTGAGGTGTTTAAAATATCTAGGCCTTTATGATGGGACTCCTGAACATCCTTTAAGGGAACGTGTAGCATACTAGCAATTCATTTGATCAATTCCTGAAACTGCCTCAAATCATCCACCATAGAAAGTAGTGGAAGCATCATGCCTTCATCACATGATTAGGAGGAGGAAATATTAGTAAGAGGTGGCATTTCCTTATCTCCATTTGCTTTTGCTCCTCAGAGGTCTCCTCCTCTGACATAGGAGATGATAGAAGAGGTTGAGAAGAGTGGTCCCTTCTCTATTCCCTCCAGTAGTGCAAAAACATCATTGCAAATTGTTGATGACAGAATACTCATGAGTTCCAGGAAGACCACTGAGGGGGTCCAAATATAGGTGGAGACATCCATCTGTGTTCCTACTAGGTAGGTGTCATTTGAGGTCTATCGTCCTGTAACATATCAGTGCAGGAGGGACAGGGATGTCACCTAGAACAGATTGAGAAATCTTGGCATGATATTTGAGAATATGAGGAATCTTCTTCCACATACTCCAAGGATGAGGTATAGCTGTTCTGCTTATAAGGTAGACGAAAGCAAGTATGATAGCTTAGGAGATGATGGGGTCAGCGACCAAAAGGGTCTTGATGGTGACAAACCCCAGCATTTAACCAAGGAAAATCTGGCTCTGAACATACTCTAAAGACCTTTGGAGTATCTAAAGTCTTGTGGTACTGAAGGTATCAAAGAAAAGGTCAGAGAGATCTTATAGAGGATAGCTTTGGTTCTGATGTAGTTGGTACTGAGTACTTGGCACAAGAGTAAGTCAGCTCTGTTTCCATCCGTACCATAGGTATCCAAGCAGTTCTTGGTACTGTTGACTTTCATGTTACTGTTAGTGACAATTGTTCAGGGATGAGCTTAAAATTCTTCTCAGCTATGACTCTCCCATTCTGTACATAGGCAGCCAAGCTCTGTCTTAGATATTTGACTCCTCTTTGCCTTTGTGTACTGACATCCCTTGGGGCCTGCATGGAACTGCCCTTGTGACCTGAGATCACCATAGACTTCTTGTGCATTGGTGACCAAGATATTGGAGCTTTACTCCTTACCTCCTTCTGCTTAGAGGCAGATATCAAGGCTGACATCTTCAGTACAATAGAGGTACTGAGTGTCGTGGTACCACCTTCCTGTCTAGCACTCTATGGTGACAGACATCTCAATGTGGACAAGGCACTAGTGGTACTGAGAGTTCTATGTACAGGGTGGTCTTCCTCTCCCAGCTCGAAAGTTGATTATAAAGATTGATTCATCAGGAGTTTAAATTTGGATATCTCTATTTTTTCAGACTCTGCTGTTGAAGGAAGAGCAGATCTTGCACTTAACGGGATATGATTAAGACTCAAACAGCAGAGGCATTAAAAATGCCCATCAGTGACTGGAATAGCCTCACACAGGAGACACATCTTTCGAATAGCAGGGAGTCCAGCATTCCTGAGCAAATAAACAAAAATTGATCTATAGGAAGGGGGATATCTTAACCACTATCTAACTATATCTATGAATAATTTATTCTTATTAGAAAAAAGAAAGAAAAAGGGGAACAACTGTTCCAACAACCAATAAGGATAACTATAACCAAAGGACAATTATATGCTAACTGCTGAATTCTAAAAAAAATAAGCATAGCAGGTAACCACATCTCAAGCCAAAGACAACGGAGAAGGAACAGAAGGCAGTTTGCCCAAGTAGCCCCATCTAGCTTTAGTGCGAGGCATGAGGATGGCACATAGGATACTGCTACCAAAAATCTCTGATCAAGGGGGAAGGGTGTAGGTTCACCTGATTGGAAGCACCCAGAAGGACCTTATTCAAATACACAGATATATTTTACAGGCCTATAAAATATGTCTGATGTTGAAGAAATGACAATCTTATTTTAATCCTTGGGAATAATTAAAAGAATCAATGACTCACAACACTGCAGCAGGATAAATTGCCTCCAGTGGTCTTGTTTTGTTTTGTTTTGTTTTGTTTTTAAGGGACAGAGGGTTTTTTGTATGGACTTGTTAACAAGGTCTGGCTAACTCCTGCTGCACAGAGCAAAACCTGAAATGAAAAGGGTTTGAGAACTGGAGGTAAAAAGGACTATAATTGGATTCTGACAAAGAGACTGGACAAATTAAAATTAACTGTGCTTTTTCATGGGCTGAGAATAAGGAATATACATTTACACAATATCCTTTAATTTTTACAATGCTAGAGACTTTAATAAAGAAAATGGAAACAACAAATAGCAAGCTATCTCCAATTCCTCTGACTACTGAATTTAAGTTTTGCTCAAAGGGAGTTAACAATTGAGAGAGCAGATTAGTAGAAAGTGGCATAAAATATTAACATAATCTCTTTGAGAACAAAAATGTATTTTATATTGAATAATATAAGAAACAGGAAAAGACTTTTAAAATTTCTCTTTGTACTTATATTTCCATTTATGTAGTTTTGCCACAGGAAAAAAAATAATGAAAGTGAAATAACTCATAGAATAAGTGAGTTAGAGATAGGCGATTTTATTCCTGGAATCTCAGTGGAAAAGGTGGAAAATATAAAAACTTAAGTTTGAACAAATCCACAGAGTAAGTTATAAAGATATGTTGAAAGAAGGAAGTATGAAATGTGATAATATTGTACTTTAAGACAAATGTCACTGCCTGCAATTTAATGGCTAAGTACACAGCATAAATTGTTAATCCCCTGTAAATAGGCGGTCCACTATATTACAGGCTCATAGCTCTAAGGTCAGAAGGGACCAATATAATCATCTGGTCTGACCTCCTGCATAATGCAGGCACAAAACCTCACCACCCACTTTTGTAATATACCTCTAACTATGACTAAGTTATTAAAATCCTCCAATCATGATTTAAAAACTTTTAAGTACAGAGAATCCACTAGCCAAGTGAGTTATGCCCCATGCTACAGAGGAAGACGTGTGGAGAGCTCATAAAGTTACAATGTGCAGGAATCTTAGAATATGTAGCTCCTAATCTGTACTTTATCATCAAGTACTGACTGTTCATGTGCATAAAATTAAACCACTTTGGTGATGCCTAGGAGTATGGAATTATTGTCAGTGTTTATAAAGGCTACCAACAATATAACTGGAAATACAAAAGATTAATCAGAACAGAGGAGTGCATTTTACCAGAGGCGGCCTTAGCCTATCTGAGGCCCTAGGTAAAGGCCCATTGCGGGGTCTCCTATAGGGCTCCCTGGCGCCAGCCCCGCCTGCCCCCGCAGCCCTGTCGGCTCACTGGGGGCCCCAAAACTCCTCCCCATGGCCCTGGAGCCCCACTGAGGGCCACAATACCCATCCTAGCACCACACTGGGGGGCACTGAAGACCTCATGTGGCCCTGACGCCCCACCCCGCTGGCTCATTGCAGCCAGCCTCCTCTGTGACCACAGCGTCCTGCTGGGGTTCCTGAAAGCCCTCTCATGTGCCCCCCCCCACCCTGCCAGGGGCCCTGGAAACCTGCTGTGATCCCAGTTCCCCACTGAGGACCCCACAGCCATGGATCCCTGTGGCCAGCTCCCTCTGTGGCCCGGCACTCTGCTGGGGGCCCCAAAAGTGGCCCTGGTGCCCCACCGGGGGCCCCAATCCCTCACACTGCCACTCTGCTGCTGTATGGCCTCCTGCTGCCTTCAGCAGCAAGCCAAAGGCAAGGGGCGGGCGGCCTCTGGGCCAGTCTGCCCCACCCCCAAGGGCAGAGCAGCAGGCAGAGGGGTAAGGTGGGAGCAAGGAGCCCAGCATCTGGGCCAGCCCACCCCGCCCCACACCCCAGCGACAAAAGCGATAAATGGTCTAGTGGACAATTTAAAATTAAATTGAACAAATTTAATTCAACATGTCGAAAAGAATAAAAACTGAATGTTACATGTCTGCTGAGTAAAGGATTCTTGTTTAACTGTTTAACATAATATGCATGTCCAGTCTTGGTATTGGGGATACTGATTATCATTTGTTGTTTAATTTCCTAGTGTCTGCTTTATTTGGAAATCTGGTTATCAATTTCAGCTCCATGTGACAAATACAGAGCACAATGCTATGAGAAAAGAAAAAGTGCTGAACACAACCTGGAAGGTAAATTGATTGGTGTAAAATGTATGAAAATGGTTTACAAACTGCAGACGTATGCACACACACTGACCTGCTGAGCTATGGAGTTGAACTGTCAGGGCCAACCAGCCAGAGTGCCTAGGTCACACCCCACAACTCTAGAGCATGGAAACAAATAGTAAACCCCATCCCATCCAGACAAAGGACTTCAGGCTAGCAAATCTACATGATGCACAGATACACTCCCACCTCACCCACCTTCCAATACCACTTCACTCTCCAGCATTGAGAATCTCTGAACATTAGGTAATTGTAATCCCCTTTGCACAGCCTATCTGCAGCCTGCTACCTACACAGCAGACACACATCCCCGCACATTTAAACTCTTCTGATCAGGGTCATAGCCAGAAGTGATTTTTTGGCAGGAACAGTGGTTGACACGGGTTGGCCAGCTGAAAAAACAAGTGCCTCCCAAACGTCCAGCTTCTGGTCACGTGACATTGCCTAACACTCCCAGGTATCCCAAGGTAGTTTACGTGGAGCTTCCACAACTAATTGGGTGGGCCTGTTTTCAAAGTACTCAGGCCCACCCACACCTACACCACTGCTTCTGAGCTCATGTAGCATTTGCTTTTAGATGGAAAACTGGTTTTAACTCAAAGAACAGTATTGTTCTTGTCTAGGTGCCTCCCGCCTTCTCCATTTCTGTACAAGGCCTTTCGCCACAGAAATCTGACCGTATTTTTCATCACGCAGAATTTGGGTATGATCCAGTACTGCTTACACATACAAGTCAGACTCACAGAAATTCCCCAGTCAAATGCAATAGGAGTTTTGGTTACACAAGGAACGCAGGTTCAGATCCAGAGCTGCTTCTGGTTCCTTGTATACGTCTTACAATAAAGTGGTCATCTGGCCACCTTAATTAGGGCATATTTTATTATATTCCAGACTCCTTCCACACTCCTGGATGTTAATATTTTCTCCCATTATACCATGGACACTAGACTTCCTTAATTTTTCTAGTACCGTAAAGTGGAGTTTCCTGTCTTTTTCATAGTGTGCACCACATTTTAATACAGCGATTTTCTCAGAGACCCTCCTATTCACAAACACAGGCACATCACACCTCTTTTCTGTTCACAACTGTACAACTTCTCCATGGAAACCCAGAGGCAGCTTTTGGGCTAGGTGAAGTAGGTGCATGCCTAGGGCCCCAAGCAGTGAGGGGACCCTGTCACCTGTCTCACCTACCCCAAAAGCTGTGTCTGCTTTGGTAAGCAGGAGGAGGAGGAGGAGGAGAAGGAGTTGGCCTCTGGGACTGGGGCTGGTGGCGGAGATCAGGGGCTATTTGGGGGGCTAGGGCAGCGGACAGCCGGGGCCACGGAGTGTAGAGGGCTGGGGCCGCAGGAGGGGCTGGCAGCAGGGGGCTGGGGCCACAAGATTGGGGTCCTGCAATAGGCCTTTGCCTAGGGCCCCCCATATCCAAAAGCTGCCTCTCTGGAAACCACAGCAACTGCTTACATGAAGAGGTAACATCGGGCTAGTATTTAATGCATTTTAGTTGTTTTAAAAGTCTTTAGTATTTGGAAAGAAGAGGAGCCAGTCCCTCATGACGAACCAACTATCCATGGGCCAGAGTTTGGGAATCTCTGAATTGCAGGATATATAACATATCATGAAAATTAATCCATTTGGGTTTTTTATTTTAAATATTGCTGCATAAATGAACACAACATTTAAAGAAATCATCACCTGCCTAAATAGGACTAAGAATTTATCATGTGCTTAACACAAGACATTGGAAGATACCTCAAAGGGAGCAAATATTATTTATTTACTAATGAAGATCATTTTAAACTGAGGTCTAGCTTTTGGTCTTCAAGGAGCAGAAGATAATTCCTTTTTGTGTGTGTGTTATGCTTGCCTCAGGTGCAGGAATCACTGTGATGAAGAATATTAAGAGTATGGAAGAGAGATATTTTAGCTTTCAGAACTGCTTTTTCTATATACATTTATACAGAATAGCCTAAACACAGGAATTAACCACAGATATTCTGCAACGACAGGGTTTTTGTTTGCTCTTTCTTCAAAGCTATCTACTTTTTTAAATGTGCAGTTACATGCATGTGTGTTTGTATTTGCCAGTAGCATAAATTCACTCTAGTTTCATTCATATGTCGTTCCATAGCACTTATAGCATGACTCATCTGCATAATTCCTTTAATAGAGAGTAAAATTAAGTAACAATGAAAATAATGATTTTGCTAAACTCATTATCTTGCATAAGTCCATTTATCGTAGTGCATCTCCATGTTATGCTGGAAATAGTTGGCAGCTGACTCACAACCTCTCATGATATTATGCTTTACACATTGGAAGTTTTTGTTCATAAGCACTTCATTTTTCTATAGTATGAACTCAGAGGAAATTAATAACCATTGAATTCCCTCTCTGCTCCATCTTGGGCTGGAGGTGGGAGCGAGGACAGGGACAATGCAACACTTCTGGGCCCTTCTCCCATGCATCTGATTTATCTTCTAGACATATGTTACACAAATATGGCAATCATGGTGAAGTGCTCTATGGATTCTAGAATGTCAAGTACACGAGGAAAGGCTGTTTGAACAGCTGTGTAGGCAAATCATTAGTTTCAGCTTAAATTCATCAGGCCAGACTTCCCAGAGTGCTCTAGTTGCTTTGCACCACTATAGTGATATAAATGAGCTTTCCACCCAACATCGCTACTTTATGTGTACAGCTACTTTGCATTACCAAAGCTGTGCAAAGCAGCCAGAACATCTGGGCAAATCTGGTCCATAAGGTTTGTTAATTTTGCTTGTTTTCATTAACGGTTCCATCTCTAGTAGCACTTTGTTCGAACCACTGTGTGTTGAAGATAATACAATTCATTTATAAAAATTCACATCTGCGTAGAATTATTAGGTAACAGCAATAAAACGTTCCAGCATGTGTGGGATTTGGCATATTAGTTTCACATTCTAACTATGAATGTAACTAGATGTGCTGCTAACATATTGTCTCTAAGTCCTCTTCTGTCCCTGTGATTTTTAAGCTTATTTGATCAAGAGTTCACTTAAGCAATATACATCTTTTACAGGGAAAAAAAAGTAATGGAAAACTTCTCTCTGGAAGTCAACTGATGGAATTAACTGGGTTCACATATGGATTAGAATGAGGAGAATTTCAAAAGCACAGTTACTCAGTCAGAGGTATTGGGGTCACATGCTGCTCTTTCAGACCCACAAGCAGCTCCTTTGGATTCCACAAGACTAATAAGAACTCCTCACATTCTGCCAGACTTCAGGAAGAGCAAATGATGCAGACAGGTGTTCTTTTGATATTGCCTGCTGTACACAAGACAATGGAGGCAGTGTTGAACAATTGGATTGGAGTGCCAGCATCCATTCTATTTCTTCAAGCATCTAGAAGTGGGCTAAGAATAAAAGAGGTTTCCCATGAAAAGGAGTTAGAATGCCACTATCAATCGTGATGCATGGCAACATTTTACTGGAGATGAGATGAGCCACAAAAGATGAGCTGGGAGCTGGACCCTGAACAATCCAGAGCTTCGAAGTAGTCCGGGTTCCTAGGTTTTAGTTTGGTTGGTTATAGACACAGGAGCCACTTGCTAAATTTCAGTTAAGATCTAGCCAAAAAATGAGGGACCGTGTTCAAGTTCAGGGCTATGCTTCAGACCAGGGTCATCTGGGGATAGAGAGGCCATTGGAGAGGACTCTGCAGAGTGAAAGGAGGGCAGGCTTGCTCTCCAATCCCCCGTTTCATCTCTGTGATAACTATTTTTTTTGTGGGGGAGTCACCTCAGTTTCTGATTTTGCCCCAGCCCCCAAAAAACCTCTATGAGTCCCTGCTTCAGACCAGTCTCATTTGGATTGAGGCTCCCCATGGCTCCATTTGGAAAGTGGCTCTGTGGCTCTTCAAGGGTATCACAGCTTGCACAGTAAGTCTTGTGGAGAGCATATCAAACAGGATATAAAGCTGCCCAACACATTCAGCAGAACATATACTGAGCATTCTAACAAATAATGGAGCAAATGATAACACGGACAGCGTTAGGCATAGTTGAGGGAGGTGTGCCCACAGATCCAACACTTTTGTCTTTCAGTATGCAGTGCGGACATGCACTGTTTACTGAGATTAAGAAAAATGTGCAAAGCCTATTAACCTTTGCGGCTGTGATTCAAAAATTGAGAAAAACTGTAGAGTCTTCACAAAGCTGTTCAGATTTCTGTTTGTAGTGACCTATCTTATATTAGTAATGTTATATTGATTGGAGGGCATTTCCTGCCGGCGCAGTGAAGTGAAGATGCCACGGTAAGGGAGCGTAAGTAAGTTGATGGGAGATATGCATTCTTGTAGCTTGCACATCTCCCCTCAACCCGGCATGACAGTGTAGTTCAGGCCTATGGGAAAGGAGGGAGAAAAGAGAACTTCAGGTCCACTTAGGTTGTTTTCTTCTAGAACTCGTTTCCATTTACTGTTAATCTCAAGACGGCACAGATGTATTAAACTGAAAATGCCTCTCTTTGCCAAAATATAGAAGGTAATTTGGGATACTGATTTGCCCCAGCACAGCAGTAGTGAACAGGTAGCTTAAATCTCTAGATGGAGATTGTAAGCACCCGGAGGATCAGCATTGCCATCCTGAAGCACTGATGAGATTTCTGCCAGGAGAAGATGACGGAAAAAAATGTAGTCCTCATTGTTTGTTTTCGACCTACTTTAAAAACAAAACACTCCACAACCATGCCAGATCATTCCAAATTCTGCACACCAGTTAAACTCAAACAACATTTACCAGGCAATGTCTCATTTACCTGCATGGAAACTAGAGAGAGGAAATGTGGACTCAGTTGCATATGAAAAGAAGCCCGAATGCCAAAACAAATGTAATTTTCCCTCCAGTTCCATCATCAAGTACCAAACAGTTTGTGTTCTGTTCTCAGGTCATTACAAAAAGAAACTACATGACAAAATTTCACTTAATCCCCTGCTGCAGTTGAGCTCTGCTCAGCCAGGGTGAGAATGTAGTTGGCTCTAAGCCACTTCCGTGGGTCACAAATCTTGGAGACTTCTGAGGAAAGGTGTATTGCCCAGCCTCTGGCTAATATGGTCCTCCAATGGCCATTATAACAGCAAAACATAATTGAAACACAAGGTGCTCCACCATCATCCCTATGTTGGGGTCTCATCAGGGGTGGGGATGATGTAGAATCACATATATTAGCTTTATAACATCTGGGGATTCCTCAATACCCACAAAAGCTCATGCTTAAATAAATAAAACCATTAATCTTTAAAAATGTTTTAGAAGATATTCTTAATATACCTTTCAAAAAAAAAGGCTAGAATTTGCCAAACAATCAGACTGTGGTCTGCCAAGTTCAGAATCCCACCTCTGGCACAGGCAGTATGAGTGTACAACATTAAAGTAGGATAGGAACTTTCTATTTCTAGATTCCACCCCACGCCCGGTAAAAGACCTACAGATCTCTTATTTTTACAAGCTACATCTTGACTAGACGCTTCTGTGATTACCTACATAAAATACAATACAATAGTTTTTCTTCCTATAAGATAAAATCCTTTAGCCTCAGGTCTTTTTCCTCCATTCTCCAAATGATCAAACAGTGTACAGGGCATTAACGATGGGGTTCAGAAGTGGCTCTTGCAGGTCAGGACATCAGATAAAGACATCCAGGCCTGGCATACCCATGAAAATTAAGTTGGTTTAATTACATCAGTCAAGAATGTGAAAAACCCACAACCCTGACTGGTGGTGGTAAGCAACCTAAATCCCCATGTAGACAGTGCTAGGTTGATGGGGAAATTCTTCTGTCAACCTAGCTACTGCCTCTCAGGGAGGTGGATTACCTATACTGTCAGGAGAACCCCTCCTCCCACCATCTTAGGTAGCATCTACACTGAAGCGCTACAACAGTACAGCTGTGTCACTGCAACTTTTTAAGCGTAGACAAGCCCTCAGACAAGGAACATGGCTGCAGTACTTCTGGGAATAAACATGATTTTATAACATCATTGGTACATCCTCCTCCAGGCTCTCCTTTGTGACCTGAAGTAGCTATTGTACAGTAATAATAATTGTACAATAATCAGTCCCACTGATTTGGACAATGGACAACTTGTTTCTGAGTACCAAGTGTTTGGTTTTGGATGTATGCAATCCATAAACAATACAAGCATCTTTCTGAGAATTGGGATTGGTTATTGGAGAGCCAGTGTCTATGGATGGGTAACAGTATATATAATTAGAATCAGACAGATCCGGGAGGATCCATTTCCTTGAAATTCCCTAGCCACCAGCACTTGGGTTTCCCAAAACTCCCGCAAAAAACACAAACTCTCACAGCCTCAGTGACCCTTCCCTATCATACTGAAAATAAAATATCATGAGAAAATAGGAAATGTTTCACTTTCTTTCTAATTATAACCAGAAATGTTAAAGATTTCTCATTTGAATTCTATAAGTCAACATTGTAATTAAGAACTTGAAGACTGTAGCTTAACTCTGTAATGCCAAAGGAACAGATTTTTCTGAAAAGAAGAGAAACACACAATCCCAGTAATACTATCAAGTGTTATCTAGTATCCAAGACACAAAGCTTTTTTGTGATGATACTTGGGTATACTGAGTACTGGCACCTTTTTTTTTTTCAGAGCAAGGAAGCCCCAGCTGAGTACCAGCACCTTTTTTAAAAAAAACAAAAAACAAAAAAAGACCACTGTCAGGACATATGCAACACAAACTCCCCACACCCACCCATAAGCCATAAAAGAGCTAGCTTATAGTGGAGAATACAGATCCAATTTAATGATCTTTGGTCTCTTTGAAAATTCAACATTTTTTCCCCAACAACTGCATTGACTACTTGATCAAGTTGTCTACTTTTAAACTAATGTTGAAGGCTGTGGATCTTCGGCAGACCATTAATGATTCTTACAATAAAAATTATGACCCATAGTGAGAAAGACAGACAGACACGAGCATAGAAGGAACAAATAAGGCTGGAATTCTCAAAAAAAAATTCCACACCTGCCAATTGTGGAGTTCTTACACATTCCTCTGAAGCATTTGATATTGTCCTCTCAAATACAGGATGCTGAACAAGATGGACTCCAGCATGGCAGCATATATGTTCCTAAGTGAATTAGATGCCTCTTTCCCACTGAAATCCAAATGGAGCTAGATACTTAAATCCCTTAGGCTCCTTTGAAGATTCCAGATAAATGCATGCGCTCCCTCCATCATTGGCTCTCTTTGTAGTCCTAGGCAAGGTACTTAGGCCTACTAACTGTGGCTTGGATACCCTCAAACTGAAGGATCCAAAATGAGTGTCCCATTTATGACTTTATTTCATACACAAATATAAATAAAACACTTACTTTCCTCATTGAGTTGCTGTGAAATTTACTTAGAACCAGATCTCACTCCTGCTGAAATTCACAGACTCAAGCTCTAATATTTGCAAAGTGCTTTAAAGCTGAAAGAGATATGTATTTTACTATTGCTGAGTTAGTGAGAGAAAAAGAGAGTCAAAGTTAGCAAGATAGCTAATGCTAATAACGATGAAGCCTGTGCTGTATTTGTGAAATTGAACAAAACACACTGGTAGATAGAAATTCACATACCGTTTGAGGAGGGCTTTGTGTGTTATATCTTTTTTATCTTAGTAACAAAATATCGGAGTGGCTATTCTAAAAAAATCCCTGGAACTGCCATCCTTTTAGTTTTCTGAGATGGACAGACTGTGCATAAACAAGCCTCCTAAGAAAACCAGAGCAGAAAGAGGAAGGAACAGTCTGATCATTTTTATCTCTTCTTTTTAGGGCAGTCGTTTTTTAGCTAGACTATATTAGAAATGATCCTTCTTGGTTCAGTACAGGTTCAGCCAGAATAGTAATCATTTGCTGCTAAATAGTTTGGTCTTTCAGCTTACCAAAAGAGGGTGCTGTTTCCTTAAAATGTTGGTGTAGTTAGTACAACGTATAGCTGAACCAGGGGGTTTGCAGCATAAAGCTTTCTTAAGGGCTGAAGCGCAAACTGTAGGGCCAGGAACAGCAGGCAGTCTTGTTGAACAATGCTAAATCTTAATTGTCATAAAATTAACCCACTTGTTTGCTTAACCATCTGCGGTGATTGCAACAGGAATAGATGAAATTACTTCTGTCCTCTGGCATGGTTAAAAATATCCTCAGCAGCCGAGATTTCTCATAGTTTCATGCCATATGTTTACAACATAAGTAGGCTTGGAAGGATTAACTTGTTATTGGTAAATGCTGACAAACAGCAATTTCACCATATACACAAAAATCAGCAAAAAATATTTTTGCCGCTAATATCAGACATTTACAAATAACCAAACTGCTGCTTGAAAACTTATTAGTGTTTAAGGATATTAATTTTGCAGATTTTGACCTGTCCTGTTGACAGTCCATGTTTTAGCAGTTATAAAGTGTTATTTTTTGAACCTCAATGTCTACTACTGTCTTTAAATAATTATCTGGCCTCTCCATAATTTCCTGCAACTGTGAAAATTTGCACATATAAAAAAAAATTTAAATGCTTAAAAATAAGCAGTGATGGTAGCTTTCAGAATTATAAAAAGAATTGAATCAAGAACAAAAGAAACATATCTCACAAGTTGCCTCCATTTAATCTTGAATCAGTGACTTGGTACGCTTTGCTCTCCAATCATGTGACAATCCGATGCAACAAAGAAGAGAAATCAATCAAAGAAACCACAAAGGGAAAAACAACTCGTATACTTCAGTTCAACATGTGTTTTCAGCACACAAGATGTCTGAGGTCAGGCATGTTTACATTTCGTATTTTTAAAGTGGAAAATATGATTTATGTGGAAAGAGGATGGGAAAGTGGAAATTTGAGGAGTTTATTGATTTATTTATTAATTATATATATACACACACACAAGCATTTCAAAGCTTTAAAGCATCATGTTCTCACAGGAAACTGGAAGAATTGTAATTTAAAACTAAGTAAACATACTGAATGGATAGAAAAAAGGAGTTTTCAAAGCTAAGTAGATCTCAATATGTTTACACTTAGTACAGAAACAATTTTGAGACTCTTCTTCTCCTTTTGGCTAGTCTGGTCTCCTGGAATTGGAGACAGCTTGGTCCACTTACGTTTCTCCTTTCAGTTCTAGGCTTCTCCCTCTAACTAAAGGCCTGATCCAGAGAACAGTTAGATATCCAGTCCCATTGACCCTGGATAAAGCAGGCATCTGTGGGCAATGACTGCCTAGGAAGGAATAGTGCAGAAAGGGATCTGGGTGTCATAGTGGACCACATGCTAAATATGAGTCAACAATGTAATACTGTTGCAAAAAAAGCAAACACCATTCTGGGATGTATTAACAGGAGTATTGTAAGTAAGACATAAGACGTAATTCTTCTGCTCTACTCCACGTTGATTAGGCCTCAACTGGACCATTGTGTCCAATTCTGGGCACCTCATGTCAGGAAAGATGTGGACAAATTAGAGAAAGTCCAGAGAAGAACAACAAGGATGGTTAAAAGTCTGCAACACTTGACTTATGAGGGAAGATTGAAAGAGCTGGGTTTGTTTAGTCTGGAAAAAAGGAGACTGAGAGGGGACATGATAACAGCTTTCAAGTACCTAAAAGGTTGTTACAAGGAGGAGGGAGAAAAATTATTCTCCTTAACTGCCAATGATAGGACAAGAAAGCAATGGGTTTAAATTACGGAAGGGGAGGTTTAGGTTGGACATTAGGAAAAAATTCCTAACTGTCAGGGTGATTAACCACTGGAATAAGTTGCCTAGACAGGTTGTGGAATCCCCATCACTGGAAGTTTTAAAGAGAAAGTTAGACAACCACCTGTCAGGGATGGTTTAAGAGGGTACTTGGTCCTCCCATGAGCGCGGGGGACTGGACTCGATGACCTCTCATGGTTCTTTCCAGTTTCTAGGATTGTATTCTATTCTGTTGTTAAGCAATATATTGATACCATGCACTAGTTTCCAAATGGCTCTATTCATATTTATTAAGGAAATTCTCTGAAAAGAAGAGAGGGAGACAGTTGTTTCCCAGGAATCATATTTGGCATCTCCATTGTTGCCTCCCTTTAGAAACAATCTATCAACAGAAATTACAAGCCTTAGCTTATTTGTTCATAATCTACAACACCCAATGCCCAGAATATCATCTTTTCCCAGGAAACCTACTTCAAAGAACAATGTCATCAGGTGCAGATCTGAAGGGCCTGTGTTCAGATGGGGTGAATATGATTTTACTCTAGAGAGGCTCAAGTTATCGCCGCGGAGATCTCAGCCAGCACAAAGCAACTTTTATCCCCAACAGGTGGCGCTATATTAGAGCATGAGCAGTAAACATCTCCCTAACATTTCAGCCTGAACCTGGTTGGGAAGAGCCCTAATGACCTGACTCAGATTTGGGCAGCAAAGTTTGAAGACACAAACTCAAAAACAGAAAATAAAATTAAGAAGAAAGCAGGAAGACCAAGGAGAGATCAAGGGAAGGGGACAGAGAGAATGAGAAGATGGACTTAAGGCACCTAAGTAAAAGCTATGGAGAGGTTAAAGGTGAAATTCTGGGCCCATTGAAGTAACTGGCAAAATTCTTACTGGCTTTAATGTGGCCAGAATGTCATTCCATTGTACGCAAAGAAAAACCCAGATTCTCCAAATTTCATGATGCTCACCTCTCTCCTAAGCAGGGCATGGGACATCTTTTTTCCTCCTGTTTGCTTGATTAAGAAACGAGTATCAAAATTTCTTTATTATTCTGTACATACACCCTGCACTCCTGAAAGGACCATTTGAAATATACCTCAATGAACAAAATTAAAATTGTTTTCATGTGAGATTCAGGAAAAGCAGAACTTTGTACTCTATTTTTCATGGTGTGTGGAGTAAGGAAAGGAAGATAACAGGCTGACAGGCACCCCAGGTTTTTAAAATACTATGCCCATTGAGAAATAACTTTTAAAGGATTGTGCACAGAAGAATGATGGCAATATTTTAGCCAGGTCAGTCATTTCCAAATACCCCTAGGGATGATGGACCAGTCTTACAAGACTCTGTTTTAAAAATGAATACATGAAAAGCAAACTTAAATTTCAAAGATGCTTTCAGTGCTTCATTTTACATGTCTTGGAGTTTCCTCTAGAGGACTGAAAGGCAAGGAAACAGCAATGGGGGGAATATGGAAACAGGTCTGATCTGGAGAGCAGAAGGGAAGACACTTGGAGGTGGGAAGACTGTTGGGGAACAGGAGAAGTTAATGATTGATTCAGGTTTTGCTAAGAGCCCAATCCCCACATTAACTGTGGAATGAGCACTATCTAGAGCAGCAGGAGGGAAAGTAACTTTAACAGCAGAGAGTCAGGGATAGAACCTATTGCATCTGAAGATTTAGGAAAATCTAGTTGGTGGACAAGACAGTGGGGGAGAAGGAGAGGAAGGATAACAACAGGGTGATTAGCACAATCTAAGAGGAGCAGCTGGAGGAAAGTCAGCAGCAGGGATTGTGTTTGTGCTTTAACTCCCTCCACTGACCCACTTTAAAATCTTCAAAAGAGACTCAGAGCGAGACCCTTCCTGATATTAGTAGTGTTCCAAGCCCTGAGTCACTCCGGAACTCCTGATATTAGTAAACCAGCATTAAAAGGTCACACACTTGTTAAGTTCTGCTCTCCGTATTTGGAAGAGGAGCAAATAATCACTGGTGAGGAGTGTTTTAGGTTTTCTGCTGTTCCATTACCTTGTTACATTGAAACAGTCTTTCTGGCCACATGGGCACAAATAAGCTGGCTTTAAGTATATTGTTGCTGAATATGAAAGACTCTCCCTTCACCACTCGCCCCTACATTTTTCTTTGTTTTTATGCCTCTTGCTATTGCAGTAGGGTCTTGGCCTGATCTTTAAGGAGAGTGCAGCCCGTAGGAGGTATATAATTCAGAGAAAGGAGAAGGTTCCATTTTGCAGTGCTCTGGATGGGTATTTGGCTTTGGAAGCTGCACAGCAATGATAAAGTAATGATACAATTTGATCACAGAGGTCACAGATTCCATGATTTTAGCAGACCTCTGGAACTTCTGCCCCCACTTCAGGCCCCGGGGCTGCAGCAGTAGCCAGTGGTCAGCCCCTGGAGGGGAGGAGGGTGCATGAGCTCTTAGTCTCTTCTCCCACCATCCCTCAGTATTTTTAGTAAAAAAAAAAAAAAAAAAAAAAAAATCATGGAGAGGTCATGGGCTGCCATTAATTTTTGTTTATTACCTGCAACTTGTCCAGACTTTTACTCCAGATACCTGTGACAAAATCTTAAACTTAAAAGATAGAGAAGCCATAGAAAAACTTCCAATAAATATTAGTTTTATCACCACCCCAGCCTTCCTAATTCCAAGTGGCTAGTCATTTTCAATTGTCACTCCTGTGTGCCCTGTTCAGAATTAGTCAAAGTTAGATTTTTCAGTGTAGCGTACAGTCGATGGTATTTATTTGGTACAGCACTTCCAACTCTTCTCCTACATCAACACAACACAGAAAGGAATGAGGAGGAGGAGGAGGCAGACTTGTCATCTTCACTACAAAGCAATCCATTTTTGTGTCCAGATCCAAAAATTTTTGGTCAAGGTATAGTCAAGGTCCTGACTCCAGAGAAAAATAATAAACACCCCATAACAATAATGATAATAATAATTAAATAATATTTAAGGTCCATTCAAAACTGTCTGGTGGTCCAGATTTGGCCCGTGGTCTGCCTTTTGACTACCCCTGGGTAGAGAGTTAAGATTGTTTGGCTGAGTCTTGCTGTCCATGGACATCCCAAGAGCATAGAGCGCTCTGTCTCTGCCCTCTGTAGATGCATCTACCACAGCATTGCAATAAGCTATCACAACAAATGCTGCAATAGACAATGAAGTCAACAAGAAACTCACCCAAGTTTGTCATTTCAGTTTAATGGAACCTTTTGTGTATGCTGTGTATCTTGGTGAACCCTCCTTAATAACACCTCACTGCTACAGTGATCTACTAGTCAAACAACTTTGCACCTCAGTCCAGTTAAATACAAGTACGGGCTACCTCCTACATGATCTGAAAGCTTACCTGGCTCATCTGAGTCACAGAAATACGCTCTTCTTTTGCTACTGCTCCCACCAGCATCTTTAGACTATAGGTCATCAGAAGGACACATTCTCAAGAACAGCACTATGTCAGTAATGTCTGCCAAACCAAGAAAGAGGGTCATGCTAATGACTGACACTCATGGTGACTCTTGTAGACTGTCAGATCCTCCACTAACAGGTCAAAAAGCCAAAGAAATTGCAACACATGTTGTGCATACCACATCCAGCAGAAGCTGTTCTAATCATAATCCTTTGGAGCATGGAATCCTATGCATTCTTATCCTTGAAAACTGAATGTTCTGTTAAATTCTCTACCCTGAGAGTTTCAAGACGGACAGGGACACAAAAGAAATATTATGTCAAGCCATGGGAAAGAACAAATTATTTGCACTTGATGTTGACAAGACAACTGAATAATCATCACTATAACTGAAGTATTGAACTCTTCCAGATTTTCATGACAGAAGTTAAAGGCTACTTAATAGAGATGCAATTTAATAAATACATAAATAAATAAATAAAGGGTGCAACATGCCTGAAATCCTGTAGGCAAATCAGATTCGACAAATACTGTAATCACAGCAATATGCTTCTGGCTGACCACTAGTGAATAAATAAATAAATAAAATACTATAAGAAATCAGCATTAAGAGAGAACCTTTTCCTTTTTGTCCCCTGAAAGCTGATATAATAATGATTTCCAGCAGGGGGTGCAAGATGGTACTGAAGAATTTAAGTTCCAGTGCGGTGCAATCTGTAAGCACCAGCTTCCAGACCAAAAACAGCTCTGAAAAAAGGTGAAGCACATAATGAGTCAGCGTCACAGGAAGGAAAGTAATTAGCAGCAGCTCAGTCTCATGCAATGGGTCTGTCAGAAAGAGGATTTTATAAACAGAAAGGCCGTTTTTGTTCCCTCCCTTGGTCAGCTGTAGAAGTTTCACCAAATTTGCTGTATCTGACTCACTGGTACCAAAAAAATCTGTATACCAAATGGATGCCACTGCCAAGTGACCTGGAATTCCTTCTTGTGTTCAGTAAGTGAGGTTGGTGAGAAGAAAGATCATGTAGAAATCAAGAGCCCACAACACTGCTAGGAAACATGCCTCACACAGTGAGTGAAATATGTATCACACTGATGAGTTTTTCAACTCAGCAATAAAGGGTAAGAAAAATACTAACAAAAATACCTGTGGGACGACACCTCCCCTTCACTCAGTGCAAAAAAAAAAAAAAGAAGAAGCAGCAGCAGCAGCAGCAGCTAGAAGGCTATTTCAACAATTGCTTCTTCTGGACAAATGAGACTATGCTCGTGTGGTTCTAAGGAATTGGCATTTTACATGTGTGAAGCACCATTACAGCTTTATTTAATTGATCTTCACAATGTCTCTGTGGGATGGGACTTATTACAGAGTCAATAAAATACACCTAAACCCTCAGATTCCATAATTATGTGAGAATACAATGTGCCTAGGCAGATTGCCCCCTTTTACACTGGATGTACCGGTAAGTGGTTTTCTCAAGGTGATAATGTGAATCAGCAGAAGGGCTGGATCTTGTACTCAAGCCTGTAACCTCCTTTTTGTTCTTAATCTACCTCAGCATCTTGTTTCTCAAGGAGACCTGCCTAGTGCTGGTAGTTTAAACATGATCTACAGGATCTACCCAAGGATTATTTTCAAGCTAAAACAGTGAATAAGTGATTCAACTGCTAATTAATACCAATCTACACGAGGAGAGATTTAAATAGCTATAATTTGTCATTAGTTTATGCAGGGCTGATAGAAGACTCTGGGCATGTGAATTTCAAATGTTTTCTATTGCATAGGATGATGATACCCAGTTTTTCTCTCTTTTCATATTTTTACTCTCACTTGAAATTGTTATTTTTCAGTTGCTGGGTTCTTTGCATCTTATTCTCTACTCCTACAGTTCACTTAAATTAGGTAAAGTAATTGGAATGGTATGCTATTTGCATGGAATAGGGGAGGATCAACAGAGAACTGCTCAGAGGTGTATGCAAAAGATCCTGCCCCATTGGCACCTCTATAGGATCCCCCACCATGTTCATACCCTGCCAGCTAACGCCTCAGGAACTGTTACACCAGGGCAAGATGCCCTGTGCAACAGTAAGGATCTAATGCACTTCTGAGGATTTGGGACGTGATTAAACAATAGTAAAGTAAGATCTATACAGCGCCAAGAAGTTTAGAATCTAAAACTGATGAATTACGATTCAGAAACCAACTACTAGAGATGTTGCTGAACATCCTGAAATTGCATTGAGTGAGTTTACAGGACTGAGCCCCAAATCACTGTTATTGAGTTTTGGGGAGATTGTGTGTCTGAATGGAACTTGTGATTTCAAAAGTTTTTCTTCTGAGAGGCAGGAAGAAGAAATAAGTAGGTGGGAGGTTGGCTTTGGTTTTTGATATATATACCAGATTTAAAAAAAAAAAAAATTCTAGAGAGGAAGAATGGACCTGTGGTTAGGGTGCGGACCTGAGAGACCAGAGTTCAATTCCTCACTCTTTCCACAGATTTCCTATGTGATGAGGCAAGTCACTTTGTGTCTGCATTCCCATTTAAAAATTGGGGCTAATGGAACTTTCCTACCCCCCAGGAATGCTGAGAGGGTAAATTCATTAAAGATTGTCACGTGTTCAGAGGCTACAGTAATGGGGACCATATAAATTCTATTGATAGATTTTTTTTTTAAATGAAGATGAGTAAGCATCTGCCCTTTAAAATATTTTGAAAGATTACAACTCTCTCATTATTTTGTGTCCAGAACTTTGACAACTAAATCTGCTTTATGCCACCCACTCAATCCAGGCTTAGTTTTAAACTATATAATGAATGTACCACAATTATGAAGCACTGTAGCTCTTCCTCGTCTGTCTAAAGAGTCATTACAGCATTTCCGTATGCCATCAAATCTTTCAGGATTTTTGCATTTTATGTCTAATTTTTCATACAATAGACTGATTGATCTTCTGTTTCTTTTGCTTCTTTGTTTTTCGGGTTGGTTCTTAACTGTTCGTGCCTGTCATTTCATCCAATGGATACAAATATTTCACTAATGTAGTGTGCAGTTCTCAAAAAAGCTTAAGTGGTTTAGGAGTATAAGTCTAACTGAAAAAAGTCAATGGGACTTGTGATCCTAAATCACTTCTGAAAATTCCGTCCATAAAATCTAAATACTATAAAGGTCACTTCTTGGACAACTATCAATCCCTTTCTAATAATAAAATCCTTTTGTTTAATCCAAGTCCGCCAGAATTTCACAGTACACATAATGATAATGATCATTATGCAAAATTACCATGAGTATTTATCTCCATGTCTCCAACATTTGTCTTCACCTGTTCCCTGAAGGCACAATTCTGTTAGCTAATTCTCAAGTGTTTTCACCCTTTCGACTTCATCTCATTAGCGATATTTACTTTGTGGACGCTTTCCCTCATTCTCAAGTTGCATAGCATTTTTGTACAGCTATAGAAGTGGCTTACATGGAAGTTTAAGTTTTAACCAAGCATCATTTCCCAACTCTCCCCCTGCCCCCCTGAAAAAAAAAATCAGAAAATCCCCATCACCTCTACTTTGCAGCATCTCTGTGCTAGCATGAAGTAGCTGCTAGGCACTGATGAACTGTACCCTGTGTGATCCAGGAAATTACTAACTCCTAGCTCTATTATTACGGCAATATTTATTGATTTATTATAACAATAAGAGCTTTTGCTCTGGCATTTGAATCTCATGATTTGACAATGACAGCAAGAAAACACCATCATGGAAGCTAATTGGATATTTTTTGCGGAAACCACACCCTTCCAATCACATTTCTAAAGGTCATGGTCACATGAGATACCAGTCAATCACACTGTCAGATAAAAAAAATCCCCACAGTGGGATATGGTGATAGAAGTTTGTTTCAAAACATGACAGTTTGTTAAATGACTAATGTTAATGTGATCTCATAAGAAGTAAAAAAAAAAAAATGATTGTGATATTTATTGTGAGGGGGACATTGTATAGAGAAACCTTTAACCATTCATTGGTCCTTTTCCTGTTCTCTCATTATAAAGAATTATTAGGCTTAAAAAAATGGTCAGTTTATTTATGTATTTATTTTTAGGCAAACTGGCAATGCCAGACATTTTTACAAAGCATGTTTATGGTTTAAATGGGCCTTTTCAAACAATGTGGGTCACATTTTCAGAAGTATATACGCTAAATTCATACACAAAGAAACTGGGAGCGTGCAAGTCACCTCACATATTTTTGAAAATATGTCCCTCCACCTTAAAAGAAAAGCTTTTATTTTAAGTTAGCCAATCTTTCAAACTATTTTCACAATGGCATGCACAGCTGAACTGTTGTAACGACTCAGTATCCTCCCTACACAAGAAGGAGAGAGAAGTGACAGCAAAGACTACATTCTAAACAAAACCCCCCAGTATGGATTGCAGAATTTTGTGGCATACTGTCTATGCATCACAAAATGCTACAACCTCTGTAAAAATGGTTCCCATTCTGTTATCTTTTGAGCACTGTTCAGAGTAATTTAAAACTAGCTGGAACAAAAGAATAAGGATGATCCAGCGCTTAGGGCACTAGCCAGAGCCTTGGGAGACTTTCACTGAGTATTGCCATAGATTTTCTGGGGGACCTTGGAAAAAAATCATTTGGTCTTTCTGTGCCTCAGTCCCTCATTTGTAAAATAGTTACACTTCCCTACGTCTCCAGGATGTCATGAGAATAACTATTTTAAAGACTGTGAGGTGCTCAAATACTACGGTAATGGAGTTCATGTAAGTAGCCAAGATATACAGCCAACACACTTGAGAATACACTGTAAAAAGTGATCCTGGACTGGTAGGCAGATAGATTGAAAGTGGGACTTGACTTAGGTCTTTTTATTTCTCATTCCTATCATTCTGTTGCAAGTCTATGATGTGGATTTTCTAACACAGTTAAATGGAATGAAGAACTAGTACACATTTAGGGTGCATCTACACTTACTATTTAAGTCAACTTAAGCTTGCTTATGTCGACTTAATTTAATCTGCATCCACACTACATTTTCCTTAAATTGACTTAAGCAGCAGCTTAAGTCGACTTAAGGAAAATTAAAGTCGACTTTATTAAACCTCGTTTTAAGTCGACTTTGCTGATTAAGTGGACACAGACTAGCCCTAAGTCGACTTTAAGTCGACTTAAAGGGCTTCAGGGTTCCCCCACTGTCCTCCCTGCCAGAGTGGCTGGCACAGCCAGAGCCTGGCATGCACTCCCCTCCCTCCCCCCACAGGGCAGGACAGAGCCCTGCCCACCCTGCTCCTATGCCCTGCCAGTGTCCCTGTCCTGCTCAGCCCCCATTGTACCCAGGTTCAATGGGACAAATGCTGAGCTCCCTGGCACTTGGCAAGGGATGCCTCCCCTGCCACCTTGGACCTGTCCCAGGTCCACCTAGCCCCTAGAAGTCAACTTACACGTCCAGTGTGGACGCTCTAAGTCGATTGGGCAGGATCCCCTTTAAGTCGAGTTAATTTTTGAGTGTGAACATGCTAAGTCAATTTAACAAAGTCGACTTAAATTAACAAATGTAGACATAGCCTTATAGTCTCCACATCATCACAATCACAAATGAAAAAAGAAAATAAGTGGATGCATAAAATAGACAAAGGTCCCTAGAAGTAACACAGAGTCATACCTTTATCTTTAATTTAGCTGACATATGTGTAAAATTTGGTGTAGCCAGATACCATCCCATTAAACAAATATCTGAGGAGATTTATTTTGATTGTTCATTGCATCAGACTCACAAAGACAAGGGGAGGTCACGTGAGTGGGGATTTTTCAATTCCCATGGTGCTCTAAGGCAGAGGTCCTCAAACTGTGGGGTATGCCTTGCAAGAACATGAGAGGGATATGGCAGGGCCCAGGCTGGCCCTCACATGGGACAAGGAGGGAGCATCACCCAGGCCTGCTCTGACCCCAACTCCCAGCCCCATATTTCCACTCCCAGGCATGCTCCTACTCCTTTCCCAGGCCCCTGCCACATCACTTCACCCCTCTCCTGCCCCTGGCTCTGATCCTTGTCCCAGATCTGGCCACAGCTCCAGCTCCTGGAGGGGCACAGGGCAGATGGGGGGGGCAGGGAGCAGAGGCATGGAGCAAAAAACTTTTGGGGAGCACGGACCAAAGGAAAATACTCCTGAGTATTTTTGACACTCTAAAGTGGAAGAGCAGTGTGATCCAGCAGAGAATTAGGTCAGGAGGGTAATATCCTGCTTTTCAAGAATAAACATGAGGCATAAATTATGCCACTTAACTGATCACTCCCAATAGTTCGTGCTTACGCAAAATGGCTCCCTAAAGACCATGGAGACCAGATCAGGAACACCAGTTCACTCCCCAAAGAGCAGGCTGCAAAGCTAGAGAGGATGCTATTTGGAATAGTAATCCAAGGGCGGTGGTAGACACCTCAGGCCAAAGGCCCATGTACTTTTATCTATGCTGCCTGCCTAATGCAGTGCCCTACCACTAGCAGCAGGGTTAATGTCTTTAGATACAGTAAACATATTGTGTTGAAGGTCTATTTCACACGCTTCAGTGACACCAAAATCATTTCAATGTACCTCTTGCACCCCCATACGTTCACACAGGTTGTCAGCTGTTTTCTGAACTGCACCGTGTGCAAACACGTTGGTATCTGGGTATCCTAAGGTATAATAAGAGAGCATGGCATCAGAATCAACAGCCTGAACTCTATCATCCAAGAGGTGGGCTCTGAGCAGGAAAGCAATAAATTTCTATCTATTTATTTGCTATTTGCCATTTGTTGTGATTCTGTTTAGAGTGTGGTAGCTGCAAGGTTACTTTCCTATTGGCCACATTCATGAAATAAAATGCACCTTTGGTGAAAAATAATATCTACAACCCAGCACTATGTATGTCATTCATCCACTATGGTTCAGCTTTCACTGGACTGGGAAAGGGTCATTTTATGAACACTGCAGAGTCCATGAGCAGTTAAAAGTTACATTCAGCTCCTAAGTGCTAACACACATGAAAAAAAAAAGATTTCCAACAAGCACAGCAGAAAAAATGAAAAAATACAGCAAGTGGAAGACGACAGACATGGAGACACAGGCAAACATCTCTTCAAATCTCCTCAGAGGAGAGCTGTTTTCCAACACACCTTCATACTGTATATTTGCCGACAGTCCATTGTGGAAAGCAACTATCTGACACACGTCACATCTTTTTTACAGTTTCTCTTGACCTAGGGGATGATTGGAAACAGGAGCACAAGTGAAGCCTGATTGCAGAAGGAATTCTGCCAGAAACACATGGTAGACTCCTCATTGCACCATATTAAAGTACAAGGGAGATAACCGCCTTTCACACATCAAGTTACAGAGCCCTCGCTTTTCGCCTACAGTGAGATTTGTCCACTGAACCTATTAAAAATAGCAGCACACTTTAGAGAAATAGGTCATGGCTAACACATTCGTATTTCTCTAAAACGTTGGCCACTTCAGCGCTTGCATAACAATAATATTCATTAAAAAACTAACATCTTGTGAAATGTTGTGCAACCCCCTGACATCTATGTGTTTATATAGATCACTGATGAGGCTTATAATTTTGCTCAAATGTGTATGAAGTCTTGAAGCTATAAACCCCCAATTTCAGTCTTATTCCATTGCTTGGCCTAAGACTCGGGGCTCTGGCCTTATGGGGCTGAGTAGGAAGTAATCATTCACCGGGAACTCCCGCTCCTTGAGAAGCCCATATATCCTCTCTCCTCTTTCCTGAAAGCTATTTGCTTCGCCATCTCCCTGGTAGATTAGTGGGTCATGGTGTGATATGTTAACCAGCCAATCAATACACACACAGACCCATCCTACTACACCCACTTCCCACCACCACTCGGAGCTCTTCCAGAAAATTCAAGTCAGGCAGGCTTCTGAGGCCACACGACTACTTTACCACTTGGTATTGAAAATTTTCATAATATTCACACAAAGTGAAAGTAAATATTGTACTCCTGAAATGCATCCTTTTGTTTGATTCATGCAGTCACAGCATTCATTTATAACAAAAACACTATTAGTAGGTGATAGGAATTTCCTATAAAGATATTTTATAGAAGACCATCTAAAATAAACACAGTTATATCTATTAATTTGATAAAATTCTTTATTCCCATTACAGTGCAAGTTCTATTCATAGTGAGTATAGACATGCTCAAAGAAAAGAGAAATTTCTTGACACATTAATTTGGATGCCTGTAGCAAGCTTATTTGCTGCGATTTCACAGCCATGGGAACTGCCATAGAACTGTGCTCCAGAATCTAAATTAACATTAAAAGAGAGAGAAAGGTTTGTAACCTTCACAGCAGAAAAGATAACCTTCAAAATGTGGACTGAGTATAAATCATTGGACTGTGTTCATGAGTCAGCAGTTTGTAATAATAGCTATGACAGGTGTAAGCTATTTTTCATCTCAAATGGGGTGTTCACTCTGAAAACTAATGACAACAATTTAAGTGTCAGTGAGTATTGGCAAATATTTCATTATTGATCATTTTAGCAGATACATCCATCTTATGTTCTTACTCAGAGTTATTGGATTAATTGCAAATATTGGAAGTGGGCAGCCAACTGATGTCAGGAACAGTGCAGTTTGGAAATTAGTAATAGAAGCCCCACCAAAATATTTCAAGTCACACATGTACCAGTCAACAAAAGGGGAAAAAAATGAGGAGGTACCAAAATCCTCCATTGCCATACAGATCCCAAAATGTTAAACCATATCCAGGATATTCCCAGATTTCCTTTACCAGGCTATCAAATCAGCCTGTACTTCCTTCACCATCTCTCTGAAACTCAAGCAGTTATGCATAGTCAACTCGAAATTTTGGAACACAGTGAAAATACTAGATTTGGAGGCAACATAAAACGGAATTTACGATCAAATAAAGAACAAAGACTAATAATGCAGCCATTTTATCATTGCCATATTGAATTCACTAAAAGCCTTAATGTCAGAGATCATCGGGAACAGCTGTAGAATTTCAAGGTTGCTATAGAATTGAGTGCCAGACTTTTGCAGAAGCCAGCAGACTTTGCCACAGTTCAATTTGCCACAGATTATTCTGGGCCCCTTGTAAATATCCACTGTGGTTTTTCAGCTCACAGATATTTCTCAGTAGTGCAGCTCTCTTCGTGCATACTGGAAACAACCAAAAATCAGAAAAGTGTCTTGTGGAAGTTCGTCATACACACACTTTCCTGCAATTTGGTTAAGAAGCAATCAAGACCAGAGGGATGGGGATGAGGGGAGGGGTGTCTCTAAGGCAGATTTAAAACATCTATACGATGCCTCCATCCTATCAGTTCATTCCTCCACTTAAGACAGAGCAGCCTGAAGGGGCCATTCTGGCAACTCTAGATCACAAGAGTATAGGGTATACTGGCCAGGCTTCATTACCCTGGGGACGAGGAGGGGGTGTGGAGTTGCTGCAGAGGCTAAAAGCCACCAGAAGATTCTTCTAAGCTGGAGCACATATCTTTGACTGGTCTGCTATGCTTGTAAAGATTACAATGTTGAGAATACCTGATCTAACATGCCTTATAGCCAACACCCAAAACATGGACAGAAAAGCTTGAGGCTATCTATAAAAGAAATGTGTGTGGGGTGGGGGAGTAACTTCTTTAGGATGTAAAATGAAGTCCCAAATTGAATGGTGCTGGGTGGCTTGTTTTGTTTTGACATTAGAAATAACACGTGCCCAATTAGGCTAAGGATCCTTAGGATATCATTGATCATCATGTTCATTTTCTGCACATTAGCCAGTCTGAACTATTCTCTGAGGCAGGGATCCAGCAAAAGTATATGGGATCAAAACTCAAAGGTGACAGGGTAAGGATGCACAGGAACCTTAATTTTGGCAGATCCTGACTTTTAAGTGCTTCCCTTCACAACTTTATTTTTTTAACAATGTTATTTCAACAGACGAGTGCAGTAACATACACACAACATTTCATACACTGATAGACCACAAAAGGTTCACAGGTTTGAACTACTTTCACATCCAGAAATTGGGATATTTACCTGGCCCTGCTTGGTATAGAAACTGGTCTGGAAATAGAGCTGTTAAAACTATGAAATGTAGTTTTCAAAGGGTTTGAACTGGCTCTGGTCTTTTTTTTTTTTTTTTTTTTTTTTTAAATAATTCCCAAAATGATCAGTGAATCTTTTTAAGTAACTGACATGCAAGCTTTTGCTAAATGAAAAGTTCCAATATGATTTTGATGTTTTCTGTACACATTTTGAAAAAAAAATCAATTAAGTAATGAAATTTTTCATGTAAAACAAGAAATTTTGGGGAAATTTTTTTTTTTAAAAATTCCAGCTAGCTCAAAATGAAAGTCTCATGAGAACAGAAAAAATGCCAGAGAGCTAATAATATATAAATTCACAAAGGCTTAAGTCTCTGATCCAAAAAGACATTGACTTCAATGACCATTATGTTTAGTTTTTCTTTTTTTGTTTTTTGGGGGGGGGTTTGTAAAAATTCTGAGCTGTGAATAAACTTAAAGAGATTTCTCACAGGCTTTCTGTTGTATTACTGCCTGTTGAGAAGCTAATGTTTGTTGAATGGAGTGAGAAGTAAAACCAGGGCATAGCATAGCTCTTGTGTCAGAGACCTCATGGAGAATTAGTGGCAGACAAGATAACTGTCAATGGGGATATATTTGGCTCTTCCTGGTAAAGCCACTGTGCAGTTGCAGAAAATATTGATGAGAAAGGGGAACTGAAAACCTTGAAAGAGATCTGGAAAGTTTCTCTAAAACTGACATCTAATCAGTAGTGACAGACACAAAAACTATGTCCACACTGGCAAATTAGTTCAAATTAAGGAAGCTTAATTCGAACTAAAGCTATGGCTGCACTAGGCTTTAATTAGTTCAAATTAAGGGCTTCTCCAATTCGAACTAATAACTTCGAATAGGATATTAGAAGTAAGGCTTAATTCGAACTAACTAGTTCGAATTAACCAATGTGGCCATGTTAATTCGAACTAATTTCTTAGTTCGAACTAACCGGCCCATTGAAATCAATGGAGATCGCTAATTCGAACTAAGCAAGTGCCATGAATGGCACTTGTTTAGTTCGAACTAATTTTTTCTAGTTCGAATTAAGCTAATTCAAACTAACTAATTCGAACTAATTTTAGTAAGTGTAGACGTAGCCAGAGAGCTCAAACTGTCTCTTGAAGTAGCTCCTTTATTGTCTGTCATGACTAAAAGCAAAGAATGGCTATCCAAGGAGGTCATGATGGACATTCATTAAGACTTGCAGGGCTGGATTAACAGAGGGGCTTGGCTGCAGCCCCAGGCCCTGGGCTAAAGGAGGGCCCTGTCGCCCCACAAAAATCCAGCCTGAGGCACAGCGTGGGACTGCACCAGTTGGGCCCCCATGGCTAAAGCTGGCCTGTCCTGACGGTGCTCCCAGCCCTGGCGCACCACCATCAACCTGCTCACCCGTCTACTGATGGTCTCACCAGTCCACCACTGGTCGACCACCAGCCTGGGTACGGAGTGGGAGTGCCACAGGTCCCAGCACCAAGCACCAGCCAGCTCTGCCCCTGTGCCTGGTTGGTCTGCAGGCCCAGGTCCACCCAGTTCTGGCCAGGGCACAGCGCCTAGAGCTGGCTTCCCATGCAATGGCTGGCAGATCTGCTGGACAGACCCAGGGCTGCTGTAGTGCCCAAAGTCTCTGTTCAGGATCAGAGACCTGCTATACGAAGTGATATACAAAACACAAGCTGGCCTGTTCAGTGCCCTGAAGAATTTATACTCTGGGAAGATGAGCAATATATCAAGTGTGGTGGCCGACAAAGACAATCAAATAGATTATTTGGTTTTTGTTTTATTCTTCCATAAATAAATATCCACTTTGCCCAAATGCCCCTCAGCCTAGCAATTAAATATTGGCTCATTTTTTGTTAATACTTTTCTTTTATAACAACAAACTGTTCCCAAAGCCTCATATATACAGATTAAGACAATCCAAGCATTGTATGGGAGTTTCCATGAAATTCATTCATTTAGTTGCAATTAAAACAATACAATTCAAAGCCTTGTATGTGTTTCCCCATTTAAAACAAAACTTCAGTTGTTACTATTAATATAATCAACCTACTGGAAAGTTAACATGGCTGCTTTGTTCTCATTGTAGTAGACTAATTTGCTTATCCCTTTCTGTAGATGTGCTGGCAGTCATCAATATTTCTTTTGATACTGTCCCTCAAAACACTCACTCTCTTTATTCATCTGTGCAGTAAAGAAAGGAATTCAGTGGGCCAGATTCATTCACTGGAATTGCACCATGTATGAATTTATGGAAAGATTATGGGGCTGATTTTAACAAGAGAAAAATTAAACATATTTGTAAGGGAAGGAGTCCCTATTTTAACAAGCAGCATTGAGAGAATCTGAATTTCGCAAAGTATCTGTCTCTCTCAAAGTATCTCAGAGTGTTTGTGATATTTATTGAAAAAAGGCATTTTAAGTATTAAATAATACTACAAGTTATATGTCCAGTTCTATAGAAGCAATACAAAATAAAACTTAGCATAGTCAGAGCACCTTCTTGTTCATAAATTAGCATGTTTTACATATTAATGGCACCTCACAATTCACCTGTAAATGGTATTATTATGATCTTATCCCCATTTCACACATGACTGACAAAGAGAATAGACAATAGATCCTGCCCCTATTGTTAAGCCATCTCAACAAAGCATCTAACAATTCCTCCCATGTTGAGGATTTCCCGGATGGTGGAAAGCTGGTGTAACTAGCTTATACCCTCTTTTCCTAAGCTGCCTATCAGGAATGGGAACTTGAACAAAATGTATTACATTGCCATGAGTCTTTCTAGCATAACAGCACCTTGGAAGGCATCAGAAGTTGGTACAAAAATTAGAGCAGTGATAAAGCTGCTTGATCTTGCATCACGGTTGGTTCAGCCCTTAACAGCCTCAGCAGTCATGTGAGAGGAAGATTTAAAGTGATTGACAGGCAGCTTTTCCCTGTCCACTCCTCCAGCTCCTACACTGCTCAGCACTTGGTCAGGTCCATGGAAGTTGGCCCTCATAACATGCTCACTGTCACACAGCGCATCAGTGGCAGGGCTGGGAACAGGACTCAGAAGTTCTGACTTTTAGTCCTTTGTCTTGACCACTACACAACATTTCCTACCATACTTAAACACTGAAATGAAATTACTGTCTGCTTTTCAAACAAAAATAGGTGGCTTCCAATTTAAATGACTTTTCAGTCCATAATGATAGAATTTGATTTGCCAAATAAACCTGTGCCACAATTTAATCAGCCACACAACAGCTCTTTTGCTGCTGGTCCTCCACTCTAATATCTATGCTGCTCCTGAACATGAACACATATCTATATCTATATCTATATCAGGGCTTGCCAAAGCCCAGGCGCCAGGTTAGTAGCCTGGCGCCTAGGTCTATTGCAGAAATGCTGCAGACGAGTGCCCTCTGGTGATCAAAAACAAAACTGCTGGCACCTAGCTGGGAGCCAATTTTGTCGAGCCCTGATCTATATAAAGATTCTGCTATGAGTTCACACTCAGAACAGCTAGCCCACACTGTTTCTCACCATTTCCCAGGCTATGCCAGTTTCACTAGTATTTTTATAACGCTACCTTGATGTGAGCTAGTGCAAGCAAACTGGGAAGCACACTTCTAGCTCCATGGGTAGACAAGTCAAAGCAGCACTGGTTGACCTATACTTAAGAAACCATAACTTGCTGCCAATGATTTGGCCACCTATTGTCCTGTGTGTCTGTTCTTCCTTTTGGGGTTAAGACTGTTCCAAAGAGAATCCTCAGTTCCCGACTGGGTTACTTCAATATCCTTTCCTTTGTGCACATGATGAAGGCCACTCAGAAGCTCCTTCTTATATCGCCACTAATTAGCCTGCCCACAGAGCAGGGCTAGGTTCTTAGAGTACTACAACACACCAATGCAAGTTACCACAATTCAAAGTTCTGCTCATAATTTTTGAAGCCCTCAACAGGGTGGGAGCAGGTTGCCTCAGATGTCTCCTCTTCTTTTTAATGTGAAGTACCCCTCAAGTGCAGCAGTCCCTGTTTGTGCAGAAGGTGGGAAGGAAGTGGTGTGAATTGTAGCTATCTCATCCCTGCCCCAGGGGAAGTAAATCTGACTCAGGTGTAGGAGAGTGAGATATTCTTAAGGGAAGCAAAAGGTATCCTGTAGCTCTGTATAACTATTTTCATTTTTATCATGTAATTCCAATTATGAAAATTAAAGAAGGTTGGGCCCTATTTCTGCTGAAACTGATGGGATTAGTTCTCCAAGAACCAGGCTATATTTGGGTGCAGACGGAATTTTAAGTCCCCAGGCTGGAAGAGCTGGCCTGAGCTTCCAAAAAAAAAAAAAGTTTCAGAATAAAATAGCTTCTAAATACAAATCAGGCTAGTGACTAATATCATCCTTCAAATCCTATGATTTCTTTTTCCTAAAAGATTTCCAAAAGACCCAAATTACACAATCAATGAAGAACACTTTATGAAGTTGAGTCCACTTAGGAAGGAACTAGCAGTTGCACACATAAAAAACAGGAAATGGCTCATAGGAAAGAGTACTGCAGGAAGGGATCTGGTGGTCATAATGGATCACAAGTTAAATCTGAGTCAACAGTGTAACACTGTTGCAAAAAAACCAAAAAAAACCCCAACATCATTCTGGCATGTATTAGCAGAAGTATTGTAAGCAAGACATAAGAAATAATTCTTCAACTCTACTCCATGCTGATTAAGCTTCAACTGGAGTTTTGTGTCTGTTTCTGGGCATCACACCTGGACAAACGTGACCAATTGGAGAAAGTCCAGAGAAGAGCAACGAAAATGATTAAAGGTCTAGAAAACATGCCTTATGAAGAAAGATTGAAAAAACTGGGACTGTTTAGGGTGGAGAAGAAAAGACTGAGCGGGGACATGATAACAGTTTTCAAATACATAAAAGGGTGCTGTGAAGAAGAGGGAGAAATATTTTCCTACTTAACCGTGGAAGACAAGACTAGACAAGCAGCAGTGGTTTTAAATCAAAACAAAAGTGCTTTAGGTTAAACATTAGGAAGAAGCTACCTACTTATCAGGGTGGTTAAGCACTGGAATAAATTGCCCAGGGGAGTTGTGGAATCTCCATCAATGGAGATTTTTAAGAGCAGGTTAGACGAACAGCTCCCAGCGATGGTCTAATTTAATCCCGCCATGCGGGCAGATGAGCTCTTCTGGTCCCATCCAGTCCTATGATTCTAATTCATGTTTTTCTTGAATAGTTTTGTTAAGAATGGCAAACTGTTTGAATACCAGCTGAGCCACTTATAACTAGGAAAGGGAGAAGAGCAGAAGAGTACATGAAATCTTTTAGGAACCTCACCATTCAGGTCTCACTTGCCTGGGAAGTGTTTGCATGCCATGGTTATAAATCCTATTTAACCCCTATAATAAACAGAATCATTATAAAACTTTTGCAGCCTAATAAAATGCAACTGACTGAATCAGCTGATCTTATTCATAGTGTATAATACAGGGGTCACCAACCTTTGCCAACCCCGTTCCTGCAACCCTCAGCAGATGCTGGGGGCAGGGCCAGCAGGGGTCAGGAGCTACGTATGCATGATGGCTCCTTTGCCCTGCTGACAGCTGGCCCCGCCTCCCTGGAGAGTGGGGCCAGCAGGGGACAGGAGCTGTGGTGCCGCAGGGTGGGTAGCTGACCCCCTGGTATAATACAAAGTTCTCCCTTGTGAGCCCAAACACAGGGGTGTAGAAGAAGTGGAGGGTGGGGGGAAGAGAGGTGATATGGACATATAGTTGGGAAAGCAACAAGGCAGCACATGGAATGAGCTGTGCAAGCTTTGTGGTATGGTTCTGAAGGCTGTGGCCAGGTTCCAATTTCCCACCACAAACCACCAGAGATTCCTCTGCTTAAACAAAAGCTCTTTCTCAGAGATATTTCATGAGGTTCAAACAACTAGACAAGGGTCATTGGGCTCAAATGCCCTGACACGTGCCCATGGCCTGACTATCCGAACAAAACACAATCTTTATAGCAAATAAAAAGAACAACCTACAACCTGAGGCTAGAAACAACTCAGCCCAAGAACAAATGACAGGCTCCTTCTCCCACTGGCTGCCCTATCTCGCTGGCCTCCACTGCTAGAAATGCACCTCAACTGCCCTCACTAAATAACCTAAATCTTCTGAGCCTGATTTGGTCTTATTCCTAACATCAAAGAGCCCTATTCATGGGCCAGTACCCCATTGCGTGAGGCAACATACAAACACGAAACAAAAAGACACTCCTCACCCGAAAAAGCCTACAATCCAAGTATAATGCAAGAGACAACAGATAGCAACAGACAGATAACTAGGGGCCCAGGATAGGCAGTGATATTAGCACGCCAGTAGGGGTGCCTTTCAACCAAGCTACATGAGGACGCACCTGGGTCCTAGATAGGAGGGTTGAAAGGAATCAATCCCACCGTCTAAACAAATTTCAGCTCCATATGAAATGGAAAATTGAATTAGGATGCACCAAAATCCCAGTAATCCTCTTCACCACCCATCACAGATGCGTTATGTTCAGATCTGGATACAGGGGCGATAACACAACTAAGTAATCCATGCATTTTGTGTTTCTATGCACAGGAAACCCTGCCAAGGTCATAATGGGCCAAATCTTGCTGTCCTTTTTCATGTGAAACCTAGGGTTACTAGATGTCCCAATTTTATAGGGACACTCTTGATACTCAGGGATTTGTCTTATATAGGTGCCTATTATGCCACATTCCCTGTCCTGATTTTTCATATCTATCTGGTCAACCTCTGTGAATTCCCACTGTAATCAGTGGCTATTTCACATGAGTAAGGACTGACAGATTTGATTCAATGTTCCATATATTCTGGACACAAAGAGATCAGAAGGGAGCTTCCACATCTCTCTTTACCTAGCGTTACTTGTGTCACCATCAACATAGTATCTGGACTCCAAGGGTCAAAAACATACTGTGCCACCATAATCAGGTGCTCACAGAGCTCTGAACACTCATTAATGGAACAGAGGGAAATATTCATAAAGAAGATCTTTGGTGAAAAGGAGATGAGAAACCCATGAAACTGCCTATGACATGTAGTCAATCTGCAGCTATCCCCAACAGCCAGTGATGGGACACTAGATGGGAAGTTACTACAAAGAATTCTTTCTCAGATGTCTGGCTAGTGAGTCCCGGGAAGGAATTTTCACCTGGGGCAGAGCGGCAAAAACTTTAGCAGGGTTTCGCTTTCCTCTGCAGCACGGGACATGGGTCGCTTATGGGTTTAAATGAATGTAAATGGTAGGTTCTTTATAACTTGAAGTCTTTAAATCATTATTTTAGGACTTCACTAACTCAGCCAGAGGTTATGGGTCTACCAAAGAAGTGGGTGGATGACATTCTGTGGCCTGCAATGTGCAAGAGATCCAACTAGTCCTACGATGGCTTGAAAGTCTACAAGCCTATGATTTCTGTTACCACTTTTCATACTTGTCCCTTGTAAAACTATACTTCGGGGCATAGAAAACACATAAGCATGATGAGAACCACAGAAACTGCAGCCATTCTGAGGAGAAGAGGGGCAGCACTGAGACAGCGTGAAGTCTAAAGAGAAGGAATAATATACATACTTGAAATAACTTTCAAGGGCTTTACAAATCTGTTAAATCAGTGTGGGTATCCTGTAGTTTAGAGTAAATTATTAACTTCTCAGAGGGAGTGATGAAACTACCACTCCACTTTTAAATAATGAACATGCTAAAAACCATACATTTAACAGCTCTAAAACTGCAGCAACTCACCCACCAACACCCACCCTTCTTGTCAGCAGGCTTCTTTTCAGTTTTGCCCATTTTATTTCAATAGTGCCAGAGCTATTTAATGGTATCTGGGTTTATCCATTCAACTGCCTCTCTTTAAGGAGCACCCAGTGGTACAATATGTACATGGGCCACTGACCTCTTTATCAACAGCATTTTGATCTTAAAAATAATAACAAAAAAACAAAAAAACCCCTAGCGATTTCAAACTGATCTGGATTCCGAGTGCATAGCAATAAAAGTCTGCTTTATGATTAGCGTCTAATTTATTCATCCCTAAGGCTCCACCATGGCTTGTTATATATATATATATATATTTTAAAATTAATAGGAAGATCCCAGTTCTCCAGAGACTTAAGGAGTAAGAGTCCAGTATAAAAGAAATGTTGTGTTTTCTAACCAGTTCTTCTCACATTTTGGAGGGGGGAAGGCAATTTTCAGAAGGTTTGAGGCTGAACTCACCTGGTTTATGGGGCCAATTGTGCCTGAATTTTTGCCCCCACAGAATAAATTTTGGATACAAAGCTGAATACTTCCACTTCTGCCTGATCTGTAGCCACAATTAACTGGATCCACAATTAAAAGCAAAACATGCAAACCCAAATTTTGTGAGTGCAAATTATACCCCCAAAAGACAGCTTGTTCTTTATGTGATTCCAATCTTCAATCTTCCCATTTCTCACACAACAGTTTGTATTTCGAATCACACGTCTAACTCTAAAAGCTGCACATTTAAAATAAGTGTTTGATATGTCAGCTAATCCATCTGAAAAGAAGATAAATGCAAACACTTCTTTTTAAATTCGATAATATGAGGACAAATTTAAGGCCATTCTCTTTAACTTTAATATCAGAATAAGAAAAGTAGCTTTAAATAGCGCCTTTGCTCTCTATCAATTAGTGACATTGTGTTGTTGTCAACTCACACTCCTTTATCTCCTGCTCTTCTCCATCCCACGCAGATCCATACAAATCAATTGTCTTTTCCAAACATGCAATAACCACTGAGAAATAAAATTAAGAAAGTACTAGAAAAGCTGATTATGAGACTGATCCTCCTACCCCACCCCTGGTTTTCTCCCCTCCAGCAAGCCATTTGAGGTAGGTAAGTGAAGTGGTATAAGATGATCAAGTTGCAACTGCCATTCCTGGCAAACATCCATCTCTATGCTGGAAGAAGTTTGAGGTTTAAACTAAAATGCTATCACAAAAGGCTCCTTGGCACCTGTCAATATCTGCACCTTGGATGGAAAGCTACCACTGAGGGCAGTACGTCCAACATACAGAACCTGCCACAAAATGAAGTTCTTCATAAGAAAGCTCATCTCGGCCTTCAGCACTAACAATAACGAGGAGACAAGATGAGACCATCAGTCTCAATTGCTTAGACAAAGTTTTCCTCCCATATTATTCTATCTGTCATGTACCCTTCAGGTTCTAAAGGACTCCTTGTCTCATACATCATTTCCTACAAAGGTTGAAAGCCCCCAGAGGGGTTCCTTCCCGCCCACTGAGCCACCCTTGATGTCTGAGTACCTTCAGCCACAGTGACAGGGGCAACTCCCTGCTACAAGGGAGATGGATATCTGCATACCAATTAAATCTCTGAGCACTGAAGAGTTGGGGGGGAGGAGAAAGAAAAAAAAACAACACTAAACTGCAAGTAAATCTGAGCAATACTCTCTAATGAATGCCTTAGGCCCTGATTCACCAAGCACTTAAGAAGGTAGTTAACTTTAAGCACATGTCACTGAAGCCAAAAGGAAGGGTCTGAAAGGCAAACTAGACTAGCACAATTGAATACCCTTTGGGCTAATTAATCAGCCACAAAATGAATGAGGAGTTTGAATGCTCAACTTTTTTTTGTTCCTGCAGTTTCTCCAGATTACACTATTTTAATGTTACTTTAACGTAGTAATATATTTACCGGTAATTGTTTTGGGCTTCATCCTGCAAGCTGCTAAATACTCTGGCCCCAGTCCAGCATGTTTAATTTTACACAAATGAGGAATGCCATTGAAGGTGACATGCTATATGCAACACTTTGCAGGATCAAGTCCTACATGCAGCACAAGCTAATAGTTCTTTATAATTTATTTAGTACGGTAGTAATCTCTACTCAAGCAGGATTGGGGATCCATTGTGCTAAGTGCTGTATACGCACATGCACAATCCAGTCCTTGTCCTGAAGATTTCATACTTTGAAAAAAGCAAAAACAGAGTATGCCAGGCTACTACACACCAGGCTAAGGAAGGGCATGTGGTGCATGAGACACATTTCTTCTTCTTTTTTTTTTAATAGGCTTAATTTCTATTCATTATTTTATTTTCATTATGGGACAGAGTCTGAGGAGGGGCAGGAGGAGGGAAGTAAACAGAAGCAGGCAAGTGGGAAAAGATGTGGAAGAGGGTCATTAAAGAAAGGAAGGCTGAGGCCAGCAGAGGGGCTGTCACTCATATGTGCAGGTGGGGTTTGAAGCAAACACAATAAAGAGATCAGACTCTGCCCCAGCTCCCACTGAACTCAGTGACAAAACTCTCCTTGACATCATTAAGACAGGACTGAGTCCAAAGAAAAGGCTTAGAGTTCATGTTCGGAAAAGCATGCTCTTGACATCACTGATCAGGGACTAGAGAAGTGGGGAAGGTCCCCAATGAGTCCCTCCCTGCCCACTGCTGCTGGGGAACTCTCTGGTGCCTCAAGGGCAGTGGTTTTCAAGCACAGGGTCGGGACCCAGTACTGGGTCGCAGACTCTCCGATATGGGGCCGCGGCGCCCCCTGCTGCCGCCGCCAGAAGACTAGAATACATTGCTCAATGATGTAATTGTTGGGTCGTGGGCAAAAATGATTTTTTTTTCAACAGGGTCCCAAGAAAAAAAGTTTGAAAACCACTGCTCTAGAGTCTGGCTCCTTTTGTTAAGGACAACTCTGGGAATGTACAGTGAAGAAATAAACAGCAGCACAAGGCTGCATAAACATTTCTTGACTGAGGTTTGGTGTAAAAGTCGTTCCCGTGGGCCCAACACCACCAAGTGCAGAGTATTCTCAACTCCCATTGACTTCAAAAAGTTATGCATGCTTAGCACTTTCCATGTTTAGGGTGTGAGGAAAGAAGCTGGCATTTGTCATCAGCTGTGAATCTTCTTTTTAGGATTTGCAGCACAGCTAAACCGCACAGTTAGCTGAAGCATCATTAAGGCTGTACACAAACCCATAAAAGGAAATAAATTTAGAGCAGCAACATAAAGTCCCAGCTGACAGTACATCTTTATCTCATCCAGTTATATATGTTAAAAAAAAAAGAAAAAAAAGAAACCAACAAGTGACAATGCTCTGAGTGTAAGCCTCAATACCAGCATGGATTTTTAGATTAACTCTGAATTTCCTTGCTTGCATTGGTTTAAGATCCCTATTGTTACCTTGTTGCTTTTCTAATTGTAGATATTAAAAAATCTTTTCTCTTTCAAAGTCCTTAAAGTCTGTTATATAAATATGTAATTATGGCCTCTTTCAACTGGGTATAATTTACTGGATAGTTTATAACAGCTGCACTGGAGCTATTACAGTTTATCATTTAAAAGCCTAATTAGGGGCTTCTTAATTAGTAGATCCTTCAGTCACTAGATTGGAAAAGATCCTTGGCAGCCATTGCATACAAAAAATCTGCATGAAATGTTTACCTGAAAACAGGATATATCCAAATCCACTATCATTGAAGGCCTCCAAAAACAGATCCATTGCCTTTGTGGATGGACCCATTGTAAATGCAAATCCCAGCATTGAAGCCTGTAAGACAATGTATACACACTGTTTGCCTATTCAAGCTCTACATGCTCTTGCACGAATGTTGCGAAAATTGCATGCACATTTTTGGAGCCCATTTGAAAATTCAGACCTGCACAATGGTGTAATTTTGATGCTGGGGAACTGACAGGAGGGTCTATAAGATACAGAGGCTGCACCTAACAGGGTGGGTTTCCTACAGTAGGAAGGGAGGAGGCGGGACAGAGAATCTTCTGCACATGATCAACAAAGCCTCTTACTCTCCCGCCACAGATTTTATTAGGCGTGATCTGCTGAGGTCTGTGTGGCCAAAGTCTGGTAGGCCTGATCAAGAGAGAGGGTCCTGTTTATCTCCCAGTGAGCCAGGCTATTTGGAAGAGCGAGGCCATGTCCTATTTTGATCCCTTTAGGTCTCCCTCTTCTGCTTCTCGCAGTGGGGGCTTCTTCGGTAGTTTCCCCAGCCACTGCTCTCTCTGTTAGTGCTGTCTCCATCTCTGAGATGGTAAATACTGCTTCCAATGAAGTGGGGCATCTTCCTTCCTCTCAGCAGCAAATACAACCCCCACCTGCCTGCCACGATAGTTTTAATAATTCGTGGAGATGTCAAGAGAATGAACTATTACATGAGGGCGGTGGGGGAGGGGGTATGTCTATCAAGGAAGCCCTCCAGGTGGCCTTGAAATGCCAGAAACAGCTTTCTTGGATGAAACCTAAGAGTCCCAAGTTCATTTCTAACAACTAGACTATTCCCCCCCGAAAGGGTGATGCCAGGGTTGACTGGCCCAACATTTGTCTACCACTAAAACATTTTCTTTCCTCATATCCCCCTCAATTTCTTCAGTCTTAACATCAGGTGATGACATTTGCAAACCTAAGGCTCAGGGTTTGTTGGGGTTACAGATACTGATGTGAGACCGAGCTGCGCTCATAATTCAGCACACATTTGCCCCACTTCCATGCCAGCTCCCGAAAAAGGATGTCAGTCAGCCAGCAGAAAGGCAGTGCAACCTGTACACGTGTTCTTGCATCACAGCATATGCAGAGCCACAATCTCACATCTGCTGAGTGGCTGGCATTCATCAGCTGAGATGTTAGTTGCTGCCCTGGGCAATGGACTCAACTCTTTATCTCACTCCTAACCCAGATGGGGTACAGAAAACCCTGCTTCATCCCTGAAGGAGGAAGTGCCATGCATTACTGCCTAGCAACCTTTCTAACGAACTCAGGCCTTGGAAAAGCCCTAAGGGCAGTGAGAAAGGAAAGGAGGGAAGGACTTCTAGCTCTCCACTTGGCAGACTGATACTTTTTTGTAAGATATCCATCTGATATCCCCTGTATATTACAGGGTTTCAAATTTGGGGCCCGTCGGCCTTAACAGCATTGTTTTAAATGATAGTGAGACACTATAATGAGTTTCTGTTTACTTCAGGATAATATAAATTAGCTACTGAAAATCTGTATCATTAATGCTATTGCTTTCCACTGGTAGATGGCTGCGATAATGGATTGGCTTCTCCACATCAGCCCACTGGACACAATTTATACAGTGTTGATCAATAATCTTATCCGGGTTACTTATAAGGATGTCAGATGTAAGTATCTCTCTCATGCAGAGGTTTAGGGACCAGATATTTTTGCAAAATTTAGGTCAAGCATTAAATTATCATGGATGAATTATTATTATAGTCCAAGGCAGTATAACTAGATCAATACACACATTTACATGGATGATTTAAATGGAGAATGTTAAATAGTTTTATTATACATACATATTATTTTCTGGGTCGTTTGTTTAAAAAGATTTCAGCCTAAGATTTTACATATTAGGCTGTTTAATTAGAGCTGCCAAACCTGAAGCCACAAGCAGCCCACAGATCTCTGGGTGCCATTGTATCAGAGACATCTTGACATAACAGTGAGATGGTCAAAGACTTGTCTACACATAACAATTGTGACAATATCCAGAGGGGTAGCCGTGTTAGTCTGTGTACAGCAAAAACAATGAGAGTCCTGTGGCACCTTAAAGACTAACAATTTCTTTGGGCATAAGCTTTCGTGGGCATCTGACAAAGTGGGTTGGAGCCCATGAAAGCTAATGCCCAAAGAATTTTGTTAGTCTTTAAGGTGTCACAGGACTCTCATTGTTTTTGCACAACAATCATATCACTTTAGCTCTTCTGATATAGGTGAACCCTCATAGTGTAGATGCAGTTATATCAGTACAAAGGTGCTTATAGGGAAACCTTATAAGGTGACTAAAGGGGAATTGAGACACAGAAGGTATCCAAGGCAATCCATGGCAAAACCTAAAATTTAATCCAATTCTGAGCCCTAGTCCAGTGCCTTTATCTCAAGATCATCCTTTATGGAAGAACACACAAAGCACTGGTCTAAAGATAGGGTGCCAAACATCTTGGGTCCTGTACACTTGGGTTCAATTAGTACAGGGGACCTCACTTTCATTTGAACTAGCTGCAATATCAGCTATTCATGTGAATTCCATAGAGTCTTAACAAAATAGTCCCTTTTACAGACATAGGTCGTTCTCCTGCAGCATGTAACAGGAGTCCAGGAGGTCTGGTGGGAGCAGTTACTTGTCCACTTGGTATACATTGCCAAATCAGGGCCCAAGTAGTATGTTTGTTTGGTGGCACACAAGGAGAGCTGTAATTTAACAGATTATATCCTGTATTATCTCCCATTGGCTTTTGTGACCCAATATCACGTATAAAATGAGATTGTTCCCTCATATAGCACGCTCTGCTTCACCCATCATTCTGCGCTGAATGGATCAGTTATGGAACAAGTCCCAGTTAGCCCTCTTTTAGGAGGCTGTGGTGGCCATCCTGACCAAACAGAACCAGAGTCCCATAATGCTTTATATCTAAGCCAAAGGTGAAATAGACAACTACTGCTTGTGAAGCTACAGTTATATGTAATGCTGATGCAGAAGTGATAGTTTAACTATACAAAGAATGGAATTGTACTAAGAACTGGGACACCAGCTCTCCCAAACAGATGTAGTCACCAAAAATAGGTAAATTGCTTTACTGTTCTAACAAGTTTGATTCGATAAAGTGCATTGTGCAAAAGGTAGTGGTGAACAAGCAGGATGTACCATGTATTTTCAGTGCTTTGTATTCATGCTAAGTTGTATAACTATGAATTGTATTCATTTTCCCAGAATGTTTATTTAAATAAAGTTGTTTAAATGATGGGAAGTGTGACTGTAACTTTAGTGTAGGGTGCAGAAATTACCCTACAGGATAAAAAAGATTGTCTTATTGATACTTCACCAACATGCATTCTGGAACAAGGAACAGCTAGTGCAGGACTCAAGGCTTTGCTCACTAATGGTGTGCTATGTTCAAGACAAGATAGGAAAGTCGTAAGAACTGGTGTGTAAATCTTGGGTAATGAGTGGAGTGTTCTGTCAACCATAAACAAGTATGATATGAGTAGCGTTTTAGCTAATACTTTGGGACAGACTGAACACTGCACAATTGTCTTCTAGATTGGTAGGTTATGTATTGACCTTTCTATATTGTGGCTGATCTATCTTTGTTAAATAAACTGCTTCAGGCTGGGTTGTCTGACATCTTATCAATAAAATAATTGAACCCTAATACCAAAGACTACAAAAAAGCGAAGGGTGATGGGGAGCTGCCACAGAGAAACATAGTAGGAAAAAGTCCTAGGATGAAGAAAAAAAAATTAAAACGGTGTTGATGAGTTAAAATTGAAAAATCAATCCAACCAAAACTGGCTGCTGAAGCATATTAATTTCATGATCTTGCATACTCTGTTGCCATGCTGGCTCATCACAGCTGTTCATGGAACACCCTCATTGCAGTGGAAAATGGATCTTCAGAATACCTGGCCTTATTAGTATGGCATCTTGAGAAGGTGTCTTAAGCAAGCTGGAAGAGGGCTGCACTACCACTCCAAAAGGCTCTTAGGAGAAGAGCTCATTTCCAGTATTACTTCAGCTCCCTGCCAGCTCTGCACATTGTGAAGATGATGTAGAATAAGGTTGGTTGTGGATGGGAGAGGGAGTTTTTCCATCGTTAGGGCAAGCAGAGCCAGTTTCAGTTTCAGTTTGAATCGTCAGTGTAAAGAGCCCAGCCAATAGATAAATAAATCTGTTAGTCTTTAAAAGTGCCACAGAACTCTGTTGTCTTTCTACAATAGACTAACACGGCTACCCCTGTGGAATTAGAAAAAAAAAGTTTTGTTTCTTACACCATCTTCTACTTGTCTTTTGTTGCCAAGATAGTCACTTTCATCCCATCCTCCTCGCCAGTTGTTATGTTGGGTCCTTGTATCCAAAATGATGTTAGAAACAAACACACAACAAGGAGTCCAAGATGTGTGGCTTTATTAAGAACTAAAACCAACCAAACCGGTTTTACCTAACATCCTAATGGTCTAGTTATATTACTATGGCAACCCACCTTAATGGTCTACATCTATTACTATGGCAACCCCATATACAACATTGCCTATAGGCCCCTTCATCCTTAGGAGCTTGAGTGATCCAAGGAGTTGTGGATGTATATAGCTGGAACGGCCCCAAAAAACAAATAAGAAAGAGACTGATCATTCTCACAAAACAACAGATCCTTTTTCTTTTGTTATTCATCATGATTGCATGGCTCCTCAAATACATTTTTGTATATTCCATTTCCATTCTGCTCCCATTTTCTTTTTTGATAAGTGAGAACACACCAGAGCAACTTAGTGTGTTCTTTCAAAGCTTCATTATTTCATTAACTTGGTTCCACTTCCATTACTCTACCTCCTGCCTATGTTCACACTCAAATTCGTTGACTGAAGGTATGAACACTGAATCTCTTTCATAAAGCAAGCGGCCAAACATTTTACAAAACATGACACAACTAACACTTGCATGAAAAAGAAAAGAGTGCATAAATGTATTCCGATAGACATAAGCCAAACTTGTTACAGTATGTACAAATTGTATTTTGCACGTTTGGGATCTTTTTTAGAACGAGGACTTCTGCATTAATTTAAACATAATTTGGCCGTTTATATTTCATGAAGATTATCACTGCACAAGATTTTCATGTACTTTTAAAAAATGCTGATAGTGTCTTAGAAAAGGAAAGGCATGGTATAAGCACAGGATCAAGAGCCAGGGACTTGTGGGTTTTACTTCTGTTTCTGATATTGACTCCTTTTTGGCTTTGGGCAAGTCAGTTAGGACTACATTTTTTTAAAAAGTTCTCACCAATTTTGGTTGCCTCCGTTGTTGGGTGCCCAACCTGAGTCAATTCACACATCCTCAAGATGGACACTCAAAATTAGTGGACACTTTTGAAAATTTAGGCCTTACCCACTCTATGTCTCAGATTTTAATCTGTAAAATGAGAGCAATAGCACTTGTTACTAACACCAACTATCTCACAGGAATGGGATGGGGAATAATTTTCATACAGCATTTTGAAGATGCAATGTGGCACATAAGTGCTAGATTATAACCACCTCAGGTCAGGGCCTTTCTCTCTCTATGTGTCTGTAATACACCATACGCCCCTATAATGCAATGTAAAGAATTATTAGATGTAGGAAAGGAATATTTAACCATAGTATCAAAAATTGCCCATTGAACAGCACTGCATTTTGAAATCTATCTGCTGAGATGCTATAGTCTCATTTTACTTTATTATCCTAATTTTACTCAGACCATTTGGACAATTCAATTCCGCTGCTCTTTATTCAGCAATGAGATGCTAGAAAGAACAGTAAATGCAGAAGTTAATGGTAACAAAAATGAAAGCTAAAGGCTACACAAAGAGAAGCAAATTCCTAAATGAAAAACTGAGTATATTTCTACTGTCTTGATTTCCTCATTGTAAGGGAAAATTAGCATCTTTAAGTACTTTGATCAGCCCATACATAAACAGTTTATAATGGCATGAAACATAATGCAGCAGTAGTGGAAATGAACAAGTAGAGAAATATTTAAACTGCTGCCAGAACTATAGTTTTTCAAGTCTCTTGGGGCCAAACTGATCTTTGGACTAAGAGCACATGAACCAATGGAGGCAAAACAGAGATTAATTGGGTTCTCAATCTGTAGCAGTTCTAGAAAGTTCCAATATTATAGCGAGATGTCAAAATTCAGGGAGAAGTCACATTTTTATTGGTTTAGATCTTGGTCCTTATAAGATTCCGGTTCAGGCTAACACGAGACAGCCCAAAAGAGAATTCTAATACAAACTGATGAAAAATTTGTTTGGATTTGAATTGTTCAGCTAAGGAAGAACACAGAGAATGTTTGGTGCCAATTTCAGATGCTTTATTGCTTTCATTTTAGCTTTAAATAGTCATTTTATACCTGAAACATATTGTATTAACACAAAGAGTACAGCTTGGGCTTCTGGGGGTTTTGGGGGTAAGGGGGTTATTGGGTTTGGTTTATTTTTTAAATGGCTAAAATAGAGTAGGTGAAAAAACAGTTACTATCTTAGTGCACTAACTACTTTTCTGCATACAAGGAGACAGCCAGGCATAGTGCGGTCTGTTCCCAACTCTGTTTCTTACTAGCAGCTTCTTTTTGGGTATATCCTTCAATCTTTCTGTGTCTCGTTTTCATCTTTTAGTACACTGGAGATATAATTTTTATTGGCTATTATTACCACCTAGTCAGACAATGAGTTCAGGAGAATTCTCAGTATCAGGATAGGCTGAGGGTACGCAACTATTACACATAAACCTGAGCACCAAATGAAGACACTACCATTTTTTTTGAAAGTACACAACTAAGTAAGACACTTGTTAGTTTTCTCCTGAATTCATCTAGTTAATAGGATTTTTGGTTGTGCATCAGATATAATAGATCATCCCACAAAAAAGTTTCGAAAACACTCAGGGTGAAGTCACTGGCAAAATTTTCATTTCAGTGTGGCCAGTATTTCACCCTTAACAATCCTAAAGAAAGAAATTGGCCTGGAGGAACACTAATGCCAAAATCAGGGCCTCCTTGTTTCTCCATGGCTCACAAAACATACTCTAGACCAGAACAGTCATTTTTATTGTTCCTTAAAGCACTGAAATCCAACATCTTCCTTTATTTTCCACAAATCATTCTTTTGTCCTGTCTCTACAATCAGCTCCTAGACTTTATACCAAGACATGGCAGAAATACTCCACCACCACCACTGGAGACAACATAGACAATCTCAGTCCTGGACAGAAACACCCATTCAAAACACTGCAGGCACTCAGGAACTTCCCGGTTTATTTTAGTATCTTACTCTATAAAGCTGTGCAGCTACCGGATATTTATGGATGCTACACCGGTTGTGTACATACACCTCAATATAACAATGCACCTCCACGGATCCACAAATCTAAAGGCACCCATTTACATACTTATCCATCTCTAATGTAAAACAATAAACCAGTATCTGGATATACATGGGCAAATAATATCACTGTACCAAATATATGCTGTACTACCTATTATTTTTGGTGACAGCAGATCTTTAACAACTCCACAGCTATTTTTTGCATTGTTGTAACACCTAAGCATCCCTATCATGGATCAGAGCTTCACTGTGCTAGGCACCGTACAGACAGCAAACATACCTACAACCCACTTATGATATTGATTTCTGTAGCTTCATCTGTATTTCTTGCCATGTGCACTAAAATTCTGCGATGCATATTTAACTGCACATCCAGCTGAAAATATACGTTTCAAACACAAACAAATGGTTAAATATTCATCACATACTTACGATAACAACCACTAAGTCATCAAATGTTAAAATGCATTTACAGGACTGCAGTACAAGTTTTCAACACAAAGACACACCAATTGTGATACCGTAATCAGCAGAGCAAAGGAGCTCCTGGTTCACTGATTCCTTACCCTTTCAGAAAACAGCATAGTATCAACTAAGTGTTACTCTAAGGAACATGGAAGTACATTCAGCCCCCTAGTGTGGGATCTGTTGCCAGCAAAGTGTTATTGGCACTGTAATGGGGTACACTCACCTCTTAAGAGTGCCCCCCGGTCAGCATGCCTGCAGTTTTCTCAACTTCCTCTGCTCACAGAGGCTATGTCTACACTTGTTAATTTAGGTCGACTTAGCATGTCCACACTTAATTTTAAGTTGACTTAAAGGGGACCCTACAAATTCGACCTAAAGCGTCCACACTGGACGCCTAGGTCAACTTGTAGGGGCTAGGTGGACCTGGGACAGGTCCACGGTGGCAGGGGGGGCACCCCTTGCCAAGTGCCAGGGGGCTTAGGCTTTGCCCCATTGTACCTTGGCACAACGGGGCAAAAGGGAACAGGGACCCAGAGCCCTGCCCTTTGGGGGGTCACGCCGGGCTGTGGCTGTGCCAGCCACCCTGGCATGGAGGGCAGTGGGGAAGCCCCGGAGTCCCCTAAGTTGACTTAAAGTCAACTTAGGGCTACTCCATGTCTACACTGGCTAAGCCGACTTTCTAAAGTCGAGTTAGCCAGCAAAGTCGACTTTAAACTAGGTTTTACAAAGTCAACTTAATTTTTCCTTAAGCAGCTGCTTAAGTCAACTTAAGGAAAGTGTAGTGTAGACACAGAGTAAATTAAGTCGACTTAAGCAAGCTTAAGTCGACTTAATTTACAAGTGTAGACGCACCCAGAGACCCCTGTGGGCCACTCTTTAGAGACCGCTCTCCAGCCGAGTCACAAACAGTCCATGTGCGACACAAGAGAAACCCCCCTCCTGGTTACACAACCCAACTGAGCCTATTTTAGTGTAATCAATAGTGTCCTGGAGCCCTCCCCTGGACTCGGTCCTAAGCCAATACATCTAACAGGGCCCATCCCAGTGCCCTCCGTCGGAGTCTGGCTAGCTTGCAAAGGTTCCTGTTCTGAGACAGAGCAGCACCTCCAAGAGATTCCTTCCTGGAGGCTCTTCCCTGGCCTTTAGCTCTCTGACTTCAGCTGGGTCAGACTAGCCTCAGTTCAGCCCCTTCTTGGGGTGTATCAGAGTCCAACAGCTAGCCGCTTCCTTTGGCTTCTCTCAACACCCTTTCTCAAGGCTTAGCCACTTCTCCAGTGACTGTTGGGGGAGGTGTGGGGACGGACACCCAGGCCCAGTCACTACTCAGGATTCTGACATAGGGCCTTCTAAGTAAGAGCCACAAGTCACATCCCTCTAACTAACTACATTTCCCTGGACCACTTCCCACAGCCCTTATCTTTCTACAAGTCCCAGCAGCCAGCTAGGAGCACCTTTCTTGCTGCCCTAGTCTAGGGTTACCAGACATTGGGTAAAAGGAGGACGTGTCCTCCTTTTTACCTTCATGTCCTCCATCCGACAGTTAATGTGCTACCTAAGAATATTTCTGTTGTTCAATTTGTTCTCCATTTTTTTCATGCTGCCATGCATTCATTAATCATTACCCATTTTCCATGACATAATATGGTAATGACAGTTATATTAATACTACATTTTCTCCATGTCCTCCTTTTCATACTTCTCTGTCCTCCTTTTCATGCTTTGGTCTCTGGTAACCCTACCCCAGTCTATACTCCTCTGGCAGCCCTTTTTAAACAAGTCTGCTGGGCCCTGACTGGCTGTCCCATGCAGTCTCTTTCCTGATTGGCTGCATCACACACAGCCTCTCTAGGCAGCTTGGATGATCACCTCCACTGCCCTTTTCTGGCGGAGGGTGTGGCAGGGCCTCAGACCCTAGTCCACCCAGTCATGGGCACTATTCAGAAAACTGGTTATAATAGAAATGTTTTCGTCTTAGCTGAACTTGATGTGTGACATGGAGCCAAGAGCAGTTGAATATCCTCAGACTAGAACTCCCATGTTACAGCTCTTATATGCTATATCTTGTGCTATGTGGAGGAGATTCATGGTAATAAAGCTAATTTTTTTTAAATCCAGTAGTTTTAGTACTGGAATATATATTTACCTACACTAAAAACTGCTATAAATGTACACCTAATATTTCTAGCATAACCTGAACTGCCTAATAATTCAGGCTGCAAATGTACATTATATAAATTAACTACTGTATCATTATCATTTGACACATTTACAGTATGTCAGCTTCCCTTCTAAAAATAATATACTATTAATAGCAACTTTAGATAACAAGCAGCATAGGAGGAATTGCTAGCAGATCCCTTTCCTGAACAATGTGTTAACACATCCACAGAATCACCAAGACAGCAGAATCAATTTACAAAGTTTTTGTCAGTAACTTCCCTCCTCCATGTACCTCTTTGATGATTTAAGGTTTAATCCACTAGCGTAGCAAGGGTGGCCGCAGCCCAGGGGCCAAGCGCACATTTGGGCTCCCCCTGAATGCCCCATGCCACCCCACACCTTCCATTGGTGTCAATTGGAGTAGCCCATTTTACTTCAGTGGCACTAATTTACACCAGTCAAGAATCTGGCCCATTTTGTTTATTGTCCTGGAATGGATCCAAGCCACTACTACACAAGCAGGCACAAGCTGTTCTGATTAGTACGAATACCTCTGCTTGGAGAAAAGAGCCATTAAAAAGTGAGCTGACATTAAACTGTCTGTTTGCCGAGGTGTAAAAATGGCTTGCAGTTTGTGTATTTCGTTCTTAATTATGGAGCCTGAAGAGGCTGATGCTGGTGGGGAGCAGGAATTTGTGCTCCTAACTGCAGCAGGGATCTAAAAAAGAGTCTCGGAAAAGGAAGTGAATACTGACAAAATCCATCCATTATACCTTCATTCACAGTTGTCTTTTTCACAGAATTCTCATAGAGATCAGACTCTTGAACTCATATTAATGTCCAAGTGTTAATTACATACCTCTGTCGAGAGGTAGGCAGTCATGGAGAACTGAGAAAATGTTGGAGATAGCATTTGAATTCTTGCTAAAGGCTGATAACAATCAAGACACAAATGAGTGGAGCACAGGAGATCAGCCTGGTGCAATATACAATAAACTAGATGAATAATCTGCTTCTGATTCAGTTTTGACATGATTAGGAAAGGGTAGCTGCATAGCCAGAGATTGATATTGATCACTTTGGAGATGTTTCATGCTTTGTAAGTTTTTCCCTGACCAGAATGCCCCATAATTCAAAAGCACTAATTTCCCGGACTGAAAGGGGGGTGGTTCTGCCATTGAACTGCAATAAGAAGTCTGGATATAATGAGTACACAGATATAATTCTAGCAGTCTAACTGGCTAATTATTGTATAGTGCATTAACTGTCTAAATATATCTTATTGCTTGCGGTGCTTTGTAGCTATGTTGATCCCAGGATATTAGAGAGACAAGGTGGATGAGGTAGTATCTTTTATTGGACCAACTTCTGTTGGTGAGAGAGAGAAACTTTCAAGAAGATCTGCAGAAGAACTCTATGTAAGCTTAAAAATGTCTCTCTCTCACCAACAGAAGTTAATCCAATAAAGGGTACTACCTCACCCAACTTGTCTCTCTAAAAACACCCTGTCCCTACCAGCTGTAACATCCTAATAAATGATTTTTAAAAAAAAAATCAATACAACTTCTTGTTTTCATTTTTACTAACAGCCTCCCTGAGCAATATTTAGTGGGGATTAATGATTGACTGGGTTTAAAGGCCCTCAGCAGAAACGTGAGCTATGAATCTCTCACAGTGTGTCATTCAGTAATTTCTGCATTTCAAGGGTCCAATCCTGTAAAGTGCTGATTGGCACTTATGAGTTTTGTTAGGGTCCAGGAATTTTATGGGCACTTTACATTTCACAGGAGAAATTTTGCATCTTGGAGGATCAAGCTATGTATGAACTATACAACAAAGTCAATTTACAGCTGATTCAAGTTGTGCATCCCTAAATTGTGATGGGCTTTATATTACTTAAAAATAAACCTTTGGCTTGTAAATCTGCAGCTCAAAAGTTTCAGAATGAGGTAAATTCTGTCTATTGTCAGCGCTTTTCATTATGACCTTTCAGGCCTTGATCTCTCAGTCCATGTTTTCTGAGAGTGCTATTGCTTGCACAATACGATGTAATCTTCATCTTCCCTTGTAGTCTTTACTGAAGAAGCTCCTTCACCTCCTGTCTCCTAACAGCAGTGCATGCCAGGTCATCTTGGATGATATTTTCTCAGCTTGCTGAATACTTTAATACTCTGAAAGTTCATAAAAATTGGTTCAAATTCTCTGACAAGAAAATTATCTTCTCTTTTTCCTTAAAGGAAATCTTTTTTTTTTTTTTTTTTGTGGGTGGAATGTAGGAGCTCACAGTGCATGCATTACTGCAAGGAAGAGAAAAAAAAGCAATAACCAAAACCAGAATAACAATTTTTGTAGATGAACCAAAGTCAAAGTCCCAAGTACTGCAAAGCAAGCTGGACCTGCAGTGTGTGGCAAGACTTGCTGGGTTTTGTGATGTTCCAGTGGTGCAGATTGACAATTTTGAAGCAGTTTCATAGATGTTCAAATTGGACTGATGTTCAGATTGGTTTACATCCATACAGCAGCAGCTGTGTTATGTCATATCAGATTCAACAGAATTTACACTGTTCCTGCCTTTTGAGTTTTCATTGTGTTTCAGGTTTATGTATGGAGAACGTTTAACTGTACTGACGACGCCAGAGGGGAACTTGAGGGTTGGGTGGAAGGCATTGGGATTTTTGGTATTGGTGAAGGTGAAAAGGGCAGGTTAGGGCAGTGGGATAAGTACAGAATCTAGCTGTTCTAAAATGATCAATGGTGATATAGTTAACGATCTTTCTGCCTCAAAGAGTTAACACCTCATTAAAAAGAGTGAGGTGGCTCTCAGCGTTCAGAACTCTTCTTTCCCCCAGACTGCCTGCAGACTCAGGCTTATTTTACACTTGGAAGTTATGTTGGACTACTCACACCCATGACCAATATAATTATACTGACAGCACCCCCTTTCTAAATGCAACTGCATCAATGGAAGAGCACTTTGTCAATGCAGCTAGCATCAGTCAGGGAGAGGGTGTTTCTACAACAACAGAAAAACTCCTTTCAGCATAGGGCAAACAATATCGACATTTCAATAGCTATGGCAGTATAGTCTTCATAGTGTAGATATACCCTCAGAAAAACAACCATATATTGGCTTGATGTTTGTAAGGTTTTCTTTGTAACTGTTATGGCTAGAAAAAAGATGTATTTAATGAAACGTGTGCTAGACCTACACTTTGGACTCTGTGCTGGCATAGCCCCTACTGTAAATGCAGCTTACACCAACAGAAGAAGTTTCTTCTGACACTGTAGGAAAACCACCTCCTTGAATATCATTAATTTTATTGACAGAACCACATTTCCATCAGCATAATTGTGTCTATAATGGGGGTGGGAGTTTCAGCATCACTATGTGGGTGTGTTTTCACACCTTTGACTGACATAGCTATTCCAATATGACATTTAGTGTAGACCAAGCCTCGGACTCTGAAGCAGACCTCTACAACACGGAGAGAATTTTTTGGTAAATTCTGTGACTGCAGAATACATGAGCACTAGCCCATACCTCTGTTCATCTGGGTACTCAATGGCCCTGATCACCTGGGTCTCTGAACACCCATCCCATATGTTTATAAATGCTTTCTCTCTGTATGAGCAATGGAAAAGGAGGAGACGGGAAATATATCCCTCTGTCAAAAACAAATTTAAAAGCATTTTTGTAAGGACGAGGGGAGGCAAAGAGATGGAATTACTAGAAGTCTCTCTGCATTATATTGAAATAAAACAGGGAATCACCTGGGGAAAAAGATTATAAATTTTACCCAAAGCTCAAGATATTTCCCTTGCCAACTGATCATATACTGTATAGACTGTGGCTTAACTAAGATTTCAATCTGGGTGATCTGAGAACCACAGGGAAGTTCCTAAATTGAAGGATTTCATTTCTGAGTGACCAAGGCTGATAGCATAGCCAGCACCATGGCCATCCTTTCTAATTTTAGGGACCTTTTCTATAAAGTTCCACTCCAGAAACCAAGCATGAACAGATAGGAATGAAAACTCTGACAGATAAGATATTACAAGAGACTCTCAGAATCTCAGCTGGAGAATGAAACAACACTCTGGATACTGTCATTGAAAACAATTATGAAAGAGCACGCCATTTTCTTAACTGAAGTACTATTAAATCTATGTGTCTGCAACACAACATATTTTTCCTCAAAAGATGCCAATTTCAAGCCATGACTATTGATCTCCATCTAACACTCAAAATTAAGTGCCCTGCAGAGGAAAAGTGGCACCAAATTTTTTGAGAACATCAAACAGTAAAAAGCCAATGGGGTCAAAGCAAGGTCAGAATTTGATGAGTAGGTTGTCATAAATTTAATCCATTTTGTCTAACATAACGTATAGAGTCAATATTGGTTTTTTCTTCAGCTTTTTTTTTTTTTAAACTAGCTTCTCTCAAAAGCATCACAGAACCAGACATCAACCTTTTCATGAATGTTTTTCCATGACTGGAGAACAGATTAAATGGACTGAAATGCAGGTGGTAATTATGCCTGTGTTTATTTCCTAATGAGTCAGAAGATGCTTTTTTTTTTTCTTTCTGCCACATCATTTCAGAATACAGTAAATCAGCTCGAGGAACCAAAATGACTGCTGTTAAAAAGCCCCCTTCTGCAATACGCCATAGCACCCATGTCACCTAACCATGTCAGCAATCCCACTGAATTTAATAGATAAATAATTACTATTACTACCAGTTGGTGAATGGTTGGTCTCAGAGTAAAATTTGCAAAAGCACTTAAAGTGACTTAGGCGTCTAGTCTCATGGACGGTTAATGGGAAATAAGGTCCAAAATCATTTCAGAAAATGGGATTTTGGCTTGCTTTTGAAAATTTTACCCTTAGTCCCACATCAAAACAAAAAATGTTTATATTGTGCTACAGCTATCCAGACAAAACCGACAAGCTCATAGACTCTAAGGCCAATATGATAATCTAGTCTGACCTTCTGCACAACGCAGGTCACAGAACTTCACCCACCCACTGTCCTGTAATAAACCTCTAACCTAAGACTGAGTTATTAAAGTCCTCAAATCATGGTTTAAAGACTTTATGATACAGAGAATCCACCAGCAATTGAGCCATTCCCCATGCTACAGATACAGGCAAAAAACCTCCAAGGAGCAGACCCTTAACCAAAGTGCACTTGTACAGGGCCCCTATCTCAGGAGTGCGGCTTGACTTTGCAACATTGCAAACTTGAGTGGTGCTATGACTCGCCTGATCAGGTCACACTCCACTCACTCCATTTTGATACGCTCCTCTCCCTTTCAGGAATAGGGAGGGTTGTGTATGTGACCTGTGTGTGTGTGACGAATGTTGCACTTTGGTGGCTGGCCCTATAAAGAGGACATGGACCTACTGTTTCCATCAGTTAAAGTAGTTCTCCTTTTGCTCAATTGTTAGAGACCCAAGTTTTTAGAGTTGAAGAATCAGGGTTTCATAATACTGGCTTATCAGGAATGTGCCATTTACATAGTAATAGTGACATACCGAGAACATGGTTCAAATCAATAAGTTGACAACTATAAAAATGCATATGATATATTATAAAGACTGATTTAGAACTATTAAAATGAAATGGATTACAAATTGGGCTAGCTGAACATTGTTGAACTGTTTTTTCTATGGAAAATTCGGTTTTCGATAAAGACTCCCCTTCCCCATGTTTTCTGCTTTCTGTTGAAAATTTTGACTTTGCTTTGAAAAATCAAAACACCTGAAAACCTAAATGTTTTCAAACAAAAAATTAAACATTTAATATGGAAAATGTTGTGTTATCTCCTGGGAGGTATAATTCAGGTGCCTCGTATACCCATTTTCCTCTCTGAGCTATACCACTCCACCTGGATTTCATCTCCTGTGATGTGCTACAGAAAGGGATTTCCCTGAAGAATGATAAGGGAGACCATGGTACATCGTGGAAGGCATAGTCTGATCAGGGAACCCAGCCCCACAGAGAAGAATGTGTGCATGAGGCAATCCATCTATAGCTCTCAGGGGCATGGTAGTGATATTTCTGACTTGAAGGGGGTTTTGTTTATCTATTAATGAACATTTTACAATTTTCCACATGGAAGTGGAAATAATTTCCAACCCACTCTAATTACAAATGTACTTTCCCCCCTTTTTCTTTTCCTTTTAAGATGTCACAAACAGATGTACATGACAGGCCATAATGATTCCAAGGTTATAGAAGAAACGCTTTTCCAAAAGTCAACGAGCATTTTTTTCAATGAAGCTGCAACAATCTATTATGTAGAAGAGCCAAAATCTGTCTGTCTTGCAGGGGATAACATTAAATTTTAAACTTTAGGTTTCATCCTTTGCTTGTAAACATCACAACAGGTGAGAAATCTTATTAAAACCTTCCAGGTTTCCCAGAAAAGTTTACCTTGTGCCAGCAAATTAAAGAACATATAATTAAAATACATATAATGGACTGGTTCCTGCTGCTATTTTGACCTACATGTCAAACACAGAAATCAAACTAGGGCAACTTCTTGACTAGAAAAGAGATAAATATAGGTAAATACAAGTTAGATATTAGAAATTAAAGAGTTCAGGTTTGGCTTATTCTTATACATTTACAAAATTCCAACAAATCTACAACTAAACCGTGAATTAGTTTGCTTTCTATTTCCCATAGGGTGATCATTCAGGGACATGATTTTTTTTTTTAAGTAAGAGCTTAAAATTATGCTCCTAAAATAGTGGCCTGGTTTTCAGAAATTCTGAGCAACCAGCAGCTGCTACTATTGAATTCAATGGGAAATTTTTTTTGGAAAGCTAGCCACCAATTTAGGAGTCAACTTCTTTTTTAAAATCTTGATCTAAGTGCTTTGTGATGTAAAGGGTCATAGATTAAATCTAAGCCCTTACTACAAATCTAAGAAGAATGACCTTTGGAGCGTGACATACGGCACACATTTCAGAGCCTAACACTTTAGGAAGAGTTTGAATCCAATCAAGTGCATCAGGCCTTCCCAAGAAGGCTTTTTGTTGTTTCTCTGTGTTTTTGTTTTTCCTTTTAGATAAAACAAAACGCTTCCTCTCCAACCCCATCTCTCTGAATTCTTGCATTTTGTCCAAATATACAGATTGATATTGCTTACGTATATTATATGTAATATAAATATCAGAGATCTATTATTACCGTCTACACAATGCTATATGTTTTCATCATGCTCACTCCCACACTGATTTCCGTATCAAGATACTTGCTCTTCTTAGTTCCTGCTAAATGATGGCTCCTCTCAGGAAGCTGGAGGCTGACTTGCTACTGTTTTGAGTAAGCAGCCTAAAGGTTATTTTACATGATACCTCTGACACTCACAATTAAATATTGATAGTTGCCACCAGTAAATCCAAGATAATATACCCTTTGTCCTGTACTGAATAAACAGTTTTTTAATGGGTCAAGTCATCACTGAGCAAACTCCCAGAGGGCTCTTGGGGTGGAGTGAGGACAACGCCATGAGATTCCCATCAGAGTTTCTTCCATCAAGATAAGAGTTTGCATCAGAACAAAGAGAGGGTGCCCCAAACACTGCAGATCTACCCCTGAAGTCTATTCAGACCATGGGATAGCCATCTGACATCAAGGTCACCACCCCCTTTGAGATCCTGAGCCTCCAAATGAGCACCTTGATCATTTCTGGCAGCATACCTCAGTGGATGCCCAGAGACCTCCCACAAAGGGGCGCTCTACAACAGAGTGGGAGATTGGTGAAGAGATCCAGGGTGGTAACACTTTCATCTATCTGTGAGCTAGACAGCCAGCAAGATGCTGGATCAGGGTGTGCTCAGCAGCACAGAATCCCTGTGGTATTTAGCGTTGCTGGTGTTCTCTAGTGATGGTCATTACACCCGCTGAGACATCAGCTGCCTCCTCTCCCTTTTCCCCCCCATATCTTTCACCACCATAGTGGAAAGATCAATGCTATCGGGCCTAATGAGAGCATCAATCTCACAAGAAGAAATTCTGTATTCCTGAGCACTAGAGCACTGTCAGGGGTACCATAATGAACCAGGGAAATTTACCACATGGAGTTTCACCAGAAAATACCTGGCACAGATATTTCAAGTGCCGTCTCATCAATGAAGTAATTTAAAACAAAAAACAAAAAAAACCCACCAGGTGCCTAACTTTAACCTCCTAAGCCCACAGTTAGAGTGGAAATTTCGAAAGCACCTGAGTTACTTCGGAGCACAAGTCCTATTGAAGTCAATGGAAGTTGTCGGTGCCTAGTGACTGCAGCGGACTTCAAGGGTTCTCGTCTGATCATGCCTTGTTATATGCTCTCTAGACCCTCACCAGCAAGGGCACAGCCTGGTAGCAGAGCAGCTGCAGATACTCAGCCCATCCTCCAGGAAATAAAAAAGGCAAAGCTCCCACTGGATCTCACCCTCTCCATTCTTCAATGAGGTGGGGGAGTATAGCACTACCAAGAAGGTCGGGACATCATCGTTTCTAAGTTTTCACACAAGGGAAATGAGACCGTATTTCTGTGTTGGCCCCTCTGCTCCATGTTTGGCCCTGCCCTCCAGGTCACTACGTCCACTGCTGTAGAGAGGGAACTAGCCAAGTCAGGTTTCAGGTTATACTGACCAGTCACCTCCACCTTGGAAAAGGGGCATGGATCCACACCCGTACTGCTCTGTTTCTCCATAGCTTCTGATGGCATTAGTTTTGGAAAGCTGCCATCCCACATTAGGTAAGTAGCTGAGGTTAAAGGGGATAGACTGCAGACGGCTCCAATCCTTTTTCCTTGGGCCAAACCCAGAATATTATCATGAACAACTACTTTTTAGAGCAGTCTCCTATGGAACCCTGTAGGAATCCAGCCTTTCTTCTACTCTGGTTAATGCCCCTGCTAGGGAAGACGGTAATGTGACAAGGCCTCAGATGTCAGCTATCTATGGGTGACACAACCCTCCACATCAAGCATGTCTTGTATCATTTCCCTAGCTCTCTAAATGACTTAGAAATATTAGTACCTTGAAGAAAAGCTACTGGAACAGGCTGATGGGACTAGGAATATGCTTCAGAGGGCTTCCCCTCCATCATAACAGGGGTCTCTATATGATCATTTGTCCTCAGATCAATCAGCCAGTTTGCTCTCTCCATATTGCTTCAAAATACCAGGGCTACAAAAAACTTCTGTCTTCCATCTTCACTCATCCTGCTGGACTCAGAGGTAGCTCCAGTGATCTATACCCACTCCTGATCTCCAGGCTGAATTACTCCATTGTACCTAGAAATGAAGACTAAGACATTCAGAAAGCTCTAATTGGTTCAGAATGCAGCAACTCGCCTCAGCAGTGAAACAGAGCCAGAGAGCACAGCACAGCACAGCAGAGCTCTTCTTCCTTCACTCCACCAATATGGGAAATACAGGCAACTTCAACAGCTAATCCTGATCTTCAAAGCCCTCTACAGGAGCAGCCAAACCTAGCTGAGGGATTGCCTCATGTCCATGATTATGACTGACTACTCAGCTGAATTTAGGAAGACACTCCTGGATAAGAGTGATGAGCACAGTACACGTCCCTAGATGGACAAATCTTTCAATTTTGAACCACATAAAAATAACCAATGACGCTAGACGGAATACAGTGCATATCATACAAAATCATCATTTTCTGCAATTGGCTTTATTGGTAAACCAGAAAACAAGCAGAGTCTAAGCTTTCTCCCCAAGTTTGTCTCTTCTGAGGATATTCCCTGGTAAACTTGTGCGTCTCAGACCCTACCTAGTTCAGCTTACCCAGAGCTAGATACTGCAACTGCTGCTCTTTCTATCCTGGCAGTAGCTAGCAAAAGCCAACTGGTAGTATGACTCATCAGTTATTAAACTACACCTTCCTGCAGGGTTCAAGAACCACACAACAAGAGGACTTCACAGAGGAACACTGCATCTTGTGCAGGAGCCTCTAACCCATGTATGATGGACATTAGCTGCATAGTTCTTGACACAATCTTAGATGGGGGCATGGCCAAGGTCTGCCTCTAAGTTGGGTGTAGATCCTACATTTTTGTAGTCAGATCTATGTTTCCCGGGGAAACACTGACTAAACTCAAGAAACAATATATAAGAGAATTTCCTAGCAATGACAAGGGGTTGAAAGAATGAGTCCAGACAGTTAATAATTGCTAGCAAATACTCCGCATAGAAGTCATAATAGCTATTCTAAGTTGCAAAATGCAGAACAGTATTTTTTTTAAATATACCTTTTAATGGGCTGCAAAGTTAAACACTGACTTGCACGTTACCATGGATATAATGTTGTGTTTATAGGACTAATCTTTCCTGGCAATTAAAGGCAGAACAGGAACCAATAGGAGAGCAGGATTTCATTTGGCATTCCATTAGATTTATGTTAACTTTCTTTTTTTAAATAAAAAGCCTTTTGATGTTACTGGATTTTCTGTGGTAGCAAAGTTCATCTCTCATTTGCAGTAAACACAAAATGCCTGATCCTGCAGCTCTTACTTATGTGACTGACAATTCATACAAGGGCTGTCGTAATCAGCCCCTAACTTTTCTACATATTTTGCCGTAGCTGACATTAAAAGCTTATTTTACAAGAAAGACATTTTAACTATATCTGATGTAGCATATGCCCACTCCGATCCAGAGAACTGAAAAAGACGCAGGCCTCATTTTTATTGAGCAAGTTAATATCACTTTACTTTGTCTAAGGAGAATTTAAATCTTTCAGCGTGTTTTTAGAAAGAGGAAAGTTTGTTAGCTGGTGGCCCACTTCTCACATCTTTATCCAGGCAAATCTCCCATTGGAGATGCCAAAGTCCATTCATATCAAGAGAATATGAATTGATTTTGAAATTAATTGCATTCAAAGAGTGAGGCTAATGAGTAAAAACCAAAGCCAGTTGTTAGACCAGTCAGACGTTATTTTTTAGAGCACCAAATCGAAGTATCTTTCTCAAACTCTAGATAAGCTCAAATCTAAGCCCAAACTTAGATAGTTAGGCCCATTTCTAATTACTTCAAAATTTCAATGGCAAACTTTCCTTGTGTGAGACCAGGATTTGAGCCTTGCTATCTTGTGAACATGCCCAAAGAAATTGCTTTTGATCCCAGCTCCAAACTAGTGGTGTTAGCAGAACTATATTACATTAAAATGGATAAACTGAACATAAGAGCAGCTGTTAACAAAAGAAATGTTTGTACTCTCAAATTAAGTTTCAGCTGCATTGCTAAACCTGGGGATTACCCTGCAAAAAGAGTCTTTCCAAATCCACACTGGATTTTTAACTATGTCTATATTGCCTCTTGTGTAGAGAGTTCAGTATTTGGCTAAGCATCATATACATTTCAGACAAATTTGACTTTGGCTTTTGCAGTGGGTGGTGAACACTAGACCTGCTTCCTGCACTGAAAGTTGCAACAGAATTAAAATCTGCTCACACTTACCAACATACCTTTACTACTCCTGCTGTATTTTGACTTCAGAAAAAAACTCATCTCTCTGGGCAATGGAAGCACAGACATTAAGGCGGTGTTTCTCCATTCCGTGGGATGTCTTCACACCTCTCCCACGCAGTGAACATGATATGACTCAGACAAACCTGTACTATACTTAGGGGACTGGTATTCTGTGTCTTACGCTGATGTTCACACAAGTACCTCGTACAGTTCCTTGAACAGTAAATTTCTAAATCAAGCACACAGTCAGCCCGTCTGTGATGGATCTCCCATCAGTACATAATTACAATAAAGGGGGCTGAGGAGGTAGTGTCTGAATCACGATTTTGATTAAAGATTTGAGCTAGGGCTGAGTTAAAGACTGAATCAGGGCTACAGTTTATCTTCACTTCAGAGATATGTAGTGACCTAGTATTGTGATATTTCAACCAGAAGTGGCAGAAAGCTTGCAAGATTAATTGTTCTTGTGAGATTCCCTTCGTCTCATGCATCAGTCTTCCACAGGACTGGGCATCTGAGTAGATGCTTAGCAATGAAAGTAAGGGTAACACTGTCAGGCCCCTGCTGTGCCTCCCCACAGGCAAGAACAGAAGCACGTCAAAGGAAAGGCCAGTTGGTCATACTCTTAGCAAGTGTCAATCAGTGTGGCTCCAATGATTTTAATGACAATTATACCAGCGGAGGACCAGACCCATTGTATCCAGAGTTTCGTCTGTGGGGAAAAAATTATAGTTTTATTAAAGGTTCGTACAATTTGGGAGAGGTTTTCAAATGCATTTAGCATTAGCTACCTCTGCTTCCCCTGAAGTCAATACAGTTAGGCAATGTCGAGTGCTTTTGAAAACCTCTCCTTATTGGAACTCAGTCCTAAATGGTTTGTGCCTTTAAAATCTCCAATTATTTAATGGGAATCTTGGGTATGGCAATCTATGCAGGATCAAGCCCAGGAGGCTGAACTATTTCTTCATGTAAGCACACACAAATTCCAACTGAAATGTGCTGGATTTGCAGATTTCATCTGAGGGCTGGGGATGGACAAAGAGGAAGTAATGAACTATTTATTATATGAACCCCTTTTTCTGTTTACCAGTTGCCCAAGAACAGAGAATGATTTTCTTGAATGCATTTGTCATTTAAAATTGTTTGCTGAATAGTCTCCACAAATATAATTAATGACCTGTTACTCATTTACAAATAGCTCATTGCTAATAGAAATCTGAGCTGATTTGGGTGAACATGCAGATCACATGGCTTGTTTCTGATTCCCCAGTTCCATGCACATAACTCTTAGAATCAGGTTTCTGCAAATAATTTTCACAAATACTCTGCCATTTGTACTTACAGTGAGTATATCTGTCTGATGTGTAACATTTTAGCTATCCAAGTTCTGTGTATCTGAAAACTATCAGCTAAAGCTCTATGCAGCTAAATGAAAAGTTTTTTGAAAATTGACTTGCCTATGTTGAATGTTTTGTTTCAATACTTTCTATCAAAATGAAATGTTTCAACATACCTAAATCCAAATGTTTAATTTCAGTGTATTAAACCAAATCAATATGTTTTGTTTAAAGTCAATTCCACGTGCCATGAGAACCATAATTCAAGTATCTCATGCCTTCATTCTTCATAAGGATTGGGTTCCCTGGCCAGACTACATTTCCCCTGATGCACTGCAGCTATGACTCTCCCATAATACATCATACAGGTTATTCAGTGGGGAGGCCACATTATATCAAGGGAGATGGAGCCTGGCGGGTAGTAGGGAACAGAGGCATGAAGCACCTACACAAGAACTACTGTGAAGCTCTATGGTAGCTCAGGCAGATGCAATTTAATATCCAGCTAACTCAAAACAAAATATTTTAGTTCAGCAAAACAAACAAGGAGTCTTGTAGCACTTTTAAAGACTATCAAATTTCAGTTCAATTCAACAAACCAAAATGTTTCAATTTGGATCAAACTAACCTGAAACTAAATATTTTAGATTATTCTGAATAATAATAATAAAATATTCAGCAAGATCGAAACTTTCCTTTAGAAAATTTTGATTTTTTTGGAATGTACCTTTTTGTTGAAAAAAACCAAAACAAAACCAGAAAATCCCCAACCAGCTCTGGTACATATGACCATTATGAAAGAGTAATTCAGTGTTCTTCCTTTTTACTATGAATGCAAAAACAAGGATGCAGAAGAAAATAGAAAATATATCTTAGTATTACAGTGGGTTCTAGAAAGAATGGACGACACAAAAGTTGATACTTTTCAGTACGCTATCTGCGATAAGCATTTTACTTTTTAAAAAACTATTTAATATAGTTAATTAATTTAGAAAAATAAATCTGTCATCATGACATATTGCAGAAAGAAATCAAAATCATGATATGAACTTCACACATACTATTTAAATGATCCAGGACCTTTGTGCCTACTTTATAGAACTTAACAGAAGGAAACCTAATGCAAAATCATTACATGCCAGCAAAAACTTTGTTTGCTGATAATTCATGGTTTGCACATGATGGGAAGTGACTATATTCAGGAGAACTAGCAGAACAATGCTGAGCCAAATGCATGGCACCAAGTCACACTAACATTAGTCAACTGCTACAGCATTTGAGGAGAAGGAACCAAGACATCTGTTCGTGAGGTTGTAACAGGAATGACTGGAGTGTGTACCATTTCCCATTTCTCACTACAATCATCATCACACGAAGTAACTCAAGCTCCTATTTTTTTGCTCTGGTTACTAGAGAAGGGTAATTAATATTTTTGTACATTTTGTGAAAGACACTGTTCTATAGCTTGATTGCTTGACCCTCCCTCTTCACAGGATCCATTTAAGAAGAACAAAGGGAGTGACCAGGAAATGATGTTCAGAGAACTGAAGAGTTTAATAATATAGCATGATCTCACTATTCATCGTAGCTTACAGTGGGCAAAGCAACTATGATATTTCTTTCAAGTGACAAATTGCAACAAGAAAAGTATTATACAATATTTAATGCATGTTCATGACAGTGAGCATGAGAAGGGTGGGGAACATCTGAAAGGCCATCCATTTGAAGCTATCTCCTTGCAGTTCTCTCTCAAATGCCACAAGCTACCTTTTTTAATAGAAAGGGATAAAGTTTTGACTGACATAACCACACAAGCCTTTCAAATCCAGATCTCCAGCGGCCTATTTAAATACCTAATTAAAAACCATGTGATTTTCAAACTCACGGATAGTCCATAGATCACACTGAATTTCTAAGGCCGGAGATTTTCAGACCCATATGTAAGTTAAGAGCCTCATTCCCACTAAAAACCTGCTATCCCTAGTCACACATCAAGATAACAAATTGGAAGGGAGAATGCTAATGAAGGGCCACTACTTTTTCCATGAACAGATGATCCTCCAGGCTTTGAGCCTCTGAGGCCGCCTTGTCCAGGAACTCCTCCCCCAATTTTAGACACCAAATTTTCATACTAATAGCAGCTCCTCAAAATTTGAAACACAGACATTCCTGCAAAAAATAATTCTCTCCACTACTGCCACCCTTCCACTCATGGGCACACATGCTTGGCCAGTTTCACTCAAGCTGGTGCAGGAAAATGACAATCTGGCTCAACAAGCGGATCCCTTCTATCTGAAATACAACTCCAGTGAAAAACAGTTCCCTGCTAGTTATGAGATGCTAAATGAAGTGGAATTCTGATGACACAGCTTATACCAGCTGAGGATCTACTCCTTTGAGTTCTCCTAGGAAGAGAAGTTCTTTTTAGTTAAAGAACCAAATTCCATTCCCACCTAAAATAGCTTCCCTATATCTGACACACAAGCATCTCCTTTTTGACACACCTAGCCTCCCATGTCCTCTATTAGTCATCAGTCTCTCGATACACTCTTCAGATTTGAAGAAGATAGCACCTCTTAGTTCATTGAGCTGATGGACCATCTCCCTCATTAGGAGTCTCAGTCTCCTCCTTGACTGAAAGAATACAGGTTTGCCAACAAATGTATTTTGAGTGAATTAAAAAAACCATTTTGATTCCATTTCCCAACTACAGCAGAAAGAAAGAAAGAAAGAAAGAAAGAAAGAAAGAAAGAAAGAAAGAAAGAAAGAAAGAAAGAAAGAAAGAAA
>ML685755.1:40744425-40776898 GCA_007922175.1 Pelusios castaneus | reverse complement strand
AAAGAAAGAAAGAAAGAAAGAAAGAAAGAAAGAAAGAAAGAAAGAAAATCCTGTGACCCAACTATAGCCCTCTGCAGAAAATCCTGCAGAACTGGAAGGGGTTAATCAAAAGTTAAACCACTGATACATTTCATACTATTGGGAGCCCCTTATGGGGGCTGTGTATGGTCACTTCTCTCCATGTCTTCCATTATTTTGCAATTATTTCTATGTTGTTAGTGCACATTTTCTCCCCTCCACCCCATGGAAGGAGCATGGGGCTCATGGTTTTTTATTTAAAAAAGGATTTTCTTGAATCTGTAGAAGAACGCCAAGAAAGGTATGGTCAAGATCAAATAAGGATAGCAAAGAGCATAATGCTCACTCTCTCTCTCACAAAGTATACAAATTCTGTGGCCAAGACTAATTCACAGCAAGAAAAGCAGAACTAGCAAACAAGTTTGAAACCAATGTCATCAAAACGTAGGTTAATAGGAGATACAGAATCCATTTGTCACCAAGATTAATGTTTTTCTTTACATTTGCCTACTGTTGTGCCCCACAGAATCAGGTTTGACCAAAGTTCCTAAAAAACAGGACTAATTAAATTATAATGAGATATATAACCTGAGCAGAATGGATCGTAAATTTTTGTATCTAAAAATGAGATTTAGTTGCATTGATACATCTGGAAGGATTTTAAGGTAAAACAGACTCTTTAAAAATGGAGAGGTCTTCCCGGGGTTTCGTGTGGTTATACTGCATTGCATTCATCCTTAGATCATCCGTATAATAGGAATCAGATTATTAATTTGCAGAACAGTTATATAAATTAGTTATAAAGTTTGCTTCAATTTTGATAAATCAGCTAATGTAAAGACAAAAATTTGATAGAAGTACAAGGAACAGTCCCAGACAGTATAATAATTAGGTAACAATAACTGCAGTCAGTGGTAAGTTGATAAACATCAACCTTCAGTCTACAGCGAAGTCAAAGATCCTTTCCATCTTTTCAAAAGATACCATCTGTATCTTCCTGAGACTGCTTTCAAACCTCTGAGTAGAAACAATGTGGTCTGGACAGGACATGGCACAGATTTTGAGCAAAAGCATCCTGCACATGCTCAAAGGGAGATGGTTACAATTTGCTACTGATGCTCATCTAGACCAAGGCCTTGTTACACCATTACGGAAGTGTAAGAGGATCTGAAAGTAAGAGCTTGTCTACACACAGACATTGTATTACTTTAACAATATTCGCAGAGTTAAAGTGGCACAACCACCTGACCGTGGACACAGTTCTACTGGTATAAAGGTGCTTTATACTTACATAGCTATTCCCATCTGAGAAAGGGAGTAAACTAGGAAAGTACAAGGTGCTTTTATTCAGATATAACTGTATCCATGCTAGAAATAGAGCCTATATAGCTATTTCAGTTAAAAAAATCAGGCCACTAGTAGTAGAAAAACTGAGTGTACAGTAGGCATGAATGCCCATTACACGTAACCACTTTTAGGGGCACAGTGGCTATGTCTACTCTTGCAAGTTAGGTCGACTTAAGGAGGCTTAAGTCGACCTAACTCAGTCCCTGTCCACACCAGGCTTTGATTAAGTCGACTTAAGAAATTCCGTAAGTCGACTTAATGAAAGTTAGGTTGACTTAATAAGAACCGCCAGTTAGGTCGACCTAACCCTTAAGTCGACTCCTTAGGTCGACCTAAGCACAGTGTGGACGCTTAAGTCCACTTTATTAGGTCAACCTAAGGGCAGTTAGGTCAACTTACTAAGTCCCCATTCAGGGAAACCACTTTTTAAAGTCAACGTAATAAAGTCGTCTTTAGGTCGACTTAACAAAATCGACCTAACTTTTTGAAGCGTAGACATAGCCAGTGATGTGAAGGGATCAATGGGACTTGTCCACACTAAGAAAAAAAGGTGTTTTATCACAAACATGATACCCAGCACATGGTATCTAACCAGTTTTAAAATCCTAACAGCGATAAGGCAAGTTGTAGGTTTAGCATGTTAGCTGCTTGAGGTGAACCTTACTCTCCTTTATACCCAAGTACTTTAAAACATTAGTTATCACATACTAGCTACTGTGTTTAAATACCTCTTTTCCTAATGTGGACAAGCTCTGTGTAAATGAGAATCTGGCCCTCTGTGTGCACTTACATTTCAACATGCGCATTGTAAATGAACCATATACTTACTCACTAGGACTGTCTACACTTTGAGCTGAAGGAGTGATTCCCATCTTGAGGAGACTTGGCTGTGCTAATCTGAGCCATCTAACATGCTAAAATAAAATGTAGGCACAGCGAGAGGGGTTTGCATTTGATCAAAAACTCAATTATTTATATAATTTTTGTATCCTGAATAAAACTTTATTTAGTGCTATCACCAAAAATTAAACCTAGTCCTGTATTTTTCATATAGCTATCATTTGTTTCCTTAAATCATAGGAGATCACCTTAGCTTCATGGCATTTTCTCTTTGCGGGTTAAAAAGGTCTCCCGAGGATATTTTCCAGGCGTAGCAAGTAGAATGGGTTTCCCTGGCATAAGCAGTGCAGCCAAAGGAAGCGGGGAAAGTCACAGCCCAGTGCAGAGAGACAAGACTTTAAAGGAGATGACCCACACCTCTAAAATCTCAGGGGATCTGCTGGTTTCAGAAGTGGAACCTCTTGCGATTCCCCTTGGGGATACATGGAGCTCCCACTAAAAGAATCCAAGGAAACTGCAAATCCAAATACCCCTGCCACTCTACAGGAATAGCTCACGGAGGGGTATGATATGGCCTTTTAAGTCTGCGGTTGACTTCGCTGGTAGCCTTAACAAGTAAAGCAGGTAACCGTTACAGATGAGAGAGAGAATAAACCTCAGCCAACCACTGAGACTGTCCACTACTGCTGTCTCTGTGTGAGGTTTGAAAGATATATTGCCCTTAATTTATGGCAGCATCTTGACATCAGTTTTTCTCCCTAAGAGAATTCTAACCATTTTCTTTACAATACATATTGACCAGATTAAAAACAAACCTTTTAAATATTGATTCTTTTGAGTAAAGTGAGATACAGTTCTGACTAGGCTTGTAATTGTACTGTGGCTTGTGTCAGAATATGCTGTGAGTAAAGATTTTCAGTTTCAGTCAAAGTTGAATGCGTCAGACAGCCAGGGTTTGGAATTTACCTTCCGATTCCACTCCAGCAACATACTATCTGAGTTCTGGAAAACATCACTACTTGTACAGAGTTAAAAATTACTTCTGAAAGTGTGCCACTTGTGAGATATGCTGATCATTTATTAGTAATTATTATTATTATTATTATTATTATAAGTGGAGCTGGTATGCGGCACCTCTAGTTAAGGTTGCCTGACATCTTTATACGAACCTCTTTTCAATAGCTTACAACTTAGCTAAACTTTAATGGCTTGGACTAAACTTTATATGTGTATTGCATGAGCATGCACAGGCTTCAGCCAGGATAAGGGGCCTATAGTGCTTGCTGCTGTATAATCTTACACCAGTGAGAGGACATGGTCTCTGTCCTGACAGTATTCCAATCAAAGACAAAAAGTACCATAGGAGAGATGGCTAAAATACAAAGTTTATGACAATTACATGCACAACTATTTTTTAACTTGGCCCAAATTTGACCTGATACCCTGTAAGCAGTAGGAAACGTAACATAAAAAAGTTAGGCTTTGAATCTGATGTCATCTTTCCAGTGGAACATTTCAGCTGAAAAATATGCCCCTATCTCTTAAAGAGAACCAAACCATAACACTGAGCCTGGTTATTTGATAGCCAATCCCCCGTAATATTAGAAGGGCCAGGAAGCAAAACCATTAGTATATTTGATACAAATTATATGTTTGATTGTTGATAGAATAAGTCAAAAATTTAACCACACAGCCTGGACAGTGAAACTAGTTAAGTGGATTTTGATTCCATTTTTGTATTTTATTTGTTTCAGAACTTAGTAAGCAGGGGATTTTTTGATTGCATTGAAGAGGAAATCAAGCAAATACATTACATTTTCTGTAGAACAGGGAAGCATAAGAATTGCTCAAGATACCAGAGAACACGCTTAAGCAATCTTGTGTCCACTCAGGTAACTAGGCAGAAGCCCAGTTTCAACCTCTTTAAAAATCAGGATCTATATTTTATTCAAGATAATAATTTTACGTTAAGAGAATAGAAATGTCTGTCTTTTATAACGTAAAAGTCTATAATTTTCCAGTTCCTACTCTTTTCAACAACTGAAATCTGCATTTTACTGATGTCCTGCTAATAGAGAGCCAGCTATGTAAACAAAAGCAATGTACTGTGATAATAGTGTATTCCATTTGTCCTTGCCCTTAGAAGTATATAGGTACATTTTTATGCACAATTTTTGTACATGAGGAATCTTGCTATACTAACGTACACAGTTTCTCAGTACAATATGTACACTTAGTAACTGTGAACGTCTGATTGGACTGCACACATCTAATAAAGCACAGCCAAACAGCAAGGACAGTGGTTTTCACACTTAAGTTGGAGTTCATGAAAGGAATTTCCTTATCACTGAACTGCAGGGACGGCTGATTACACTTCTGGTGCTTTCAATCCATAAGCAACGAAATATTCTTTAAATGCGCACAATCCAGACAATTCTCACTATACAAGCCTCTAAAAATGGTTTCACGGCCAGAAAGTTTCCACATCTGCTATTTTAACTGAACTTGAATATTAATGCTGTGCACAGAATACTGTGGTTACCCTAACAGTCATGGACTAAATAACATTTCTCATCTTACATTCATGTTCATTAAACGTGTAACAAGGGTTAATGCTATCTTGGTACATTCAGATGAGACTACAATCCTTCATATGCTTCCTAGTCATATATAAATTATTGTTGTTTCTGTATACAATGAGCAGTAAGAGATACTAATAGGATCTCTAGTCTGTCACTCATAAACACTTCAGTATATAATAAAGGATGAACACATGCAAGTCAGCAGGCCTCAGGTGGGCTATTTTAGATATTAGAACTTTGTGCCAGTCCAGACTCTCTCAGGAACACACACGCATGACGGTTACATCTATCCATCCAGCACTGCACCAGATAGTTGCATATGTCTGCTGACGATGCCCTATGCTGATAGGAAAGCGTTCTCCCATCGGCATAATAAAACCACTTCCTTGAGCAGCAGAAGCTAAATCACATAGTACTGTGCACACAAGTGCTTATGTTGGGCTACCTTATGTCACTTGGGGGGAGGGAGGGGGTTTCACATCCCTGAGCAACATAAGTTATGCCAACATAGGCTGTAGTGTAAACATCTGGTCAGAAAGGGGAAGAAGTTTATAAATGCAAGCATAGATACACTAGTTTACTGGTAAGAGCCCGGGGACTAGCAGTGCATTACATTAACACAGTACTTATTGTAGAGTAATTAAGTGCAGTAGAACCTGCTTTAGATCACAGGTGAAAAGAGTTTGGTGATCTCATTGTAAACCTTCATGGATATTTACCCAAATCAAAAATAAAACAAAAACCCATGCTATTGGAGTAAGGCCCCTCGGGCTGAATTCCCTCATTTAAAACAGCAGGCCAAATTCAAATCTATGGGCACATGGCCATTTCAGTCAAGTTTCACTGACCTACAACAGAAGTGAATTTCCCCAGGGAAAAGTGCATGCATGTGCTATCGGAGCTCAGACTGACTGCAATAAAGCAAACTAGTTGTTTAATACACTACACTTCCTAGTTGACTTATTTAGAATTTGTCTTATTTTCTTTAGTAAAGTGTAATGTACAGATTGTGGTTACCCCTTTCAGTTTCCATTGATTAACTACATGACTGTAACTTTGTTAAAAGATGAATAAATATTAATCACTCTCAAAAATTAAGAAAGAATTTCTTCTTCTTTTTTTCCTGCAAAGAATATTACAAAACCTTGTATATTTTTAGAATGAGGCTGGTTCAGAATATAATTACTGAAACCCCAGGCAGAGAGTTCGTTTCCTTCTCCTTCTCATGCTGGAGAGGAAACTTTCTATGAGTTTACTGTAATGGGTCTGTTTGTCTCGATCAGAAGCAGATTGACCTTCTCCAGCCACAAGCAGAAATACAAACAGCCCACTCAGTCACTAGTTCACTATTAGGAAATTACATGGGAGGAAAGACACAACAAAAAATTCACAGGGGGAAAAAAAACATCAGAAGTGGTGGGAGTGTGTGCGCATGCTTTATTGTGAAGTTAGAAAAGAAGGAAGTGCACCCATACCAACAGATTAAATAAAAAGTTATTTTCAGACTATGTTCCAGAACCTCAGCTACTGTAAATCAGTATGGCTCTTCTGACCTCTCTCTCTAAGTACATACATACAAACAGAATTCCAAAGGGGTAGCCGTGTTAGTCTATTGTAGAAAGACAACAGAGTCCTGTGGCACTTTTAAAGACTAACAGATTTATTTATCGCATGAGCTTAAGTAAGACTCACATTTTCAGAAGCATCCACTCATTTTGAGTGCCCAATCTAAGAGACAAAGGTGACTGAATTGGGCATCTCTAAACATGGGTGCAACGAATATGGCTGGACACTTTAGAAAAGGTAGAGCCAAAGGTTATTTTAATACTGTCTCTTCAGGAAAAATCCTCGCAGGAGTGTGTAGGAGGAACAGGGTACGTGGGCAGCAGGTGGGGAGGGAGGAGTCATAAACTTCATAGGTTCTATAGACTTATGTTGGCTCTTGACTTTCTGATTTTCACCAAAATCAGTGGGGTTTTGTTCACTGATGCCTAGAACATTCCCAGAAATGTTGGAATTGATCAGATGAGATGTTCAAAAGTCATCACTTGACATCCAAACAGATGGAGACAGGGGCATGCACAAGAGAGGACAAGCAAAATCTCTGTGTTCCTGTGGCCCAGGGAGGGAGGAAGCAGGAGATCTGCTGTTGCCAGCTGAGTTCCTCCTTCTCCCACTCCTACACCTGCAGCCGGCGTCCCACACTTTGCCTCTGCCTCCTTTACCTCAGCAAGTTGGTCTGCAAAGCAGGAGCTGTAGGAATTGGGACTGGAAGGAGGAGGAACAGCCCAGCCAGCCACCCTGCTGCTTCCTCCATCCCTCGGCTGCAGGGACTTGGAGAGTGCTGCTGCCAGGGGAGTCTGCCTCTTTGCTGCTGGGCATCCCTGCCAGAGGTGGCCTGAGAAATGCAAGGAGGAGGATCACACGAATCCTTCTTTTGTGTGTGTCTAATGTGCCCCTCCAAAACCATTCAAGTTTAAATTCCGGTGCATGCCCCCGGCCAGAGCAAGATGTGCCATCAACGTGAGTGTAGCTCCTCGGGACCTAGCACACCTTTCAGTAGGAAGCACTAACGCAGACAGATGCCTCCATGGCTTGCACTGTGGAAGGTGCATGCTACTCCTGTTTGGAGCCGCACTGAGGAGGACTCACTTTGGCAAAGTGCTTACGCACATTTCTACCTTCAAGAACATGAGCACTCCCATTTACTTCAGTGGAACTTACCTGCTTAAAGTTAAGCACATGCTTAAGTGTTTTGGTAAACCGTGGCCTTAACTCCCACAGGGGTTCCCTCAGCCACCTGAGTCCTCCTGCTCTGTGTAAGGCAGGCTGGCTCACAGGCCCTCCACACCAACTGCAGCACAAACCCCTGGTTGCCCTCCCTTTGTGCTGCTCCAACTTATAAAGACAATATTTTACTGTTGCTATTTTGATTTCAGGTAGTACTCTTTTCAGACAGTCAGTATAATAATATCTCATATGCCACTGATTTGTGCTAACCTGAATAACTGTGAACTAACGCAGCCTTGAGTGTTTCTTTAAAGAAATCCTTGATTTTGCAAAGTGGGAAGAGAAACACAGCTATTCTTAGAAATTTAACCCTGGCGCAGCTCTGACTCAGTGAGGGAAGTAGAGAAAGTGTAAGACTGTTTATCCTTGGATGAAAACAGGTTGGCACCAGCCATGATGAATAACTATCAAATGCATCTAAGTATTTTATTCTGTCCTCATCTACTCCAGCAGGTAAAAATACTGTAAATGGCAGAAAACAGTGTGCTAAGCAACTACATGCCTGAACACATTACTCAAATTTCAGACCAGAGATCCTGGCAGCAGCCATCTAAGGCTATTTTATCCTTAATCTTCATATCCTGTTCTTGTTGACATCAGTAGGTGTTGTGATCACAGAAGGTAGGTAGAGCATAGTTCTGAGCATTGAAGAACGTAACGTAAGAATGGCATACTAGGTCACACCAATGGCCCATCTAGCCCAGATCCCGTCTTATGACAGTGGTTAATGTCAGCTGTTTCTAAGGCAGTGGCTCAATCTTTTGCAGGTCACTACATGGTTGGTGGCGTGTGAAACCCAACAGGACATCCCAGCTCTTCACAACACTTACTGCTGTGTGGTGACACAGTAATGCGTCCTGACAGCATGGCTGAGAATCACAGTTGTAAGGCAATGAACAGAGCAATCATCCCAAGTGATCCATCCCTGCCATCCAGTCCCAGAATCTAGCACTCAGAGGCTTACGGACACCCATAGCATGGGGTTGGCACCACTGATCATCTCGGCTCATGAGTGACCTATCCTCCATGAACGTATACAATTCTCTTCTGAGCCAGTTATACTTTTTGCCTTGCAACATGTTCCACAGGTTGGTTGTATGTTGCGTGAAGAAGTACTCCTGTTTTAAATCAGCTGCCTATTAATTTCATTGGGTGACCCCTGGTTCTTGTGTTATGTGAAGGGGTTACACTTCATTATTCACTTTCTCCAGACCATTCATGATTTTATACACCTCTAATGTGTCCTCCCTTCATTCTTTTCTAATCATTCCTCGTACGAAAGCTATTCCATATCCTTAAATCACTTCTGTTGCCCTTCTCTATATCTTTTCCATTTCTAATGAGAGTCCTATGGCACCTTAAAGACTAATAAATTTCTTTGGGCATAAGCTTTCATGGGCTCCAACCCACTTTGTCAGATGCCCACAAAAGCTTATGCCTGAAGAAATTTGTTAGTCTTTAAGGTGCCACAGGAATCTCGTTGTCTTTGCTGTACACAGACTAACACGGCTACCCCTCTGGAAATTTTCCATTTCTATATCTTTTTGGAAATGTGGTTACCAAAAATGCACACAATATTCAAGATGTGGGCATACTATAGATTTATACAGTGGCATTATGATATTAACTGTCTTATTATTTAATCTTTTCATAATAGTTCTTAATATTCTGTTAGCTTTTTTGACTTCCTCTGCACATTGAATGGATGTTTTCAAACAACCATCCATGACACCCAGCAACTTTGAAAGTTAAGCAAAAACAACAAAAACAAAAACTGTAAGCAATTTTCTACATTCCTTTTAAAAATAAATTAGCTTAGTCCATCTTTGGACTCTTTTCACTTATACAATCCACAAATATTTGTGCAATTGAGATGAAGCAGCACAAATACTTTCAGAAAGCAAATTTCAAAGTTGCACATGTGAGTTTTCAGGATAGTGTAGATTTTCTTGTATTTGTTCTGGATATTTGTCTGCACTTTCATCCAGTCAGGAAACAGAAACAATACCATATTAATTATACGACCACTCAAAACTAACCAATACAGAATATTGATTGTTTGCAGAAAATTGTTTATAATCAATCACCAAATTTTTTTTAAAAGTTGATTGCTTTTGAGTAAATCAGTGCTGAGAAATTATGATCTATTCACAGATATTCTACAAGCAGAAAAAGAGGCTAGATTCATTGGATAAATTATTCATTAATGTGAATTATTCACTAAGCACCAATAATTACTCTTTTCTTTTCATCTCACCCTATGAGACAGGAGAGAGAGAGTCTATTTATGAAGGATGAAAGCTAGTAGAATTCTGAGGAAGCAGTTTGCTAAGGACATGGGTTTTGGAGAAAACAAACAATAGATTATTGTTTGTTTAGTCTGAAATAACTGAAGAATCCCTTGGGAACTGCTTGTAAAAAGCCTATCCCATATAATCGGCACACAGTACTAAGAATAATATGTCACTTAACTGGATATTTCAGAGAAATAGAACAGATGCCTATATTTCATAATGAATCAAGCTGGGACAAGAATGAGAGTGAAGTGTGTACATTTTACAGGAATCTGGATTTAAGTGAATAACTAAGGCCTGATGCTCATTTATAAGAAGACTGCTCTGCAGCACTCATACAATGCAAAGTGGATGTAAATGTAATTTCCTCCTGCTACATAAAGGGGCCTTGATATAATGAGAATTTGTGCATTGAGAGAATGAACATAGGGGCCAGTTTTGGAATTTTATTTTGGTTTTGCTGATTTGAGTTTACAGGGATACCATCAACAGTTTCAAAACATAAGTTAATGGTTAAAGTACAACACCCGCCACTGACATATAAGGATTTACATATCCAATGGACATACTGTATTCAATCTATAAGGGCTGGGAGTTGATCTGCACTTTAGAGCTCATGGCACAAGGAACATGGCTACTTTCCTACCACTCCCTATCTGGCTCTGTGAAAAAAAAATAGTTTGCAATCTCATCATTAAAGATGGGATTCTAATGTATATGCAAAATGCGGCTAAATTAATCTTACACAGGAAACCTTAGTTTTGTCATGAGTGCTTAACTTTGTGATCAGAACAGTATTTTAAATAGGGTGTGGGGAAAGGCAACGTATTATATACTCCCAAGCAAGTTAGGTTAATAGTTTTCCACTTTAACTTTCAAATCCAATATAGGGCACAGTATTTGGTTTACTGACATGTTGTGATAGTTTGGGGGATTTGTCTATGTGAATTTTTCAGTTCCTTTTCATTTTATGATTAGTATTTATGTTTGCAGCTTTCAATGCGGATTAGAACTCCCATACTGTGGCATAAATAGACCATGTCTGTGAATCTGAAACAGCTCCATCAAATGGACCATCACGAATGATGCCCCTATGACAACAACGGGTTTGCTAAAAAGTTGGATCAGGCTAACTGGGGCTGGTTCTTCAACTTTGCCTCCAAGGGACTGACACATTAGCCATTTGACAAGAGCTCTGAAGCCAGTTAGCAAGTCACCTGGCACCTGAAATTTTATTTATGGTCTGGGTCTGATCGAGTCTCACTCTCTCACTAAATAACCAAAAATTGCCAGGAAGCAGGAGGACTGGAGGAGGAAGAAGGGGCCTATCCACCTCACACGTAAATTTGTATATCCCCTCTACTGTCTAAGAATAAAGTGTGTGTGTTTAAGAAAATCCTTTGTAAAGACTCTATGCTACTTACTGTATTTGCGACATGTCTCTGAAAGTTAAACTACGCACAAGGGTGCACATAAGAGTAGCTCTTGGGCACCGTTCACAAGCTATGGGGAAGAGTTTGAACATCAGCTCTAGCCTTGGGGTGCAGGTAGCTAGAGTCATAAGGAAGGAGGGGTTAGCAGACAGATGCACCCCAGGAGCGTATCTGAGAGGCCAGATTTAGAGACAGTGTCTGGAAGCTGCACAGACCCAGTGGGCTTAGAAATAGGTGGGATCCAAAAATCGGGTCCAATACAGCAGGCTGGCAGCCATCTGCAAGGGGGACTTAGCCAGAGCTATAAAAGAGGTAGGTTCCATTTTTCTTGTCTTCAGTACTGTAGTTCTTGTGTGGGTTTCTGGACTTTCTGGTTTCTTATCTAGACTTACTCAATATTTTACTGCATTTTTTGTAAACAAAAAACCCAACAACAACAAAAAACAACAAACACTGGGGCATTACAAATTGTTAAGCCAATTACAGTCAACCAAAATCAGCCACAATCAACCAAAAAAACTTCCAATCCTGGGTAACCAAATGACATAGAGAATTACTTGTTCATGACCAGCAAGTCAGGAATAAACAAAAAGTTTATTCTCCAATGACTAAAAAGTAAATATCATTTTCACAAAAGAACTTAATCTCCAGTAGATTTGATTCAGCACACAGCTCCTCTATGGGAGTAATTGCTAGTATGGTCCCTAGAGAACCCATCTTGAAGAATTCGAGCCGCAAATAAAACAGACGGCAAGACAAATGAACACATTCTTTAACATTTTACAAAAAATGTCTTCCTCTGAAACCATATCCCATCTATTTATCTATATTCTATTAACTTGAAAGAAATCTGAACATGTTACTTAAACAGCCACAGGTCTGTTGTCCCACAGAACATTTCAGACAGGGCATATTCCTCAAATAGAAATCAGACTACTCATTAAACTCCAAAGGGAATTCCACATAAATATACAACAGTCTGAAAACATGTAAACATTCCTTGTTAGCTTCAGTCAGAAATCTGTAATTTGTTTAGCAAGATTGCTCTAATAGCTTTAGTTCGTTCTTTAAGAACCTAAGAATGCCCATATTGGATCAGATCAATGGTCCATGTCGTCCAGTATCCTGTCTTTCAATAATGATTGGTGCTAGATGCTTCAGAGGGAATGAACTGAACAGGGCGATTTATTGAGTGATCCACCCCATCATCCAGTCCCAGCTTCTAGCAGCCAGTAGCTTATGGACACCCAGGGCATGAGGTTGCATCAATGAACCTATCCTCCATAAATTTATCTAATTCTTTTTTAAACCCAGTTATACTGTTGGCCTTCATATTCCCTGTCAACAAGTTCCACAGGTTGATTGCGCCTTTTTTCTTCTGAAGGGTTAAATAAGAGATCTCCTGAATGTCAGAAAATCTCCTGAATCAGATCTCCTGATTTATCTTAATAAACGGTGATGAAATCTAGTAAAATACATTGGTATTCTGCTCCTGCACTGCAGCAAGTGTCATAAGCCAAACTCTTTTTGCATGCTTGTGGCTTGTAAGTAAGGGAATAATTGATATTGACAAGACCTGGTTTTGCATAATTTTTGCAATGATGATTTTCAAACTATAGTGCACACCCCCAAAGAAAAATATTTTAGGAATGTAATCTCTTCTTTTACTGAATCAGTCATATATATACACCAATTATTTGATCCATTTCTGTCTACTATCCTAGGATGATTTTCTGCTGACTCCTGCACTCATCAGATCTCATGGTCTGCTAGGATTCATGCTAATGGCTTGAAGATACACTCCATTTATTAAGGCTCTTAATTATAACTCTTTTGCAGATACCTAGCCTGTAAACTACAGGAGGAAAGGCAGGATCCTGTGATTAGAATGGTAGCGTGGGACTCAGGAGACTCAGGTTCAATTTCCTGCTCTGCCACAGATTTCCTGTGTGACCTTAGGCAATTCATTTAATTTCTCTATGCCTTGGTTCCCTATAAGTAAAATGCAACTTCCCTACATCACTGGGGCATTCTGAGGTTAAAGAATAAATTGGTCAGATACAGGGTCCCCATGTGTGTGTGGGGGGGGGTGGGGGAGGTACACTTTACTGGGCGTGGAGGCCCTGGCAGGCCCAGACAAGGCTGAGGGCTTGTGGTATATGTGTGGGAGAGGACCCATGTTACAAGTTTGTACTGGGTCTGAAAAAATAATGCTTGGGCCCTGATCAGACACTCTGGTGATGGGGGCCATGTAAGTATTCTAGATACACCAAAGTTCCATTATAATTATCCATTATAGACCAACATTATTAGTGTTCAATAAATATTTCTGTTCCATATTTGGGTGAAAAAATGGATGATGTAATCATATCATATGATAACACTTGTTCCATTCCACTAGTATCTCAGGAGAATGTTAAACAACAGCTTCTAAAGTTACACATTTTAAAATTTCCAGAGGGCAGCCATGTTAGTCTATTTCAGCAAAACAAACAAGGAGTCCTGTGGCACATGTAAAGACTAACAAATATATATTTTTACATGAGCTTTCGTGGGCATAATCCCACTTTGTCAGATGAATGAAAACCATTTTGATTCATCTGACAAAGTGGGATTTTGCCCACGAAAGTTCATGCAAAAAATACATTTGTTAGTCTTTAAAAGTGCCACAGAACTCCTTGTTTGTTTTAAAGTCAGCAGATCTGGGTAACTTTTAATTCAAGAATTTTAGAATGAATGGCTGAGGCGCTCATCGGACTCTTCGTGCTGATTTTCAATGTCTTGGAACTCCAGCCAAGTTCCAGAAGAAGCTAATGTTGAGCCAGTATTTTACAAGAGTAAATGAGATGATCTGGGTAATTATAGGCCTCAGCCTGACATCAATCCTCAGCAAGATAATGGAGCCACTGATGAAGGATTTGATTAATAAAGAATTACAGATGGTAATATAATTAAAGCCAATCAATATGGGTCTATGGAAAACAAATCCAATCATACTAACTTGACATCTTTTCTTCATGAATTACAAGTTTGCTTGATAAAGGGAATAGTGTTGATGCAATGTACTTAGATTTCTGATAGGTATGTGACTTAGTACCGCACGACATTTTGATTAAAAAACTCACAAGGTATAAAATTGACATAGCACATATTAAATAGATTAAAAGCTGGCTAACTAATAGGTCTCAAAATGTAATTGTGAACAAGAAACCATCATTGAATGCGTGTTTTTCTAGTTATTCTAATTCTTGTCCCTACACTGTCTTCCAGGACATGGATAAAAATGTCAAAAACCAGATAAATTTTGCAGATGACATAACGATCAGGGGATCAGTACCTAACAAAGAGAATGGGACACTAATATAGAGTGACCTGAATCACACAAGCAAACCACATGCATTTTAATATGTCTAAATGTAAATGTGTATACTTAGGAATACAGAATATAGGCCATACTTACACAGTGGGGACTCTTTCCTGGGAAGCAGACACTCAAATATATTTGAGGGTTGTGATGGATAATTACCTGAACATGTGCTCCCAGATGGATGCTGTGGCCAAAAGGGCTAATGTGATCCTGGTATGCATAAACACAGGAATCTCCAGGAAGAGTAAAGAGGTTATTTAACCTCTGTATTTGGCATTGGTGAGACCACCGCTGGAATACTGTGTTGGGTTCTGGTGCCCACTGTTCAAGAAGGATGTTGGTAAATTGGACCGAGTTCAGAGAAGAGCATGGAAATGATTAAAGAATCAGAAAATGTGTCTTATAGTGATAAACTCCAGGAGCTCAATCAATGTAGCTTAACAAAGAGAAGATTAAGAGGTAACTTGATCACAGTCCATAAATAAATACTGACATGGGAAACAAAAGCTCTTCAATCAGGCAGAGAAAGGTACAACATGCTCCAATGACTGGAAGTTGAATCTAGACAAACTCAGACTAGAAATAAGGCATACATTTTTAACAGCGAAAGTAATTAACCATTAGAACAATTTATCAAGGGGGTTTGTGGATTCTCCATCACTGACAATTTTTAAAATCACAATTGGATGTTTTCCTAAAAAATATGTGCTAGGAATTACTTTGTGGAAATGTTTTGCCCTGTGCTATGCAGGAAGTCAGACAAGATGATCACAATTGTTTTTTCTGGCCTTAGACTCTATAAAACATTCAACATGTTTGACTCCCAAGGTGGATGTTACAGTGAGGACCTCTCACAAAGCGCTGAATGAGTAATAGAAATTCTTCATAAGTCCCATATCTGAACTGAGTTCAGCTTTATGAACATGCACTTTAAAGGCCTCCTTTAGTATGGAAAAATAATGTTCATGATGCTCTTTCAAAACCATCATCAGTTATCTATGGAGTTATCTGTCAGCTGGCAACATTGTATCTTAACACTTAGCAGTCCAGCTAAGCAGGCTTTTTTCAGCACTAAAGCATGCTCCAGTATTGCCTGATCCCTAAAGAAAAGAGCACTTCAAAGGGGTAGAAAATTATGCAGATTTATCTTGTGTGCTTCTCAATAACTTAGAGCCTTTGCACAAAGGGCCATCAGCTTCAATGGGATCGCATGGGCTATGTATCAGAACAGAATCGGGCTTAAATGTTTAGTTCCATTTATCATTAGCCAGGAGTTTTCATAAGAATTTTAATCGTTAGGATGATGCAAACACTGCATGTTTCCAGCTTGCTGAACCATAACTGTGCCCTTCCTTTAAAAAAAAAAAAAGGTATAAAAACACATCCCTTTGTTCCTGGTTAAGCTAACCTATGTCAGCTATTCTGTATGACAAAGCCATCCCTTAATTGTCCCTATGAAACTTCCCCCGTCTTCTATTCTAAATCAATCTTGGATCTCCCTCTATATTATTCTGGTTAGGGAAGGTAGCCCCGACAAGCTGCTAAAAAAAAAATACTTGACCAACCAGGCTGATTTCTCTCCTCCTCCATATGAGAAAAACAAAATTACCATATTGTCAGCTCTGCATGACCTAATTCCACTTCTTCAAGTTTTATTTTAACTATCTGCAGACCAATTAACTCCAAACAGCTCTTCGGTCCACTGCCACTTTTCAAAACCTCACCCTAAACCAGCCTTACAGCTGATAGATAGAGGCAGACAATATGCCAAAGCTATCAACAGTTCTAGCATTCACAGGGAATCACACCTGGTGCTTTATCTGACTTAAAAATTAAAGGGACAGCATCTGATTCCAAATCAAATAATCTTCTTTTAAAAACTAATTCCCTTATATCGCCTTGCAGCAACAAGAGCTGTTCTCCATCAGCTACAGTCAACCTGATGCTTTCTCTCCACCACTTCTCCTTACAATCTTGACCATGGCATTTCTTATGGTTTCCACTTCTTTCAATTCTAAGGCCTGGTCTACACTAGAAAATTAAGTTCTCTTACCTACGTTTCTTGGGATGTGAAAAATCCACACCGAGCAGCGTAGTTAAGCAGACCTAACCCCAGTGTAGGCAGCAGCAGGTCAATGGAAGAATTCTTCTGTTGACCTAACGACCACCTCTCGGGGAGGTAGATTATCTACGCTGGTGGGAGACTCCCTTCCATGACCATAAATAGTCTCTATGCTGGAGAACTACCAGGGCCGGATTAACAAAGGGGCTTTATGGGCTGTAGACCTAGGCTCAAGACTTAGGCTGCCCCAAACCCCACAGGAGTAAATCAGATGTTGGCCAGCCCATGCCACATCACACGTGGGGTGGGCTGCTCTGCCGGGTCCCAGTGCCACCCTGGCCCCTGGGGCTAACAGGTCTGCAAGCCCTGGACACCCCAACATCAAGCATCAGCCCACTCCACCCCATCCCTAAGACTGTCCAGGCTGTGGACCCTGCCTCGCAGCACCACCCTGCCCCACCCCCAAGCTGGGCACTGCCATGGTGGGGGGCATAAAAGAGGACAGCCCTGGGCCCCCCAGGAACCTTAATCTGGCTCTGAGCAGTAGCGTTTTAAGTATAAGTGTCTCTTGCAGCTTTAGTGCGACTGAGAAAAAATCCAAGTGATCTCCTGCATTCTCACCACTTCCCACTCAGGCTGCTTAGAGTCCCACATGTTTGATCTGCTTAACAGAAAGCTTACGCACTCATTTTACTCAGCATGGCAGACTGAAACCTTGTCTAGGAAGAAGCATTTTACAGCTGTAAACTGTACATCTGAGCTGAAAATTGCCACCACAGTTCCCAGTCCTGCCAGGGACATATATGATATGAACAATGTGGGACTGATATCATCCTTCTTTAGGTTTAACAGATTTCAAAAGAATTTTCATATTCATATTGCAAAAGTTAAACCTTTCTCCTAAAGCAGCTTGGGAACTGATTTTAAGACTCACGCTGCTAGTGTCACAAAGGTAACTTTTCAGTCCTAGATCCAGGTGCACGCTTGTAATTAAACGTATGTTTCAAACCCAGATAGTATATTCATGGTGAGAAATACATTTTAACATTTCAGACCATTATTATTTAATGAGCCTATCAAAAATAATTCAGGTCCCTGCATGCATTCTCATGCACTGCTGAATTACTCTCCTCTCCTCTCTCGATCCTCTTCCTTCTATTCTTTTAAAGATTTTTACTTTTGTTCTTTTGTTATTTAAACTATTAATGAACTTTGGGGGCACAATTACACCAAAGTAAAACTGAAGCAGCTCCACTGACTTTAGTGAGTTACTCTGGGATTACACTGGAGTATCTGACAACAGAATTTGGCACTTAACATTGAAATAAAAATTAAAACAATTTTATAAGTGTTCAGTTGCAATGCAACTTTCCTTAGACTCTGTGAGCCCAAAACAATATCCACTGAAGTTAATGGAAAGACTCCCATTAGCTTCAATAGGTATTGATTTTGGCTCTAAATTTGTTAATATTATCCACACACTCCTACTATTCACAGGCTACATATTAATGTTAAGCTTTATAGCTGTCCTACATTCATAGTATTACATTATTAACCATTTACCTTTTGTGATTACGTTTTTCCGTTATGCCATATGAAAAAATACTGTTTTTGTTTTAATGTAATCAAATTTAAACACGAAACCTTTTAGAAAACTGAGACCACCTCTAAATGCAAAGAACAAATATTTGCATTACCTATTTATATTAAAATATGCAGAAATTTCTGAAGTATTCAGCCAACTTATAAATTTTCATAACTTCTTCAAATTGTTAACATTTTTTTTAACACACAGCATTATTTCAGCTCTCTGAAGAACTCAATAACAATCTTTCTGGTCTGGAAAAAAGTAAAGAACATTAGAATAAAGAATGCAGAATAAATAAAAACAAAACAGTACAAGCCGTACATCCACACATACAAAGACAACTTTCATGGTGAGCTATAAGCAATTATAACAACACAATGTGCTGCATGTTGATTTCACCAGTGAAAAGAATTTCTCTAGTTATTGAAGACTTCCCTGGCAGCGTTTCAGAAAAAAATTCTGACATTCTCCAAATCTGACTTCTGTGCAATGCAAGTCATGCACATTTTAAACACTAACGAATAATGCTGCCATTCTTCTGTGTACTGTTAACAGCTGTAGAAACTATTATACCCTGCTTAAAAACAGGTCTCTGTAGTCTATAGTCCCCAGACACTTAGCAATACTAAAGCTATTCCTGGGGCTAAACTAGAATTGAAATGTGAATACAAAGTTTGATTTATGTTAGAAATGAAGCAACAAACATCTGATCTTTCCTTTTTTTTAAATAGCCATTCAAACAAACATGAGCATCAGCTGCATAACTAGAAAGCGATGTACCAAATTTACAGAAATTAGACCACCCACATTTATTTTCAAGAAGAAAAGATTAGTCAGGGATGAAAGGTCTCTGGACAGGGTGGCCGGTGCTGTTCTGGCTGCCTACTATTCCACTCAGCCCTATGGATAGCATGAGTCTCTGTGATGCAAGATTGCCCAAATTAAATTTTCCAGTAATGTGAAGAATAGAGAAGCGATCATCAGATCCACACTATATCATGAGGCTGTTGATGCCCAACTAATCAGTGATTCAATGGATTAATTAGTTCAGATTCATCGAAGGAGAACGCATAAATCCTGTGCAGTGTTGCTGTTCCCCCACACTGAAGCAAAAATGTGAGCGAAAGTGGTGTGTGGGCTTTCTCTGACAAGCCCTGGATAACGACTTGGAAAAGATGAGAAGACCTGGATGGGGCATGCAGAAAAAATAAGATGTGACATTTCTAACGAAGTATGGAAATTTCATGTTAAACGAGTACAGAAACCGTAGGCTGAGGATTCAAGGTTGGGTCCTCACTCGAGTAAACTCCCACAGAAGTTCTTTCCCTTCTTCCTGTGTCCGTGGCTGGCTTCTGAATTCAAGAAATGAAAATAAAATAATAATCTTGAATTTCTGAAAGATCTGGGGAAAAATAATTAGATTCTTACCCAAGTAGTAACAATAGCTTAACAAATCACAACTATCCTGATTCCTAAAGCAAAAATGCACAGAACCCAAAAACCAGTTGGGGCTACAAGTAATGACCAACTGAAGCTCCTGGTGACTTTATTATGGGTGCTCAGTAGTCCTGAGTAGACAGGAAGGGTGATCTTGGTAAGTCTCTGATCCGGGATTCTAAGATATGGTTTCAGTTCCCAGCCCTGCTCCCGTTTCCTTTTGCAACTCAGGCAAGTGACCAAATCTCTCTGTGCCTCACTCTTTCTTACTCTGGGTTTGTCCAGTGCCTACAAAATGGGATCCTAATCACAGTTTGGGCCTCAAGGTGGAACTGCACTGTAAACAAACAATAAGAACGATGAGGTAAACAAGTTCCAGAGGCCTGGTCTACATGGCCATGCTGGGTCAATGTGAGTTACACTAGTTACATAATGTAACTAGCCTATCTTACACGGATATACTTACATCTATGCAACACAGTCTCTTCATTGCATGTTTGTTGATGGGAGAGCATCTCCTATCAATGCTACCTTCTGCTTTTTGGGGAGGTAAACTAATTCAGTTGATGGGAGAGAACTCCCCCATCAACTGAGCGGGTCTACACAGACCCACACAATTGATGGTAGTCCCTCAATGCCTGCTGCCACAGGAGAGTAGATGTGCTCTTAGAGCTGGTGAGCCAAACACAAATACAGAGCCTAGTTTGTCAGTTGTGCTCCCACACAAAACTCCTCCTAGAGCATTTTGAGACTAGTAAATCCAAATCCCTCTGAAGCAGCTGGTTCAGCCCAGACATTCCCCATAACATACGTGGTAGCTGTACTTAGCAGAGAGATCTGTTTTAGGCCCTAATTCAGGACGATAGTTAATCACGTGCTTAAATCCAACCCTAATCAGGAAATCTTTATGCACATGCTCAATTGTTTTCTTGTCAGTTATGCATTCCTGAATCCATGCTGCAGTGAGTCCCTATTTTGGAATCTCACCAATACTTTAGTTTTAATGTTTATATGAGCTAATGAATCATGTGTCTCTTAATCTTTCAGGGTTGAAGGACTGATCCTCAAAATGCTTTCAGACAATTATATTGGAAAGTGGCTTCTTCCTACACATTTTTATTCCTCTGCAGCTAATTCTAGGTTATTTCTGGAGCTGTGAATTTCTTTTTAACCAGAAGCTGCTAGAGTGATTATTCGTATTAAAGTCACTGTCTGATTTTGGGAGGCCACCCTGGCCAGGAGAAGAAAAGGTGTTTTGTTTTGGAAATTAACTTTTTAAAAGCATCACACTGGATTTTCTAAGCCAGTGCTATTTGATTAGTGAATGTCCAAGTGTGTCTATTTTTCCCCACTATGTGCAAGGCACTCCTCAAATTTCTCCAGCAGATCTGCAAGCAGCTGAGTATCTGTCTGTTCTCAGACCTGCTTATTGTCAAGCAGAGCTCTCTATACACAGGAGAAAAAGCCGTGACCTCACCCCACACATCTCAAGCTCTGGGCATGTCTACTGGGAGTCACCAAACTTAACATTATGCTGCCATTGGTGAAAGGTTAGGAAAGGGATAAATTCTATCAGAAGGCCTGAATATTAATTGGACGCACCAGCTGATTGTAGGGAATATCTTGCTCCCTTGAATGCCCCACATTAAAACTGTACAGGGCTGGCAGTTGTCCAGTGTCGTAAGCTCTAATACCAACTCTCCCAACAGCTGTTCTCATGTAATCATTTAGCTCCCTCAGAACATTGATGACCTATGATCAGACAAAACAAATCCAACTATGTCATATATAGGCCCAATTATAGCACAGTGACATTGTGGCTCCTACTCTTTATTGCTACAACTTCAACCTCTTACAGCCTGATACAGAGCTGGAAACACTTCCATTGACTTCAGTAGGCTTTGGATCACTCTTCTACAAGACCATACATAATCCTGCTTTCACCTCTATCTACGCTCTTATTTCCCCCTACCCACACTACAGCGCCCTCTGCTATTCCCTTCTGCCTGCTTCTCCTTTAGTCGCCGCTTCCCATCCTCAGCTTTGTGCCAGATATCTTGCTCCCCTCTATGCCCAGTGGGCTATTCCTGGGCCAGATTCAGATCTCACATCTGTTGACAATGAAGCGATGGCAGAACTGGGTCCTGGCCTCACTTGCCAAGCACCATCTCGCCCTGCTTTTACTCATAATCAGCAACCAGAAGCCCTGAGTCCTTAGTCATGACTGTATATTTTGTCTTGGGTTTGTTAATCTTGTCTTATCTAGACCACGGGTTTTTTCAGAGTATAGGGCTTTTTTGTGATGGTAAATGCTGTGATAAACTACTGCGCTATATAAATGATTGTTGGTAATAACAAAAAGCAATGATTAGATGAAGATTAAAGCATGACATTAGCTAGCATGTTTCTCTCCCAGGACAGTAGGAGTTGGGGCAGAGTGAGTAAGAGAAAGGTTTGGCGGGAAAGAGAGTCACATATTGGTTCTTGCAGCTTTAACAGACACCTGAAAATAGTGTCGATATTCAGAAACAATAACCACCTGCACATTTGAGAGCCTTAGAAATGGATTAAAATACAGAAAAGAAAAAAAAATACAGGAAGCTTATTAGCTAGCTTGTTCCCTGATCTGAGGGTTGTTTAGTCCATTTCAGTTACGTTTCTGAGTACAGCAAAAACATAATGCAAAATTGCTATTAAAATTCTCAGAATATTTGAAAATGAGAAAGAAACCATCAACTCAATACATTTCCACAGTCACTCATTTGCAATTGAGATGTGGGGTACCATAACCCTACAGTAATTACAAAATAAAGGCAGATGGTTCCAAACAGGCCTTCCCTTAACACCAACCTGATTTGAAGCTGGAGTGCATAGGCTGGTCTGTAGTGTGTCAGGTTAAAGTGAGAAAAAAGATCAGTTTGCAGACTTCCAGTTTACAACAGAAGGCTGATGCTGGATCTGGGCAATATTCACAACTACACAGTCATTTCCTAATTTGAGGGTTCTTAACTATGCCATCTTTTAATCCTTTTAAATCCTTACCTTTGTGTTTTCTAATTTGTCATTGTTTAATTCATCGATGAGAGAAACCTTAACCAATGTTAAATGAAGCTTTGTGTTTGTGGATTTCCTTGGTTATTAAAAGAAACAAAAATATCTTTGTATATAATGAAGCACTTACACGCTTGTTGTCTCCAATGTATAATTTGGTGCAATTGTTATCTTTGTGAAGCTCCATATTTCACTACTCAGTGAGTGCCACGTTGACCAATATAGTGAAAGCAATTCAACTGTATTCAAACTCTCTCCAGGCACGCAAATGAAGTCAGGGAGTGAGTCCTGAGAGGCTGACTATCTCTGATGTCACAATGTTACTGCACAGGCAAGGACAGGGAAGAGTAAATGTGCATTGTGTAGAAGATTTAAGCTTTTCCAGTATTTCCTTTTTCCCAAATGTCCTAAAACCCCAAACCATAAAATACATACTGGATATCATTGCACACATTTATCAATCAGTGACTGAAACTTGGTTCAAATTCCCCACGGCATGTTTACAAAAAAGGTTTCTAAAGGGAGGTGCAACACTGAGTTCCAGACCCTGTTAAAAAAAACTGAATGTAATCTTAAATATGGTCTCGCTATCCAACTCCATAATGTATCTGTCCAGACATTCATACTGCATACATCACTGTATTAAGGAGTTACGCATATGCACAAGGCACGTAGCACTTCCAACACTCCCCTGTCTGATTAGTAACAGCATATTATTACAGTTCTCCCTCTTCCATGAGCAGACTGCCATTTGTGACAAACTGTGCAACAATTCTGGGAACAGTAATCTCTGAAACCTTATATTGACAATATTATACACTGCACATCACCCTCAGGAAACAGTCATAAGAACCTTAATTCTAAAAAATTTACTTTCCACTGATAAATCTATTAAGTGATAATATTTCACATTTTACTGCAAGACTTAAAAAGAAGTCATTAGATACCAAACATCAAGATACAAAAATGATAGATCAAAACACTCCGGATCTCAGTTAAGGACTGTTGTGTTTGATGAAATGTGCATTTCTTTATTGCTGGTAACAGTAACAGCCCTGATGCAGATGGAGGAAGCAGATGGACAAAGGCCATTCTAAGTCTCCTTTGTAGCTCCCTGACCCTGGAACTGGCTAGAGGCTGGTGACAGTTGAAAGCAACCTTGGGTTTTCTCTAAGCTACACCCTGCTACCCCGAAATATCATTCCAGCTCTGGTCCTCATCAGGGTATAAAGATGCCCTGGCCACCCCATACCCACTTGTCCCTAGAATGCCCCTTCGACTGGAGGGCCAGAGGGGGAATGTCAGCAGGTCACTACACCATCTCTATGCCACCTGGAAACTTCTCTTACACCAGGGGAATCCTCCAGGAGTCAGCTAAACCGGCTTTCTAGATGCTGTGTACCATTGGAATAGCAGAAAGCAGCAGGAGGAAAATTGAGCTCTGAATGTTTGTGTTCATGTTTATTAAGTAAGTAGCATCAGACCCAGGATATCCTTAACTAGTCACTTGCCTGTTACTCAATGCTTGGATTCAGTCAATTGTGTGATAGATAATTACACTGTTGTCTCTTAGCAATATTAGCAGGTCTCTGAAATGATGGGGTTTGGTTTTAGAATTTGCACTAAAACCACTACAGTAGTTAGTGCTAAAAGAGGTGATTCATCACCCCTAGTTATGAAGTGATATCACCAATTTGCGTTTCCATAAGAACAGGAGAGGAAAACCATTGTTTCACTTAATGGTGTAATTTTGTATGCCACTGCCAGATCTATACATGGTCATTACAAGCTTAAGGGCACGTTTTCAGTGCTAGGGATAATGAATTAGATCTGCAACATTCATGGACGCTCCAGCTGGGAGAATATAAAGACATTCTCATGTACTGAGCTGTGGTAGAGAAATCTCAAATATTTCAAATTTGATTTAGGGGTAAAGTCCAAAGTCTGGATATTTACAACAACTGCCTCCACCCAATCAAATTCTCCTCTCTCACCCAATCCTTCCATCAAGCCCAGTATCATCCACATCACTCTTCTCTTTCCTTCCAACTGAGAGCCTATGAGGTGCCTTTTCAAGTCAGGAGGACCATGGCGTGATGCATGGGAGGCAGGTTCTGCGTGGATCGAAGGCCCTGAGGGGTGGCAGGCTGGAGTGTGAGCCTGCAGTGCACTTACACCACAGCAGCTACTGTCCTGTGAGGTTGGCCTGCTCCGTGCTCTGCTCCACTGGCTCTCACCACAGCATGCAGGCAGTGCCCTTCCTGCACAATGCCACACCTCCTCCCTGATTCTGGTGCTGTTGGATTGCCTACCCCAAGCTGGACTGTGACAAATCAAAAAGTGGTTCAGCCATGCCCCAGGTGCCCCCTCTTCCCTAACTCTGCAGTCTTCTCTCCCAACTACAAGCAGTAGATTACCCCACCATCTAAAACTCAGCAACATCTACTGCTCAGTGTTGCCTCACTCACACACACACCATTTTCCTACTTCAGTCCTCATCTCCCTGACCCACAATAGCACCCCTCAGTTCAAAACAGGCCCCCAATCTTCCCAGAAAATCTTTATCATCAGGTTCTCAGCAGAACCTGGCCTTTTCAGCTGGGCTCATAACTATCACTGAGTTCACACTGTGCGCTCCAGGGCTTCCTCAAGGCAAAAGAGTGCAGACTTGCCTCGTGTCCTGCTGTCATGGGAATCCCCACAGCACTTGAGACTGAAAATGGCATTAATTTAATATCAGAGATGAAATGATAGAAAAGAAAAGCTAAACATGTGTGTGAGACACAGAGAGATGTTCACTTTCCATGTACACATCAAATGCTCTCTCCGAGGCTGGTATTTTAGGTTATAGCTCTGATTGGTTTTGAAAACTGTATCTAGGGCTGGGCACTACGCTGCCCTGGCAGTCAGTCTGGGTGATGTCAGTCACTCACTGCCAGTGAGTCCTGAGTATATTGCAGTTTGCCAGACCTTGTTCATTATCTGCCCTCTGCAAAGCAGACAGCAATATACTTACAGCTAGGTGGTTACTATGTCAATGATGACAGGCAAGCTGACTGCAATTTTCTTTCAGTGAAACTTCTTAATTCCTTCTCTGTACCCTTTTTGGGGTGCCTGTCTCTCTGATCCCATGTGTAGAGATGCTGATGTAATGCTCTATAATCCTGTAACTTCATGGCACAACTCATGCCTGATTCACACACTTTCCCCATCAGCTCTAATGCTAATATCCATGTCAGCATTGCTAGAGTTAAAACATACATGGAAAATACCCTGCCCTCCCCCATGGCTGTCAGGACCTGTGTAGGTCACAGGAAGTGGGGGAGAGGCAGGATTTGGGGACCCCTCACAAGAATTTCCCCCCCCCCCCCCCGTGCATCATCTACCTCAGCAAGGACTCCAGACACAACTCTGTCCAACTGGGCTTGGGGAATAGATGGAGCCAAGGCAGGGTGGGCTAGGAAAGGAATGGAAGCAGGGCCTCATGGATCAGCCACTACACATATGCAGTGGCCTCTGTCCCCAAACACTTGAAGCCCAAGGTGAGTTTAATTCAGTGTTTTTTAATGATCAGTCCATGGACTGGCACGGGTTCTTCACACAGCACAAGAAGCCTGAGAGCTCCCTGACAAAGTACAGAAAACCAGTGTCGGGTATCAAAAAGGTTGAGAAACACTGGTTTAATCTGTCTCTTCACCACTGCTCCTAACGGGCTGAGCCAAGATCTAGCCCATTTAGTGAAACAGTTTATTTTATATTTGGCATCTAGATTCCCAATGACGGGTGCTTCAGAAAGGCACAGAATAGATTGACAAACAAAGGCTCTAGAATTGGTGTTTCAGAGATCATATTGGCTCTTTATAAATCCATGGTACACCCACATCTTGATTACTGCGTGCAGATCTGGTCATCCCATCTCACAATAAAAAGCATAGGGGCTGAAACTCCAAGCACTCACACCCATTTAAAACCAGTGTAACTCATCAACTGAGTTGTTATTCCTGATGTCCACTGTGAGAAGGGGCTATTAGTATCTATAAATTGAGTTCTTTAGAAGCCAGCAACCAGGTCACTTACAATACTCAGGGCACTGGGTGTCGTTAGAGTAGGAGGGACTTTAGGAAGTTTGAGTTTGGAAGAGTAGAAGGGCTCACTTGCACCATCTTGAGGAGTTACTGGAGGCAATTAGCTCACCAGTTAGATACCCTGGAGAAAGCAAGTCGTATAAAAAGGCTGATCCAGGAGCATCACATAACTAAGAGGTGATGTAGCTGGAGCATAAACAACAAGGAGACTTGATGACGGTTCTATGGTGTATTGTAATGGTGTACTGGGTAATTCACTCAGAGTACTCACTTGGGTTTCCAAAGCTGAAGGGAGAACTCGCTCATATACAGCAATAAAAGGGAAGGAAAATCAGACCCACTGTTTGGCTCAGAAAAAAGATAACTATATCTGAAGTCGATAAAAACAGGCCTCGCAAATAGGTGAAATTCATAGAGAACACTTCATCCTCATGACAATCTTTCCAGCACTTTTGCACAGGTTATTTCTGTTACCTAATGCTGGTTATGCTCATTAGACCTCACTAGTCGCAACACATAACATCTGTTTTTAAAAGAAAATTGTACAAGTTTTGTTCAAGTATCACTGATCTATATTATTTTCTTCCCAAATCCTTTCCTCCTGTTGAACACCTGATACTTTCCTGTTACATACAGTAACAGATGACTCTCTGAGTTTGTACAAATTGTACTACATGGTGGATACTCTAATGCAGTGGTTTTCAAACTTAGGATCAGGACCCAGTACTGAGTCGCAGATCCTCAGGTACCGGATCACAGGGGGCCCCTGCTGCCACCACCAAAAGACCGGAATGCATTGCTCAAAGGTGTAATTGTTGGGTCGTGGGCATAAATGATTTTTTTCAACTGCGTGCCAAGGAAAAAGGTTTGAAAACCACTGCTTTAATGTTAATTACACAGAAAAGTGCATTGTTCTGTTATTCCATATAACCTGAAATCTCAGCTCTCATGGAAGCAGAAACCTAAAAGCTACATAGTACTGTTTTATATGTGCACTTTCCAATGATGTCAATAGGATTGGTGCTTCTGACTCAAGGGCAGAATGTGCTCTGCAAGAGAGACATTTTCAAACACATCACAGTTATGTGAAGGCAAAAATCTGGACCTGTCTGCACCAACAACATTTTGTCTAACTACTAGTTTTGCATATAAAAATTCCATTTGCCAAAGTAGAAATTGTCCTTCTCAAATTGTGGAAAGACATTTCAGAGATTGAAAGTGTTTTGAAAACATGACCTTATGTGCCGAATACCTTGCTGGTATAACTTCTCTGTCCTCAAATTATTTAAACCAGGATTAATAGATTTCTAATGTTCATTAAACAGATCATCCATTTTTCTTCTGCAGTGATGGTCAAAATAGGTCACGGGAAAAGATGGTCATAACATGTTATGAAGGAATGATGATTTAATTTAGTTAAACTTTTTATGAAATTTGCAGCTTCACCCAAAAATTCTAATCAATTCTATCATTTTAGTTACATCAAAAGATCTTTGTGACATAAATGAGCAATTCTTTTCTTTTAATGAACTCCCTTTTCCCTTTATGGTTACAACTCATCACCTTTACAGTTAAATATCACTGGAATTCATGCAAATTCAGAATGACATTAGATAATGGAAATAAAAGCAAACTGACAAACATTTTTATACAAAAAATAAAATATTGAGATTACAAAATAGATAACAGACTGAGGCTGCACAAACCCACACATATAGCCTTTGGCCAGACTATAAAATCCATACCAAACATGCTGTATTAACACCAATTAAATATCAAATTTATCTTTCAGAAATAATACATATTTACAAAAGCTGATTTCAGTCCCAAATACTCTTGGGCCAAGAAGGAACTATGATCAATGGATTGGACTCTGATCTCATTTGCCCTAGTTTAAATACAAAGCAATCCCACTGCAGTCAAAAAAGTGACTCTGGATCAACACTAGTGCAAATGAGAGCAGAATCTGGTCCAGTAATTTTTTCACAGAAGTAAAAACAATGTTGGCAGCAACAAGTGTGGATTGAAGCGTTTGCTCGCTGATTTATATGCTGCCAGCTCCACTCACTTTTGTTATAACTCTTGCAAACAGAGTTCCAAGGTATCCCTCAGAGGACTTTATTTAAAATGGATCCTGTTTCAGGAGCAAACTAAAACGGGTTACTTATCCCCGCTAGTTCATTTTTTTTACAAGCAGCACTCCAGCTAATGAAGACAAAATAAAACAAAAATGTGTTTATACCTATAGTTAAACATAACAAAATGAAGAGAATTGAGTATCAGATAAACAAATATACAAGTATGTCTAGTACTAAAGTGAGAAGGGAATCTCTTTGGTCCCCCTAATGCTAATAGATAGATAGGGTTGTGTAAGCTATTACTCAAACCTCAAAGTTTCTAGCCAAGTTTTCTCCAAGAACTTTATCTCAGTGGAGCTCATGGGATCCTGTTTCTATAGGTCTCACTCTCTTGAGCAAAATGGAAAATCCACCCTCAGTTCCAGCAACTGACCAATTTAACCTGCTGCCAACCACCTCCCAATTCTAGAACCGAAAGGCACAACCGAATGCAAGCTCAGAGTTTCCATAACAACTCCCCATGTTACCTCTGTTATTAGTGTCAGTGGACACTGACCCCAGCCATATGACAGGAGTTCTGACCTCTGTCACATTGGCTCTAATCAGATGACTGATGACAGAAAATAACATTAGGTCTCAAACGAGCACTTCTGTGCGTCACTCATTTTTCACAAATATAATGATCACTTGCTCTAGTACTGTCTTACCTCCACTGCAACATCCAGCCAGTAGAGGATTCCATAAGCCGCAGAGTCCAGGAAAAGGGAAGGAGTCAGGAGAGATCAAGTGGCTAAGTGAGTGCAGGTGCAGCAGGCTGGAGGCAGCCACTGAAGCCTGAGAAGAAAGGGAGGAGGGCTGAGAAGACAGCACTCATTCCTGCTAACAACAGAGCAGGAGAATCCAGGAGAGCAGCTTGCAGGCAGGAGGCCAACATGGTTACAGGAGGAAACACTCTTGCACCGATACCCCTGTACTGATTCGCTGGCAACGCTCCTACTGATGCAGCCCAATATGCCATTGGTCTTTCTGGCAACAAGGGCACACTGTTGATCCATCTCCAGCTTCCCATCCACCATAACCCCCACGCCCTTTTCTACAGCGCTGCTGCTTAGCTGATCGGTCCCCAGCCTGTAGCAGTACATGGGATTTTTCCATCCTAAGTGCAGGACTTTGCACTTGTCCTTGTTGTACCTCATGAGATTTAGTTTGGCCCAGTGCTCCAATTTGTCTAGGTCTCCTTGAATCCTGGCCCTACCCTCCAGTGTGTCTACCATTCCCCCCAGCTTGGTGTCATCCACGAACTTACTGAGCGTGCAATCTACCCCATCATCCAGATCATGAAAGCCGCCTTTACGCATGTGAGCAGTCCAGCTGAAATCAAGGTTCACTAATTTACAGGCATACTCACCTGAGTAAGAATTAGAACTTTTTTTCCCCTAGGAAGTAGTTTGGAGGCATATAATGGCAATGCAATGAAAGACTGTTGAACTACAGAGTTGAATTCATCCGGACAGCAGTGATAGGGGTGAAATGACTCCTACTTCTAGACGTCCTCTGAAATACCTTGTTAAATAATGCAACAATAGTCTCCAGCCCCTGAGCTTTCTATCTAAACACCTCCTATTTATGTTCACCTATGTAATCTGCCCATTTAAAAATCAATTAAGAAAGAACACGGCACAAACCTTGGAGAATGATAGGACTTCAACTAAAAGTTATTTCTATAAATAAAGAGGAATGCTTTCCTCCTTCCTCCCAAATGTTTCCTCTCTTCATTGTCACATTCAAATAAGGCATTACCTGATAAAGCTTGGGTGTCAAATCGCATCAGCATGGCTGCAGCACTGGTGGGTGGGTGGACACCACACCCGCTGTCATATGGGATGAGTCTTGCCCTGCAAACAGAACGCTTCTGGAATCTATCAAAGAGGACGTGAAGGAGTAGTAATGGCTAAACGCTTTCAGTGATACTATGCCTGATTCTGGTCACCAGTGAAATCCATGGAGCTATGCTCACCTGAGATCAGAATGAGGCCCATCAATGGAGCTAAGCTCACCTGAGATCAGAATGTGGCCCATTGTCCCTCCAAAACCCTTCTTGTTTGTTCTGTGACTACTGTGAGCCTCTAGTGGACAGAACACTTCAGACACTCAGAGAACTCGAGGGTTGGAATGTGCCCATCACTAACCTGGACAGTGACGATAGGGCCGGTAAAACCTAGAGGGAAGTGGCTGTGTTGCCCCTGGACAGTGGAGTCGGGGAACTGACCAATGGAAGACACAAACAATGCTTCCTGGTGCTAAGGGCAGGTGGTAGCAATGGAATGGTGCCCCCATTCCAGGGGAAGCATACAGAGTAAGCAAATATTATGCACCATTTACAGACTGATAAAGTGAAGTACAGAACAGTTAAGTCAGTAGCAAAGTTGAGATTAGAACTAATGGCCCTAGATCTTCTGAGCTATCCAATTCTTTCCTTATACCTGACACATTACTCAAAGTGCCTAAATGACCCTGTAGACTTGGCACTTCCACCTGAAACGGTTTCACCTGGCAACACACAAAAGAAGAACTGGTGGTATAAGAATAAGCATTCAAGCAATTATCTATGAGCATAAAATGTGACTACTGAGAGCGTAAATGTCCAAATAAATATCTGTCCTGAGTTAACACATCCATGATTGAAAGGATCTATGATCAATATTAAACTCTTGGCTGGTGTAACTGTTAAAAATAATCACTTTTACACCTCTAAAATTATTTGGTTCTAACAGAATAGAGCTGAGTAGGAAAGGGTCATCAGTATGTCATCTCCTGACCCCGTTGGCTTCTAGCAGAGTTCTACATGCCAACCTACTTTCTGATGAATGAACTGTCTCCATGCTAAACCACAAACTGTAAATTCAGACACAGAAGACAGAAAGAACGCAGGACCTCTAATGCCTGCCATCACTCATCTCAACCCGAAGAAAGAAAAGTGCCCATTCCCAGGTTGCAGCAGGCACTCTGGCAGATATTTAAACTCACAAGATCAACAAACAGGTGACCACTTTTCTGCCTTCCATAACAGTCAATCAATTCATAACGACAACATCCCATCTCAACTCCCACAAAGCACTCAACCTCAATTGAAACCCACCAACCTCAGATTCCCAGAGCCTAATTCATAAAAGGGGGCTTTGCCACATGACCTGAAACATGACAGAACTCCAGGCTAACACAGACCAAGGGCATGAGCAAATAAAGTCAAGCAGCCTTCTGGAGAACACCTTGTCAGCAGCTCCTTCTCTTTCTAAATGGAAAGATGATGCCTTTCTGATCCCAATCTAATGGCCCAATCAGCACTTCTTTAACACTGACAAAAGGAAGAATGTGTTCAAATATCACTCTTGCTATCTGATTAAGACAATAGAGTCTTGTGGCACTTTTAAAGACTAACAGATTTATTAATTGCATGAGCTTTCGTGGGAGAAAATCCCACTTCGTCTGACGAAGTGGGAT
>ML685755.1:40686798-40744025 GCA_007922175.1 Pelusios castaneus | reverse complement strand
AAGACTCTATTGTCTTTCTACAATAGACTAACACGGCTACCCCTTTGGTATCTGATTAAGAAACACCAAGGCTTAGGATCAGAGTATTTCTAAACTTTAGATGATATACCGTGAATGTGAAAATACACTTTAAAACCTCTCTCAGCCCAGAGGTGAAGGACTGATGCGAAGGGAAACAAGGGGGCAAACACTACTCGTGACAAAAAAGGAATCGATAGCACCATTAGCTAAAAGAGGTAAAGGATTTAATGTTTCGTTTACAGTAGTTTGGGCAAGTATTTTTAGCCATATAAGAAACTGAATTACTTAAGGAAAAACAGAATTGTGGTGTCAGTGGAATTTTTTAACATAGTGATTTGTGTGTGCAATGATCTTCAGCTCTTTGCAAGCCTGTAGCTTGGCCTTCAGACTTGTACCTAACACTACACCACATGTGGAGCAATACCCCAGGCAGAATGGCCACCATATATCTTATTGCTAAAATCATATCTTATTGCTTAAGTGTATCTTTCCCCCACAAAATACTTTGATCATTTTTAAATTGCTGAATTTGATGAGCTATATCTGATTCGATGAAATGTTACCATTCAGCCAATCTTTGCAGCAAATTAGAATCAGCATGTCCTCTTTATTTTATATTCTAAACATAAACAATCTTTTTTTAAAAAAAACTTTCAAAAGCATTCACAGAACTTTACAATATTTTCTAGACAGAAAATATGTTCTCCATTGCATACTCATGTGTAACACTAAGAAAGTAATAAAGCAAACATTAGTGCAAATGTGGTCACTGAAAACTCATGGCCTTTACATCTGTTACCAAATTGCACAATACAATTACAACAAATGTGTTGTGGGCTGAGCAAGAAAAGCTCTATCAACAATGGAGTTGTCTCTTAATCGCTAGGAAAATATATGGGCAATAATTAATATATCATAGAAAATAATTATATGCCATGTGCTAGCAAGTTAGATGCAGTACCTGTTTTACATCAGATTGTTGGACAGCCATACTCTTGCACCACCATGCCACGGATACAAAGACTGTCACTCAACTCCATTCAGCAACACTCAGGATCTCCAAAAGTCATCACTTGGAACTTGCACTGGTTTGATGATTAGCCTCTGTTAATGACAGGCACACAATTTAGCCAATCAGACACAAAAACAGAGGATAGCGACACCCGTGAAGGGAAAAGAAAGAAAATGCTTGGGGTTGTCAGCTAGCTGTACTAAGCACACGATCAGATTCTCTAAAAGAAGACAGTGTTAGACAAAAAAATGCAACAAACACAAAGTTCTTAGTGATAAAGCTTATAAACTAATAAAATAGTTTAATTATAAAAACTAAGTCGGAATTACTAATAATATTTATATAGTGGCTTACAGAATCACAGCAATTAGCAAACATTAAAGAACATCAACTGGAAATCATTAAATTTCAAAAATGAATTGAAAAGTAGTTTCAGGGACTGCACCTTCTCCTAAGCCTCATGCCAATTTATAACAACATTTTCTTATCTTTGAAAAGAACACTCTCCCAGATGGCTGTGAGAAAGAACAACATAAACAAAAGGAGAAGTTTGACTAAGGGATCAGTACTGTAAATACTTCTGCTCCTGAATAAACTGCTTTAAAATTAATAAAGTTTTCATATGCATGTTTGTTTGGACTCTAATGTTTTGATTCTACATTGTGACCCACAAAGACAGTCTATTACAAAAACCCACCACACTGCAGGCCTGGTAATTAACTGACTACCAAAGAAAATAGTGAAACTGACTGTATATAAAGTGGTTTGGATTGCATGAAGTACATAAAATGAAGAGAGAGAATATTTTTTCTTTCACCTCTTTCTTTTGTGGCCACCTCAACTGCTCCTTATAACATCAGGTAAAAACAGTTCAGACGTAAGTGTGAATTTTAACTTGGTGGTATACTTTAATGAAATAAGTCCTACAAGTAACTACACACATCAAGACCTCTGCCTCAAAGTCAATAGGCCTCTGCACAGGTACAGGGATACAATCACACACATCAATCTGCAACAGTGAATTGAAGCCCCATAACACTACTGTAAGTGTATAAGTAAATGCCAAAGGAGGAGCCATGTTAATCTAGTTGAGCAAAACAAACAAGGAATCCTGTGCATTTTAAAGACTAACAAATTTATTTATTCATTTATTGCTAGTCTTTAAAAGTACCACAGGACTCCTTCTTTATTTTATAGGTAAACATCATTTTCTCGTTTTACAGATTGTGAAACTGAGAAAAGCAGGTGACTGCCAAACATTTTAAATAAATTATCACTAAAACTGGGTGTCCATTCTGAGACATTTAAGGCCAGAACAGTAAAAATCAGACCCTTAAGTGTCTGAACTTAGACAACCAACTATTCAAACAAACAAGGAGTCCTGTGGCACTTTAAAGACTAACAAAGTTATTAAGGCATAAACTTTTGTGTATTATAAATGAGTTATAACACATGAAAGCTTATGCCTTAATAAATGTTAGCCTTTAAAGTGCCATAGGACTCTTGGTTTGTTTTGCTGAAATAGACAAACAGGGCTACCCCTCTGGAACTTGTCACCAAAGTCTTTAAAGAGGTGACATGTAAAACCAATGCAGAATTCCTACTTGGAAGAACAGATAGCTGCCCACGGGCTTTTATAAAAAGCACTTATATTACCATTCAGTGTGTGTAATATTGACACCGGTCCAATAATCCTTGACTTTCCATCACCTGACTGAAAGAACTGCTCCTGGCCTTGCAATGCTGGGGCTGCAATACTGCCAGGCAGTTGCTCCACCCAGCTCCAGTGGCTACTGACCCCCATGGGAACCAAGTTCCAGAGGGGTAGCTGTGTTAGTTTAGGTCAGCAAAACAAACAAGGAGTCCTGGGTCACTTTTAAAGGCTAACAGATTTATTTATTGCATGCATACGCTTTGGTGGGAGAAAATCCCGCTTCCTCAAAGCATCTGACGAAGTGGGATTTTCTCCCACGAAAGCTCATGCAATAAATAAATCTGTTAGTCTCTAAAAGTGCCCCAGGACGCCTTGGTCATTTGAACCAAGCCTCTCCTCCCCAGTCTGTGGAGCTCTTTAGCTGTGTGTGTCTAGACGGCCCGAGAGCCACCGTGCACCCTGCCAGCCTCAGCGGTTTTCACAGTAGCACCTGCCCTGCCCACCCCGGCCTGTGCTAACTGCCCCGGCAGGAACACGGGCCGCGCTGGGCCGAGCTCTTGCTCGCAGCCAGCGGGGCGCGCCAGGACCCAGCTTCCCTCCGCCAGCGCGCGACGCCCCTCCGCGGGCCCCAAGCGCCATGAGGTCACTAACCCGCCCCGCAGCAGGGAGGGCCCGCGCCGCCCGGCCTGCCACTGGGAGCTGTAGTTTTCTCCCCCACCCTGGGACGCCCAGCGCCCGGCGGAGCCTGCCTGCCTGCGAAGGCGGCCGGCTCCCAGCCTCCCGCCGCCGGCCCGGCACCACCGCCCGCCCGCTGCCCTGCCCCACCCCCCGGCGCGGACGGGTTCCGGCCGAGCCCCCTGCCCGCGGGAAGGACTACAAGCCCCATGATGCAAAGGGCCGCCGGCGAGGAAACGCGCCCTGCTGGGGGTGGGGGAGCGCGAGCGGCGGCGGGCGGGCTGTGCCGAGCGCTCACCTAGGACGCGGCGGGACGGCTGCACCATGCCCCGGGACAACATGGCCTCCCTCATCCAGCGGGTGGCCCGGCAGGCCCGAATCACCTTCCGCGGCCCGGCGCCGGGGCCCAGCTTCGGCGAGAACCTGCACCGCCTGCAGCAGCTGCTGAACGAGGTGCGGGCCGAGGACCTGCACCTCGTCCCGCGGGGCCCGGCGGCGGTGCCGGGGGCGGGCTGCTCGCGGGCCGGGGCGGCGGCCGGGGCGGTGCCGCCAGTGAGCTACATGCACATCTGCGAGACGGAGAGCTTCAGCATGGGCGTCTTCCTGCTGCGGAGCGGGGCCTGCATCCCGCTGCACGACCACCCGGGCATGAACGGCATGCTGAAGGTGCTCTACGGCAGCCTGCGCATCGCCTGCCTCGACCCGCTGCCGCCCGCCGCGCCGCCCGGCACCCGCCGCCGCGCCCTGCTCCGCTCGCACCAGCTCTACACGCCCGCCTCGCCGCCCTGCCTGCTCTCGCCGCACACCGACAACCTGCACCAGATCGACGCCGTGGACGGGCCCGCCGCCTTCCTCGACATCCTGGCGCCCCCCTACGACCCCGAGCACGGCCGGGACTGCCACTACTACCGCCTGCTGGAGGGGCCCGCTGCCGCCGCCGACCCCCACGCCTTGCCCCGGGAGGTGTGGCTGCTGGAGACCCCCCAAGCGGCGGATTTCTGGTGCGGCGGGGAGCCCTACCCGGGCCCCAAGGTCTCCCCTTAAAGCTGGCGCGGCCCCGCCCAGTGCGAGGCTGCGACCCCCGCCGGGCCGGGATCGTGCGGGGCCCACCGCTGGGGCGCCCTCCTCCTCCTCATCCAGCCGCCAGGAGGATCGGGCTGGTGCCCTGGCTCGCTGGAGGTGCCGGGGCAGGTACGCTCGCTGTACAAAAGCCACAGCCAAAGCGCCTTGGCAGCAATGCGAGTCACTACAGCAGGCCTAGCGCCTGGGCTGGGGTGCTGAAAGCCACTGCCCCGCCTCCCTGAGGCCTTGGGAGATTGTTTGCATGCAAGTCTTGTGGTTTCCTTTCCTCAGTTCAGCTCAGAGTCATCACTCTCAGCAATGAAACATCCATCGGCTGGGGTGATGGTCTGCCCTCCTTTAGGGTGAAAATGCTTCTCTGCAAACGGGTAATTCTAGTAGAAACAGGATTTTATACACCGACCCTGCCTCACAAGAGCTGAGGAAAAAAATCTTTTGCATGTCTGCAAATGGTGCACACAGCAGAGCAGTTTCTAGGGCAGATTATGTACCATTTCCCTGGCCAAATCATCAGAAAGGCACCAGCCAATTAGCTCTCAGGGGAGAACCCAAATCATAACCCTGTGTGACTGGATGTGCCTGATCAGTGCAGTTACATGGACATAGCTGCTTCATGGTGGCTGAGGATCTGCTACTCTTGGCTCATGAAATCACAATATTCAGCCAGAGCTGTTGTTAATGAGAGACTATTTGCTGAAAAGCTACAAAACTGAGTTCTCTCCATGTTTAAGGCTTAGCTCTTTGAGTGGAGCACACTAAGGATTGAGTGTGGTGTTATCCTTTTGACTGATGTGAAGACATGGAAGAGCATTGTTTAAACTTCCACACAACTGAATGTTACAGTAAATACCTGTTTCCTGCCTAACCACATAGGGACCACTCTGGTTTTTGACACCCCTTTTATTGTGCCCCCTCCCCCCTCCAAAAAAAGTTGAGAATAAATGCAATAAGAAACACTTCACTCTTCTGTAAGGCATGTTTGTAAGTGCTCCAAGACCTCAGGATGTGGTATTTCTGGCCTGTTTACTCCCACTGATGGGTCTCCTTGAACGCAGCTTGCCTACTTTGTGGGTAGGAATAAGGAGTTTATCCCCACCCCCCACGCAAAGAAACACCTAGAATTAACACTAACAATTTGTAAGGTTACAATTAATTATAAATTAAGGTCAGTCACATTATAAAGGGACACTGTCAGATAAAAACTACTTTACAAATTCCTTGTTACATAAAACGTAATATTATTAAAACTGAAAATTATTGTTTTTTGCTATTTGTTTGTACATTTCTTTCAGATTGGATAATGAAAATAGACCCGCCAGCTTCTAATCAATTTCACTTTAAAACACTCATGTGAACTGCTTTGTGGGAATTAGTCTAGTGGTTTTAAAGCTGTATATAAACACAGCTAAATTTGGAACCAGATTTGACCTGATGACATTCTTTGAAAGTGAGGCGTACATTTTTATACATAAGAGAACTCTACAGGCTTTTCAAGCCTTGTTATTTCCCTCTTTATACTATTTATAACATTTACTTTTTCATAAGGCTTTTCACAAAGTGTAAAAAAAAAAAATTGTTTTTGCTTTGCTGTGGTGTACGCAGGCTTGAGGCTTAGTTTTGCCTGTGGTAGGGATATGACCTTTCTGACAAGGGAGATACTTTTTCTACTAGTGAAATGTTCTGTTTATATTACAGAGAGATTTTTGTCATGCGCCTATATATCAATACACACTTTGTACCAGAGACCCATAGTTGGGCAGCCTTGACCCTCCTGGTCCTGTAGCAGTGACTTGAACAGAAAAAAATATTGACAACCATTTCATAATTGATATACCAACCTGTTCTGGAAGTTTTCCTTTGACTATTTCTTCTTTGCTTTGTGCATTTTTAGAAGCAATTTGTTTTTCCTGTCTAGTTCCTTATGTGTGTTTTTAAATAATCCTTACATGGCTCTATATCTATTCAAAAATACTTCCAGGAGCTTGTTCTTGCCTGCAAAAGATTGGATGTGAAATACAATAGAATCCACCCTACATTTCAAATCTGAGTTTTCTGAAAAATAGAAGTTAGTTCATGCAGTTTGTATTTATTTTTTGGCATTTCAAAGCGCCTGATTTCTACAGCTGCCTTACCTGCTTTCCTGGAATTCCACTGCAGCTCTGCTTAACATCTGTGTGTTCTCTATTATCATATTTAGTTGTAATACAGTTCTTGACTATATTAGAGTATCTCATTCTAACTCCCTACAACTAATGGACACTTTTTCAGAATTATGGATAATAGCATGCAGACGGCAAGCAGCTCTATCGGAAACACAAACTGCTACAAACAGCACTTTTATCAAACATGTCTTACCTTAACTTTTTTCCATCTTTCTGCTCTTTCTTTTTGCTGTTAGTTTTACACCATATTTAAAAAAACTAATCAGGATGTGACTTTAATGCATCTTTAATGCAGAGGATGGTAGTGGCCCCTTGCTTTGCAGGATGTAGCACGGATCTCAGCAAAATCGTTATTGAAGCAGAGCTAAAAGGACTAGTATTAAAACATGTCCTAGTGCCAGGAAAAACACAAATAGAAACTAAGATGCATTAAAGAGAAGGCTTCTGTAACAAGTTTTGTTTGAACCTTCATACAGTTAGTACTCAGAATTGACTTCAAATGCTCTTATCTCTGTAAACAAGGCTCAAGTCTGTATTGTCTTTCTTTCTCACTGCAGCCTGGGTATTGTTTTCATAACAGCAAAATTACTGCTATTGATGAACCATAGAATAAATACAGGATCTCACTGTTGGCCTATGATTATTTTCCTTTGAAAGTGTAAAAGTCTTATGAACCCAACAGGGGGAAGAGAATATTTTTTCTTTCATAGTCACACAAATGCTTTGTATGAATTATTTTTAAACTAATTCCCATATATGTCCATGAAAATGCCTGGCTACTGTGAAGATATCAGCTGTACCTTTGGCTTCCTTTCATAAATCTTCCATACTCCTCATGTAGCCAGAGTGCTGTCCAGTCTCAACATTTTGATATTTGAGAACAGATGAAAATCTAAGTCAAAGGCATGGAGTTAAGAATGTAGTATCAACCATCCTAAAGTTTCTGCTGTAGCCATATTGATTCGGTTGTAGTTTCTTTAAATGGACTTTATTTATTATGCATCCTTTTTTGTGAACTTCTCTCAGGTTTATGTTTCCATTACTAGAATTTAGTCATTTAACATAAGAAATTATTCTGACTCAAGAATGTGATTTGGTACTTACACAGTTGCAGTTACATATCTGATGTGTTTTGGACACCAGAACCATTGCTGAGCTGTAACCACCTTGCCATGGCCATGAATCATTGGAACCTTGCCACCTTGAAGGTGCTAAATCACCATAACCATCTAATACAATGAGCCACTGACACTAAACAAGAAATCTGTGTTCCCCATACAGGTGCACGCAACATCCATACAAATCTTGGAGCCCCTAAATTAAATCTGTCATTAAATATTCAACTGTCTTTTGGAAACCACCTATAGATAGTATGAAATGGTGATGTCAAAGTATACCAAAAGCTATGGTGCAATGAAAAATGAATTCCCTATTATGTATATATGATTTGGTACCTAGCAGTGCTGTTATCTCACAGCTCTGGAGTGGGTCTCAGTTACTAGCCAATAGATAACTGACTGTAATTATTCAAAGCTGAACAAAATAAAAATATTTCATGTTCAGTTTTAAATCGCATACAATAAAAAAGGCCTCAGCTTTCAGGTGCACGGTGTGAACTGCTCAGGAAGAGACCATCCCTGGAGGAAAGGAAACCTTTCAAGACCCAGATCTATTGTAATGAAGATCATGAGCCTTTTTATTTTAGGATATGTTGAACAGTGTAGTATTAAAGCTGCACCAAGCTGAAAGTTGCATACAGTTATCTTCTGACAGAGACCCTGTACCAGTGATTTAAAAAAACCAATTATATTTATTCTATTACCCACCCACCCACCCCATAAGTATTGGAATGTAAAACAATTATTGGTCCTAGTTCTTCTCACCCATGCTTTAAACTCAATATATTAAGCAAAGTGACACATGGTTCTGATGTGGTTACACCATTTCCAATCTTGTTTAACTTTTGCAGAACTACTTTATCTTTAGCAGCTTTTACCAACCTACATATCACAAGATTAGAAAAAAATATACATCCTCAAAACATATAAAGAGAGCTTATATATTATGTAAGTCACTTTAGTTTCTTGTTCACCGGAACCTACTGCAGGCAATGTACTCGGTTCAGCACTTCCCACTGTGGCTAAAGTCACATATAAAATTAATGAGAGGGTAGCCAGTGTAAAGCACTCAAAGAGGATCTCCTTGCCTCTGCCAAAGGTACTCTGTTCCAGCCAAGTACATAACCAGCATATGGAGGCATTCATTGCAAAACCTTCATCTAGTCTTTAAAAGTGCCACTGGACTCTGTTGTCCTTCAGCTAGCCAGCAATTAGAGATAACTAAAGTGAGTGGGAGATGTGGGTAGGCAACATCTCTTAAGGGGAGCTTCAGCAAGCAGACAGCATAACTAACATATCTATATAATGAAGAAAAACCACAGCTTAGCCTTAACCGTGATACGATTTTCTTTCTGTAAAGGTTCACATCCAAGTTTTCACTGTCCTACACAAAAATACACCTACAGCTATGTTACTTTCAGGAGCAGTTTGTTGCCTCAGAAAGCAAAGTGCTCAATTCTGATTCAATAGTATCAGCTTGATTTTGAAATTTAAGTGCTAGATTTGTTTTAGGTAATCTAAAACCAGTGCCTACACACTTGTCTAATATATAATCTGCCATTTCACAAGAATGATTGCTGCATGCATTTCCCACCTGATTAATGTATTTCATATTAGTGGATGTACACAGTGAGCGTGCAAACACTGATTGTACAGCATGAAAGCATAGCAGATTTTCTGTACCACTGATAGTCATTCCTGAACCAGGAAGAAACTCCAGTAATGTGGGAGATGTAGTCGCTGAGTGATATGCATGTCAGATGAGCAATTTTGTTGCTACAGCTGGTAAAGCTCTTCACTTTCATTTTTCTTTTTGAGTTGGCCATGTGCATGAGTGTCTTTGGCAATTATTTGAGTAAGTACAGGAGAAAACTCACTTTTTAGTGATTCTGTAGCCACTCTACACAGCAGTATTGGCAAGAGAATTTAAGACACCATTATGTAACAATTGGATATGGATTTGCAGGTTGGCCCACAGATGGACTATGTGAGTGATGAGTAACACAAACTCCTGGAAGGGACATCTAAGCCATCACTGTCTCAATTCAGCTCAGGTGCTTTCCCACTGAGTTAAATGGGTTTTCAGCCAGGCTGAACTCGCCAAGTTGTCTTTAGAGCTCATCTCCGCAGGTTTGTTATTATTCAGGCATGTCATAGCTGCTACCAGCAGTGAACTTTGTTCTAAACACAGACTACCCAGCGCAGCTGCGGCACTTTATGGAAACCGAAAGCTCTTGCACCGTGACCGCTCTTGAGCACTTTCCACCAAGCCGCACAGAGCGTGACTCGGCTCTCACCTCCGACAGCAGCTTTCTCCGAGTGGGCACTGGGCTGATGGTGTTTATTTTCCAAAGCCCACTTCGGGACTCTGAATGAGCCGGCTTGAAATCACGGAACAATAATGAGTCAAAAATACAGCTCACCGCTCAGATTAGCAGGTCTATTTATTCCCAGGGGAAGTCCCCGCCGCTCTAGCTGCAGCTTGTTTGTACACTGGGGCCGGGGGCGTTTGCATTTCCGTAGAGGGGAGCGTGCGTGGCCAAGGAAAGGAAAAGAAAGGAAAGGGTTGTGGTGGCAAGTCTCCCTAATCGGAAAGAGCGTCTATTAGTTGAGCCGACGGCAGGAAACTCACGATCGGTACGAAGCGCACGTCCCCAAACTCCATGCCCCCTGCATGTCTGGAGAGGGAAGGCTACATACACATCGGGGGCAATCCTGGCTTCATTTGAATCCCTGGGGGTTGTCAGTGGCTTCAGCGGGGCCGGGATTTCACCCCCAGGTTTCCTTCCAAATCCCAACCAGAGCAGGATTTTCCAGTAGGACCCTATTGGGGGTCACCCAGTGTTATACGCCTCTTGGAGGAGACTAACGAGCGCCCTGGGCTGGATGAACCTAAAGAAACACAGCTCTCACCTTAGCATAAGGAAGGTATTTATTTGTCGATGTAAGCACCGAAGCCACTGGTGGGAAAGTATTTATGTACACAATACTCCGAGAAACCATCCCTCCTGGGAGCCCTGTGCAGTACCAGAATACACCACTTCGATTTCGCGGACCGTTTACATTCTCCCTAGCCCCCGAAAGCTGCCTGCCATCGGAACACGGTTCAGTGCCAAGAAACAGTGCGTACAAAAATAGAGTTTCTAAAAAAAAAAATCCAGGTATTAATAGGCAGAAATGTACAGCCATCCTAAGGTCGGGGGCCGAGCACGGTTCTGTCCGGAGGAGTAAGGCAACCCATTTACATGCAGACACCGCACATGGTCTACACCACACAAGGCACCAAGGCCATTGGCACACGTTTGCATGCATCCTACGAGCGGAGAGGGTATGTACATCCCGCCTGCAGCGAGTTCGCCTCTCTGCCAGGCCCCAGCCAAGGCTGAGACTCACCGGTGCCGGTCGCAGAGCCCCGTGTGCGCCAACGCTGCAAAGCAGCCAGTTCCGACCGACGTGGAGCAGGCACGGCCCGTCGCTGAGGGTGCACGGGGCAGTCAGGCCTCGCGGAGCGCTTCCATTAGCGCGCCCGACGCCGCTCCCTCCTCCCGGCACGTGGGGCCCGAGCGCAGCCGGGAAGCTGTAAAGTGCTTAGCGCGCCCCGCGCGCCGGCCCCTCTCCAGGCGCGAGGCGGCCGCGAGCCAGGGCAGCGCCCGGCGCTAGTCCCGCGCGCAGGCGGTGGTGCGCGCGCCCCGCGGGCTCAGGGCGTCCTGGTCCGGGAGGCGCAGGTGGGCGCGGGCGGGCCGCCGGCGGGGCAGGGGGCGGCCGCGCCCTTCCTCTCCTTCTGGCGCAGGTGGATCTTGGTGTGGCGCTTCCGCTCGTCGCTGCGGGCGAACTTCCGGCCGCAGTAGTCGCAGGCGAAGGGCTTCTCGCCCGTGTGCGTGCGGATGTGTGTGGTGAGGTGGTCGCTGCGGCTGAAGTTGCGCATGCAGATGCGGCACTGGAAGGGCTTGTGGCCCGTGTGGATGCGGATGTGGCGCGTCAGCTCGTCCGAGCGGGAGAAGCGGCGGTCGCAGCCCTCGGCCGGGCACGGGTAGGGCCGCTCGTGCACCGGCGTCTTGCTGGGCCGGTTGGGGTACTTGCGCGGCCGCAGGATGGGCCGCAGCGGCAGGCTGTGCGGGCTGTAGGCGCCGGCCGGCAGCCGACCGCCCTCGCCGCCGCCGCCCAGCGTGAAGTTGCGGATGGTGGAGAGCGGCGTGAGCGGCGGCGGGACGCGCAGCGTGTCCAGCGGGCACGGGAAGGGCTTGCGCTCGGGGGCGGCGTGCGGCTCCCGTGGGCCCGCGCCGGGCGGGAAGAAGCCCGGGTAGTCCGGGAGCACGGAGAAGAGGCCGCCGTCCGCGGCCGCCTTGGGGGACGGGTAGGAGGGCGGCGGGTAGGGCAGCGCCGCGCCGGCCGAGGCGGGCAGGAAGGCGGAGGGGTCCTGCGGGTAGAGCTCGCCGCAGGCCGAGTAGGGCGGTGGGGGCGAGTAGAGCTGCTCCAGCTCGCCGGGCTGGCTCGGGGCCAGGCTGCAGCCGGCCAGCGGGGCGGGGGAGGCGGAGGCGGGGACGGAGGAGGGGGCGCTGGCCCCCTGCAGCACGCCGGCGCTGACGATGTTGATGATGCCCTCGGGGTAGCAGCCGGCCGCCGGGTACTGCGGGTCGATGGAGAACTTGCCCATGTAGGTGAACGTCTGGTTCCGCGGTGCCGGGGCGAAGCTGGCGGCGTAGGGCAGGTCCAGGGGGCGCTTCTCGTTCATGTCCACGCCGATCAGGCCATCTGCGGGAGAGAGAGGCGCCCGGTCAGTGCCCGGCCACCCCCACGCCGCGCCCGGGGTGCCCCCCTCTGCGCCTCGCTCAGGAGCGTGTGAGCAGCGCGGCCAGCCCGCCCGTGTCTCCCTGCGCGGTGCCTAGCCCTCCGCCCGGGGGAGGGGGCTCCTCTGGCCCAGCCACGCGCCGCCAGCCCCAGCTGTAGCTTAATTCCGTGCCCGGCCAAGAAATGAGTGACTGAATGAGCGCACGGTGCCCACAGCCGGCCTGCCCGCCTCGCACAGACCCCTCCGACGGCTCCCTCGGGAGCGCGGCATCCAAGCCTTAGTCAGATGAGAAGCGAGCGCTCCGCTTTGTGTCCACATTGACACACGTTGCCACTGAGCTCAGCAGCAAGTTCTTTTCTGGTGTTCTCTCCCCTTCGCTGCAATGAGAGGCGCAGCGCAAGCAAAATGAAAGCCCTGCACGGGCACCGCGTAAAAGGGGGATGCTTACCTCCTGGCACCGCGCTCATCTGGTCATACGGTCCTCCTAAGTCAGCATTGGGGAAGATTGTGACCGAAGCTGGCAGCGTGGTAGCGATGTCATCCACGGGGTAAATGTTTTCAGAAAGATGATGCGCAAAACCACTGAGAGTGACCGGGATTTTGTCTACGGTCTTGGCGGTCATCATTCGGTCAAGAAACCACCTTGAGAACAACTTTCCCTGCTTGTTGTGTGACTACTGTCTAGGGAGAGGGTTATTTGGTCCTTCCACCTTAAAGGGAAAAAGAAATGAAGCAAGTTTACGATTGAAAAAGGCTGTTTCTGCCTCTGGACCTGCTCTGTCAAAGCCCAGGAGTTGCTGTAGTGTTATTGTAACAGAGCTGTTAATCACTTGCAGCTCGCGGGAGATGGAAAGTGTTGCAGGAAGTATTTATGGGGAGGCCGTGAATGCCCGGGACGTCACTGCCCATATAAGGACTGAGGAACAGGGACGGGCGAGCCGGGCGGAATCATCACACGGGAGATTAGCGGGCGGTCCCCGCTGGAGGCAGATCCCCGCCTGCTGCAGCTCCTCCTCTCGCAGGCAGAAGGCAAGTCGGGCTTGTGCTGGGTCGCGGATTTTCGGCAACGGACCGTCACTTTTTCAAAGACAGGACCCGCTCCGGAGCAGGCGGATCGGGAAAGCCTGTGGGAGGGGCCTGGGTCGCTCCCAGCCAGCGAAGCGCCGAGCCAGGGATATTCCGGTATCTTAGGCTCTTGCCTAAAAAGGCGAGGATCCGGTCCCGGTCCCGGAGGGCCCCGCCTCTCTTTGCCTTTTTAGGAGCAGTTCCGGAAAATTAAACTTCGGAAAGAAAACGAGCGGTGCCGAGCCAATACAGTCAAACCCCTACTCACTTTCTTGGCCGCTTGAACCGCAACGACGAATCAGAAAATAGCTACATTCACGGAATCTGACTTCTTTTTTCTGAATGGCTTGTGGAAAGAGACACTGATAAGAGTGAACGTGGTGTTGCTTTTTTGGAAAGTGTCTGATCTATTTATACTGTAGCGAAAACGGAACTTTTTCTTCTTGTTGTTGTGGCTGCAACTGAAAAGGAGAGTAAGTCACAGCATAACAACGAGCCTGAGTTCAATGTAGTTTTTTGCCCCAGCAGAAAAAGTGGAGGCCTCCTAACCACGTTGTGCAACTCTCCGTTCCCTGTATTTCTCATGAAGCTGGAGAAGTTCAGTTTCTTTTGGAGGCAGCCTCCCTCTCCGCAACGGTCTCCCTCTAATTTCCCCTGAAGGAAGAGTTTCTCCTAGACGTAACCGGTTAGAAACCTGCCCTGTTATAAATGTGTATATGGCGCCTGGGAGTGCAGTTGTGAAACATACGCCCCACAAGCCAGCTTTCTCTATCCTATTTTATAAACCCACTCTTTGTTAGTTCACTTAACTATTTTTTTAAAGAAAACTACGGCTGGGAATAACTTTTTCTTCATGATACTTAGTCAGTGATCATTTTACAGGCGCACTGCGCCCAATGGCGTTGACTTGCCTTAGAGAGAGAGATCAAATTGGGCACTGCTTTCCTTTCCTTGCGACGCTCATACTCCCCGCCTGCCGTGTGAAGTAGCCCAGAGTCGGGCCTACCCTATTGCTGGACCCAGTGAGGATTTCCCGAGCAGAGGCAAACATGATGCCGGCACGTTTGTAAGCAGAACATTCATCTGCAGAGGATGGTTGTAGGACTCAGCCCTCGAGGAAAACAGCGAGTAGGGTCAGAAAAGGCGGTTATGTTCTTGAAATGTTTGTCGTTCCCTGTTTCTATTTTGCCGCATGGGTGCTACTAAACTATTCCCTCAATTCATGCTGAAGACAACGTTTCTTTCCTCTCACAGCATGTCGGCACCCATTTAACATGGCATCGAGAAAAGTTCTAGTTCTAGTTCATTTTCCAGCGTGAAGCGTCTGAAGGTGGCGGCCGCAGAGCTGCCAATCCCCCGAGGAAGATTTCCTCTCCAGAAAACTCCCTGCTCAAGCGCCACGCTGTGGGGAAGGTGCTCACTGCAGGCCGGGCGATCAGCCAGTCCCCGCCGTGGCTCACTCCGAAACCCGCACTTGAGACGCGCCTTTACTCAGGGCTCCCCGTGTTCCTGGGAGATTTCACAGCAGTTCTGCGGCTGCTTCGGAGCTATTCTCCCCCTGCTCCCATTAGGACTTGATTTCGTCCCTGCATCAGGGTTGCTGTAAACGGAGCTCCTGCATTAGGGAGTTGAAAACATGTTCAAAGGCACAGTGGGAAGTTAGGCCGCCAGCTCCCATTGACTTTCAGTAGGAGTTGAGCAGCTGAGTTCCCGTTGTGCCTCTGCAAATGGCCCTTTGGGTCCTCGCTAGGCGTTTGCTCCCCTAGGGTTTGCAATAGTGTTGGTTCAAGGTGCGAGCTCTATGCAAGGAGAGGCATCTTCCCCTGCTCAGCGGCGTGTCAAGACAGCCTGCCCAGCCGGTGCCGGCACTTGTCTGAAACCCACACCTCCACTGCCACCAAAGGCAGGAGCGAGAATGGAGCAGCGCGTTCCTGTTTCTCGCCTTGCTGAACACTTCAAAGGAGGCGAAGAGCACCTACTCGAGCTGCGGGCGGGGATATGGCACAGCCCCGGGCTGGGCCTTCCATACAACCCTAGTCATTGTCCCCCGCCCCAGAACGGCTGCCTCTGCAGGATCGTCGGCTCAGGCCCCCGGGAGGTGAGGGGGGGGGGGGCCCTCCCCCTGGCATAGCATACAGTGCCTAATAGCTCTGATTAAAAATCTCTCTCAAATTGCTCAATTTTCACTAAACTTAGTTTTTGTGATGGCATAGATGACTAAATGGATTTTATTAATGATTTTTAAAAAAACCCCAAAATTCCAGTCATTCTTTATACTGCCTAAAGAAGCAGAATAGGACATTAACTTTTTTTCTTTACAGATCACCTTTGAAGTGTAATTATTGTATAATAAATCTGCCACTCAAACAAACATGTAGTGCTTTGCAATATGCTATGATTTTATTGATGAGTGGATAATATATAGTCAATAGTTTCACATAAGAAACTTAGTTAAAACAATATGTAAAAATTTTAGATCTCTAGTTATTTTAATTTTAAATCTTAGTTTAAAAGTTAACACTGTTACAGTAGAGAGAAACATTAATAAATTTGAATGAGAAGTAGTTTTCAATTATATAAAAAGATAAATGGAATGCTTGTGTCTAAAGTTATTGTGGGGAAAAATCATTTTATGGAAATTTGAGAAATAGTATGTGACCTTATCTCCAAAATGTGTGATAATACCCATTATTACAAGATGCCACAAACTGGCTTAACATCACTATTTCCTTCTTTGGGTATTTCAATTTAATATTCTTTTAAGGTAGTTTCTTGTAGGGAGTATTAACAATAGCAAATTAAACTTCTCTAGATGGCTAATATACCATATTAAAATATCAACTGAGTTCACAAGTTAATCTAGTCTTTTTAAAGATGGGATAAATTCTGATTTTTAGTCCTTAAAACCACAATCAAGTCACTCTTATCTCAGTGGGAGTTTTACTTGAAGAAGGGAGACAGGGTCTAACTCAAATTTTTTTTGGATAATTTACTTAAATATAATCTTCAGGAAGAACTTGATATATGCAACACAAAAGACATTGTGATGTCATCATGGCCATTGCTGTTCCAGTGTTATGCTTGTGTTTCAGGCCATTAATTCCTGTTTTGCTTATTATATTAATTTTCAAGGCCCAGATTACTCCACATTTCCTGAGATGGATGAACCTTATACACCAATAGCTATCTCCACTGACAAGAGCTGCTTCTGGCCCCATGCACGCTGGCCCCAAGTGTTTCCAGAGCCACCAAGCAGGTTCCACAGTGCAGGGCACCAATCCCTGTAGGCATTACCAGGGCAAACACCAACGCGGCACATCTCACTGCCCTTGGTAACAGCTATTCAAGAGCTACAGCTGTGTGCTGCTTTGCCCCCTCCCACCAAAATTTACTCATGCTTTGGAGGCTGTTGGGCCCAGAAATGAAAATCTGCTGGTGGCTGCATACGGCCATGGTGGTGGTATTTGAGAAATGCTGTCCTAGAGCACTGCAAGTATTCCTTACTCCACTTACTTGCCACTCTGTGTCTCGCTACTATAAAATGTTTTTCTTTTAATTAGAAGGCCTTGTATGCCAAATGTATGTTACCAAGCTGGAAAGGAATATGGCATTAGCTGAACAAGACCCACGACAGTCACAAGAATCATTGTTGGATCTATATTTAGCACATACCTTTATTTCAAATTCCTCCCTTTTGTTTTAAAAATGGCCCTTTCACTTATTTATCTAATGTTATATAGAGTTTATGCAGCTGCATAACGCCACAGCACTTTGATCAGAACTGTAAAAATCAGAGTCTCATCTCGATAACTGTGTGTAAGAGCAACTGAAGAAGAAAAAGTTGTCCAGGTGTTGGCAACACAGGCCAGTTTAGTGTCTTAGAAAGCAGAAATGAAGAAGAATAGTGAGTAGTCTCAAAAACCCCTGCTATCGTGGTATTATACAGACCAGTCTGCCTATGCTGCTTCTGTTCTACAGGCCCAGCCCGTGAAGTGTTACTAGATGGGGATCCACCTGAAACAGTCCCATTAGTTCTTGGTATTAAGTAAGCTAGTCCCTGTCCTCAAAGTAGAGCAAATAAAGTCAGGTTTTTTTCTTAAAACAAAACTAAAAAGACATACCACCCTCCCTTTCTGGTTGACTTCAGATTTTGGGCTTTTTCCCAGCCGAAGTAGAGGGAGGTTCTGAATCTTCTCACTGGAAACAAAAATAAAACTCAGCAATCCAGTTTACCAATCTCTTCTCTTTTATCTCTGCTCTCTCAGGGACGCTAGCTGGAAGGCCCTGTCTGCATAACTGGAAGCAGAGCAAAGGCAGCTTCTCAAGGGAAGATACTGCGCTTCCCTCATGTGGCTCATGCAGAATTTTAACCCTTTAGAGTTTGCCTAGTTCAGTGCATGTTACTTAGACTACAGTACACATCTAAGTAAATGTAAAATATGCTCAGTCCTAAATTGGTCAAAACTGTTCACATACTAAAGGAATTGGTCAAAACTGTTCACATACTAAAGGAAATGACATAATTAAATAATGAGGGAAGGGGTCGGGGGTGGGAAATCACATTCTAATCATTAATTATGGTACCTGATAATGGTACAGTTTTTCAACCACAGCTGCATGTTGTCTTAGGGTGAATGCCTCTAAATTTGAAATAAATAAGACTTTATTGCAAGAATTTGGCTCAGAAGAGCCATAATGGTATCCTGTGGTGTTATTTAAATGTCAATAACATTTTCTAATTCAAGCTGTAGAAATCAGACAGGTCCTTGTGCAATCAAGAAGTTAACTAATTTATATTTGTATGACTAAATAAAATATAATGAAGAAAACTTTCAGAAAAATGAATGCAATCAGAAAATTATAACTCTTTGCATTAAAGCTCATTTTTGAATAGAGAAAACACTTACTAGGTCATTATTAAAGCCACATAACACATTTTCTTGATATTTTGGTACATAATTTCTTCCATAAACATTTAATTTGAAATCATGACACTTTTGAAAATGGCTGATCCTGTGGAACACATAGAAAATTATTTTTTTTTAGTAAGTCATCAATACTGTAATGAACTGGTTAGTGTGTAGATGTACTTTTGCCCTCTACTGGAGGGTATCGGAGTTGTACCATACAGTGACATAGTAGGCCATACTGTTATTCATTATAGGGGTATCTTTTGTAGCTCAAATGGGAGGGACATAAGGAATGCAAGGAAACTATGACAAACTATAAACAATGACAACCATAAAGCTGTAAAATGCAGTGAAAATTTCATTATAATATTTAGAAAATAGTAGCTTTTCCATACAAGTAGTCTTAATGGATAAAAGAATCTAATAGAGATTGAGTCAGCTGATGAAAATATGGGCACTGCATAAGTCAAAATAAGAAAATAGACATTTTACCCTTTTCACAATGTGGAAAAGTTATAGAATTAGCACCTCCCCCCCCATCACAACAACAAAGCAATAAAGGACCTTATTTCCAAGCAGTGATACTCATCTACATCTGGCTTGCAGTCCCTCACCTGTGCAGGTTCCCTCTCTTCCCCACAAGGTTCCTGTTTTAATCTGCTCCCTGTGACACATGTGACTATTTGGATGCAGCAACCTGACAAACCAGAGTTTTTATTAACTCTTTTCTCCCCCTAAGATGCAGGCCATCCTGGCATCTCTTCTAATAATGCACATGGACTTCTGTCGTTATAGCCCGAAGGTGGGGGGGGTTTTGTTTTAAATTTTTGCCTGTTTTCCATCAGGTGCTCCTATGGGTCTTATCACCTAATATCTAAATACATAAGGTAAGGGACACCTCCAAGGAAGCCCTACTTGGAGCACATCCATCTGGAACATTCCTACATTATTCAGATTTTAGGAAGTAAGCAAAGGTTTAGGGGGGCAGATAGGCCTTTTTGTTCTGGATTGAGGAGCTGAGATGCACACATTACCTTTCTTCCACTAATGGATCCTTGATAATACATGAGTTGTGCTGCTTTCTGTGGTGATTTGTTATCCAAGAGTCCAAAAGAAAGCAGGACACTGATGTTTCCCAGAAACTCCCAGGCCCTCAAGTGTGCTGGAGTTCTCCAATAGGTTCTTTGCACTTCACAGTTCTTATCAAAATCTGTTTTTCTGCTCTCTGTGGTATGCTTGAAGATCAGTAGCTTAGCAAAAGTCCATTCTGCTTCTGGAGGAAAGAAACCTGGTGTACTCTTTGTCAAAATATTTTTTTTCTATTTTTAGTTCAACATGCTGCTGCCCGAAATTGGTAAAAATTTGCTGATATTGATAAAATAATTATTACATTTGAAAAAGATAAAACAAACATAGCTAGTTTTAAAACATTTGAGGCTAAACCCTCAACTGATATATCTCCAATGAAGTCAACTGATTCACAGCAGTTGAGGCTGTAGCTTCTCCTTTGAGTCAACATAAATTAAAATTAGAAATGGTCAGGTAGGTTTAATTTTACAAGGACAAAATCCAAATCACTCCAGTGTTTTGTTTTAGAATTCTGTCCTCCAAGAACATTAGGAGTATTTGACATGTTTCAGATTTCTTTTTACAACTATCCTCTCCTTTAAATAATAACCCTTGTCCTTCTTTAAGGATTACAAAGGAAATAAATTAAGAGCATATATAGAGCCACACATTAAACCAATTCCTAATATTGCAAACATTTAAATAGAGAACTCAAGAAAAAACTGCCAAAATTCATATGATAACATGCTACAAAATGGATTTAATATGCATTTTACTGTGATGGGGCCAGTTGACTATATGCTTTTATTGGCAAAAACACATTAAACCAGATGTCCTGTAGCAAAAAATACACACACCACGAGCTGCTCAGGTTCTGTCTTCTATAAGCAAGACCAGAATAATAGGGGTGGAATCCCTTTCCATTGGATAGGGTTTACTGGAGCAAAGAATTTTCCCCTCCTGTATTTGGTAGGACTTCCCCATATCCTTGAAAAACCCTGCCCATCATCTCCGTGTTCACCACCTCTCTCTGTAGCCAGGTTCCTTTTTTATTCCACATTTAGATTTCTTTCACGCCTTCATTCTCTGTCAGTTTAGCCTGTTTCCTTTATTTCTATTTTTGCTTTGTTTTCTCTGCATCCACTGAATGTCTCTTTCTTCCCTTTCCCATCCCATTCATCTCTCTCTCTCTCCCCCCACTCCCCCTTCCTTGAAGTTGTTCCCCTTATCTTTGCTGCTCCTGCCAGCTAGCTGCATTTGGAATAGTGTGGGAACAAGCTGTCACTGATTTTTCTTTGAAAAAACTGTAACAGCGTCTCTCAAACTATTTTCCCCTAGCAAATACAAATCTAGACAACCAAATGGAGTATTCACAGAATAGTCCATTTAACTAATGTCACAGAATGAGTAAATTCTCAGGATGGCTTAATTAACTATTTTTTGTTTGTTTTTTAATCCTCGTTATTTGTGGTCATTCATGGCAGCCTATCTTTCTGGGGTTCCAATTTGGCAGAGTAAACCATCATCACAAAGTGAGTTAGGTGCGCACATGCCATGGGGACAAATGCAATATAAAAATGAAGACTGTAGAATCATCCAAGACAAATGTATACTTGTTCAGTACTATAAATGAAATGTGACTGCACCTCTTGGTGCGGTAGGAGGGTGCCGCAGGCACATTATCTTTTTTTGTTTGATATGGCTGTAGAGTTCACTAGTCTGGGCAGGTATAGAAAGAAGTCTGAGAAGAATAATTTCACCTAATAACTTGATTTCTCTAAGTCGTCTTATACCAGCCCAGACATGCCACCACATGTTGCTGTATTGTGAAGTTTCTACCGTAGATTTTTAGTTAGCTTTTTTAGTTAGGAAGTGGTAGCTCTCTGCCAGTGACGCATTAGGCCGTGGACCCTTTGGGACGTTAACTAGAATTTTGTCCACTATTGTTTTAAATACACTTAAGGGACCAATTCTACATTCATAGGGACATGGAATGGATGACTTAGAGGGTCATTTTCATCTCTTATTTCTCTGATTATATGATTAATTTTCACCTTTGTAAATCACTGAGGATGAGAACAAAGGGGAAAGACATCATGGCTCTGATTTTTTTCCACATGCTACTAGAAGAACTGAATCTACTTGTCTGGTCTTATGTAAGAAGGTTTTGTTGAAATGCTATCTTTGATGCATAATCAAATATGAAAACTGCATTTTATAAGAAATTCTACCTGGAAGGATGCATGGAAGAGATTATAGAATCATAGGATTGGAAGGGACCTCATGAGGTCATCTAGTCCAAACCCCTACTAAAAGCAGGACCATTCCCACTAAATCATCCCAGCCAGGGTGTTATCTAACTGGACCTTAAATATCTCCAAAGACAGAGATTCCACCACTTCCCTAGGTAACCCATTCCAATGCTTCACCACGCTCCTAGTGAGAAAGTTTTTCCTAATATCCAGCCTCAATCTTCCCAACTGCAATTTGAAACCATTGCTCCTTGTTCTGTCCTCTGTTACTACTGAGAACAGCCTAGCTCCCTCCTCTTTGGAGCACCCGTTCAAGTAGTTAAAGGTTACTATCAAATCCCTCCTCAGTCTTCTCTTCTGCAGACTAAATAAACTAGTTCCTTCAGTCATTCCTCGTACGTCATGTGCCCCAGCCCCCTAATCATTTTAATTGCCCTCCACTGGACTCTTTCTAATTTTCTACAGTTCCTGTGCCAAAGACAATAAAAAAGTGAGATTGTTACAGAAAAATGGTACAGCTAACTGTCAAACAGACTATAAAGCATTGTGACATTGCTGGAGCATCCTTACTGAATTGGTTACGTACACTAATGACTAAGTTCAGTTTTATAAAGGAGTCAATACAAAGGGCCACATTTTCATAGGGTTTCATTTCTTGAGCCCAGATTGATATGCAAAAGCAAAACCTCATATTTGTATTCAAATGGCAAATCTTGCGTGGCTGTCCATCTCTGAGTATGAACAAATACAAGGTTAATCCAAAAACAAATGGTACTGAGGCAAATAAGTCAAAACCAGAAAGTTGCCAATACCTGACAGACTGCCAAATGTTTTCTTGGATTGCTTCCTTTCAAGTTTGAGTGCTTATTGCTGGTGGCAACTTTCTACATTCTGCATTAAATACACTAAGAAACAATATAAAGAATGAGCAATGGTATATTGAATTTTCAGCATTAAATACACTAAAACAGTATGAGAAATGGTATATGCAACTTTCTGAGAAACGGAAATTTTCTGAGAAACAGCATGAGGCAACGGTATTAAATACACTAAGAAACAGTATAAAGAATGAGCATATTTTGTCATTAAAAGCTCAAAACCAGCTTCTGCTTGGCTATAATAAGGGCCCATATTTTGCAGAGTATTTTCAACACATGATAGCTATGTGTAAATCAAGGGCTATGTCTACACTTACTGAAATTAGCTTAATTCGAACTAGAAAAAGTTAGTTCGAACTAAGCAAGTGCCATTCATGGGACTTGCTTAGTTTGAATTAGCGATCCCCATTGATTTCAATGGGCCAGTTACTTCAAACTAAGAAATTAGTTCGAATTAACATGGCCACATTGGCTAATTCGAACTAGTTAGTTCGAATTAAGCCTTACTTCTAATGCCGGATTCAAAGTTATTAGTTCGAATTAAGGAAGCCCTTAATTCGAACTAATGAAAGCCTAGTGTAGCCATGGCTTTAGTTAGTTCGAATTAAGCTTCCTTAATTCAAACTAACTTGCCAGTGTGGACATAGCCAAGGATTTTCACATGCACCTACTGTACCCATGCATCTGTGAATCCACTACTTGTAGATGTATATCAAATAATTAAGTAAACACAGTGTGAAGACTTGTGAAAATTTGAGCATGAGTGTCTAAGATTCTTGCATGCTGGCACAAAAGTAAAAAAAACAACATTTTTTTTTTTAAATACAGGAAGTTTATATCACCATTACTCTCTCTGGTCCATATATGCTCTCAAATATCTCCCTCTTGCTGTTAATGATTGTTCTCACTCACTGTCCATCTTCTAATTCTGCTTAACCAAACAGTGAAGTCATAATCCTGTATTTGCAGCATCATTGTGCTCTCATAGAAATTACTGTGATGTCACAACTTCAGCATTTTAGCTGCACATGGAGGAAGAAACAGCAGTTGGACTGTACATTTAAACAAGGGTTGCATCAAATAACTCTGTTACCATTAATAGTAATTAATGTTTTCTGTATGTAAATTTAGGGTAGAATCCACAATGTACTAGGAATTTTACAGACATTCAAAAAGGGATTAAACCTTGCACTGAAACTTCACAATTGAAGGACAAAGACATAAGTAAGGCAGAGGAACAGCAAACCCAGATTTTTTACCCAAATCGATTAGAAACATCAATAAAATTATTATTGAACATTTGTATTGTTTGCTATTTGAAGGCCTCTCCTTCAGGGTGACCTTTGTGGTATTAAATGTCAGATTATTCAGGTTAATCAAAATACTAAATCTTATACTCTTACAATAGTTCGTTATAGAATATCAGTAATAGAAGAAGAGCTGCAAAATGCCCAATGAAGTTGACCAGTGTTTAGAAGTGTCAGCAGATAATGAGTCTTTCATCAGCACTCCCTTTATAATGCAATTTAAAGTTGACAACTTATTATAAAAGAAAATGTTGCAGAAAGATTCAAATGCTGCTTTCTTCCCCACTCTCCCGTCCTTATTACAGAGTAGTGGGAAATAATGTATGGAGAATAATACTTTAGCATCTAAAGAGTTTTTCTGGTTTCTAAATCTAGGAAGGAGTCATTGTGTATTGTGACAGAAGAATAAATCAAAATAATAAAGTGAATACAAAATTATATTGCTGTCAATAATTTAATTTATACAAAATAGCATTGTGACAAGGTAATTGTTATATATGATGCATCAGTCAGTATAATATTTGGAGAATGCATTATAGAAAGTCAACATTTAACTACTAAAATCAAATATAATCAAAGCTGTCAGAGAATCTTTACGGTTTTATATTAATTTGAATTTAATTTACTATCGAGGTGTCATTCATAGAGCTACTTACAATAGTTAATGATCTCTGCATTTCCATTATAAAATCCTATTTTCAGAAGTTTATAACTTGGCCTTAAGGACTCTCAGCCATGAGGCATATTTTGTTTTTACTTTTAGACACATTAAACTTTTAAAACTCCGCATATAAAGAGTAGGTTCTTTTCTGGGCTGATTCTGTGGATTTGTGTTAGTTACTTGGGACAGTGTGACGTCAGTGAAAGTATGGGATTTTTTAGTAAATTCACCATGCCAACAGGAAGCCTATTGTAGTAAAGCAGCTAGGTTTGATGCTGACATCTCTTCTCCTCTCCAGGTGATTAGACTGACCTGATCACTGTTGAATCACTGAAAGGTGCTCAGATGAAACTATCACATACTGTGTTTGTGCTGCCTCAGCCTCCCCAAGGGAGATAAGGGAAGGGAAGTGTTAGAGGGTTTGGTGCTTGTTTTTTAAATGTACTCACTACTACGTGTTCATGTTAAACAGTTAAAGAAAGCAAGGTCAAAGAAGCGCATCTTGCATGTTGGGAGGAAGGGGGTGAGGTTTTTTTTTTTTACTGGTCCTTGTTCCTGTGTGTGTTTTATAATGGCTGTCAGAGAAAACTGTGTCTCCTGCACAGATGAGCTTTACCTTTATGGTAGAAAGTTCCCTGGTGCCTGAGGGGCACAGATGTCAACCACAGTTCTCATACCAGAGTTTTAATGGATATGCTGGGCCCAGGCCATTGAGAGCTTCAAGACAAGAACCGAGACTCTGAATTGACTTGATAGGAAGGCAGTAGAGAGTCAAGAGTGGGTGGATGAATGTACAGTACCTTGTATTGCTAAGGAGACATACTGCAGCATTCTTTACTAGTTCGAGTCTTCAATGGGCTAATGGCTTCATGTCTGGGTACTTCACACTGATGTAGCCCACATGAGAGGTGGCAAATACATATATATAACTGAAGTCAGGTCACGAGCCTCCAGGATGGGTGGAGACTCCTGGGCAACCAGAGATGGTACAAATCATTACTTGCAGGTGCTGCTACGTGGAGATCATCGAGGACTCTAGGAGCATGCCCTAAACTTTCTTTTTAGTTAGTATTCTACAGAATGACAAGAAGCCAGACAGTTCTAATGAAAATATTTACTCTAGCCTGGAATCCTTTTAAGAGAGAAAATTTATTTTGGATGCAAAGCTTGCCATCTATGATACCAAGCTTTTGGAAGTGCAAGAGAAAACTATTATTGTGGCAGCATCTGCAGGGGCTTGATGTTTTGGGGATATTTTATTCACAGAAAGCCAATTAGATTTACACTTGATAGAACTGTGTTGACAGACTGATTCAACAACATCAGATTTGTGACATGGCTAACCTATCTGACCAAGACAGGAGTATTGAAAAGGTAGCGATTGAGTCACTGCAGGAAAACTTCAGGACCCCACCCGCCGCCGCCTTTTTTTTTTCCCTGAGGATAATCAATTGGAGTCAAGCAAGACTTCTGTCTGAATAAATTATGTTCTCGAACAACGTTTCACACACTTCTGAACACCTGCACCATTACAGCTTTTTGGCTGGTTTTTGTAAAACAAGATTGTGGCTGGCTGCAAAGACGATTTTAAGTTCAAATTTTCAAAATGTTAACATTTGTTTCATGAGAACTATATTGTGTATAATGGGGAGAGAGTAGAAGATGAAGATATAAAAAGACTTTTAATACTAATTTGGAAGTAGGCACATCTTTTCCCCATGAGAATGAAAATGATGTGGTTGGCAAGCCTTTTAAAATGTTTTTGTATACTGGGAGTCAGTACTTTCAATTTAGATTGGCGTCTAGTGGAAAAATAAGTTAGACCAATTTATTTCTCTTCAATATTCTCTTGTTTCTGTATGACCTGATTAGTTTTGCCTCTCATGAAGGTAACTAACTCTACATGACCTCTAGGGTTCACACCCACTTCATTCAACAGCATTCCAAATGCTTCAGTGATGTCAATAGCTATTGGCTCATAGCCCAGTATCCCACACATTTCCTCTGCAGCAAAAATGCCTTAATTCTTACCCAGTGCCTTTCAAGTAGATAGCAAATAAATCAGTCAAAGGGCTTAGATTTTAAACTTTATTTCTGCTTCAGAAATATTTGAAACAAATGGGAGTTAGTTCTTACACTTTTTGTTTTGAGGATCCATTACCAGAAATGAACAAGAGTGAGATCCTGTACTGCTGAAGGATGCTGTAACACAAAAGGGGAAATGCTGACTTTCAGATACCTGTCATTACATATTCACATAAAAAAGTTGGTGTTCATTATAACTGCAGAGTGGGTGTGCGTCCTTTCTTCCATGCATGCAGACAATTTAGTCAAACACTTCTCCTCTCTGTACTTCATTTGCTTTGGAGTATTTCGTTTGCCACACTTTTTTTTAAAAAGCATTGCATATTTCAGCAAGAACGTTGAAGCAAATTAGGAAGGTAAGAAATAATTCTACTTCTGACTGAAGTTTTATATCTTAAAAACTAAAACCAAAAAGAACTCTTAGTGCAATGTTGATGTTACCTGATAAGCAGATCATTGTGTTCCATTCCTATCATTAAGTGAACAAGTAGTAAGAGTTCTGTTTTGGAAACCTGACACTGAAATAGGGCATGATTTGGCCACCCCGCTAAACCTGAGTAGTACATTACTGTGCAATACAAATACCTATTTATACCTACAAAACCCAAATACAGGTAAACTACATAAGGACCAATATATGTTCAAGACAAAATGGATCAAATTCACCCCTTACATAAATCCATTACAGAACACTGGAGTTACATCATGGATGAATTTAACCCAACATCTGTTAATGTAGCAAAACAGGAGTAAAAAGCAGTACAATGATCATTCATGAGCAAACTGGGGGTCTCAGGATTAGGATCTGAGGCATCAAAGAGCCTATTGTGTCTCATAGACCAGGGAGGAAAAAATGCATTTTAATATATGGTATGAAAAGGGTCAATAAGTCATTTAGACAAAGACATTTTTCCCTTAGATGGTGAGGTCAGTATGGACAAAGGATAAACCATCTTCTGAAATATCAATTTAAGAAGATAGAGAAGAGTGCAATGTCTGAGGAGAATAAAGAACAAAACTAAGTGAAAGATCCACAGGAAGCAGGACTCAGTAAGATACTAAAGATCTGGAGAGTGGTTTTGTGAGGGATTTGAGGAAAAATGAGAAGTTACTAAAGAATGGCCATGGAGGGAGCATAATCCTGTTTCTGGTACAGGTGGAAAAATGAGCTACTTTATCTGAGAAGAGATTTTTCAAAGATTGGAATGTCTGAAGGACTATAAAACTATAAATGATGACAGTAAAATGAGAAGAGATGACATCTTGAATCAGAAATTCAGCAAAGAAGCAGTCAATAGCAACCTTGTGCAGGTGGTGTTTCAGAAAAGGTAGTGCATTTGCAAGCCTAGGAACCGTAGAAGACAGGGGTTTAGAGACAAGTACAAAAAGTGGGCTCCTGACAGCAAAGATAAATGGGAGATTTGGGCAGAGAACTCACAAAGCTGGCAGAGTTTGGGCTGACTGTGACCTTATTTTAAAATTACACAGAAATCATTTGTAGATACACTGAGTTAAAGAGACCTATGACAGAGTTGATAGGTGAGGAGGTTGAGGAAGACAGAAAGTGAGGAAAAGTTCAAAGCATTGACGAGGCTATAGATTTAGGTCTTAGATATATACTAGAGACACAAAGAATGATTTCAGAAAGGAAGAAGGAGTAAAGTGGATAAGACAGCACAGGGTGGAGTCCATCAGTGTCACTGGTATTTGTATAAAAACTCTGTTCCAAATGCAGAACCCAATTTGGGAAAAGATAAGAAGCAGAATATTCTCTTCGGGGGACAGGGGGAGTGGGTTTTTTTGCTAGTTCCTTGTACCAATAAAAGTTTATGGAGCTGCCAATTATTGCATGTAAATGGAAAAGCTGATAGTTTTCTAAAGCATCTACCTTCCTTAGAAAAAGATTTTTAAATTGGCTGTGTACAATCCAGCTGCTGCTTTTAATCTTTCCATGACAAGTGGTTGTTTTATTATTTTGACAGTCATTTTTCATCTATGAATAGCACCATAGTCTTTGTAAGATACAAAACTTCTTTTGATCTACGATGTTGTACGTTTAGCAATGGACAAAGGGGTTTGTGGTATATTTGATTGTACACATTCTGGTGCTTAGGCTTAGAGCCAATATGAAAGCCGTGAGCCACCCATTCACAGAAATACAAGAAAATTCCCTTTTCATGGTCATTGGCTGCTGGAAAAGATAATGCATCCATTTATTAGACAAAACCTATCTTGAACTAGAAAATTTATTGTAACTGTTATTTTTAAATAAATTTCATAGTAAATTACTAATATCATTCTTCTACGAAGGCACATAGCATAAGAACCAAGAAGTAGAAAATACAAACAGAGATATCTGCATTTGTTTTTTAAAATTAAGGGACAGTTGCTAAAAACAAGTGTACTTCAGAAACACAGCTTCTTCAGAAGTATTGAAAATAATTAGAAAAAAGGCTTTGATAGGCATGGAATCATGTTTTCAAATATAATGGGCTATTTTGTTTGATCCACAGATGTGAAGTTGCATGTTTTGTTTTCTCTTAAAATACTTTCTATATGATATAATAAAATGTACTTTAAAAAGGCAGATATGAAGTTGCTCTTCAAACAATACAATAACTTTAGTGACATCCGAATTAAAAACAAACAGAGCCTGTGGCACTTTTAAAGACTAACAGATTTATTTATCGCATGTATTTTGATTTGCTGTTACAGTCTGACCTGATCCTATGTCATACACTTCCCTGCATTTAATTTCCTCCCATTCTGTAAACTTCCCATCTTCAAAGTGTCTGACGAAGTGGGATTTTCTCCCACGAAAGCTCATGCGATAAATAAATCTGTTAGTCTTTAAAAGTGCCATAAGATTTTGTTTGTTTTTCTGCAATAGACTAACACGGCTACCCTTTTGGAATCCAAATTAAAGACATTTTCAAAGACAAGGCATCAATATTTCACGCACAGGCCATGATTTCAGCACGTCACATAACTAACTAAATATGTGAGTACTATGTAAATATTTTGCTGAATCAGGTCCTTAAATTTTCAAGCACTAACTTTTAAAAGCAAGCGCAGGTGATAGACTTTACATATGTAAAACCCATCAACTATATACACAGGTTGGCAATGTTTGAACTGATGAAGGCTAGGTTGAGTCATCTTTGAAAACCTGACCGTAAGTATTCTATTGCTAACCTCTCAGGGTTTTCATTTGTATTATTCGCAACAAGCTTATATTTGGAATAGATAATGAAGGAGCACTTCTGTCTTTGGAGCCGGACAAACTAAAATCAAATCACTTCTCATGAGTGCCAGTGTTAAAAATGGTGTTCAAGTTCCTCTAGAATGAGGTTAAAGGATCACCTATCAAGAAGATAAGTAGAACCCTAACTCTATTTACATGTTGTATTTACATGATTAAATACAAACATGAAGTATTTCTTTAAAGGTGTGAATAGCCTACTTCAGACCATAAGACTTGAGTTTAGCTCCTACCATTGGTATCTAATTTCCTGAAATTACCACCAAACACATCACAGGTCATATTTTATGCCAAACTCATCAGTCTTTCCCCCTGAATGTTCTTACATTTTTGCCTGCTACTTTTAAGATAAAACAAAAGCTGGCAGTTTAATAAAGAATTTCTTGGAAAAAAAACAAAAACACAGAAATAGTGTTGTACCACCATTAAAAAATCCCCACAAGCAAACAGTTAATAATTGAATTCAGTATCATCAAATGAGAAAGCTTGTTTTAACAGACATCTCCATTTCTTCTTCCTCCAGTCCCCAAAGAGGGAGCAAATAATTTGTTTTTCCAGAGAATGCCCACACTTCTTTTGGATTTTGGATGCTACGTCTGTCCTCCATGGTACCCTTGTAATTTATCTAGGGACCACAGATTCCGATCTAAATTCACGCAGCTATTATCTAATCTAAAAATCCCAGAAATTCCTCACTAGAGAACTGATAAATCAGTTTGAAATTCCAGGTTTAGCAGCTGAAAGTATAGCTTCTCCACTTGACTCGTGGCTGTCTAGTATTCACTGATTCAAGAACAATGGAAATTGTCCTCAGTAGGGCAGACCCAAGAGATAATCCAACATATATACCCCGTAGTGTGAAGGGTTTCACACCAGGGAATAGGCACGACAGGAGCTTAGTCTCTCCACTTCAATAAATTCTTGTAATCACCACACAATTATATTTCCAGGTCCACTGTTATGAGGCAATCCACACATCCAATCCCTCTACAAGTAAGATTTCTAGGCAGATATCCATTCTCCCGATTTTGAATCCCTAAGGACAATACTTCCAATGTGTTGTTATAGTTTGCTCAGAGAGTCCTGTAAGGAGTCAAGTCTTGTGGATCAAATTCACACTTTGGAACATGGCCTGCTGCAGATCCAGGAGTCACCATACGGTGTTCACTGTGCACACCAATAGAATTTTCCACCAGTACTAAAAGGAACCTTGCTTTTCTGCATTCTCACTGCCAATAGCTTGAAGGGTCTCCAAGACAAATTGGATAACAGAAAAAGTCCAAGCATAAATGAGAGTTTAAAAACATTAAGAGTTGAACTCTGGAAACAGCATCTGACCTGCAGCTTAAACATGTGTCCCCTTCTCAGTCATTTACATAAAAACCAGATGTACCCTCTTTCTTCTGTAATTCAACCTAGGCTTCAGAGTGCTCAAAATACCCTCCCTCCTCCCCTCCACCACAGCACCTATTATCTCAAATAGTATTTATTAAACTGATAATTTGTGTGTGCAAAAGCATCAGCTTCTCAGCAAATTATTAATCAGATGTTTAGCTCCATGTTACCATCTGCTCATTCACAACATTGGCTTTCACAATATTTCTCCTAAGAAGTCTGAAGTAGTTATGAATAAACAAATACAGTGCTAAACTAATCTGTTCACATTGTATTAAGTTACAGCATGTTGAAAGTCCACACAACATTCAGAGCTACAAGGAGATGAGTTTGCAGAGGCAAAAGCGCACTGCATTATTAGAGACCTCACCTTACTTGAGTTGTTAGTAATATTTTCTCTCTGGGCTTCTATTTTTTTTTATTATTAGTTCATAGGATAGGATCGATCAATCATATGATACTTAAAGCGCTAGTGCGGCAGTATTTTCTACTGGAAGCAGCATAATTATCTCTGAACTGTACTTTGGCTGACAATTAACTGAATCCAGTCTCCTCACGTTCTCTGATGCTGTACGATAGCCCACAAACTCAGCATGATATAAGTGTATGTGGATGCAGCCGGTGGCATTATTTGCTATGGGGCAAAAGGTGACAGCTACCCTCCAGATCTTGGTTGGCCTCCTCAGACTCTTCATTGGTCATTGTACTCTGTCTTCCACATTTTAGAGTCCCCAGACTATAATTGCATTCAATGTTCTAGGTGCTGACACTTCATCCGTTCGTTGCGACTCCCATAATGCTTATAATTGCAAAGATTCAGCACCCCTGGAAAACGTGTGCATAGGAAGAACCTCTTCGCTAGCACCCTCCCATCTGAAATTCCATCTAACTTCCATATCCAGCTGCACAACAACTTCAAGAGCCCTAGCCTCAGCGGGGCTGAGTAGCTTCTGTTAAGAGCAGACTCGAGGCGGCCTGTGATGCTGTAACAAGAGTATGAACATTTCCTTGCAAAAATAAAACTACTATAATGTCTACACATATATTTTATCGTATTATACATTTCAGAGCCTCTTACTGAGAAAATAGAGATGTTATAACCAATTTATAAATGTGGCAAAGGGTTAATGTTTTAACTAATTTTCAAACAATACTAATAAGCGTTTTGTATCCCTGATAAATTTAGGAGTATGAATTATAAAAAGAATACAGCTACTATGAATACTTTCAATCCATGATGTAGTCTTGTAATAAATATTTGGACCTTTTAGAAAGGGACACAGTATGTGTTAACTGAATGTTACATTTCTAAATTGGTTTTTGAGAGGGTTTTTTTTAATTATTATTAAGCCATGGAAGTAATTGAAGACCTGATGTGAAGCGTTGCCCTTGAAATTGTTAACCTGTGATATTTCCTCATGGTTCATTTAAGTTTCATTTCATAGTTATCTCCTCAAAATATGGTCTTTAAAAGCCCTGAAATATAGCTTACATCCCAAGTACTGATTGCAAGTGTAGCCTATATTAAGTATTGCCTTTAAAGGAGGGGAGGGGGGAAGACCTCCATAAATACTCCTTGTGGCCATTTGTGACAGAGGCTGATGTGTCTGCCAGCACAAGCTACATTTTTTACACTAATAGTACAAGTCTGAATAAATATCTCCATTTGCTTGACAGTCCTTTGACAAAGCGGAATTGTCTGGTTGATTAGGAATACGTCAGCCAGAGATAATGAGGGAATCCCTTTCAACATCGTCACGCAACCTGAACAGCCATAATGAGAGACCAACGTAAAAAGCCTCCTGTTTTACAAGCAGTATTAATTGCAGTCTTGTCACATAAGGCACAATTCAAGATTAAAATATGTAAAATGTAGGGGAACTGGATTTCCTTCATTTTATGACCCATTTTTCCCCTTCCCCTCTGACTATAAATTTACTTTCAGGATCTAGACTCTGCCCACTGCAGATCTAACTACTGCAGGTGGGTAACACACAAGGTTTGAGGAACAACGTGCAGTATTATGTAACCACTGGAACAGTAGAAGAAAGATTTCTGCTACATCTCTCAGCAATTCTGTTTTGCATTTTAACTTCTACGTCACGAAGCAGATATTTTTTATTTTGTAAAATGCAAAAGGGAACCTGTCTGAAAAAGTAGTTAGCATTCTTGTGCCTCTACACACAGTTTTGGAAAATGTACTATTTCATGATCTCCTAGCCAGTAAAGCAATGATCCTATGAGCACTTATGGATGTACTTAACTTTACATATTATTTCAGTCAACTGTTCATATGCATAAGAACATGCTTAACTGTAAGTATTTGCTGGATTGGACTTCAGTCAATCAAGGAGTCACCCAGCCCACGAGTCTGGAAATCCTGGGACACATGGAGAGGCTGCCCCCAGCGGCAGACTATGGTAGTTCATCAGAGGGCATCCAGCACCTCAGCTCCTCAGCAGCAAGCCCAGATGTCCTGAGAGACCTGGCTGCGGAGTTGGGAACCCAGCTGTGAGAGCTGGCACTCTGAGCTCCATGGCATGGAACGTGGAAACGCTGAAAGCCCTGGCATGGCAGGACTAGAGAGATGGATCCTGGAAGCCTTCTCAGAAGGGAGTCTGGGAACCCTGACAGCCCCCAGACAGTGTCTAGGCTCCCAATTCCCTGTTGATGAGCCAGGAGTTGAGCCCCAGTTAGAGCTGGGTCCCCCAGGACTTTTAGGTGCCTGGCTCCACAGCAGGAAGAGTGGAAAACCTGGAAGCCATGGCATGGTGGGGCTGCCCTGGAGCTGTAGACCCTGAAAGCTGTGGGATTTATGGCCCCACGACAGTCCATGAGGCAAGTCTGTCTCAGAGCCACAGACCTTGAAGGCCTGAGCCCAACAGGTGAGCTGGCAGGAACCCAGAAAGGGTTCTGTTGAATTCTGCCTGTGATTTGACTCAAGTTTGTGGAAGCTGACTCGCATTTTGGGTTCATGCTGAAGGAGAGGCAGAAGGACTAGGAAGTGCATAGGAAGTCTACATTATGCAGCCTCTCATCTCCGACAGTGGCCAATGCTGCTGCAAAGCATAATGGTCCAAAGCGCTCACCACTACAAGGGTTTACAAATAAAGTGTAACTATATTCACACACTTTGATACTCATTGTTTGTACTATCGGCTTACAAGCAAACAAGTTCCTACGGCGTACAGAAGTAACATCTTTTCACTTCTTTAGCAGAGTCTCTTAGTAACCGCGTGAGGAAGGAAATTTCCCTCCAGCTTTGCGAATGCTGTGTGCTGCACCCACACAACTACCATATGGAAAAGCATACTTTTATCTTGTTGACTCTGATCACACACTAGCAAAGAATTCTGCTACACTGCAATTAATCAAGGAACCTGCTTCTCCCTTTGATCTGCAGCACAGCGGACAGGATAAACAGACAGCATGCTGGCAAACTACTCATTCCGTTTGTAGTATTCAGTGGGAGAAATATTCAAGTATGTTTTGGACTATTTACACTCTGTGTTCCAATCAATGCTCATAATTAGCCAACTGTTAGGCAAATACCAGGAGAAACAGCCTAGCAGGGAAGAACGATGCCATTAGACTAATATACAACCCTCACAAAATATGTCAAAGAACAAAGGTAGCATGCCTTTCAGTTTATTGACGAACTAAGAGCCCAATCCTCCACAAGTGTCTGAGTGGCAGACTCTTGCCCTTCGGAGGATCAACATCTAAGCACCATAAAATGCTGTAAACCCATTTCACATTGTGGCTAAGAAATGTGGTCTTATGCATTGTGTTCTTGATTATGGTATTTTTAAATGTTTTTGCTATTTTGTTACCCCAGGAAGTGTTAAATGTCTTGAGATAACAAAAGTAGATGTTCCATGGACATCTGCTGCTGAGAAATACCTTAGTTTAACATTTCAAAATTCCAAAGCATCCCAGGAATATGGAGCACTAAGAAGCACGATTCTATTCTTCACAAATTACTAAATCCATTCCCTGCTTGCTTTATGAACCTCAAGTCTTCTGTGCAATATCCCAAAGACACATATTGGGCCCAACCCTCCATTCCTTAATAAGGTCAATATTAGATTTGCCTGGAAAAGCACTGTAAGATTAGGCCCCCTGTCCCTGAATGTTGGATTTTGCTTTAAATTTTAAATCAGCTTGAAAGTTTGTGTGAAACATGTTGCCATCTAGCCCCCTGTAAGCAAACATCTGAGGAAGCTGTGCGTTATTCCAGCTAAAGGCAGACTAACTTATGCTCAGAAAACGATCTTAAAGTCAAGACTACTTCAACTGAAAGATAGTAGTAGTAGTTTTCCAGACATGCCTTTTAGAACTCCAGTCTCAAAGTCAGAAAAATAAATGACAAACTGGGGCCCAGCATTTATTAGATGGCAAAATAGCCCTGATACAGAAATAAAAGTCTTACACAAAACTACTTGTCAGAGATCCCTAGAGTACATCTAAAAAGAAAAATTTTAGTCCTAGCCCTGTGTATTTGAATTGCTAATAGATGTTCAGTGCTGTCTCTATTTGCAGAGTCACAGAATGAGGATTATAGGTGACAATGTCTTTAAGAAATGGGAGTACTTTACACAGATAATAACGCACCTTGAAAACCTATGCTCCAACATTATGATTTAGTAATTTGTTTGTTGTCCTATATTAGGCTATCAGATCATCAGTTTATGAACAGCTGCACCAATTTCACACTGATCTTATGTGCTAAATAACAATGAACCATTGGAAAACTACAAAGACTTGATGCGTCCATTTAATCAGCATGTCACATATGGTAACAAAACATAATGCAGCCCTGTCAAAGGTCCACCCACAACCTTCACTTCAGGCATTTAAGTTCTGTCTCTTTCTGTTTCCAAGCTAGTTCACATGAAAGCAACTTAAATATTTTAAAGATTGTTGGATTAATAAAAAAGTTGGTCTCCAACAAAAGTTACTGTTAAAAAATTAACAAAATACTTCACAATATCTAGATTTTTCTTTCTCAGAACCAGTGTAATTAAAAAAGTGCATTCAATTTGGTTTAAAAATATACGTTGATGCTAAACCATAAAGCACAGCAGTCACCTTTCCTAAGCAAACATCAGTTATCTGTATAAAAGATTTAACCAGCACAGATTAAATGAGAGATCTGAGTCCTCAGAATATTAGAGTGAGTGTAAAACCCATCCACTAGGAAACTAACTTTTTCAGCACTTTAAGAAACTGTTTGCTATTTGGTAATAAGCCCCTCAAAGTTTATGAAACTTTACTTTGAAAGTTTAATACCATCTATTCTATCATCTAATCCCTCCTCAAGCATGAAAATATCCACTCCATTAGCAATGTATGGGTGGATTGGAAAACACACTGATGCATCCCACATCTTGCCACAGGTTGGTAGGACATCCGTATACTTGTAGCTCCAATAGCTGGAGGCTAAAGAAACGACTAAAATGAAAGGTAATTTTCAGAACCAGATCTCTTCAATAGTCTTTTTGGAAGAAGATGTCATTATACTGCTACTCTATGGGGATGAATGAGATGACCGCAAGGCTGGAGTGGTGCCCAAAACAGAAATAATAGACCTTAAAAATTACTGTTTTAAGAGGCTGGCTTTCCTTTCCCTCTCTCTGAAAGTCAGTACATAGAAATCACAGTGGCAAATAGAGGTGGGTGGCTTGAGCAAGAACTGTTCCTGAAACAAGTCCCATAGCATAAATAATTGAACGCTTCCTATTTGGTCTTATTCACATTCTACAATTGCCAAATAGCTATTTTAAGCTCAAAATTTTAATAAACTCACTTCACACAGGCAAACACGACAAACTTGGAACAGTTTTCTTCACGGAAAACAGTGTAGCTGACACCTGAGTTTTCCCAAACCTGCTCACCTTCTTACCTTTGAGAATTCACAGAAACTATTCCACAAATAACCTTGCAACTACAGATTCTTAGAATTAGAAATCCAAAAACATTGACATTATTTTTACACTCTCTATAAGATGGACACTTCTCCTCCTGCAGCGCAAGGACGGGTAAATTGCTTTACCCTGAAATCATGTATAGAGAGCAAGAACAAAGAGCCTAATCCTGTGAATCACTGAGTTCCTTCACCTCCCAATTAAGCTAATGGCAGTTGTGAATCCACAGCACTTCACAGGAAGCCCTACATACAAAAATCAATGGGCCCAATCCTGAACTCTTTCAGAGTTTTGCCTGAGTAAGAATTTCCCGATTGTTATTCTAAGAACAATTATTTAAGGGAATTGTGTTAACTTAAAAACACACCAAGTAAAAAGAAAAAATATTCAAATATTTGATAGTTTTCACCTACAATCTAAAGAAAACTGACTCGAGCCAAATCTCACAGTCCTTACTCTGGGCCAGACTCTGCCATCCATACTTATGCTAGGATGGCTTTTGGAGTAAGGACACTGGCTCTTTGACTTCAAAGGTGATTTTTGACTCGGTAAAGGCTGTCGGATTTGGCCCATCATGTCAATTGCAAGCTACACACGAAAAGAGGTCACTTTAACTACTTTAGAACTAAATTAAATCATTAAGGACCAACTCTGTTATATCCATGTGACCACAATGAAGCTTACAGAGACAAATCCTACATAGATTTAAGTAAAGGTAGGATTTGGCACTCAGGAAACTAGACAAAAATATTCTCCATTCAGCATAGTCAAAACCTTCCTGCAATAAAAAAAAGTAAAGAGATTCTATTCAATTAAATCCTTTACAGTTAGTGAGTAGTATGGAAGCAAGAAAGAGCTTACCAAGATAATCTTGAAAAATTAAGGCAAAAGATTTTGATGTCAGCTGAATAAATAAAGTTGTTGCAGTTTTAGAAAATTTTCATGAAAAAAATCCCATGTCAGTCAGCACAGAGAAACATTTTCTTCAAGACTTTATGATCCACACAGTTCCAGAGGAGACATTTCTCTGCCTCCATGATGTTAAGAAACTATCTTGCAAATAAAAACTCTCCCCATTTATTACAATGGGTCTTGACATTGACATTGTCATGTTAATTTGCCGAATTCAACCCCAGTATTTGTTTGAACTGTGGCTGTGAAGAGCTGTTAATGTTAACTAACTCTGCTAAAGGCAAAATGCTACTCTAAAAGCATTTGTGGTATCAAGACCCTAACAATTTATGACAACAGAGTCTTGTGGCACTTTTAAAGACTAACAGATTTATTAATCGCATGAGCTTTCGTGGGAGAAAATCCCACTTCGTCAGATGCTTTGAAGAAGACTAACACGGCTACCCCTTTGGAATTTAACAATTTATGTACTACAATCAAAACTGATCTGCCTCAGAGCATTCCCCTAAAAGGTGCTATTTTTTCTTCCAGCAAAACTAATGATCGGATCTGGAACCACCTCCGACCCCCCACATAAATAGACCAAATAATGAGTCAAGTTTTTGTTCAGAAAAAAACTTACAAACCAGAATTTCAAAGTCACAGTCTAATTTGAAAGCTCAAGACCCTCAAAGTTGTAAAGAAATCAGAACGAAGTTATACTTTTGTTTCAGCTGCAGTAAACTGACACAGTTATCTTCTAGAATAAAAATATGCAAGCTTTGCTTTGTAAGTTTACTGCTATACTTTCATGGTCCAAAGCAAGTGGTTCTCAACCTATGGCTCACTTGCGACCACGTTACTACATAGCTGCAGCCCATGTGACATCCTCAGGGCCATACAAGTGCTATACAAATTGTGTGGGTGCGACCACAGAACACAGCTGCATGTGCAGCCCACAATGGTAAATAGGTTGAGAACCACTGCACTGGTCCAAATAATTACAGTCCCTCTAGCAAAGTGTTTTAGATGACTCATCTTTAAATTCCAAAGGGGTAGCCGTGTTAGTCTTTTGTAGAAAAACAACAGAGTCCTGTGGCACTTTTAAAGACTAAATCTGTTAGTCTTTAAAAGTGCCACAGGACTCTGTTGCTTATCTTTAAAGTACATGAATATTTTCACTGAAGTCTAGGACTCTTCATGGGGTTAAAATTACACATGGTCTCAGGTGTGTCACTAGACTCGGGCTAGAAGTATTTGAAAAAAGTGCATGATGATTTTTTTTTTTTAATAAAAGCTTTATACAGAAGCCAGCCTGTACAGATATACCTGATGCTGCAAAATTCTTACTTACACCGAGATGCTTCACCAACTCAGAGTCTACCTTCATGCAAGGAAGTATCTGCCAAATCAGTGACCAATTCAGGGAGAATTTTATTTCCTCTAAGGAGACAATGTCATATTTCATGTACTAAGTCATAAGACTCGTAAAATGAATCCCTGCCCAGTTCTAGGATGGGGGGCAGGAAGGCAGTGTAGTCCAGTGATGATGCACTGTGCACACACACACCCATAATATGTTCATACTTGAGTCCATGACCTCAGCAGACAGTGTCCTGGCTTGAATTGTTGCTTTGATCCCAAGTCACCATCAAGAACAATTCCAGCCATAACAGTTGTTGGCTGGTGTTTTTCCCATGCCCCCAGGAGGCACAGCCTACGTAATTGTTGTGTGCAGGGCCCCACACACACTCAGTGTCCCTTTAAAGAGGTATGTGCTCACAACAGCGTAGCCCAAGGTCCAGAGTGCTTCAGCAGCAGCAGTGAGAACTACAAGTTCTGGACTACAAACTGCGGCATGTTGGGAGAACTTCCTGGCTCCTGCCAGGAAGCATCTCCTACCCTCCCCAGCAGGGAGTGTCTGCATGGACTGAAGCTGTGAGCATGTGGCAGACAAGCAGGGAGGAGGCCAATGGAGTGTAATGGTGCTGTTATATCTCTTGCAGAATAAAACCGTGTTCCTGGGGCATTGGTCTGAGTGGGTCCGGTCTGAGTTAACACACACAAGCACAACGCAGAGCACACAGAGGAGCAACCGGCCTAGTTTCCCTAACCTGTGTAAAAGGCCACCAGGGCTAACTTCCCCTATCTCGAACACCCTCATGCGAGGCCAGTAGGCAGGAGGGGCTACAATAGCATAATTGATTCTCAAAGACCTCTGCATGGATACGAACTGCTTGATTAATAAATTGCTCTGTATTTATAGTAGCTAAAGACCGAGAGAAATCTGGCTGCCCCCTACACAGAATATGGTGTATAGCCAATTTAAGATACCTTGTTTGTTTTTTGTCTGTGGTGGAGCCTTGAATCCGGACTCTTTCTTGCCAGCACAATAGGAGTTTTCACCTGCCTAGCACAGTATTTGGACATAGGGGTCTGCACCAAGTAGTGGTCGCAATCCTTTCATCTACCTCTTCATCTGCAGCCATAGTTTCCCCCCTTTCATGGTCACCATCTTTCTCACATAGATAATCTCACCTGCTCCGAAAACTTATTAGAGAAAGATCTAAGTGGAAAAAAATAGAGTAATTATGGAGAGCTGTGGAACTCCACTGCGTTTGTGTCACTGTAGTAAGCCAAAGGGTTCTCTCTGAGCCAGAAGGGGAGAGCTCACTCTCTGTGCCCTGGTAAGTGGAGCCAGAGTAGGCCCACCCCTCACATTGGAAGTTGCGAGGCAGAATGGGAAATATAAAAGGCAGATCCTCCAGCTCTGTTACTGAACTGAGTGCCACCCTGACACTGGAAAGACTGAGTCCAGAGAACAGCTTCTGAAAGTGCTGGGGGCTGAATACCCCAATAAGGAGGTGCTCCCTAGATGGTGGTCCTCCTTCTCCCCAGACTGTAGTAGGAAATAGCCCAGGGAAACCAGACTTCAGTGTGCCCTCTAAGCTGATGATCCATCTGAGCAAGTTACGGTACTCGTTGAATGGCAATTTGTGAAGCATGGTGCTGCATGGGCAACAGTTTTTTGGTGCTGGAAGCATCAGCATGCCTAAGTACCTTAATTCAAAAGAAATGCATAGATGTGGTCTTTTCCTTCAAACTTTAATAAAAATGTTAAACTGAAATACTGTCATTTTATTAATTTACTAAACAAATGGGAGACGACACTTGCAGCCTATCTGGCATCTACACCTCACAGTTTTTGTTGCCTGTATTTTGCCACATGGTCATGGATGTCTTTTGTGCTATGAATGGGAATACGTTTAAAATTTTAAAACGCGGGGGTCGGGCTGGAGAGAAGCAGAGAGGCACGGGCGTCGGGCTGGGCTGGAGAGAAGCAGAGAGGCACAGGGGGTCAGGCTGGGCTGGAGAGAAGCGGAGAGGCACAGGGGGTCAGGCCAGAGAGGAGCAGAGAGGCGCAGCGGGTCAGGCTGGGCTGGAGAGAAGCAGAGAGGCGCAGGGGGTCAGGCTGGGCTGGAGAGAAGCAGAGAGGCGCAGGGGGTCAGGCTGGGCTGGAGAGAAGTGGAGAGGCGCAGGGAGTCAGGCTGGAGAGAAGTGGAGAGGCGCAGGGGGTCAGGCTGGAGAGGAGCAGAGAGGCGCAGGGGGTCAGGCTGGGCTGGAGAGGAGCAGAGAGGTGCAGGGAGTCAGGCTGGAGAGGAGCAGAGAGGCGCGGGGGTCAAGTCGGGCTGGAGAGGAGCGGAGAGGCACAGGGGGTCAGGCTGGGCTGGAGAGAAGCGGAGAGGCACAGGGGGTCAGGCTGGGCTGGAGAGGAGCAGAGAGGCGCAGGGTGTCAGGCTGCAGAGGAGCAGAGAGGCACGGGGGTCGGGTTGGGCTGGAGAGGAGCGGAGAGGGGCAGGGGGTCAGGCTGGGCTGGAGAGAAGCAGAGGGGTGCGGGGGGTCAGGCTGCAGAGGAGCAGAGAGGCGCGGGGGTCAAGTCGGGCTGGAGAGAAGCGGAGAGGCGCAGGGGGTCAGGCTGGAGAGGAGCAGAGGGGCACGGGGGTCGGGTTGGGCTGGAGAGGAGCGGAGAGGTGCAGGGAGTCAGGCTGGGCTGGAGAGAAGCAGAGGGGTGCGGGGGGTCGGGCTGGGCTGGAGAGACACAGGGATCAGGTTGTGCGGGCATCTGTGATACATGCACGGGTGTGCGATGGCCACTGTGCGGCTGCACACACACACAGCTTAGAGGCAACATAGCCGAACTTTCGTCAGTGCCTGAGTCAGCATGTTTCAGCTGGATCCCTGCTGACCCAGTGGTGGAACCATCCACCATCATTTGGGTCCTGGGCCGAGAACCTGGTGGAGTAGAGTGAGTCCGGATCTCCCTATCCCTGCTGCTAACCCCACCCCTCGGATGGAACCTCACCACCAGAGGCCGAATGGCCTATGTTAGCCCATGGTGCTCAGCCTTGCCTGCAGGCCTGAGCCCTAGACTGATTGGTGCTTGGCCTGGCCCTGTGGGTCCCTAGAGCTCCCTACACTAATTTACTGCCCTGCCCTGCTCAAGGGCAAGGGCCCTGTAAACAGCATACTGCTCAGCCATGCTCAGTGGGCAAGAGGCCTAACCCTCTGATTGACTAATTCCCTTGATATCCATCTGTAGTCGCTGTGACATAGTGAGGCAGAGGGGCTTCCCAGGGAGCTAGAGGGAGAGGGATGACCACCAACCCAATACAGTCATAGTTTTTAAATTATTTAAACATGGCTTGTTGTGCTCTTATGTCTATCAATTCAGCTCATGATGGTGACCAGCCAAAGGCATGACCCAATTATGCTACCATATGCCACGAGCAGCTCCAGACTGAAAGAATGTATAATGTATTACTCTCCCACCTTCTTTTATGGGTGAAGAGATTTCTTCATTATGGACAAACTGATTATGAAAAGTGCGAGAGAGAAACATTATATATAGTTTCACAAATTATGTATTGTCCGAAGCCTAATATAAAGCTTTGGCTTAATTACAAGCCCCAGTATTAAAAAGAAACCAAACTAAGATCAGGTGGGAGAGGAAGATGGGTTGCTGCTAGCCAACTAATACAAGAGAATTGAGCATCACTTACATCTTTATGTATTTTCATAAGTAAATGGTTCTAGAAGGTGACATTCTTAATATTGAAAGCAGCATCATTAACAGCATGACCCATGTGTAGAAAATGTAAATGCAACTTGTAAAAGGAATGTCACATATTATTAATATCTTACAAGGTCACTGAGCAACTGCTAGGAACCTTACAGAAATGTGATATTGTTCAGCTGATGTGGAAGAGCTCTCCTAATCTCTTTTTTCCCATGCATAAGTAATTCCACACTGCATGTAAATGTCGTATATTTATAGTAAACAGGTCATTTAAAATTATGTATGGCACAGTATGTATTTTAATGGTATTTTTGTAAAGGTCAAATAACACAAAAGAAAACAGGTAAAAGAGAAACTAATAGCTCACCTAGGTGACATTAGTGCATTCAAGTTACTTACAAGCATCTTATATAACATAATGCATTGGTGGTAAGGAAGGAAACTATTTTTAGCATTCTGTAGGAATAATGCTAATCATGAAAACCCTTTGAGTACAAAGAACACTGATACTGAAATAAAACAGGTATCACCAGTAAAACAAATGCAGGTGTGCGCACACACAGCTGTGACTTGGGAGCTGATAAACAGGGAAATCTCTGAAACACTTTTGACATTAGGCCATCATCCAGAACAGAGATGCAATACTTGTGATCAAATTCTCATGCAGATCTCTAGTCTACATCATTCCTGTATCACTTAGCTCATAAACTAGTAACAATGGCCAGGTCTACAGTAGAAATTTTGCTCGTATTTAGGGTTGCCAACATTGTATTTCATAAAGAAAGGACTGTTTTCTTAGCACTCCCGCTCCACCCTCTTCCCAATATCATCCCCATCAACAATAATAATAAGCAATACTCACCTACATTTGCAAGGGGCATTCTTGCTACTTTTCGCAGTGCTCAGCAGCTCCCAATCTTGTACGGAGGGCGTGGGGGGGTGGGAAGGGATGTTTTTTCTAAAAAGAGACCCTTGGCAAATCAGTAATGTCTGTTAAGGGAGTAATTTTTTTGGTAACATTTCAAAGCCACCAAAAGCTGTAACGTCTACTTCTATTTCCATCGTTAGCTCAGCAGCACTGATGAAATCTTTTCACCACTGTGTCTTGTACCAGTTTCATGGCTTTATTAATCTTAAAATCCTTTAGTCCTGTCTTATTCTTCACTGGCTAGCCAACACATCCTGTTCTTATCTCTTTGTTTTTAATTTTTTTTCCCCACAGTCTTGAAACTCTCAGAATTCCCTTCAGCCAGTTATTTCTGCAGTCAATATCTTCTGTTCATCAGCTTACCTCATATTCCAACATGTACAGCAATATTGACATAACAGCTCTCATATGCTGATTTGCATTTTTATCTAAATATCTTGAGCCTTCCAGATCTTAAGAGTTTTCTGAATGCAATAGTAACTAGCTTGATTCTTCTTTTTATGTCATGTTCACAATTTCCATTCTTTGATACTAGTCCCCTAAAGAACACAATTTTTTTCACTTGTTCTAGTTTTTTTGACCCCGAGTTTGATCTTTACATCTTCCTCTTGTCTTTCAATTGCCATATTTTTTGATTTCTTCATGTTGATCTTCAATCCAAAATTTTCTGTTCTCTCAGCTTAGCTTGTCAGTTATTCTTTGTAATAACTGGTCCATACTATGGAGGTAAATATCATCTATGGCTATTCACTGTCCTCCTACATAACATGACTCCTCTCTTTTCATCCCTGAGTGCTGCAGCCATTACTGCTTCCAACATAAAATAGAACAAGTCTGGCAACAATGTGCATTCTTGTTTCTCTCCTAGGTTCTGAACCATTCCATTAGTTTCCTGTCTACTCTCACCATATTCATCAACTTGTTGTAGATGTTGTCTATCAGTTTGATCAATTTCTCAGAGATGCCATACATTCAAGATTTGCTTTAACCCTTTCTGCCAAATGTTATCAAAAGCTTTCCTGAAGTCTATAAAGTAGTGGAAACCAATTCAGTTGTGTTCTATGTACTTCTCAGAGAGTCGTTTTACCACAAACAACAGAGCTATGATACTTTGTCCTGATCTAAGTTCAATCAAGCTTCTTCCTCTGCAAGTGCTTCTTCCACATTTCTGCAACATCTTCATGAATGCTTTTTCCCAGCATGCTCGGTAAGCTGATTCCTCTGTAGTTCTTGCACTCCATCTTATAAACTTTTTTTTAATAGATTAATACTTCTACTGCTTTTCCCATTCACTCACTTGCTCTTGTTTGTAAATCTTATTAAACAGCTTGTGCATCCCCTTTCCTGTGTATTTGTCACCCGTGTGCAGCAGCTCTGTAGTTATGCTGTCATTTCCTGGCACCTTTTCTTTTCCAAATGTTCTCTTGAGAACATTACCACTTCTAAAAATTCTGGCATCTGTTCTCCCTTGTTTGTACTGGGAAGCTTCTCCTGACCCATTTCATCTACTGTTTTGCATAGGTCTTAAAAATATTCTTTCCATTGCTTATTCTTTGCTTGTTTCTCCTCAATTATTTGCCCACACTTGTCTTTCAGCACTGACAACTTCAATTCACATATCCCACACAGTTCTCTTATCTTGCAATACAGCCCACACATTGCACTTCTTTTGTGTATTCTTCTGCTTCTTTACCTTTGTCACTTTTCAGTTGTTTCTCTCTCTCTGGTCAATCTGTTGTATGCAGCTCTTACACGTTCATCTTCCTATTTTATTTTCCTTCAGCTTCCCAAAGCTTGTCACTTAACGGCAGCATTTTATCTGTTATCCACCTTGGTTTCTTCCTTTTGGGCCAACACTTGTTCAGGTGTTCTCATAATTCCATTTTACACTGTTTCATGTCTCAAACATTCATTTCTTCTTTCTGCCCAGTTCCTTTGTATTCTATCTTGATCTGGCTATTTCCTGGCATTTTTTCAGGTGCTGTCAGCCTCAACCTCAACCTCACTGATGCTAGCACTAATCTGTGATCCAATACAACATGGCCACAAATGATCTGCACAACACACTTGATTTCCAACTGCAATTCACAAGTACACGTCTACCGTACTCTTTCTTTGCCTGCCAGCTGACATCACGTTTCACTTCTGCAGCTTTTTTGTTGAAATAGTGTTTGTTGTCACAAGGTTGTTACTTAGGCAAAAATTTAGTAGCCTCTCTCCTCTGAGTTTCTTCACGGAGTCTAAATCTTCCTATTGCTCCAATCCAAGCATTCCAGTTTGATCCTACTTTTGCATTAAAGGCTCCCATCATCAAAAATACATCTTGTCATGAAACTTCTTTTATTACTTTCTGTATACAGCATACAGGAAAAGTAACACTCACATTCTAGTAGAGAAGGATCCAAACCATACGGTTTGGATCCTGATCTGAATTTCAAACACCGCAAAGTTTGGAAATGTTCAGATCCTGGGTTTTGGTTAGACTACTCAAAGATAAAACAGGGACCAGCTATGAAATTCAGATCCCAATTTCCTCTCCCTTCAGAGCTGTTCAACCCAAGGTCTCACTTCTGGAGGCCTACCTCCATTTTCTAGCTTTGCAGACGAAGATTCCCACTGGCTTTAATGGGTCAAATTCTGCCACTGGATAAGGGCAAGCTGCTCTTTTTGGTATAAATGGGATAGATTCTGGAGTTGCATGCACACACACAGATTTCATTGACCCAAATGAGCTCCACATTGCCAACAAACGCTTATACAAGTTCACCTTCATTGATTGATAGTGGATAGAATACGCACATGGAAGGACAAAACATAGCCCTTGTGTATGAATGAGCAGTGCCTAGCACATAGGAGATGCTACAAGAATACAGGTAGTAAAACTACTAATTGGTTAAGCCACATGAATAGCATGCAACTGCCACGAGTTACACCCATTTGATACGATAGATCAATAGATAGATAATGTGAAAATGTTTCTGATTTTATTTTTTAAGTTGAATTTTGCATCTACCTAATTTCTTAACATGTTTCTGATCTATGTGCCAGAGCTGTTAATTTCTAACAATCCAAGATGTTCTCCCTCTCTGGAAGAAACAGCCAGATGTGCTAAATAATAGTGTGTGCTTATTAATGGGAGAGTGGTTTTTCAACCAGCAATAACCATAATAAAGCTGTCAGAACTTCCTTCTCACTTCTCATATGACATTTTAAGTGTCCTTACTATCTGAACTTATTGTAGTAGGCAGGAGAGAGTTACAGTGAATAGCTACTATAATTACCAGCATCTTCATGCATCAGCAGATACAGTTATCCCCTCGATTTCCAAGAATATTCTCTGGGAGTTGAGTTTAAAAAATAAACTAAATACTTTAACTGAAAAAGGCCAAATCTCCTATTTGTAGCTCCCAGAGTTTCTAAATCAAAGCAAATTTTATATCTTTTTGTTTCTATTCCTAGCACTAAATTCTGCACTTGGGGCCAGATGGCAGAAAAACTCTAAGCTTGATTATGTAGTGCTTTCTGCAGAACATTCCCCTCAAGGGGGTGTGCTTGGGAGACAGGCCTTCTGACCTCACAGATCTCAACAGGGATCATCTAAATCTGGAGAGGCTTTCACAATCCTACATGATGGCTGCCTATCCCTGCAACTACATGGGCCACCACTTCCCGCCCTGCCCCTCCCCCCTCATTCTGGCAGTGAAGCTTGCAGATATTGGCGAAGTTATCATGCAACTCACTGGAGCCTTCCTGGAGACCGCTGGTGGACAACTCATCCTTCAGCTGCCCCGTCCATGCGCCGTCCCCAGGCAGGGCTATATGCTGTTGACTACACTGGCTCTCCTGCACGAGTAGCAGAGGGAAAGCTGAGGCCAACTTCTTCTGAATTCCCCATCTGGCCAATTTTCGGCCACCAAGACACCCTGCCAGCTGTTCCTGGACAAAATTTAGCTCTTTGGTCAATACATTTTTCTGCTCTTTAAGCTGTAGTTAAGACAACTGCATTAATTTCCTAACAAGTTAAAGGTTTGCCTTTATACAAACTCATTAATTTGGTGTTCAGCCAAATTCTCTGCTGACGTAAATTGACAAAATATCATTGAGGCCAAGAGCTGCATAGCCAGCAGAGAGTTCTCTTTAGCCGATATTTCTGTGGCAGAGACCCTAGCTAGGTATGCCGTGCATAGCAGGCTCTTTGCCTTAGGTTGCTAAGTTGGCAACCTGAGTACTCAGTGCAAGAGGTATTACAGATTTTGGATTTGTTTGTGCCAGACTTTGAACCCACCTTTCATGTAGGGACACTGTTTTGCCCATCTTGAGCCCTCTTCCTTCTCTATAACGTGCAGTTCATAAAATTATAGAATTTAGAGGTAACAAAAGATTGATCTTGACATCAAGTCCATATCTGTGCCAAATTGTGCAGAATTGTTCCCTATCATAAAATGACTTGTGTAACACCCAGTCTAGTATTAAAAATCCCAAGTGAAGGATTTGCCATCACCTCCCTTTGGAGATTGTTCTTCAAGTCAAATACAGTGGGTACAAACGCACTACTTGCCATTCTGCAGCACCTGATGCACCCCTGACTGACTGATTTTAAGTACAGAAAGATTAGAAAGGATTAGTGCAAATAGCTGGGGTGAGAAAAGCCCTAGATATGTTTTGGTTTTTTCCTGCCACCTTTTCAAAATTTTCAGTAACGTCACTGTTCCAACAATCACTTTGTCTTCCAAGCCACCAAACTGAAATTTAGTCTTGTACCACCTGCATATGGAAGGATCTTTAGCCGGGATATGTACTTTATTAATAAGTTAGATCTCATATAAAGATGAAAATGGTATTAGAAATATTTTGTTTTATTGGATTATTTTAATTGTGTTTTCAAATCTCATATTGAATAAGGGGATTTACTTGATTTACTTTGTAAGAACTAACATGACATGTTGTAGAAAAAACCCACAGAGCATGTAAATGAAAACATAGGCCCTGACCCTGCAAAACACTACACACAAGTGATTTTATTCATATGAGCAGTCCCACTGAACTCAGCAAGACTTGTCACATGCACAAAATTACTCAAGTATATGTCAGGGCTATATTATGGATGAAACTAGTAATTAACACTTGGATTTTGCAAAGATTTACACAGGTGAGTAGCCAATGGCATTATTTACCACGGTAAGATTAAGCCTGGGCGTTAAGTCTTAAAACTAGATTGATTAAATTTTAATAGCAGAATCTTAGGAACAAGAGAAAGGTAGCAAAGGCTTGTTATTCATCAAGACTCCTTTATAAAATCCTGTTTCTGTAGTATGAATTAACATCACAAGATTATTTTTGTTCAACATACTGTTATCCAGCTTTATGATCGTTATGCTCCTTGCTTTCTCTGGTCTCATCTGTTGAAAAGAAAATAATAAATTAAAACAAAAAGCTGATTTGTAAACACACATTATGAAATATGAAGAATCATGGGACCAACTGACCACTTCAGTGATTATGAACATTGTAAACTATTTAAAGAGAGTATTTTTTTACTGTTCTTCATTAGGGTCTGATTACCTCAGCCATTAACATTTGACTTTTATTATGATGATTGTAAAATACTGTTCACACTAATGGACTAAGAAAGTTGACGTGGCTATCTTGATTAACTCATCAATAATCATTTGGAATAATTTTTCTTCATCCAGTGGATGAATCACTCACATGTCCTGTAATAATGCGCACTGTGGCGCAGTAAATTAGCATTAAGATTATCCACCTCTGGGAACTAGATTCTGCTTCAAAGCACTGCTGAAAAGAGGTTTCCAATGTGAATTCTACATATAGAAAAGATATTATACAAAGACATTTTTGTAACTGTCTGTGTATTGTGCATGTAACCCTCAGTTTATGCATGTGAGCTGCACAATCTTTAAGCCATTGGGTATTAATGAAATGCACAAACCTGCTCCCCATGCATTTTAAGTTTTTCTCCTGAGGTAAATGCAATATAATTTTTTTTCTTAAAAACCATCATATAAAATCTGAAACAGATGAGGGGAAAGTCTATAAAGAATAAAAACAACTTGTACTCCCTGTGCTCACATTGAGCGGAAATCTACTTTAAAACAAAAACACGCCTCTCTCTCAGCTGTTTATGGGCCTTATGTTGTAAACCTTCGCTCCTGTGAGCATCCATAGTGTGGCTATGGGACCATTCAAATGAGTAAGAGTTTGCAGGATGATCCAGAGTCAAATCGTTCCTCGCTGCAGAAAGCCCAAGCAAACGGGCTTTCCACCAAGGCTCTTCTCTGTATACATGGATGTGATGGACTCCTGCCTTCCCACTTTGCTCCCAAGTCACTCCAAGTGCAGGTCATGGCCTGTGGTAATTTTACAGTTGTGGTGCACACACCTCTAAACAGGGTATTGTTACAGACCCCCTGACCTCTGTTGCTGCTTTCCCAGAGGTCCTACTGCACCACTGCAGATAAAGCCAGCAGAGAGTACAGCTCTGTGTCATGACATGGGTAAAGTTCCCTCCTGCATAGGTGCTTAGCAGCCTGCTCTAACTGGCTATGCAGCATTCAAATCAGAGTTGCTACTCCAGGCTTACACCAGTGTAACTGAGAGCTAAATCTGACTCAGAAGTTCCAAACTTGTTTTGACTTCTGTTTCTCATGGAGGACAGAAAAACAATCCAAATTTGAGCAGAAGTTGGTACAATATTTTGTTACACAATGTTTAAGTGCATCAACTGCCCTTGTTAGTCGGAAATTTTAAAGTACTTAAGTGTTCTCAGTGAGGTTAGTTTCTCTGTTGATGGAACTGTTGAGGCAGAACCTTCCATCACAGGGTGTTCCCATCTTCGGACAAGGTTATGGATACAAAATGTAGGAAACCACCAGCAAAACCCACATGATTTGCACTGAATTCATACCTATTATACATCAACGCTCACATTTCACAGCTCCCTTGTCTTAGTCACACTACATGACAGAATTTGACATATACAAGGTATATTCTCAAAGCACAGAAAGGATGCAATCGTAGGGTTATGCAGCCTGTAAAATATTTTATAGCATGATGGATAGCACCTAAGGTTATGTCTACACTTACCAAAGTTAGTTTGAATTAGTTAATTCGAACTAACTAATTCGAATAATTTTAGTGCATGGCACTTGCTTGCTTAGTTCGAATTAGTCAATTGCATTGAGCTCAATGTGCCGGTTAGTTCGAACTAACATGGCCACCTTGGGTTAATTCGAACTAACTAGTTCAAATTAACCCTTACTTCAAAAAGTATAAGTGAATTTATTAGTTCGAATTAAGGAAACCCTTAATTCGAACTAATGAAAGCCTCGTGTAGCCAAGGCTTAAGTTAGCTTGAATTAAGCTTCATTAATTCGAACTAACTTGCCAGTGTGGACATAGCTTAAGAGACTACAACACTTACACATGTGAGTAGTCCTTATTCACCTGTAATTCCCTTGATTTTGCTCCTGTTAGGCTGCCAGATCTGATCTTTGTTCTATATTAGGTATTAATTTGGTTGCATTTTTAAGGGAAGGGCATCCAGTGCCTGAACCAAACTCTGATGACGTCAATGGGAGTCTTCCCATTAATGTTGTTTATAAAAACTAAAAACATGTTAAAAATCCATCCTACATTAAGTGTAATTCTTAAAGTATATATTTCTCTGTCACATTTCTCTTTTATCTGCCATCCATTCTTTCATAGCAAAATGCTCTACCAAAATGCTAGAGCTCTCTAAAGTCAGTAAAGAAGGTTGCAGCTTTATAGCAATTTCACTTCCGGAGGAGAATAGTTTTCTGGGTGCCTCTTGAACAGATCAAATTTTCCTAACTTTTAGATATAAATATATTTCCTTCTGACATCAAACATATATGCATACTTTTTGTAGGGCATTTTTTAATAGCCATTTGTTTGGTTTTCCGTATGACTCTAATACATTACCCCCAATACATAAGGAGTTTAGGACTGTAGGCCCCAGCCACAACTTCCTTAAAAATTCATGTATCATGCAGAAACTGCCAGTGTTTAGCAAACAAACTGATTTTTCTCAGTTATTTTATGTGAAGAACTAGAGATTGCCCTTTCACATATCACCCAAGAGTAGGCAATGGCACCACTGGTGGAGAATGTGTAGAAGAGTAACTTTTTTAAGCCAATAGAAGTAGGACTGTCAGAGGTCTCCTGGCCAGCACTATCACACAAATGCGTTCCTGTCTATGACACGCAGATGGGAGCTATTTATATATTGGAGTACCTAAGACAAATCAATGAATCCACTTGGACTGTTACTTTATGTGGTCATAAAAGCATTCTTCAAAACAATTCACTTAACTACATAGAATAAAGACACACAAAAGTAAGTAAAATACAATGAACAGAATCCATTAAGCATAACTGGTTTAGATGCTGTAGTTTGTAAAGAACAAAACATAACACAAATGTTCACACAAGTACCGGAACAGCAGTTGCCAGAGGTACAATCAGTATCCCATAAGGCGCACAGCCCTCAAATCTTTATTAGACAAACACATCCTCACTTAATTGCTGCATATGATTTACCATATGCTGTTGATCCATCAGGAATCACAGATTCAGCCCACCCACATAAAATCTATTGAACCATTTGTGATCTTTCTTCCAGTTTGACTTCAATCATTATTTCCAGAAGAGCAGATAACCACACGGACCATACTACATCATGTGGGTGCTCTCTTTCAGCATTCAAAAGTGCATTGCTATTTTATTATTTGGTCTCATCTTCTTTATGAATGAAAGAACCTAGTGCCTAACCCATTTTTAAAGTTGCACTCATTAAATACCTCAGTCATCCAATGACACACCCCAAAAATCACTAATCTTTATGTACCTCAGTAAAACCGCAGGCATTAAATAGGTCCATTTTATAAGATACAAGCTCATCCTGAAAATAACTGGTTTCAGCAACCTTCATTTAATATCAAGCCCCAATCCCACAATGCCTCTCCGTGGCCTCTGTAAGATGGGGTCTATAGAAAGGTCTCTCTTGGTTTTGAGGGAGACAGAAGTGGGGTGCATATTAAAAACCTGTAAAAATACCAGGAGACACCATCAGCTCATGTCACTCAGCATAGCAATATTAAAGTTACTGGGGCTATGCTTACAATCTGACCCACTGTACAGCACCAAGCACTTTGTCAGCACTAAGTAATAAAAAAATACCACTCTCACTCCACACTTCTCTGGATGTGCACAGATATTCGGGAGACCCCGTAATTCATGCATATTGTCATGATTTGTTTTTTTTCTAAATTAATATTTGGTACCTACTGTCCAAATGCTTCTCTGCTCACTCTCCCTTTTTCTTTGTAGTTTTGGTTTTATAACAATTTTTCTTTTAATATGGGCCTTTTAATGTTCTTTTCAATATTGTTCTAATTTAGAAGAACAAAATGTACATTTTCAAAAGACTCCTTGCAAATGCTGGCTATTTCAAGAGGCTTGCATCATGCACTAACTTGATTTCCAGTAGTTTAAAAACAAACCTATCTTTTATTAGAAACAAAAAGCCTAAATATTGCATGTAAATCCTGCCAAAGTCCAGCTCATTTTATGACTTGATTAGAAGTCATAATAATTTTCTGCAACATTTAACAAATATTAACCTAGTTTTTTTTTGTAAATAAAAATTATTATTATATGTTAAATGGACCTTAGATTTAAAAAAAAATAAAAATCAAGCAGGTAACAACCTTAAAATGTTTCCTCTTTAAAAAAAGATCTATGAAAATCAACACAACTAATCATCAGATTTTCCATTTTTTACAGATTAAATCATCGGCACCATAAAGCCCTATGCCTAAGGCATTAGCTCCTGAAGTGCTGCAATTTCACATGGATCTCATCTTTCAATAAAAGAAAAGTTTCTAGTGCTAATGGTTACAAAGTAAAGCTTGAAAATGTTAAACCAGTAACCAAAGCAACAATCTCTACCTCAGTCTGTCGGCACAGCAAACCAAGAGCTTTCAGAGGGTTCAACTGCCCCATGCATCTCAACAGGGTCCTGACTCCAAGGAGTCTTACCAGTACCACTCAGAAGACTCTTGTGGTGACCAGATAGCAAGTGTGAAAAAACCAGGAAGGGGGTGGGGGGCAACAGGCGCCTATTTAAGACAAAGTCCATATAATATTGGGACATCTGGTCACCCTACTTTATGGGTATGAAAACACTGCAATAAAAAAAAACCCATAGCACTGAGTGTCAGAGCCCAGGTCAGCTGACAGGCTCATGGAGCTTCAGCTGAGGTGCTAAAACAGTGATTTTTAAGATGCATTTCAACTGCTGGCAAAAATATTGGGCCACCCGGACTACCACCCCAGCCTCTCTGTGAAAGAAAAGGGACTCCCACCACTCATGAGGGTATGGGGCCCCTGTGGTCACTTTTGTGGGAGAGAAAAGTGCCTCGTGCCTCTCCCTCACTAATGCCACTTCATGTGGCGATACATAGTGCATTGTACCCAGGGCACTGGTTGCCTTAATCTGGCCCTATTTACAGGGAGTTTGGTTTTCTTACCTTTTCAGGAAAAGAAATTGTTTACCATGTTTGCACTGTTAACACTCCTGTGTATTTCAGTTCAACATCAGGCAAGTTAAATAAACCACCCGAATGGGCACTAAAAATGTTATTCACTTCCTTTCATAATACTTAACCGAATTATTTCAAACACAAATGATTTCTGGGAACACCTGGTGTTTTTAGTTGTACTGATAGTTATCTTTAGTAGTATATTCTAGTGGAAGTTTATTGCCCTGAAAGAACAAAACCTTGATAAAAATAAATCTCCAGAACCTGTGTTACAGGGTAGGTCTTTCCACATATTTCTAGGTATACAAAGGGAAATTTCTATAAATAAATAATTGAAAAGGACTGTGGTAACTCTGTGAAGCAAATAAAGGTCATGTATTCACTGGCAAAATATGATGATTGAGGCTTCTTTTAGCCAGATTTTCAGACCCAGTCTCTAAAAATTGCTGTCTATGCAAACCACCATTCACGCATTTACAGTGAGCAAGTGAGTGTCTGTCTGTCTGTCTCCTTCACATGGCAATATGTGGGTTTTGCATATGGAAAATGGGTTCACACACACATTGTGGATGCAACAGAGTCCTGTGGCACTTTTTAAAGACTAACAGATTTATTTATCGCATGAGCTTTCGTGGGAGAAAATCCCACTTCGTCAGACGCTTTGAAGATAGGAAAGTTACAGAGTGGGAGGAAATTAAATGCAGGGGAGTGTATGACATAGCACCATCTCTTGTGATGTTAACGAATCGCTACAAATTTTGGTGTTCTTCTTAAGGGCCCCATTCCTGGAATCATGTGCTTTTTTAAAAAGCTGGGATTCTCAAATAAGTAATTTTATAGCGAGCAATGTGCCCCTTCCTGAGGAAAAAAGTATGAAAAAAGAACGGTGCAGGTTAAAACAAAACAAAAACACCCACAACAAATTGAAGGGAAACAAAAAGAATTCCAAATTTGTTTTTCAAAATCTAATTAATTTGAAGCCAATTTTCTTATATTTTTGAGGACAGATTCATGATTTCTCACAAAACTGGATGACTAGGCAACGAAAGGGCAGATGAAATTGTTGACAAATGAAAGTAAAACATATTGGAAAATATAATCCCAACTATACATATAAAATGAAGGGAACTAAATTAGCTGTTACCACTCAGGAAAGATCTTGAAGTCATTGTCTTCTCTGAAAACACCTTCTCAGTGTGCAACAGCAGTCAAAAAAGCTAACTAGGTTAGGCACAACTAAGAAAGGAATTGATAATAAAACAGATATCATGCCACTATATAAACCCATGGTATGCCCACACCTAGAGTACTGCATGCAGTTCAAGTCATGTCATATCAGAAAAGACATATTAGAATAGAGAAAGGCTACAAAAATGCTTGAGAGTATGGACTGGCTTCTGTATGAAGAGAAATTAAAAGAACTGGGACTTTTGAGCTTGGAAAAGTGACAACTAAGGAGGAATATGATAGAGGTCCATAAAATCATGAATGGTGTTGAAAAAGTAAATAAGGAAGTGTCATTTACTCCTTCACATAACATAAAAACCAAAGGTCACCCAATGACATTAATCAGCATCAGGTTTAAAACAAACAAAAGGAACTACTTCTCGCACAATGGACAGTCAACCAGTGGAACTCACTGCCAGGAGATATTGTGAAGAGTTCAAACAGGGTTCAAAAAGAATTAGATAAATTCAGGGAGAGCAGGTCTATCAATGGCTATTAGCCAAGTTGGATGAGGCATAACCCCATGCTCCTACCCTCCGATTGCCAGAAGCTTGGAGTGGATGACAGGATGGATCACTTGATAACTGCCCATTCTGTTCATTCCCTCTGAAACACCTTGCACGAGCTACTGTCAGAAGACAGGATACTGGGATAGATGGACCATTGGCTAGAGTCACTATGGCCATTCTTATTTTTGGGCACTTGGGTTTAGCTATACTGAGTCAGCTGTCAGTGCAGTTTGAAAAGCTACAGCTGAAAGTTTGCCTTACTCTTCCAACTGGTACAGACATGGGCAAGACCACAGCCTGCTGCTTCTCTATCCCATCCAACCCCCTATAGAGCGTCTACCTTTAACTTTACAGTCATATTCTAGCCTAGATTAGGGACCAGCAACATCAAAAAGTTTTGTGTATGCAGGTGGGGGGTGGGGGATTTATTGGATACCTTGGGAAATTATTTCTTCATTATCAGAGAACAGTGCAGAACTATTCAGGCAACCTTCTGTTGTAACCTGTCATTGACGAGGCAGGCATTGAGGATAACAGATAATATGTAGGCTACTATTTTACTCTTTGAAACATGCACGGATAGTCCTTCCCACTTCCCTCCAAACTCCTAGCTGTTAACTATTACTATTCTAGCGCAGGTTCCAATACCAGAGTGCTAGGTACACACAGCAAAACACTCAAGCTACACAAC
>ML685755.1:40579110-40686788 GCA_007922175.1 Pelusios castaneus | reverse complement strand
ATACCAGAGTGCTAGGTACACACAGCAAAACACTCAAGCTACACAACATGTATTTCCTCAGCCTGGAATGTCGGTCTTCATTTGCTTTTCATTCCCAGGTTTCCAGACATGTGGGGAAGCTAGGGAAGAAGTGCAACAGGGCCTTGAACAGAGGGTGAAAACAGTGATGAGATGTTACTTGGTTCAACTACAGGCAATTATTTTCAGATACATATCTGAGCACTGAACAGCTCCACTGCATTTTTAGGGTTTCGGGCAAACTTACCCTGTTACTCCTCAAGTTGTTTTGATGGCTTATGACGCTCAAGCACTCATTCAGTTGGCCTGGCCTGTCTCATCTTTATTTTTTATGAAGTGTGTAATAAATAAGCATAAAATAAGAGCGTCTTTTCAGCATGTCACTCAGCATTATTACCCATTCATGGACCTTAGATATCACATCTGCAAGTCTGCTTGTCAGGACACAGCTGCTACAAGTCTACATGAATGTACTGAGCTTGTCATTTAATGACTTCTGAGGCTGTGAATTGCAAATAATTCAAATACTGCCCTAACGTCATAGCGCAATGACAGCTGTCCTTTGGGAGGGACCGTAAACCCAGGACAGCCAGCAGCCGGGGTAAACAGCAGGATACTGAAAGTGACCATTGCTTCATCCTCCCACACATATCTTATTCAGCTACACTTCTTTTGATGACATTAAATGCTGCTGCAGCATAAAGAGGAATGTTACTCTACAAAAGAAATACAAAAATTAATTTACTGCTTAAAGCAATATAAAAATACGAGAACCTGGAACATGGCAGGCATAATACCTTTATCAAACAAATTCTGAGATGAAAAGAAATAGGTCCTTTGTTTGTTAGGATGTGGAGAAATATATAAATGTGAGGAATAGATTCAGTATTCCCAAGAATCTTCATGAGATCAAAAGCCAAGTAAATTAAGGCTACTTTGTTAAAGAAGTCTGCAGCTATTTCCTTGCTCTTCTGGCATCATTTTAACTCATTATATTTGACAAAACCAGACATTTTAGGGAAGTATATTTAAGCCACTTTACAAGAAAAACAAACCACCGAAAAGCAAAAAACCACCAAACCAAACCAACCATAAACACTCAAGCTTACTATCCACGCCAGTGACCCAGTTTAGAAGAAAAGTTAGAGGAAACAGAGCTGCAAGACACAGATTTAAATATTAGCACTCTCCATCTTGGGAACTATTGGAAGTCAAAATATTGATTGTTTGGCTTCAGTGAATAGGGAAACCAGAATTCAGAGAGAACTGTCATTTTTGGCAGCATTTTTTTATTTTAATGCATATAATGGATATGCAGATAACATTTCTGAATGAATGTTAAATAGTCGGCTGCTAAACTAAGTCAACATGTGAATGCAATGTAGGAAATTTCCCCCTCTTAATGAAAAAGCTGATTCTGCTATTACACCACTGATTTCTCACCAGTGAGAGATCAGAATCAAGCCAGCAGTGAGGTTTATTTTCTATATGGAATCCAGTTAAATTCTGGAAAGGAAAAAACCCACTGATCTTCAGAAAAATGCAAACAAAGCCTCAGCAGCAGGCCATTATTACTTTGACTAATCAGAGAGAAACCACCTGCAGGAATAGCCCCTTTTCTCTTTACTCCCAGCAGAACCTTCCAAATGATGATTAATCACTGAATAAGCTGAAGAACTGACAACCACATAACGACAAAGAGAAAGCAGAGATGGGGACAGATCAGTGGATGTATGTGGTCCAGGCATGGGTGGGTGGAAGGGCCGAAGAAGATGGATGACCCTGTAAATGCTTGACACCCAAGTATCTTGTATATGGCAGGAGGACTGCTATAGTAAAGCTACAGCCAAATTCAAGCAAATAATACTGTACACATCAATCTGACACATCTCCTTTAGTTGTCAAAAACAAGGTAACAGGTGACTTCCTAAGAAATAAACTAATAAGGCTTTTAATTGGAAAGCTATGCCCAGATAATAACAGAAATAAGAGATACTGTAAATGACAGGCTAATCCATTACAGAGAAAGGCATTGTGAAGATTTCACTGATTATATTCACAGATTATTCTAACTATGTCTTTACTAATTTGAAAAGCGATGAATCACGGGGTTCAAACAGGGCTCAGCTGACTCAATTATACAAAGCAGTGATATCAAAAGCTCATATTTTCTACACTAAGGAATCAAACATGTTATGCTCAACAACTAACAGAAATGAACTATATTACACATTCTCAGTTGACCAAGTCATTAGCAAGATGGAGAATGTTTCTCTAATTTTTCAATATTTTCCGGATGTTCTTGCCCCCATGGAAACCCTTTTTGCAGATGTTTATTAAGATGAAAGCATTTGTAGGAAATGAAAAAGTATCTTTCAGCGTTCTGCTGGTACTTGCTTCATTTGTAGGCTTACATTAGATGCTTACATTTAATACAGATGGAATGAGAAACTGACAGCAGTTGGATACATTTTCTTGAGTGTTTTCAGTATTAGATATGAAACACTCTCCAACACATATTTCAAGGGACCGATTCTCCATTCTTTCATGAACTTAAAACTCCCACTGAAGTCAGTTGTAGTTGGGGGTGTGCAAGGAATGCAGGATTAGGCCTTCCCAATTCAATATTCCTCTGCATCTTGTGTAATCATTTACACCAATGTAAAATGTATGTACAATGCTACCATTCTGATATGGCAGCATTTAACGTCCATCTTGGATTGACATGGGGAAGATTTTCAAAGATATACAGTGGAGTTAGGCACCCAGGTCCCTCTGAAAGCCATTTCCATAAAGAAGTATGCAAGATGCAGGACAACAATGGATGGGAGCTTCTTGCTTCTGCAAGTCACTTTTTAGTGAACAAATATAAAAAGGTTAGCGATTCCATTCTGGCAATGATTTCCACTCAATCTAAATAATCCCTATTAATTAAAATAGGCACAAGCACTTTCTTGCTTGTTTTCCAGGAATTTAGTAGGACTCGCCAAAAAATGGGAATTATCTTCCACAACAAATTTCAAACCAAAATTAAATAATTTCATTTCACAAAGTTTTCCTTCACATTTTGGAATTGTTTGACAACTTTTTCCCCTTTCAATTTGAATCAAATGGAGTTGAAATAAACATGTCCCTTTTTAGATTTGGGTTTCCCACCACTATCACCCTTGTTGCCTTAAAAGGGGGGAGCGGGGAGAGAATAAAAATCCACCAAACATCTTCATTTTGATTCCTTTCTATTAGAACATTTTTCACTTTGAATTATTTGAAAAAAGAATTTCAAATGATGTGGAAAATGATGTTTAGCAGTGCATAGGCCATCAATATAGTAGTTCTATTCACAGTGGTGGGTGCCTAACTGGAATGTGTAGACTAAGGGTATCTCTGAACTGTTATTTACAGATGAAAGGCTCAGACATCTTACCACTCTCCAGTGTTGTCTCATTCTCCCTCTGGCTTTCCTGCTTGGTTGCTTTCTATTTAGGATTCTCATAACATAATATTGCTGTGTCACAGGAATTTATGACATCTGACTGCCCTTTCCAGGCTCCTCCATGCCCACTCCAGCATTCTTCTTTGCATCTCACTGTCCATTTTCCTTTCCACTCACATATCTGCCTCCCTCCTTCCAATCACCTTAGTTCCACACTCCCCCCCAACCCCAAATGTCTTTCTTTATAAAGAAACATTATTTCTCAACATACCAAATTATACGTTGTACATATGGATGCAGAGTTTGGCAAATCCATTTGCCAATAGCAGGTAGGAAACTTTTTCTGGTGAATGGGGGGCTTCACAGTAGTGTCTGCAGAGTTGCAGCTTTCGTTTTAAATCATGAAAAGCTTTTCCACACAGGACCATAATGCAGTGTTGATTTTCTGAATCTGCCAACAACAGAAACACAAACCATGTCCCCACATGCAGCCTGAACAGCTGAGATGGGGACTTCTGGAGCTAAAGGGAAGGAATCTTTCCCTCGAGGCCACTCCACACTAGAGTTGCTTCATAGGCAACAAGTGGGCTCTTCAGAAATGCCTATCTACGCTCCGTGTGCCTGAATGCTTTTGTTGATGGGGCTACAAGTACCTAACTCACTCTTGAAAATGAAATTTAGGCTCCTAACTCCACTTTGGCAATGTTACCCATCTGTGAGGGGGTGTATTCCCTGCAAGAGCTGATTTGGGCCAAGGGGGCCTAAACACCCAGTTAAGCTTCAGGGAGGTAGTGCGAAAAGGAAGTTGAAAGGCTGGCTAATCCAAAGGGATGGGGAGAACCAAGAGATAAGGAAGAGACTCAGAGAAAGGCAGCAAGGTGCAGGACGACATCATACCTTGACTGCTGTTTAGACACTCCGTGAGCCAGAACCCAAAATAAAGGGCAGGCCCAGCCACTGAAGGAGTGGGAGGACTGTCTGAAACTGCTGGTAAGCAGGGACTTTGGTACACATTCCTAAAAGGGGAAACCACGCAGTGACCTGGCTGGACGGCCAAATCACAAAAGGGATACTGCAGTTTTTGGCATGAGAGAGCGGCTGCTGACCAAGAGAAAGGCAGAGAGGTGGTCTGCAACCACAGGAAAGGGCATTGGCCCCACAGAGCTAATCCCCAGAACAGCCAAGAGAAGGCACCATCCTACTGTGAGTAGAGCCCTTTCACGCTATCTTATTTGTGAAGCAATGTTTCCCATGGGAGACAGTTACACAGCTTTGTAATACTCCCCAAAGAAAGCTTTGGTGATTTTAAATGTGTCATTGTTTGGTAATTTCATCCCATGGCTCTTTACTTGGCTTGTACCAGACTGAACAGCTCTCCAAGATTCATTACATTATAGTTCATGTATCCATGCATCTATCATTAGAATTTGCATAATTTTTACTATGTCTCCTAATTAACAGTTCACATAATTTGTAACAGTGGACACTAACTTCGGGTCTAAATCTACTGATTATGGACCATACTCCGGCATAGGTGCCAAACAGCCTTACTAAAGCCAATGTTAAGTTCTAGCCTAAATTACCCTAGTGTTTCCCTTTGCTCTTCTTACCCTCCCTAAAAACTGTAATGGTCTTCTCTTGAAGAGTCATTGCCCTTCCAACTAAAAGGAAACTCTTCCAGCACATCTTTATTCTCTTTGGGCCCTAGTATTCTATATCTACCTTGATACCATCACATGGTACAGTTCCTCATATTCTCTTCAAGCATCTGACACAGTGAGGTTTTCTCCCACAAAAGCTCATGCGATAAATACATTTGTTAGTCTTTAAAAGCGCCACAAGACTCCTTGTTTGTCATGCTTTTAACTAACACTTAAAGAAAGAAAGAAAGAAAGAAAGAAAGAAAGAAAGAAAGAAAGAAAGAAAGAAGACTCTTTCATTAGATTCCCAGGAAACAATCAAACCATATTCAGAACAACAGATGTATGAATTAATTTCAATTAAAAAAAGAAGTTACCCCAAACTTTTTCTCAAAATTCCAGTATTTTTTTAGGTTTGGAGACATTAGCAATTTTATTAGCTTACTTGAATTTCTATGGTTTTGTATGCATTTTGCCTTTAGACAGCATCGGATACTAAATGCTATGAATATTTGTAAAGAGGCTTTAGTGGCCTTTGTACACAAAATAAGATATCTAGTTTTCAAATGATCAGAAACAAAGAAGCAAGGGATGTATGAGAGTGAAAGGAGCACAGAGGACATCTTACTGTGTTATTTCCTTTGCTTTCTTTAGCAACTCATTTCAGAATTCTTATGAAAACAAACATCCCATGAGTGAGGAAATAGTAGCACAAATATAGAAAAGCACGGGCATTGCATTTTCCCCTCTTACCATTTAGAACATCTTGAACTATTCTTTTGTAACAATGAGTTGAAGATTGATGTCTTTTAGGATAATGCTTCAAGGACCCACATTTACAAAAAATACCAGCTCCTTTTCAGATACTTCTCTGCATGCGACAGGATATTGCTGAAAATCAGCAACCTTAGAGTGTTAATGTTCAACCAGGTACAGGAAAAGGTGCAAAGCATTAAGCGATAGATCAGCTTGACAGTTCTAGCACTCCAGCCTATTTAGCCCTGCATGTACTTTCCTTGTAAGTTGCCTTGTCTAATTAGCTGCTGAGGTGTTCCATCTTCATCCCTAAAGACCTCTCTGCTGACAGAAAGTGGAAGAAATTGCTACTCTGGACCATGACAGAGCAGTGCTTGATTGTGCTACAAGATGTCCTGTGGATGGAGTCCAGACAGTTTTGACTAATCATCAACTTTGTAGCTCTTAACATCAGTTCTTCTCTTTCAGGGGTGTTAAGACAGAGACTTTGGAAAGATCTGAAACTCCATGTAAAAGATAATGGATTGCTTTGCTTGTTTTAAAAAGGGCTGATTACAGCAGGCACCACCACCAGCGTAACTCTAAGACTGAGAAAAGCATGTGAAGATAGGAGTTAACATCAAAGAGATTTTTAATTTATATAGGAGCAGAACACATTTTTTGGAAACATCATACACCTTTGCAAAGGAAGTTTATACCAGTCAGCAAAACCCATCCTTCCATGCAGTTTAGATTTATAGTTGGATTCATTATCAGAGGACCATTCAGTGGAAAACTGTTTGGGATGGGATAGAGAGAGGAAATATAGCAGATTGCAGAATAAGCCAGAAGTAAGGTGCAACAGATCGGGACTCACAAGTTAACAAGGACACAGGAATGCCCTGACATTCAGATTTAACATTGAAGAGGTTCACTATTTGCCCATCTCCCCAAACCAGTGATTTAGTTGGGTCCAATGAACAGTTTACAGGGTACCACCTAGCTCATGACTCGGTAGACTCTCCAAAGCCTATCCCAAGGATTCAGCTTGCTCTGCCAATTCCTCTCAGCTTTCTCTCATGAAAGGGACAGAAGATACCAAAATGCCTCTGGTTTGCAAGGATTTCATGTCTCCCTTTTTCAAAAGACCAGGGGTTCCCCAGCAAAATTCACTTCTCATTTTCTGATTGTTTGCCTGTGGCCTTGTATTCACACTGTATACAGACCACTGAGGGTGCCAGCTTGGTTATAGATGCAGCTAAAAATAGGGCAAAGGCCTAGACACCAGACTAGGATTTAAATAATCATGGGCAGCAAGAGCCAACGAGCTCATCTCTCTCCTCTGGCCTACAGGCAGAGCAGTACATGGGGGAAGAGGGGCCTAACTCCTGTGCACACTCCTTGTGGATCAAATCACATTCCCATCAGTTTCACTGGTGGGTGGCAATCCAATAGAAATATTTTGAAAGTACTGTCCTCACTGTAAACAATTTGACTATTCAAGCACTCCTTGAAACGGTGTCAAAGTTTAATTCTCAGATGATGTGAGTGCTTTCTGGGAGCTCTATTGTAGAATTGTCTCTTTTTCCGTATATAATAGAAAATGGTTAGCACTCTGTACTTTCATATCCAGCCAGTTGTTTCTTACTCTAAATATCCCTACATTCAAATGAGAAATTCCTAAAGTTTGCATGTGAGTAAGACCTTAAAATAGTTCAGGATACTGTAACACATATCAGATACAGCCATTCAACACCTCAAAGAAACAGCCCTGTTCTTCTAACTCTAACAATCTTGTTCATTATTGCCTTGTCACTATCCTTCCTTTTGGGAACGTGTTATTGAGAAGGTCATGGCGAATCAACTTTGACATTACCTTAGGGTCCCCACATTTCCTAAGTTCCTTTCTATTTGTTTTTAGATCCATCAATGACACAGAAACATAATCAATCAATTAAACCAATGCATGTTTGTAGTGATGGAACGTGACCCAAAGCCTAACTCTGACCCCAGTTTTACTGGTTTTACACTTCAATGGAATTGACATCAGTAGACTTTGTTCTGATTTACACCAATCAAAGGGATTTTATAATAAAGTTTCAACTGTTTATTCTGAAGCCAGTGAATCAGCTAATTTTGATACCATGGACCACAAGGATCATTAGCACAGTTTCTACTTCTTGCAGGGTTGGTTGGGGTGTCTCTTGATTGGCTCCATTTTTTCCCTCATAGCACTGTGTTGTCAGGCTTGTCATATCTCAAGATTTTGGTATGTCACCATTCTTGTTCAGGGTGTACCATTAGAAAAGATCACAAGGGGAATTAACAAGGTAATATGGACTGAAATATCATGCATATAGTAGTATTTAACTTTACATGTCTCTACATCACTTCCAAAAACAGTACGGTTTCAAGGTTCTCTCATGTTTGGGTTTTTGTTGAGAAAATGAGTAAGACTTATTCCAGGTAAGGCAGAGAGAAGTACACACAAAACTACATTAAAAGAACATTATTAAGGCTGCAAAGTCAAGCACACAAAAGTCAGGAAATGTCAGAATTAGGGTTGCCTGCACAACCTTAATTTGGCTGCCTTGTGAGTATACGGTGATCATGGAATTAAATTATCACTTGGATAGTATTTTTTTCCACAGAATTTTTTATTCATTCAGCACAGAATGGACAGTGCCCAATTAACGAGCTACCACTCAATATTTTGTTTCAGCCTCATTCTTCAACATGTTGCTCCAGGTCTTATTTACTGCACCCTATTCAAACCTTACTCTGAAGACATTAATTTCCTCGTAGAGCTTTTTATGATGCTCATCACTATAGCATCTGAGCACTTTCCAAACAGTATTTAATTTTCACAACATCCCTGTGAGGTAAGGGGGCAAAAATATCCCTATTTTACAGACGGGAAGCTGAGGCACAGAGGAATTAAGGTCAAAGGTATCCACTGGTTTTGACTAACTAATCTGTGATGACTAGGACCTGATTTTTCAGAGTACTTAGCATTATATAATATCTGATACGTTCAAAGCACAGCTCCCATTGACTGTAGCTTGGCACTCTCAGTGCTTCTTCCACTTCAGCAAATCTGAGGGTTGGGCATCTCATCTCAGGTTGGGCAGCCAACAAATCAAGAACAGACTGCCTGTGAAATAGTTTGGTGTAAGTACCTTACCCAGGATCACCTCGGACTCTGTGGCACAGGCAGGAATAGAATCCAGTTCTCTAGGGTAAAATACCACTGTCTTAACAAGGAGACCTTCCTTTCTCCTCCCAAAATCCTCTGCCTCATTCCCTATTCAACTTCCAGCTTCTGCAACAAGAGAGGCAAGGGTCCTACAGACAATAGTGTCCTTTACTACACAACCGTGATTCGTCCTCTGAGCAGGTCCATCCTATGTCCTGAATGAGGAAGGGGTCCAGTGGAAAAAAAGAGATGTCTAAATAAGGTTGGACAGGTGACCATAATTCTGGCATTTCCTAACTTTTGAGTGCTTGATTTTGCAAACTTAGCAAAGTTTTTCTAATGTAGTTTTTTGTCTATTTCCTAGTGTGTTTAAAAAAATAGCTAGATGAAAAACAGAAATTCCACCATATGGCATCATTTTGACACCCACACAGTTCATAAGCATTTAGATCCATAACACAGGCCTCTGAGCTTGAGGCAATGGAGTTATTGGTACCAACAATAGACTGGCATTCTCTCTGTGGACCAGCACTAGAGGGGGATGAGACACACACGATCTGTGAATCCCACTGGCAATTACTGAGAGCAAAGGAATGGTGAGACTCCAGGATCATTAGATTCATCAGATTCCATGCCAGGCAGCGAAGGGGAGTGTGTTTAGTGGGCACATCTCCCAGTTCCTTCTGCCTCATACCTGCCAACCTGCCCCCATTTCAATCTTAGGTTTGATCCACGCTTGGCCCCCTGGCCTAGTCACATTTTTCTTACCTACCTAATCCCAGTCACTACGCCTCAGGATTTTCATCCGTCAGTCAGTCTCCCTGCTCAGTGAGCCCGTGTCTCCCTACGGTCCCAATCAGGTCTAACTCTCCCCTCACTGCTCCTGTCTGATCTATTTTCCCCCTCCCACCACCGTCTCACAGACTCCTCAGGGTTCCCTATCCAACTTCACTGTCCCCCTCCGTCCTCCCTAGTCCCTTGCCCCACACACCCTAGCTCCTTGTCCTAGTATCTTTCCCCAGCCAGTCCCCATCTTCTCTCTGAACCACAGCTTCCTGTCAGATCAATCTCTCCTCCCCTCACCTCTGTCCTCTACACTGGTTCCTAGTATTAGTCCCCCTGCTCAGCCACTTCCAAGCTCCCTGCTTTCCCTAGCTCCTAATCAGGCTCAGTGCTCTCTTCGCCAGATTCCCTGTCTGGCTCCTAGCACCACCCCTATGCTTCCCAGTCACCTTGCCCAACCACTCCAGTCTCCTGCTTCCACTATCTGTCTCCTTGCCCCATCAATTGTAGCCTGCCCTCCCCCACAAGCTTCCAGTCTCCCTTCATCTTTCAGTCCTAGTTCCTTGCCCAACTAGTCTCAGGTTTGCCCTCCAACTCCATTGCCTGTCTCACCACGCTGCCTATCCCAATTGTTCCCTCCCCCTGGTTTGACTTTTGTCCTCTCTGCATTCCGATCAGACGGCTTCCTCTACCATGCTGTTTGGATCCAGTGTGATGGGGCAGAGGGTTCATCGAGAGTAGAGAAGACATGCTTTCTGTTCTCAGTTCTGGTGCTCAGCGTGCCCTTGCCGTGGGCACCCAGCAGAGGGAAAGTCTTTCTGAGCTCCTGCAGCCCTAGGCAGGAGCTGTCAAACTAAGAAGAGGATGGTCATGCCTAGTGGTTGAAGCAGCAGTAGTCAGACCTAATGGTTGGTCGGGGACTGGAGCCATGGGTCATAGCAGAAATCAAGGATTGGTGTGGAATAAGGTTGGAGCAGTCTCCCAGAACACCCAAGTGGCGGGGTTACTCCCAGCAAGGTAGTGATGGTAGCCTGCAGTGGCTGCTCTCACGGAGAGCCTATATCACTAGCCTTGGGTGCCAGGAGCGGGAGGGAAGTGGGGCGGGGGGGTCATCTGGATAAGCCTGTGCCTATGGATAGGCTGAACTCTGGTTGACTGAGATGGAGCCCTCAGATAATCCAATTTAGAACACACTCATCAGGCTCAGAGATGAGAGAGTCATTACAGGAGATGCTGAGTCAGTGAGATCAGCAGGAGCTGTGAGGGAATGGAGTATGCTCAGAGAGGACAGCATCTTCGAAAGTATTAGCTATTAAGCTCTAGTAAGTCTCTACTGAACATGTGTAAACTGCAGTTTTTTAAACACTTATAACTTTTGGCCAAATTTGGGCAAATTTTCACAAGGATGACAAAAAGTCTATCTCAGATACAAAAGGATACCCCTGCTAAATTTTAAGTTCCTACACCAAAGCTGGGGGGAGGGGGGAGAAGTGGGGTGGTGGTGGTGGTACTAGAGTAGAGTATTTAAAAGAAAGGGTCATCAAAATATTTAACATGGATACTCCCCCTTTTTTACACTCCCCCCACCCCCATTTTGTTTTCAGAAACAGCTATAATACTGCAGCTAAAATTTTTCCTAAAAATTCAGCTGAGACACACATGTATCATGGACATTTTGGCAAAAATTATAAGCAACTGAAAACAGGATCTTATAATGGAAAATGTCAGGCAACCTGAATAATAGGCAGTGCTACCAGTTCCACCTATAATACTGGTTTGCAATAGGAAATAATCCAAAGATGAGAGCAGAATTAATATCTATTACCTTGACTGAGAAGAGTTACTCACTTTTTGTTTATAGTTTGCACAATCCTGGGGGTCGTACGGAATTCACAGCAGGTAAGAATATTTTTGACCCATCTAGATCTGGCAAGAAGAGACGTTCCTTATCTTATTTATTTATTAATTTCTGAGTGTAACTCAAAGAGCTAGTTTCTATGGTTTGGGTCCAGGTTACCTTAAATGCCACTACTCTTCTAGTATTGCATCCCCAGCAACACTAGGAGAGAACAGCCAAGATCAGCTGAGGCTTTCAAATGCCCAGATATAAGCATTGGAGGTGGGGGAGGTGGCGGGGGTCTGGTTGTAGGGCATTCCCATTGAGGATCCCTCATCATGGGAACTCATTTGTCCTGTATGACAGAACTTAAATGCACCGACCTTCAGGGAACACTGAAAAGCCCATCTATTCAGACAGGCGTTTCCTGAAATAGGTGTTTTAAGAGAGTACTTGAGTTGTTTTGATAGTTGGAGGTTTGTGTTTGGAGAGGTGGGAGGGGGAAAGATTTTTATTTGTTTTGACAAAAGGATTTCCCTAGCATTGATTATTCCTGAATTTAGTTGAGTTCAAGGCATAAGGGTAACATAATGAGAGATGGTTCTGTAGCAAATGAGACTGAGAAAGAAGATACTGACACACTTATTTACCAGCTTCAATATGTTATTGCCTTTTTCCCCTTGATTTGTATTTGTTTTTCCCAATTGAGTCTTTTAATTGACAGAGTAAAAACTGTTGTATAATTTAATACACATGTGCCCTGAGAGCACTGAAACAGCTATTTTAACTGGATCACTTGCCTTTTATTTCTAGCATTGCATTAGACATATTTTAATTTCAGCAAACTGTTTCCAGAGGTGAAACACTACCACAGTACATTGGCAAAATCGTTAGCTGTCAAAACAGACTTCAGAATCCCAGAACAAGAAAGGTCAACTCCATACACCAGAAACAAGACTCCTCAGTACATTTCTACTTTTCAGTAGTTAGTGGAGTATTTCTGTTTTAAATTTAATAGGGTTTTCATAAAGGCTGCCAGATATTTTTGGGCTGTGCAGATAAGATTCTTTTCCGCAGAAAACTAGATCTAGCATTCCTGTTGTTTATACAGGGAAATCACTGAGGAACATGACTGAACTGCAGCCCTACACTAGTAATGACTAGGTAGTCATCATTTTAAAAAACAATGTCACAAAAGCTATTTCGACGCTGTCACTCTTAAGAATAATTAGTTTCCATCAAAGCAACAGATTATCTGTTCATGTTGTCCACTGGGTCATTACAATGAGCAACCAATACAGATAAATGGTATCTAATCTTTTCTGCTCTTCTATTGGACTGATTGATGATTATAACATTTCCAATATTATAAGGCAGAAAAATTATGCTGACATTTAGACGCAAAAGCACAGAAAGATAAAACTAAGTACAAAGCACGCCTAACCCCATAAAAAAAAAGTCTAAAGACAAATAGAACTGAAAACTGAATGGCAATTAGGCCAAAGGAGAATTATAGAAGGGAAAGGCTATATACCTTGTGGGTGGCAGGCAGCTCAATTAATTATATAGCAAGGAGGGAAACCCAGCATTTCTGTGAGATGTTATTAAAAGGCATATTGACTTAACCTTCTCTACATATTATGCCTTAAAAGAAGACAAAAGGATTTCCTTAGTATTGATTGTTCCTGAATCTGGCTGAGTTCAAGGCACAAGGGATAACTTGAGAGATGGTTGTGTAGCACGTGAGACTGAGAAAAAAGTTACTGACAGTTACTTAGAAGCTTCAATGTATTATTGCCTTTTTCCAGTTAGCATTGTTCATCATATTGCTTGTCAGACAGTGTAAGCACCAAACATGCTCTAAACCAGAAATTACAAGCCAATCATTCATTCATCTACTGTACATATAATCTCCATGTACAGCTAACCACCGTTACATTAAATAGCAATTTGAATAGCCAAGATTTTGTAAGGTGCTAAGTGCCCTCAACTGCCATTGAAGTCTCTAGAGCTATGTCTACACTTACTAAAATTAGTTCAAATTAGTTAGTTCGAACTAACTAATTCAAACTAATTTTAGTTAGTTCAAATTAACTTAATTCGAACTAGAAAAAATTAGTTCGAATTAAGCAAGTGTCATTCATGGCATTTGCTTAGTTCGAATTAGCGATTTGCATTGAATTCAATGGGCTGTTAGTTCAAACTAAGTAATTAGTTCGAACTAACATAGCCACATTGGTTAATTCGAACTAACTAGTTCAAATTAACCCTTACTTCGAATAGCCTATTCGAATTCATTAGTTCAAATTAAGGAAGCCCTTAGTTCAAACTAATTAAAGCCTAGTGTAGCCATGGCTTTAGTTAGTTCAAATTAAGCTTCCTTAATTCAAACTAACTTGCCAGTGTAGACATAGCCTAAGGGTGCGTCTACACGGGCAAGTTAGGTCGACTTAAGGTCCACACTGGCTTAAGTCGACTTAACATCTCGTTTTAGGTTGATTTAAGCCTTAAATTGATTCCTTAGGTCGATTTATAGCCAGTGTGGACGGAGATTAGCGCCTAAATCGACCTTATTAAGTTGACAAAGTCAACAACTTTTCTAGTGTAGACATAGCCTAGGAGTTGGGGGTTTAATCCTGCAAGGTGCTGAGCACCCTCAAAGAGCAACTGCTATGCTCATGCCACATAGGGCACTGAAATCATTAATTCTGTACTCATCTCTCTAAATCCTTTTCAATTTAATAGTTTTGCTTTTATAGCAGCCTTGACCACAAAACCTGCCATCTAATCAGAGCTCTGGATTAACAGGTGAGCTGTGGACCTGCTCCATAGCCACTACAACCTAAGGGCTAATGCAGCTCTGATGCAGCCCTCCAAACCGATGGTTGCCTCTGTCTATCGGTGGATCCTCCAGCTCTATTCCAGCCTTATCTTGTCCCCTGAAGGTTGGTCTATACAAAGCTGAGCTCCAGTGCACCCTTTGCATTGTCCCAAATCCCGACATCCCTTCCCACCAAGTACTGTGTAACCACACTGGATCCTCATCCTGGAGGCGCTCCAAAACCACAGAGTCAGCTCAAGGACAAAATGCTTCTCACCCTTAGTCACACAAATCATCCCATTTACATTAATAAGATTAGTTGTGTGAATAATGGGAAACAAGACAATCTATTTCTAAAAAAACCCTGTAAATAAAAGATTAAGTTTGCACAGTTCGGCACTCTGCAGCTACAAAAGAACAACATTTAAGGTTGCATGTACCATCTTTAGGGTGAACACCCATGTCAAATTGGGTGGGACAGTCCTGAAAGGCAGAGTTCAAGTCTCAGTCCAGGGCTGAATGTCTTCAGGACAGCATTTGTCCTGGATTCGCTGGGGTGCTGTTCCACGCCTCTCTGCGATTCAAGGGCAATGCCAGTCTCTTTCTGATAGGGGAGAAATTTCCTCAAATACTGTGCTGTCATATTCTATTTCCTCTCAACTACTATCGGTTTCCTTCAGGTTATCAGACACGTTTATAAATTCTCATTCCAAGGTATTGAGTATAATGGAATTTAGATGTTCCTCCCATACACTCAAATTACACTGTTCTTAATTTCTCCACTATTTCAGTTAAGAAAATCATTTACAAGAAACTATTAGGATGAAAATATATTTCATGCCTTGCACACAAATGGACAAATGGAGTGTCCATGCCACAGAGATATTCACCAGTGCATGTGTGAATGTATTTTATTGATCTGAACTGTCAACAAGTCAGCTGTCATCACCTACATGAAGTTTAAAGTCATTTACCAAGAGCAGTATTTCTGGAAATGATAGCTCATGGACCAGGGCTTACTGCACTTATAAAACAGAGCTGGTGGGAAACAGTTTTCCCATCCCATGAGAATTTGAATTTTCAATAATTTTTTCTGTCTCAAATTAGAACAAAAAGTAGAAATCTAAAAAATTGTGAGTAAAAACCCTGAAAGATCTCATATTGGGTAAATTGAAACATTTTGTCCTGAGAATTTCAAAATTTTCATTTTTTTTTAAAAAAACCACAAATGCATTTCATTCCAAATTAAGTTAAATTTCTAGGAAAAGAAGTAATTTTAATCTGAGAAATGGTACTTTTTATTTTAACGATATCATAATTGAACATTTCAACAAGTTTGAAACATTTTCCCAAGTTATTTTCAAAAGCAGGAAATTGGTTAAAACTAACCTTTCCCATAAACAGTTTCAGTTTTGTCTAACCAAAAAAAAAAAAAAAGTTTTGTCAAGAAAATCCCCTTAAGCACCACTACTTATAAACATAACAGCTGAAGAAGTCTAAATGTTTAAGTGTTTTATTGACAGAGCATACTGGCTCCTAAAGAAAAATTACTGCACATTTATCATATGAATTCATGGCTTGTGAAATATTAGCCCATAAGTGGTATCAGTATAATATAATTATGTGCAACAGTAAGTCTGCAGGTTATACCATAAATCACCATACAAGGGGAACAAATATTTAATAATGGTCTCTTCAATCTAGCAGAGAAAGATACAAGATGATTCAGTGGCTAGGACGTTAAAGCTAGACAAATTCAGACTGGAAATAACGTGTAAATTTTTAACGATGAAAGTCATTAGCTATTAGAACAATTAACCACGGGTCATGGTGATTCTCTATCACTGACAATTTTTAAATCAAGAATGGATGTTTTTCTAAAAGATATGCTCTGCGAATTAATTTGGGAAAGTTCTATGGCCTGTGTTATACAGGAGGTCCAACTAGATTATTAGAAAGGTCTGTCTTTACTTCTCTGAGCACTGAAAGACAGGTGAGCAAAGTGTGCAGTGAATTTGTGAGCCAACCAGCTGGATTCACTTGGGATTGATTCCATGAATAGTTCAACTGCTCCATTTAATGCAATGATTCAGAGTTAATTGTGTACAGTAAACAGGACTCTGACCATCAAGCTGATTCTATAACTTAAAATTAGAGAAAAATCAGAGTTCCTTGTTTAAAACCAGGTGAAAAGTGTAATCAAGAGCTCTTCCCACCTTACTTTCTGCCTACACACAGCCCACAGGTACATAAGTTCTGAGAATGGCTCACTACAGATACAGGCATAATAGAAATAATTCCTTAGCTCTAAACTTAATGCACGCAAAGCAAAGCTTGACTTTTCAGACATAAAGTGTATAAATATTTCTGAGAATAAAACTAATAACCTGACTGAGAAAGGAACATGAGGCAGAGAACTGACTAATTAATAAAGGAAAACCTCAATCCCTTGAAGCAGCATCAAGGAGTATCCACCTCCGGAAGTGTTGAGCATACACACACCACGTGGCACAACAGAGCCCATTCCAAACACAACATGCTGTTCTTCAGAAGTATCGCTGAGCTAAGGACCACAGTTGTCCCTGACAGGGTTGAATTAGCTGTATCCAAAGAAGGGGACTGAACTCAAATAGGAACAAGGAAATTCCTCCAACACCCAAGAGACAAAAAGTCAGCAATCAGCACTGAAAGGAACCAAAATATATTTTTTTCTTCTGGACATAGGTCGCAATAAATCCTCAGGCTGTATTCACATCTGAGACCCGTACTCTTCATATCAAAAAGAGCAACCGTTCAGTGTGTCCAAACTATCCAGGCTCCTTTGGTTTAAGAACCTTTGCTTTTTTGCCCCGAAGCTACACATAGCACAGTTCTACACTGTTTCAGTTACATTGCCCTACGGGTATTTATTTTACAGCTTCTGGCACAGTTAACAAAAGCAGGGGGTTATGAGCAGTTTCTAGCAAGTCAGTGGTGGCATAGATGACAATTGGGATCTTTTCCTGTTTGCAATGCAACTGGATCAAAGCACATTCGCCATCAGCAGCTGCACACACATAGGCAGTGAGCAGCAGGCTTGTGCAGGACAAAAAAAAAAATCACACCACAACTTGCCAAGAATTAAAATGTTCATGCAGATGGGCCCTGGCTCCACACTGGTACTAAAATGGTGTAGACTGAACTGATTCTTAGGATTTGCTGAGAACACCATCTTCTCCAAACAACTCTTAAAACACAGAATCCAGTTGGGACAATTTTGCATGGGCGTACAAAATGTTTTACTAGTGCACCACAGCTATCTGCTTACCATTACCTAGTCTTGCAAAGTGAGACGCAGATCCCTGAACTGCACTATCTATCTAAGGGCTGACCCACACAAGTTTTATTGTGCCAGAGGACTGAATTATCACAGAAATGTTTCCCAGCTATGTTATAAAGTGTCTTTTGTATTTATTTTTACAGTCCTAATGATGTAAATGTGACTTTGTGGACAAACCTGGTGTCACCTGTCCAGATATGATGAAACTGGGGCACAGCAGGGATCTTACCAAGCCACGTTACAGCCTTGTAAATACCAGGTGGCTACAAATGTCATTAACCTGTTCAAGGGCTGCCTATGAAGATGTGATCAAGCCATGTTATAACGCATTCATCATATTATGACACTGTTCCCGAAGACAAATACTATTTGGTGTGTCTGATGCACATTTATAAAATGGTAACGGCTAAGAAAATCAGGTAAAGGAGATGTAAACTGACATCTAGTGGGCTTGTAATGAAAAAGTGAAGAAATTCACAAACAAAAATAAAAGCTGGGTACCAAAATAGGCACTGTAAAGTGTTATATTTATGTCAACATACCATACTTGATGTAGGGAAAAAGAGAAATGCACAGAACTCTGGGAAATTCTGGCAAGGCCAAGCCCCCTGTAGTTGTACAGGGGCCAAGCCCCCTGTAATGTAGTTTACATTAGGACTGTAAAAATAAATACAAAAGACACTTTATAGCATAGCTGGGAAACATTTCTGTGATAATTCAGTCCCCTGGCACAATAAAACTTGCGTGGGTCAGCCCTTAGATAGTGCAGTGCAGGGATCTGCGTCTCACCTTGCAAGACTAGGTAATGGTAAGCAGATAGCTGTGGTGCACTAGTAAAACATTCCATTTCCATTCCATTCTCCTCCACCTCACCCCAGGAGTGCTGGAACAATTTTTTTAGTGAGGGTGCCTAGAGCCATTGACCTATCTGTAAACCCTGTATATTATGGAATCCACTTCAATCCAGGGGGTGCAGCAGTACCCCTTATTCTCCTAATTTCAGCCCCTATGCTCCAAATTATGTTCTGTAATTACCACTGTAGGACTAGAGCTACATGAAACTTTCTAAGAACTCTGTTACAACCTCGCACATTTCCCCCCATAATAGCTAGTGCAAGTTTCCAATGCTCAAATCTCACTGCAAATTTAGAAGAAAATCTAAGGGCCCTAGGGAAGGTAAAGTTTCTCTTGCCACCCGACTGCAGCACCCTTTGGAAAGCCAGAGATACGGACACAGGGACTGCCTCCTGCCCCATTTATATCACCACCTTTAATTCCAGAGGTCATGTTCATGAGTACAGTTCGAAAGACCAATTAAGAAGGAAAACTTGGAAGCCAAGTAATGTGAAGCTAAATATAACAACATTTTCTAGTAACTCAGAGAATTCAAACCATGTGTTCCCTAACATAAAAGCATCTCAGAACTTAGAGGATGACCTTCAAAAAAGTACTAGAAGTACACAGCTCTGCCACATATATACAAAGACCAAGCTTCAACTTTGATGAGCCAACAGAACATAAAACAAAACAAAACACAACAAAAATTGTATAATACTGGCATTACTTGTCACAAAATCAAATTAAGTAATAGTCAGAGAGTTTCCACTAAGTGGGGGAATTACAGAAGGGAATAATGTAGTAGGCAACTGCCTGGAAGAAGTACAAGGTTTAAAAAACAAAAGTCTCTTTTCCCAGCAAGATCAGAGGTCTCATCTAGTAACACAGAGAAATCAACTGAAAATGGCTTTTACTGAGATGACTTGATGCTACCAATACTACAGAGTAGACTCAGACAGAGTTACAGGGGAAATTCCATGCAGTTTCATGGTACCCGATTCCCATGTACCCAGCTTGAATCAATTACATCTCCTTTTAAGTTTGACTACCTTGACAGAGCAAAGTAATATAAAACAGCTTTTATGGGCAAGTTCGTTGACACAAACTTTTCTACTATTCCACATAACAATTAAGCCTTTCCAAACTAGAATAGATCCTTACACCAATGTCAGTGTTAGCTGCAAAGCGAATGGCTACTCTTCCCTCCACCCCATCCCAGCAATAAGTGGAAGAATTATTGCAATATAAGTTTATGCAAGCAGCCATGTACACATACAGACAAAGAAAGAAGAAAATATCTTTTTGCATTAAATTCCATTTTTATTGGCATGTTTGAAAATCATCTGAAATGATCTTCCGTTCATTTTTTAGCCAGGAAATATAGAACTAGTTTGAACGAGAAAGGTACAACAGCTCTTTAAGACTGATGACAGAACTACCACTATAATACCTCAGCATATTAAAAGAAAGCCTTTCCAGGATTTTCAAAGCAAGTTGAGAGCCAACAGTGGTGTCCCAATTCAGAAGGCTTTGGAACACGTTAACGGGAAAATAATGTTCACTCACCATTGTTTAATTCAACTCAGGCCATTGCTAACAAACTGAATAAGTCCTTAAAAGGCTGAAGATATTCAGTGTTTATCAGTGCTGTCATCTCTGATCCAAGACTCTATAACTCCAGACAGAATTATACATATTTTTAAAGACAAGCCAATGGAAAGAGAGGTAATATATCTGAGAGCTATACTAGGGGGGAAAAGTCAAATTTATAAACAAAAGATCATTAGGAAACAATCTTATGATGCTAGATGAATGGACAAGATTATTAAATAAAAGTCAAACTAAGTTATTGTCCATGTATCTATCAAAGCATTTATAGGTGTCCAGAATCTAGATGTAAGGCTCTTTACTGTAGGTGTAAAGCAAAATGATTTTGATAAGGAAAAGACCCCACAGTAATAAAGCATGAGAGACAGGATGAAATAAAACCCTCACTCAAATGTTGATAAAGTATTGCTTTCCTAAAATATTTTATTATTATTTGCACCATAGTAGCACAGAGAGGTTCCAACCAATATTGAGGCCCCTTTGTAGGAGGCACCACAAAAACACAGTTTGAGACAACTGCCATCATGAAGAGCTTATAATCTAAATAGATAGGCAGACAAGGCGTAAAGAAGAAACAAGCACAGAGAGGTGAAATGACTTGTCCAAATTCACACAAGTAAGGAAAAAGACTTCAGTAGTCCAAGTTCCAGAGCAGAATTGCATCCACTAGACTGCTATTTCTCAAAACACTGTGTCTGTCTGGTTTTTCTGAAAGATTGAAAAAATAACTTGCGATCAGATTCTGCTTTTAGATACAGTAGTAGTTAGCAAAACAAACAAGGAGTCCTGGGGCACTTTTAGGCTATATCTACGCTAGAAAAAGTTAGGTCGACTTTGTTAAGTCGACTTTAAGTGGTTACCCTGAACTGGGACTTAGTAAATCAACCTAACTGCCCTTAAATCAACTTAATAAAGTCGATTTAAGGGTTAATCCATGTCCACATTGTGCTTAAGTCGACCTAAGAAGTCTAATTAAGGGTTAGGTCGACCTAACCGGTGGGTCTTATTAAATCAATTTAAGGAATTTCTTAAGTTGATTTAATGAGAGCCTGGTGTGGACCTGGATTAAGATAGGTCAACTTAAGCCTCTTTAAGTCGACCTATCTTGCAAGTGTAGACATACCCTTAAAGATTAACAAATTTATTTATTGCATGTGCTTTCATGAGAGAAAATCTCACTTTGAGGATTTTCTCGCACAAAAGTTCATGTGAGAAATAAATTTGTTAGCCTTTAAAAGTGCCCAGGACTCCTTGTTTGTTTTTGCTGAACTAGACTAACACGGCTCCCCCGTACCCCTTTGGAACATGTCAACATGCAAAGTAGTAGTCAGGATAAGCTGTAAGCTGAGACAGTTGTTGACTGAACCAATTCAAATTTTTAACAAAAACTCCAGCTAAATCCCCCTTTGCTTATTTGTCACAGTCATGCATTACTTATGCATCCTAGTTCTGGCCAGGACAAAATACCACACCCATGATATGCTGCTCTCCTGATATTTGCCAGTCCAGCCAGAAGCTAGAAGTATTAGAAATATTACTAGAAAGCCCTCAGTGAAGTTTCTTCACTGCCCACCTTTCCTAATTACATAGAGATAGAGCATCTCACATGCCAAAGAAACAAAAACCTGGCAGGAAAAAAAATCTTCTTCCCAGACTCCAACAGTTACAATTCTCCCTAAAACAAAATATATATTGTCTGTATTTCCTTGGCAATAGACCCAAAATAAGCTCTAGTCTCCACAGGTTGCTTAGCTGAACTAGAATTTTAACACAGGGCTTACTGGATCTGGAGCTCATGAAAGGGTTATGGAGTTTCACTCAATTACACTTCCTCAACCACAAAATTTCAATTCAGCTAAAAATAAAATTGAGAAATTACATAAACATTCAGTGGTGCGTCTCCATTCCATTCTGGTACCTTGAAATGCATCTTGAACAGCTTTCTGCCATTGGTCAGCAGAGAAGCAGGAAAATAGCCAAGCTGGAGTAGAAGTGATGGTTATGTTGCACTTCAAGCACATGAAGGATTAGATAGGAGAGTTGTGACAAGGTTAGACCAAAACAATGTTCGTATTACTCAGCTCATATTCTCCTCAGTTTTCGACACGGTCAATCACAAGGTGCCACTGACCTGCTCAGAGTGCAACACTACAAGAGTTTTATTTATTGATCTCAAATAGGATCTAGAGTGCGACAAAGAACTGCACCTTACCTGTGCAATAACCCTAAGTTACATGGCAGCTAAGGAATCTATCCTGCCCCTCCTACTCTCCTTCTCTTCAATTGTGGCATGAGGCCATTTGCTGGGGTTGTAAGACAACAAAGACTGAGGACACCACCATTGTATATCTCCTTTTCTCCAGATGCACCCAACACCATCAGAAAGATGTCACAATGACTACTGGAGATCAGCTCCTAGATGAGGGGCAGCTGGCTCTTCGTAAGCCCAAGTAAAACAGCAGTTACCAGGAAAGAACCATGAGTTTCCTACTTGATGCCATCACCAAGCGTTGACTCACAAATTTTACCTCTCTCTCCTGCGCTTGTTAGAAGTCCCCTCTTCCCAGAAATAGGAGTCCCCAATAACTACGGTAAGAGACCTGTGAAGTTGCTGCAGAACTATCCAGTCATAACAGCTCCCACTCCAAACTGAATTAGCTAACTTGTAATTATCATTTACAATAAAATCTATGAATGAGCACTAGTACTGATTGCAGAACAGTTCCCAGTGCCATTTTCAACCTTCAGAAAGTTTTACTCCACAACTCAGTTCAAACTGGCTTTTCATAAGCCGTGGAGTCCTATGTTTTCCCAGTCTGGTCTCATTGCCATCCTTGATGGCTCAGTCCCTGGAGTGTGGAGAGCCCTTTCTTGGCACGTCAACAAGCCCAGACCAAACCCACACAGACTGACAAGTCTCCACACTCCCTCCTCCCATGGCTGACCTTCAAACTGACATTCTTTGGTGGCTCCTAGCGAGCCAGTGGGCTCTCATACAGTCCTTCTCTTTCAGACCACTCTCTCATTTCCACTCACATATTTCACCACCTATGCACCACAAACCTAAAACAAACCTAAACTTGGCATGTACCCTAATCATTGAAATGTAGGGCTAGAAAGGATCTTGAGAGGTCAGGAAGTCCAGCCCCAACCTCCTACGTGGCAGGACCAAGTAAACCCACATCGTCATCTGACAGGCATCTGTGTAACCTGTTTTTTAAAAAAAAAAAAAAAAAAAAACAATCAATGATGAGGGTTCCGCAACCTCCCTTGGAAATCTATTCCAGGGCTTTAATTTATAGTTAGAAAGCTTTTTCTAATGTCTAATCTAAATGTCCCTTGCTGCAGATTAAGCCCATTACTTCTTGTCCTACCTTCAGTGTACATGGAGAACAGCTGATTATTGTTCTTTTCATAACAGCCCTTAACGTATTTGAAGACTGTTATGAGGTCCTCTCTGTCTTTTCTCAAAACTAAACATGGCCAGTTTTTTTTAACCCTTCCTCAAAGATAAGGTTTCCTAGCCCTTTTATCATTATTGTTGTTCTCATCAGGACTCTCCAATTATCCCTATTATTTTTACGGTGTGGCTCCCAGTACTGGACACAGTACTCTAGCTGAGGCCTCTCCCATGCCAAGCAGAGTGTGACCTACGTGTTGTATCTGACACTCCTGTTAACACACCCCAAAATTATATTAGCCTTCTTCACAACTGCATCACATCAATGACTCTCTTTCAATTTACGATCCATTATAATTCTCAGCAGTACTACCACCTGGCCAGTTATTCCACATTTGATAGCTGTGTTTGATTTTTCCTTCTTAAGTATTTGGCCCTTGTCTTTATGAATTACATTTTACTGTTCTCACACAATGTCTACAATTTGTCAAGATCATTTTGAATTCTAATCCTGCCCTCCAAATTGTTTACAATCTCCCCCAGCTTGGTGTCATCTGTAAATTTTATACTTTCCACTCCACTACTTAAGTCATTAATAAAAATATTGACTAGTACTGAAACCAGGATTAACTTCTCTAGGACCCTCTAGATACACCTTTCCAGTTTGACAGTGAATCATTAATAACTATTCTTTGTGTGCTTTTTCAAGATTTGCACCCCCTTATAGAAATTTTATCAAGCCCACACCTCCTGTTTGCTTATGAGAATGTCATCTGGGATAATGTCAAAAGCCTTACTGAAAATCAAGATATATCACATCTACTGCTTCCCCACTATCCAATAGGGCAATAACCCTGTCCAAGAAGGAAATCCGGTTGGTCTTGCATGATTTGTTCCTCATAACTCAATGCTGGCTATTTCTTATAATCTTATCCTCCAGGTGCTTACAAATTGATTGTTTAATAATTTGTTCCAGTATCTTTCCAAGTATCCAAGTTAAGCTGACTGATCTAGATCCTCTTTGTTCCTCTTTTTAAAGATAGGTACTATATTTACCCTTCACCAGTGTTCTAGGACCTTGAGCACTCAAATAATAAACATATTTGAAGACTGCTACAAGGACCCCTCAGTCTTCTTTTCTCAGACCTAAACATGGCTTGGGGGTTTGTTTTTTTTAACCTTTCCGCATAGGCCAGGTTTTCAAATCATGAGCGCTCAAAGATAATTGCTAACAATTCTGAGATTGCTTCAGCTAGCTCCTTGAGTATTCTATGGTAAATTTCATCAGGACTTGCCCACTTGAATATAGCTAATTTACCTAAATATTCTTTTACCTGTTCTTTCATTATGTTGGCTTGCATTCCTTCCTTTTGTTTATTAATAATAATTGTAGTGAGTATCTGATCATCATTAAACCTTTTGAATGAAGACTGAAGCAAAATTGATATACAACAGCCTTCTTGAAATCATTTGTTATTGCTTGTCCTACTCTACTAAGTAGAGGGCCTACATTTTCCTTTGTCTTTCCCTCGTTCCTAATGAATTTAAAGAACCTCTTACCTTTTATGTCCCTCACCAGGTGTAATTCATTTTGTGCCTTAGATTTTCAAATCTTTTTCCTACATGCTTGAATTACTATTCTTTTGCACTCCTCTTGAGCAATTTGTTTGTTTCTACTTTTTGTAGATTTCCTTTTTGATTATCAGGTCATTAGTGAGCTCCTGATGAAACAATATTGGTCCCTTACTATTCTTACTGTCTTTCCTTCACAGTGGAATAATTTGCAGTTTTGCCTTTAATATTGACTCATTGAGAACCTTCTCCTCAACTCATTTCCCCCCTTATATTTTCTTCACATGGTACCTTACCTATCAGTTCTCTGAGTTTGTTAAAGCCTGCATTTTTGAAGTCCATTGGTCTCATTCTGCTGCTTTTACCCCTTTGTTTCCTTAGGATAAGAAAATTGATCATTTCATAATCACTTTCACCCAAATTGTCTTCCACAGTATTTGTGCTAGCTCAAAGAAGGAAAAAAAACCCAAACCAAACAACCCAAAACCAAACCAAACAAACCAAAATCACACTGTTGTTTCCTTCATGGTAAATGGAACTAAAAATCACTAAAGCAGTTGTAACTGACACCATAGTTTATTTTAGTTCAAATCTATGTGTGGATACTATTGTTTCAGAATAAAAGACTTCCTTATTTCCAAATAACTTAATTTGATCTCTTGCCCAACTGAGTTGTTTGGCTACAGGGCAGTCTTATTCTGAAACAGTACTATCCATACACAGATTTGAACTAAAATAAACCATGGCATCAGTTACAACTGATTTAATGAGCTCCATTCTCTTTATGGCATAACAAACCCTTAACATGCTGACCACACCCTTCCCTCAGGGTTTGCGCCTCAGTCATTAAAGTAGTACAAGGGCTTGAAATTATTCTGGTCCCTAGATTCTGACCACAGAGATCCATGCCTTTTCACTTCCAAACTGCATTCTAGTTCAGTGCCTTTGCTGTTGAAAGTGAAGGCAACAAGCAGTGTGCAATGTGTGCTCATCTCCTCAACAGAATGAGATAGCGAGTATATATCACTCCAGTGCTCCACTACTTATTGGTGCTAATTCGAGGCCTCGGTCACAATTCACAAAACCACCAAGAGATCCGAATCCAATTACATCAGAACGCTCTTACGAGGGATAATTCTAATGAAGGAGGCTTTGTGCATGGTTTCTGGCCAGAACACGGGCATGTTTTACCTCCAAACACAGTACCAGAATTTTCCCTTAAATCTTCTACATTTCAGGCCAAGTCTATCCACCAGGTCCTAACCCAAATAGCTGGGAAGGTATGTAAAGATGGGGTACAGAGAGGAATCCTCCTTGAAAGGGTGTAGAGGCTACTCTAGCCACTCAAGGATACCCACCTTGAAAGAGCATTGAGGCTACTCTACCCACTCTGCAGCCCACAGCTTATCCTGTCTGTTGCAGGGGAGTTGAAGGATGTCTACTTTGCACTGGTGTGCAAGGTGCCCTCACAGTATTGAGCTCCACACAGACAGTGTTCACTCCTGCATGATTATTTCAAATCCTGCCACCTTTCCCAATCTCTTGCACAACAGAATTACACACATGCCACTGAAGGGGGCCCCCTCCACTCTCCCACCAGAGGAGGAATAAAATTTACCCCTTAGTGGAAAAGTAACCTTACGTTGCTTTAATTGACATTTTATTTGCTTATTTTTTCCTCTTTTTGCATTGTCAGTTATTTTAACAGCCCCAGGGAGCAGTGGAGCCAGATTCCCTTCCTGACTTTATTTACCTATTTTTAGTATAACAAGAACAACGTACACAGTGGTTCCTTTACTTTAACATGCTCTGATGGTGGCCAGCTGGGTGATGAGACTCTGGAGCTCACGCCTATCTACCCTTGGTTACAGGGTGGAGAGTTGTGTCTTAATTCAATTCTCATTCAGAGCTATGTGCATGTGGGAAAGTGTCTGGATTTTGTTTTATGATTATAATGCTCAGATTTAAAAAAAGAGGTGCAGATCCAGACACATACATGCACAGTGTCGTATGATAAGAGACATTTCTTCTGTCGTGGTTTCCTGGAAGGTGAGGGAGCCATGTGTCAACTTCCTTTTCTACAAACTGAAATATATAATAAATAGCTTTTAATATAGATGGACCAATATGAAACCTCGTGCAAGCCAACAGAATTGCCCTCATTTTCACCAGGACTGATTCAGTGTTAAGCTTAACTCAGAATTCCCTTGTTTCTGTCAATTAAAATCAGACACAAGTTATTTTTAAAGTAGTATTTTGTATTTAAAACTCATCCACATATACATATAGAACAAAATGTAGCTTCACTTCACAAATGAATAGCAATTTTACCTGAAAACCCTGCAGCTTTTTCAAATAGAAGCCTGGTACTTTTATGAGCGGAACTGCTGTTATGGGACACTTATGTTTTAAAGCAGCTCAAACATTTTGCTCTACCCTATTTAGCATTTTATGCACAGAGGCATAGTATGTCCTAAGCCCATTATTTACAGAAGTAAGAATGTTTCCAGGTATGAAAAAACTAAGCTAAATTTTTTTTTAAAAAAAGAAAGAACTTGCACTATTATCTGTTATAGATCAAAAATAAATCCACAATGTGATTTTTTTTTAAATTCAGTTTATATGTTGTCTCATATCTTTTCACTATTGTCTCATCATCAAGATTAACATCTCATCTAATCATGAATTATTCATGGAGTCTGAATAAATGGAATTAGCCTTTCTAGCACTCTGTAAATTGCATCTTCTTGGATAAATGTGGTTGTGGGGTTGTTTTTTTCTTCCTTTTTTTTTTTTTTTTTTTTTAGAATGTCTGAACACTAGAAATAATGACCTGGCTTGCAGCCTTGCTAGATTAGATCTTGTTTGGGTGATTTTTTTAGAGGAACACAGGGCTCATCAAACAACAAGATGTCAGCTTTGCCATCATCCCCATTATCTTCCTAACTTCCAAAACTTGCCCTGTCTGTCCCTCAACTATAGCTTAATTTCTAGTAGCCATGGTACCTGGAGCTCAAATGATTTGCTGAAATTGACTCATTATCTACTGTGTTGTAACTGCAGTTAGAAACTGAATGACATTCAATTAAAATGATATTAGCAGCTCAGGAGTGATTTTGTTTAATTTACTCCTACTCAGATGTAAAAACATTAGCAACTTTTTTAATTGGACCTCATAATGTCTAACTCCTACTCAAATGCAATGAAATTAAAGACTTTGGTGGCTAAATACCGCTTAATTTACTCCTACCCATCTATAATGACATTAAAGATGCTTTGGGGTAGATATTGTTTCCAATCATTTTTATTCAAAAGAAATCTGAGCTGATAGGTACTATTATTAAGCATATAATAAAATCATACAAGAAATGTATCTATACAGTAGGGGATAGGTGGTTACCAGTAATATTAAAAAGTAATCATTCATTTTTAATGCAGGGATATTAAAAAGTAATATATTAAACAAGAATTTGAAAAGTTTCCAGTTGTTCACAGTCTGTTTAGGGGCAAGGGTCTTTTATTGTGTGTTTTTATGCTAAAGACTTATTAAAATTGTTTCTTCTGCACCAGATTTAGAAGTCTTGATCTGGAATCTATGTGATACATTTGTGTCATTACAGGGATAGACCATGAGCATATATTCTAGTAGTGAAGTTCATTTTACTCAGTAACTGTTTTGTAACACAACTTAATGCACTGTTTTCAGGTGCAAACATGTTGAAGTGCTATATAGCTCTCCTGCATATCATATACCTTCTAAAGCTGCCTCTTGTCCTACAGAAGTGCTGCCCAACTGATTCCAGCTAATCTAAGAACTTGCACCGTGTTTGTAATGGACCTTATATGGGACCAAGACCTGAATACCACCCTTATTCATACAGAAGTCCCATTGATTTTGAACAGGATTTGGCCCTTAATGTATTATCTCATTCTCCTTTGAAGCAGCAAATGCAATAAAAATTCCTTCTCTTCCTAACAGCACCTAATTTTTTTAAATGAAAAGATTTTAGAAGTCTTGTTTATTTTTCATCATTCATGCAGTTTTTGCACTTTGGTAGAGCAAGATTTTGACTGCCCCTGAGTAGGTATGCAAGGGGTAGGGAAAACTGCAAATTAACACAATTAAGCTATACTTTATCCCTTTCCCATATGTAGAGTTCTTATGTGTGGGTTCAGGACCCTTAGCAGAAGGAACCAAGTTAGATGAGAAAAGATGAAAGTTAACTCAATTGTCTAAATTCCACCCAGTTAAAAAGGAGGGGAGACTGTGTTAAAAAAACCAAAAAAAACCCAACCCCTCCCCCCACACCTTTTATGGGGGGGAGGGGCAGGGAGACAGCAGATTTCACTCTTATACATGACTAGCCAACTTTTTTCTAGCCTGGCACTTCTCTCTTACACACACACTCCTTCCACCTGCCCCATGATGAAGAGTTTTGGATTTTTCTTTTTGTGCTTCTGAAAAGATGATGATATTGGTCTGAAAGTTCCATGATGGAAATTTTAACAAATGGCAAGCTTATTTCCTTTCACATGTGAAGCCAACATTTTCGTTCCCAAGCTATTCACTCTTAGTTACAGCCACAATGGTTTTCAAGGATGAACATGAATTATTATAAAGATATGATTTTGTCATGGACTTCACAAATTTGGTGACTTTAATGGACCTCAATGACTTTTACAGCTTCAGCCCTTGCTGCAGAAGCAGTCCCCCCACATGAGCAGTTGCTCGGATCGGGTCAGCCACCAGCAGTTAAAGCTTGGTCAGTCCCCGGCAGTCAGTCCTGAGTGATGGGGTTAAATTACTAAAAATACCCAGTGGGGATTAACAAGTCAGGGACAGGCCACAGGCTTCCACAAATCTTTGTTTATTGCCCACAACCTGTCCATTATTTTTACTAAAAATAGTAAGGACAAAAATCTTAACCTAACCCTGAACCATATGCAGCACTAGCAAACACAATACGGGAGAGAGCATGGCTTGCTGGATAAGCTACTAACCTGGGACTCAGAAGCTCTGGATTCACTCCCAGCTATACCATTAACTTGCCCAGTGTAAGCCACTTCCCTGTTTGTGCCTCAGGCTCTCTAGCTAATGGGGCTAATAATACCAATCTCCTTTTAAAGTGCTTTGAGATCCCTGGGTGAGGAGCGCTTTATAAGAGCTAGGACTCATGAGAACCAGAAACACACTGACACACTTATTGTGCTGTTAATGACAAGTGCTGGTATCTTGGGATTCAGCTGCGTCTATCTAGGCATTTTTAGGGTTCTCATGACTTGAGTGCAATCATCCCCATTTCCTGGGGATATATCAAGAAAACATGCACGGCCAAGATGTGAGAAGAACCGTTTGTTTTTGTTCTCTTTCATTCTCTGTCTGGAAAGTTACTGGGGAAAACCTAATGCAAACGAATGAAGGTTGCATTCTGTTCTGAAGGTGTCATGGGCATGATCATTCAAACAGCTTGTGGGAGAGAGCTGCACACCTAAGGGTCAGGCACGGAGAAGACACCACTCCCTGCATCACAAGGTTCACCTTGGGCACAGTTATTTGCAGCGCCTCTAAGGAGCCAACTACTGTGATATGGACTGGAAACCAGTGCAGCATGTGGGGCACCAGAAAGGAGCCTCCTTAACGCTTGGTGCTCATGTAGGTTTGAGCTCTGAAGACACCTCACATGCTTGATTTCTCTCCAGCCCCACCCCAGTAAGGTACATACATTGTTACTGAATCAGTGCTGGTGTAATTGATTTTCTTCCCTCTCCACTTCAGCTCTACTAATGGGACAGGATTTCTAAGCATACCAGAACACCAACACTGATTTAAAGAGAGAGAGAGAGAGAGAATGTAATTCCTACCGGTTTTCTTTAGTGTTTTAAGAATGCTGGAATGAGAGAAAAGAGTTTTAGTACTAACTTAATTAAGTTCGTCTTAAAGAGACTCTTAAAAACAAAAAATATCCTTCAGAGAATAAAGAGTTAATTAATAAGGCATACATTACTTTATATTTTATTGGCCCGAGTAGTTGAAAATGGTAAAAATTTATTTTGTGCCCATCACCATGGTATTTGGACATCTTGCACGGATTAAATAGACATAAAATCTCACTAGCAGAAACCAAACATCAGGCTCCCTCACAGTCTGAGTAGTCATCACAAATTACAATTTAATCAGATAGGCTATGTCTACACTTGAAAAGTTAAATCGACTTTATGAAGTTGACTTAATAAGGTCCACTTTAAGTCGACTTAACAAAAGTCGACTTAACTTTCAAGTGTAGACATGGTCCCTTTTTGGCCTTATTAAGTCGACTTAACGTTTTAACTTGACTTAAAATGGTCAAGCTAGGCACTACTCGGCGCCTCCACTGCCTTAAGTCAACTTAATAAAGTCGACTTAAGCGCTAGTTCGAATTAAAGCCAGGTGTTATTAATTCAAACTAACTTTTCCTTAATTCGACTTAAGGAGCAGCTTAAGTCAAATTAAGGAAAGCCCAGTGTGGACAAGGAGTAAATTAAGTGGACTTAAGCCTCCTTAAGTTGACTTAATTTCTAAGTGTAGATGCACCCATAGGGACGGCTGGGGGGAGAGGTGCCTCGTGTAGTTTTTTCTGAGAGCGGCAGATTCATACTTAGTCTTATTTCTGCAGGGTGTGAATTCCAAAAGGTAGATGCATTCAGATACACACACATCAACAGGAGCATTGGTTTTTTAACACACTGAATTCCACTGGCAAAAATGGAGGCTGCTTTTCAAAAATCAGATGGGCCGTCTTCAAAACACCGCTCAAGAACTAACTATTTAGATACGAAGAACTTTTGATTATAAAAATCCCTACCCTTGAGTATGCCCTTATTAAAGTTAGGGAGAAAATGGTTATTATATTGTATCTTGAAAATAACCAGGAAGGAATACTATGTGTGATATTAATAAGGTAATTTCTGCCTAATGTTCACAGGGGACAGATTTAAGAAGAGTTCAACCATGTAAAAATATGGATTAGACATTAGTAAAATAGTGAGCTACTGAGTAATGTTTACTCATGATCATACTAACTGCCTCAACTCACCTACCAAGATTTGCTAGATTTTAGCATTAATGTAAATTTCAAATGTATGGTCCTGTATATAGATTTACTGACTTGCTCATATTACTATATCTGAGCCACTTCCTTCTCTCTATATCCCTCTTTAAATAAACCTGTCAAATTTCCTGAGTTGAAAATCTTATTGAACAATAGAGATTGCCTACTTTACATGCCAAGTACAGCAATTTTTGCTAATCATGTGAAAACCCAAGATAAATGTAGTCTCTATAGGTAGGTTTGAGCTTTCTGTGTAGCAATTATCTCTGCTTTTTTCATTGCTCTATTCATTTTGTGTAAGCCAAGGATGTGTAGGAAACTCTACAAGACAACATGTTGCATAGCTGCTAATTAATATTTCTTTTCTACCCTTCATTTACAAGCATACTATATTTGAGCAAGAATAGAGTTGAATCTATACATCATTCTGGACTATGGTATTTCCTTTTATGATTTAGTTAACAAAAGGTGTTCATGAATCAGCTAAAAGTCTCAGCACACAGTTAGATGACGCATTTTCTTCAACTAAACAACAATCCACATTTACAAATGCCAAACAGGAAGAGCACATCTGTGGAAAACAACCCTCTTAAGCTGAAAGCATGAATAATGATAATGTGTGGGTTGTGCTTTCTATACCGCAAACTCTGGGAAGACCTTTCTGTGAACAGCTATCTGATAACAATTGAAGAGGCTTTAGTGTTCCTACTTGCCTCCCACAGCCCTTTGTATCAGCAGTTTGGCAGAAAGAGCCTGACAGTAAGATTCCTGTGTCATTTTTGATATTTCAGGTACTGTAGCCGTGCTACTTAGGCACCATGGAGATTTCCACCACCACAGTAAGTAAGTCACAGCTGCACAGGATTCAGAGCTTTTCTTGGTGGGTAGTTTAAAACCTGGTCTACACAACACATTTAGATTTATGTAAACTGCCTTGTGCCACCCTAGCTGTGGAAGATTCTTCACTTAAATTTGGCTCTTACTGACACAAGTGCCTCTGTACTCTCATTTAGGAACACTGTCTCCCCAAGCGACGTAGAGGCACAGTCAATATAATCAGGTTGATGCAGTATCAGGGTAGATACTGAGATTCTTAAATCGACCTTTAATGGTTTTCAGGAACTGTCCCACAATGACGATACAGTTGATACAAGTCGTACTGGTGAGGACCTGTACTGCTGGCACAAGGAGCCAAATGTGCACACACAAGTGATGTAATGACTAGAGTGGCTGTCAGCCAGCGTAAGTTTGGTCAACATAATTTTTTATTGTAGACATGGCCCGAGACTGTGGCATGAACCCCTCACTACCTCCCCCTCTGCTTGCAAGGCACACTTCTTCAGCCTGCCTTCTTTACCATGTACATGTTGCTCTGTGTTTATTTAAAAGACAAAACAAAAACAAAATCCTATACACACAGTTCTCTCGCTGGGCAGAGGATGGGAGCAGAACAAACCACACGACAGAGGTTAGTCACACCACTAAATACACTACTGGGAGATGCTCAGATACAACAGGCATACGGGCAGCATAAGAACCTATAAGAAATAGGAGCTGAAACTCAATGTGCATTCTTTTCGCCTTGTAACTCTCAGTCGAGTATATGATGTCACATACATGCAGCAGAAGTTTACTTTCTCACATGTGAGGATGTTTTAGGTCCCAAAATCAAATGTAAAATATAAACACAAGCAAGTCTTTCTTAGCTTATGGATTTCTTCCTTCCTGCCATAATCCACCTTTTTCTACAGGGTTTCACATTAATAAATTCCTGTGATTAGTCATGACACCTCATCCATTTTATCAGGGACTGCTAGCAAGAGACAATAGTAACATTAGAAGATTCAAGTTAGCCACTTTCCCCAAACCTAATTAAGCCAGTTATCAGACCCAGCTATATTTATATAGCATTGCTAAGAAAAATAAAGCAACATTAACAATGAATAGGAGAGCAAGTCAAAGTAACACCATTTGACACAGCCAAAGAACAGACTTCTCTAGCAAAGAACAGCATCTCTTCCAAAATTGGAGAGAGGAGAAATGATCTCATTGCAAATGAGAAGGGTAATTATTTCTGATGTGGGACAGACAAGCTTAAACTTCTAGGAAATCAGCCTTCTCAGCTAAAGCTAGGGGCCCAAATGGCTCTACCAATACATGAGAGACCTACCGTCACTGACCACATTATATCCCTCCTTGACAGCCAAAGTCCAGGATGAGTTTTTTTGTCATTTTCCAAACTAGGCTATACTTTTCTCCAGCCACACCAAAAATCCCAGTATCACAGGACAGGTCTTCATCACGCTGCAAATCCTCACTGCAATCAGTCCTCACACACCCATGAGACGTTCTAAATCACATGATGCTTTATTTACAACATGCTTGATCAGTGCTTGTTCTGCACAGCATAAGGTTTTTACTTTCTCTTCTATCTCCCAAGATCCTAGGCTTCTGTTCTGTGGTCTTTCCTTCCCCTGTCTTCCTGTCGCTCCAAACTGTCCTCAGCTGATGAGCTGAATTCCTTGTTAATCATCTGATGTTTAATCAATTATCTCATCTATCTGGCCCATGTTGGGATGCTTATAAAATGCACAGCATGGGGACTCACCCCTAGGCTACTCACCTCTGTCACAAAATGCATTATCAATAAGCCCTTTACTGGTTTATTTATTTATTGTTCAAACTTCCTGTGGCTCCAAAGTAAAGCTAGAGTTTCTCACTTCTGAAACATGGACACAATATGAGCAAAATAATCCTGAACACTCTGCTACAAGTATCTAACAGCAAGCTCTTCTCCTTCCTTCTAGCCAAAAACAACCCAAGTGTGACCTCTCTGTTTATAGACTTCAGCTTGTATCACTTTCCAGACTCTTTCTGACACAGTTTGTCCAGATATAAGGATTTAACCAGATATAACCCAGGGCAATGAGTGCTTTACTGTTTACAGCTGCAAAACCTCCAAATGTTTTCTCATACCCACACTGCATACTGAGAGGATGATGCTTCCCAGAAAACTCTGAATCAGATACAATTCATGTTTCAAAGGAGGGAAGCATGGATTAGTGGTTCAAGTTCAGGACTACAAATCAAGAAATTATGGTTCTGTTCCTAGCTGCTGTAGATGTGCTGTGTGATTTTTGTAAAGGCAGTTGACTCTGTGCTTTAGTTTCCCCATCTGAAAAACTGACAACATTGCACAGCTGTTTCCAGATTTAATTCATGTATGTTTGCAAGGCTTTTTGAGGTTCTGGGACAGAGGGCACTACAATATTATTTTAGATCACTTTTTCTGGATCTTTCCCTCCTAGTTCTTAATTGTGAAAGGCAATTACAGTTCAAACCTAAAGTCATGATGATTCTTCACGAGGCTCTTCCTGCGTAAACTGGGGTGCAGCCAGTGCCACAAGTGAAAAAGCTAGAGCCCTTCCTCCAATCTTCCTGCCTGTAACTGCAGAGGAATTCCCACTCTCCTTCCTTCCACCAGAAGGATTTGCAGACATGGACGATGAGATATGGCTGGTTCAATCAATGGTAACTTCTAGGGAAATTTCTCTTTAATAATCCACTTGGATCCAAGTGGAGAATGACTGAACCCCAGCCTCTCATTCACAGCTGCATTTGAGAGCAAGAACACAATTCATGGCATTACTGCTCTCCTCCACAACAGGTTTGGATGCTCAAGCCTATTTTGCAGCCTTCTAGATTGCATAGGGTAGCATATGGGAAATAAGCAGCAGAGACAGATAAATTCATCTACAAAGACCCTGTGATTATGCCAATATCTTCTATAATAAAGGCAAGCCAAAAAGGAACAGAGAGAATAGACTACTACATGAACAGAATTGTTTCTAAATAAATTCAAGCCCCATGTGGGTGTTAGCTGGTCTCATCTCATACTTTTACCCCAATGAATAGCTTCATTTTCTGACAGAGTACACATCAGCTGACATCAGTGAATTGTACCATCTAATTCCAGCTGAATTTGGTCTATAGCGTCCACAGATCCTGATCACATTATTGTTCTTTATCAACTGGTAAATGTCTGGCCTGGCCATACAAACCATCTTGCTGAGTATGGACTATGACATACTGCCAACTTTAGCCCACTGAAGAATGATGATGGAATAAACCTCATGAAATCACCTAACAGCAGGACTCCTATGAGTCAAGAAGAAATCAATCCCTAGCCAGATGCTGATGCACAGCACTGCTTATATTATCAACATCACAGTTTAATGAAACCTTTTAAGGAGCCTTCCAAAGCAGTCAAGGTTTCAGTTTACAACTTCCAATTAAATACATTATAAAACCATAAACTCTTTGAAAGCAGTAAATTAAAAAACTAATGTTACACAGTTTGTGTTATAAAATGTTTTAAAAGGGGTTATTTAAAAGTTGTTTTAAAGTGGCAGTTGTTTTAATATATACCTTTAATTACAACAAAAAGTTTTAGTCCTCCACTATATGCACAGAAACTCACCCCCAAAATCCTAAATTTCCGTGAAAAATTTAAAAAAGGTGGGAGGCAAAAGGAAGGCTTTTAATAGTTGCAAACTACACTGGGCCCTGATTCTGCACAAAGGATATGGCTATCCATACAGTGCTACAGCTGGATCTCTGCAGCACATCTGGTAAAGATGCTCTATGCTGATGGAATAGTGCACTTGCAACACCATAGAAAACCTCCACAAGGGGTATAAGCTATGTTGGCAGACTAAGCTCTCCTGTTGACATACTGCTGTACACACAAAAACTTGTCAGTGTAACTTATGTTACTCAAAGGAGTGTACTATTCACACCCCCAGGCAACAGAAATTGTGTTGACACAGGCAGTAGTGTAGACATAGCCTTAAAGACATGCTTCACTTTACACACTGTGAGTAATCCCAATGAGAGCACTCAGAACGTGTAAAGATAAGCATATGTATACATCTGTGAAGAATTAGAGTCTAAATGAGTACATGATGGATGCGTCTGGAACCATGCACATTCTTCATCTTCTGTATATAGAATGTTTGTGTTCTAACAATATTAGGGTTTACTCTGTGCTGAATTATGGCTTAAAGAATATACACAGCACAAGACCTATGTGCGCTCTACTTACCTGTGAAACAGTTAGAGTCAGGTCCACAAAGCCCCACTGACTTCATGGCCTCAAAAAGGGGATTACCTGAGTGGATCCAATTGTAGGATCAGAGCCTTAGCCTCTAAAGTTGTAATGCAAGCACACTTAGGAATATTCTTAAATGTTTTCCTGAATAGTGATTAACTTGAGCATGTGTTTAAGTACTTTCCTGAATTAGGGCCTAAAGCCTCAGTCCATCAGTCAGTCAGTCCATCACTAGTCAAACAGACACTTAATAATCATTGCTTAAGTCCTATTGACTTCAGTCAGATATAAGCACATATTTAAACATTTTAGTGACTAAGGATGGACTTAAGGGCTTTGCCAGACTAGATCTTATGTACCTTTACACATTTAAAAAGTGGCTGGAAATATTGCCGTACATTTATTTTAATACAATTGTTTAATATGAGGTTTATAGAGCCATAAAGCATAAAGCATTTGTTATTCCACCTATAACAAAATGATCCATTAACTCTGACAATATTTTTAGTGCATATTTTGTTACAAAAACATTAAGACAAGTTATGAATCATTCTGGCATTATATGAGTTAATAGAATACTATATATTTTTCAGGATTATTAATATTTAGTGTCTTTCAGTAAATTAAAAAATCAAGCTTAAGTAAGGTTAAAAATATCTGATGATACAGTACAGGGAAGATTGTAAATGTATATTAATGGATCTTTGCACAACTGACTTGATTTTTTTCGTTAATCACTCAGAACCATGCCAAACATATATCAAGACTTCACCTCCTTTTTCATCCAATCTTCTGACATTTCATTATTATGGTTACCTGATTAATGGATGCAATAATATATGTGGCATGATATGATGTGTTCACATTAAATTTTAATCAAATATTACTAAATTCAGAAAACATTAAGTAAATCATGACTGATGAGGCAATATTGCTGTACTGTCATGTTGATGGTTAGAAAAACTCAGTAGTGAGAGTTACAGATTAAGCAAGTGAATCTTATGAGGAAATAGAAGTATCTCAACTTCAACTAGTTGGTGCTTTTTTCAAATTGCCTTACAGCCAAAGGCTGGATGCTACAACCATCAAAAGTATTTCAGCGTCAGCAACTGGTAGGTGCGTTTTCTTGTCTATCCTTTTTTCAAATAATGGAGTAGTTTTACTGTGCACAAATCCTGTCCCTGCAAAAGGCTCCGTGTGCTGAGGAACTGGTGTGATTTCTCTGTGCAGGTGGGGAGGCCATGGGGAAACCTGGCAAGCAACATACACAACACTGCTGAGCAAAGAGGGGGGTATTTGCGACATAGAAGTGTCTTTGCCAGACCCACTTATCCCCAAATCTGCCCCCTATGCTGGTTGGGGAAAGAAGTAGGAGATACTATGGTGATTCTACAACTGGAAAATTACATTATGTAGGGGAAATCCTCCACCAGCCAGTTCCACAAACTAGGCAGGGCTTTACAGAGGGAGACCAGAGAATCTGACTTTAGTACTGTAGACAGCAATTTAGCTTTTATCTTGCTTTGGCTAAGTCATGGAGGAACCCACCTATTTTAAAATCAGGAGTCCACGTACATTTGGTAATATTTCTTATATTATGTTTTTAGTTGGTGACAAGATGCCCAGAACTCCAGATGGGTTTTTGTTTTTAAACACAGACAGAATTATATTTGGCTATGTGCATTTATCCATCTTGTAAGATAACTGATAGGAAATAATTTAAAATATCCTAGGCCTGCCTAGCTTTTACATCTCTTCTACCCACTCTCCCTGAGAGTGTCAATTCGCTAATGTTTCTTTTCAGTCATGCTTCCTTTATACAATGACTATGTCAGCCAGTCAGGGTACAAACTCCACATCATGTGAGTCAGGTGACCTACTGCAAACCAAATACTGAATGACAGATATCAACATTTGAAAGAGCACGACCTACAAAGAGATTGCAAACAACACCTGAAATAACACGTGACAAAGCAAGTTACCTCAGACTATGGAAACCGAAGGGATAGCTCTGTCAAAGTACTCATTCAAAGCAGTTTGTTAGTTGTATTAAAACCCCTTATTAAAGTATATATAAAGTCTCAAGGGGCAAATAGAATCATAGACTATTAGGGCTGGAAGGGATATTATGAGGATCTAGTCCAACCCCCTACTAAAAGCAGTACTCCTCCCACTAAATCATCCTAGCCAGGGTTTTCTCTAATCGGGCCTTAAACATTTTCAAAGACCGAGACTCCACCATCTCCTTAGGTAACCCATTCCAGTGCTTCACCACACTCCTAGTGAGAGAGTTTTTCCTAATATCCAACCTCGACCTCCCCTCCTGCAACTTGAAACCATTGCTCCTTGTTCTGTCCTCTGTTACCATCAAGAACAGCCTAGCTCCCTCCTCTTTGGAGCAACCCTTCAAGTAGTTGAAGATTACTATCAAATCCCCCCTCAGTCTTCTCTTCCGCAGACTAAATAAGCCTAGTTTCTTCAGTCTCTCCTCGTACGTCATGTGCCCCAACCCCCTAATCATTTTCGTTGCCCTCCACCGGACTCTTTCTAATTTGTCCACGGAAGAGAAGGAGAATCCAAACACCAGGGCATACTGCAGCTGGCTTCTTACTTACTTCTTCTAATTGCTTTTATCTTAAAACATAGAGACTCTGCCATTTGTACTATAGGGTAGTATTGTTTTGCAGAGTTTTCTCTGAAGCCAAGAGGTCACAACCTATTGGGCTCCAGTTTAGGTCCTGTGAAGGGGTATGTCAGTGCTGCCATTTCTACCTTTGTAGTGCACCATCTGGTGAAAGTAATGCACTACGGCAAGGAAGGCAACATGATCTAATTGATAGGTTGCTAGCCAAGGGCTCAAGAGACTTGAACTCTATTCCCAGTTCTGCTGCTGATTGCTGTGTGACCTTGGGCAAGTGATTTTGCCTCTGTTTCACCTCCTACTTTTTCTCTGATTTACTCTTTATACTGTACAATTTTGGAGCAGGCACTATGTCCTGCTATGTGTATGCACAACACCTAGAACAGTAGGTCCTGGTATCATTTGCAGTCCCCAAACTCTACTAGAATATGAGAAGGATCATTCTGAGTCAGATCAATGCTCTATCTAGCCCAGTACCCTGTCTTCAAAAGTGGCCAATACAAAGAGGAAATGAACAGAGCATGTAATCATTGAGTGATCTATCCCCTGTCGTCATAAGGACACTCAGAACATGGAGTTGCATCCCTGACCATCATGGCTAATAGATGTTGATGGACCTATTCTCCATGAATTTAGCTAATTCTTTTTGAACCTCTTTATAAGTTTTGGTCTTCACCGCAGCCCCTGGCAATGAATTCCATAGGCTGACTGTCCACTGTGTGAAGTACTTCATTTTGTTTTGTTTTAAATTTGCTGCCTATCAATTCCATTGAGTTACCGCTGGTTGTTAATAGTATTTGAAGAAGTAAATAACACTTCCTATTTACTTTCTCAAAACTATTCATGATTTTATAAACCTCTATCAGATCCCCTTTTAGTCACCTCTTCCAAGATGGAAATCCCTACTATCTTTTTAATCTCTCTTCATACCCTTAATAATTTTTGTTGCCCCTCTTGGTACCTTTTCCAATTCTAGTATCTTTTTTGAGGTGGTGTTCTATTCTGAAAACTGACCATTTATTCCTACCTTTTGTTTCCTGATTTTTAACCAGTTACTGATCCAGGAGAGGGCCTTCCCTCTTATCCCATGACTGCATACTTTGCTTAAGAAACTTTAGTGAGGGACCTTGTCAAAAACTTTCTGAAAGTCCAAGTACATTTCATCCACTGGATCACTTTTGTTGACCTCCTCAAAGTATTTTAATAGACTGGTGAGGCATGGTTTCCCTTTACAAAAGAACGTAGACTCTTCCCCAACAAATCATGTTGATCTATGTGTCTCATAATTCTGTTCTTTACTATAGGTCCATCCAACATGCCTGGTACTAAAGGTGGCTTACTGGCCTGTAATTGGCAGGATCACCTCTGGAGCCTTTTAAAAAAATTGGTATCACATTAGCTATCCACTAGTAATTTGGCAGAGAAGCCGATTTAAATGATAGGTTAGGCACTACAGTTAATAGTTCTGCAATTTCTTATTTGTGTTCCTTCAGAACTCTTAGGTGAATACCAGCTGGTTCTGGTGACTTATTACAGTTTAATTTATCATTTTATCAATTTGCAATATTGCCATTTAAATACACTATAACATTGGCAGCACTGTGGTTTCCCAGTGAAGTGTGGCAAACTGCTAATTATTAGCTGGTTTATTCTAATTCTGATTAGCTTGTTTTTGGGTGGTAGATTTTTTGAAAGGGTGAGCATTTCATATGCCTGCTGTTATGTGATTTTTATTAGTCAAATCAATGTCCTTCCATGGAGTCTTAAAGTCCTTACTTTTTATATTTATCATGGACTCCTAACTTTATTTCCAGCTTTTCTCCCTGTTTCTTTCCATAAAGCTACCACATACATTTACAATGTTACAATTGTACTGTAACTCCAAGGACCCAAATATATTTGTAAAACAATTTGCTGAACAACAAATAAATATATTTATCAAAATCATGACTGATTTTCAGACAATTCATAAATAGAAAAAGAGTCAAAGCCACTGAATATATCATTTGCAGTTAGTAGTTCAACAAGGTGTACTCAACCAAGTTAAAGGATTTAGTCTTTGTATTTATTTATGCTGTGAGAAGTGTTGAAGGATAGTGTAATTTTAGGTAATACATGCAAATTATACATAGAATAACCGCAACCATTTTATCTAAAATGGACAAAGGTTTACTGAAGATTAAGGAGGTTTCTCATACAAATGGAGAAACAGAGAAGGAATTCCCTCCTCGTGGTGGAACTATCCATGGTAGAAATATCTTGTGCAGTCAAAAGTTTTGACCAAAAAATGAATGTATTTCTTGGAGACTGTCTTTTATTTTAAACAGCCCCAATTTTTCACACTTCACAGGATGAGCTTCATGAGGAAAATCAAACTTAGATCCTCTTTCCTGATGAAAGCCATAATGTGAATAACCACTAAATAATTAAAGCAAGTCACTGTCTAACTTGATGCCTTCCACATCTAGAAATATTTTGTGGCAAAGAGATAAAAATCTTAAAATCCATCATATTTTATGTAAGTCGTAACAAAAATGAGGTTAACATCCAAACCTGCAGGTCTGACCTGAGGCAAAACTCCAGCAACACAGAAAGGAATGTAAAGATACCATACAGAACCCAATGGGACGACTTGCTTAGTTGACGATTCTATTATACATCATTCTTGCAGCTGTTGCGTTTAGCAGAAATGGAAAGGAGGCTGATAGAAAGAGCTAAGTAAAGGTTGTAAGTAAGCAAGCATAATGGTAAGGACCAGGCTTATGTGAGGTTAGTGGCTCTCCTCCCCTAAGTTTCTGGGCTAATGTCAAGACCCTGGCCTCTATGAATTCACTGTCTTGCTACCTCTAGTTTTAGAGGCTGCTGTCAGGCATGGGCTTCTCCCAGTTGACTGCCTTAGCAAGCTGAAACTGGCCTAATTTGTGTTTGTTTTTTTCCAAGTGTATGTGTATGGGGCAGGGGGAAACCAACACACTCTGAGCAGTGAGGACAGGAAATGCTTGGCTACAGCAATTAGATTGCTGAGCTGGGTGAGGAGATCCATAGCTCCTTTGCTGAATGGGGTAACAAGGGAAAAATTAAATACTAAATCCAGTCCTGTTGAAACAACAGGATAGCACATATTTCTGTGGTGAAGATAAGGAGAAAATTCAACGTATCAGCTGATCAAACATTAATACCACCACACCTAGAGGCAGGAATGAAAGCAGCAATGTTTCTCCTCCGCTTCCAATTAGGGTGAATCTGATACCCATACACTATAGAAATTCAGCTGACAGCATCTCACACATGGATGAGGAAAAGTTAAGGCATATGGCTTGGTTTATGACCCTTCCTCAGGACTCTTTCTTTCCTCCATTCCCAACCAACTCCCTGAGCTAAATGAATTGTATGCACCAGTATATTGTAGATATAATTATTCATTTACTGCTGGATCCAAAGCCTAATAAAGCCAATCAAAAGACTCTCAGTCTTAACTAGCTGTGATAAAAATATTATTTTATTTGCTATGGGCAAAATTCTGCCCTCAGAAATGTTCAGAGGATCTGGACTGATAATCTGTGAGCAGGAAGAAATATTTTCTTGCATCTAAAACCAAAATGAGAGACCTGACTAACTCAAGACCACCCTACCAGTATACATTTCTTTTTACTTATTATAGAGGTCTCTCTTTTAAATAATAAGGTCTTTACATTTTTCAAATTATTTAATGAACTAAACTATCAGTAGCGATTGTGGTTCCTCTGTTTAGTGACCAAATTGTGCTGGCATACAAATAACAGATCATGTATCTGGGTCAATACTCTGTGTGGAGGTAGGATTATGAAAATATACAGAAGGCGAATTATTGTCTGCAATAAAATGTCTGTGCACAGATTGTTGAAAAGTTATAGAAGTAGGGCCCCATTTTTAAAAAGTTACTGATTTGTCCCTGCAAATCAAATAGGTTAAAAGTCTAACTTCTATCATTTGTCCCTGCAACCAAGTGCAAGTGGAAAATTGTGGATGAAGATTTAAAGACCATGCTGAGGCTCCTTTGAAAATATGACTACAAAGTTTCACTAGTAATAACAGTTCCAAACCTCCTGAGGAAAAATAATACACGTAGAAATGTAATTACAGGGCATTTCAGTTACAGCTTTCCTGTCTATTTTAACTTCTGTCTCCTTTTTGAGTTTTGATTCTAGCTGCTGGCTTTGTTTAATAATGAGGTAGAAGATGGGAGAGGAGGTTGGGGGAACCAAGATCCAAAAAGAGACTCAAATAAAGGAAGAGGTGATAGCAACATGCCTTCCTCTAGTTATATGTTCCTCAAACTACCATACGACCACCCTCAAAACCTCACAATTCTGCCCATCATTTAAAACAAGTTCCTTCAGACAAACTGTCAAAACCTTCTTGTATATGCAGTCTTGCCTCCCAGTTCCTCTTCAATCTGACCTAGATCAACCTGAAGATATGTATCTGAGCTGGAGGATGGTCCTGAAATGTGGTCACTCTGAAGACCTGACAAATGTAGCTAGACACATCACCATGAGAACTCTACATGTGTGCTGAGAAATAAATTGTCAGGCACATCAGCACATAGGGGAATCCCTTTTGTTTCAAAAGTGCTTCTTCAAAGACATAGGCATCCCTGTCTCTCTTTGAGGAAGGTACTGTGTGGGCGGGTATGTGGGCTTTCTTACAATGCCTCAACTGAGAAGCCTGTCTCTAAGTAGTGTTTAGCTGAAAATGCACAGTCCAGGCAAAATGCAAAGGCACAAAGAGTAGATAAAGAAATAGTCAATGCTAAGCAAAGTGTGGGCTGAAGAATTCTGCCTCCTAAGGAGGTGACAGTCAAATGAAGCTGGCTCATCATGTGTGTCAAAGGCAGCATTAGACAGGTAAATAGCAATTAAATACTCCCCGCCCACTCTAAAATTCCGCTCTGGAAACACTAGGTATTGCGGGAAGCTTCCTGCTGACAGGCACATCCTGACTAGAGTTACATTTTAATATTTCCTGTTTTTGAAAGATGCTTAATTTATAAATTATATAACCAATGTATTTCTCAAACAATTTCTAGGAGGAGCAAGAAATCTAAATTTGGAAAATATTTGCCACACAATGACGTACACAATTTAAAAAGGTCATTTTTACTATGTCTTCCTTTTTATAAAGTCATTAATGAGAAATGTGGTGTATGTAGCAGTGTTTACTGTGCTTCGTTTTCTCTGAACTTCCCCTTTAAATTGCGTAGGACTCTGCTCTCTTGAGCAGTAACCTTCTATTCAGGTCAGCGCAGACTGGCAGAGGAGAGTCAGGGGGGAATGAGATAACTAGCTGTCTGGATCTCAGGTCTTGTGAGAGCCAGCCATCAAGTGTCCCAGAATGCCCTCATAAAAGGAAGCAGAGCCATGAAGAATTGGCAAAATTAGGCTTTGATCCTACCACTGACTCTCTATCATGGTCTCTGGTGTCCAGGCAGAGCCTCCTTGACTTCACTGGGGTTCCACACAAATGCAGAGATTTACCCACATGGAGTTTCTTGCAGAATCTGGGCCCAAATGATTTTTTATTTCACCTAGAGCCAAAACCCATAATTTAGCAGACAAAAGACTTTCATTAAAAAGAACAACATTAGCATAAGGGAAGTATTTACCAAATGGAGACTAAACTTACCAACCCTGAACACTCAAATACCATGAGGCAGACACCCACCGCACACTCTATTTTGAAAATGGCTTAACATTTTAAAGATTTTTAAAAATAATAGCTTAAGGGTTCTTTTAATTTGCCTTCACGTTTAGGGGTCATGGTCTCAAGCTTTTCTCTGAAACCATGAGGGATAATATTGTACTTATTTTTTAAATGAAAGCTGACATTCTCACATCATTAAATAACAGGAAAAATACCAACTATTGTGAGAGTCATGAAAAAACTGTGACAGTTACTAACACTGAAAGAGAAACCTGTGACATGGAGTTGCTGAGACTCCTCAGTTTCTCCCTGTCCTTAACTCCTGCAACCTCTCTCCTTTCATAGTCAACAAGCCACTCTCAGTGTGGAGAAAAAGCTGTTTGTACACTCAAGTCTCTAATCCTATCTTCTTACTATTACTTACCAGATGTAGGCCTACAAAGATGGTTAACATGGTAGACTGTTTCCCCATGATGTCTTGCTACGTATATGAAAGCAAAAAAAAATCAACCTTCATGGGCCAGATCTTTAACTTTTCAATCAATGATGGAAGGGAGGACCCCCCAGCTTTCCATCCTAAAAGGGGGGACTGCAGGTTCGGATTCTGTCTGAGCCACCAGCTGTTTCTCAAGCCTACTTCTTCCCCTTTAATTGCAGTGCACCCCATCACAGGGTGCTCTCACACGGAAGTTTAGTTTTCTTGTTTTGTTTTTTTCTTAAAGATAATTCTGACAAAGAATCCATCTGTTCTTTAGGAGAAACACAAGAAGAAACACATAAACATAACAACACTGCTGCACAACAATAATGCTATTTAGTCAAATCTCTCAAACAGAAGTCTAAAAAGCAAAGGCAACATGCAAAGCAGAAAGGAAAGAATGCCCATGTGACCTCAGGTCAGGCATCAATACATATTTTGAATAATAGAGGGGGAAAATATATACCAGATTAACAGTTTATATATAACCTAACAAAAACTTGCAGCTCAGTCAGCAATGAACAGAGTAGAGTTAATAAAGTGGATAGAAATGTAAGCAGCTTAATAGTATGCAATTTGACTGCCAGAGTATCTAAAATCTCATCCTACATAATATCTAACTAGACCATCAAAGTCTGCAGCTGGATTAGTACATCATGGAAATGGATCATCAAAGTATGCAGCGTAATTAGTAGTGTGTAAGATCTCAAGTACTAAAATATGCAGGAGAATCAGTAAAACATACTTGATTAGTAAAACATGCGACATTCAATCAGTACAACTTAATCAACAATTCAACAACTGATGAGGGTCAACTACAGGTCCAAAGGGGGAGCCGTGTTAGTCTAGTTCAGCAAAACAAACAAAGAGTCTGGTGGCACTTTTAAAGACTAACAAATTTATTTATTGCATGAGCTTCGTGGGAGAAAATCAAGCATCTGATGAAGTGGGATTTTCTCCCACAAAAGCTCATGTGATAAATAATCTCTAGGTTTTGCATAGTCCTGTGTAAAAAAGATATTCAGAACCTTGACAGCCTCCTTTCTGTTGCATATCTACAGTGAAGTGAGAGAAGACTGGGCACTTAGTGAGTGAGCCTTTGAAAAGATGCTTGTTATTAGGGGGAAGGAGTTATAAGCAAATGAGGGTGTCAAGAAGTTTTTGTTGTATTACTAGGGCAAAGGAGAGTTGTCAGCTGTTTGTGTGTGCCTGTGGGGAGGGAGATTAAGAGGAGATGCACATGGGTTTCAACATCTTATTGGGTTGGGTTATGAGTATCTGAAAATGAAAAGAGGTTCTCTGCTTGACAACCTTCTCTATCTTGGCTGATGTGACCTGTCCCTCCACTGATTAACTGATAACCAACTTCACCAATCCACTTCCAACTTTCTGATATGTGGGTCCAGTTCACAAGTCCTTAGTATCCAGCAGTCACTGCAGCACCTCATCACTTAGTATCTGGGTGCTCTAATGAACAAGGAAATCTGGCACATATCAAATGCTGAAGCACTCCAGAATGCACAGGATCAAGTTTTGATGTTTACACTTAGACATATACTAAATAAATTGAGTAATGTATTCTTTGCAATATCACTTCACCTCAGTGCCTGGCACAAGTTCATCTTCATCTTTGGAAACATGCAGTTCACATTCACGAGAACTCCTCAGGACTACAACAATTCACCACTGGGATGCCACAACAGTACTTTGTATGTAAGTTGTGGAACAACTTGCTGGAAAGGGTCATTCATCAGTTGTGTTGATGATAACCTTACTGCAACAGCAACAAGAGATGAAAAGTTGGAGATTCTAAACTCCTTCTTGCAAAGAATTCAAGACACTGGGTTTATGATCAGTCCCACAGAAGCCCAGATGATCCAGGAGAAAGTTACCTAACTAGAAATCTAATTAGGAATAGAGGGACAAAAACCTGATACTCAAAGGGTGGAATTGATATGCAGATTGTCACTCCCGAGGGACATCTCTACATTCTTTCCTACGACTGACTGGATTCTTACGAGAATTTATCAAGAACTACTCCAGATTGGCAAAATCACTGTATCAGTTGCTGAAGAACCAAGAGTGGAGCTGGGGACAAAAACAAGAGGAGGCTTTTGTCGCCCTAAAACAGGCTCTCATGAAGGCACCTGTGCTCACCTATATAGAGGATGACATTCTTCTTATAGGTAGCAACAACAAAAAAACTATTAGTGCTTTTCTATTCCAGGATCTGGGGACAGGTATAAAGCCAGTCGCGTTCAGGTCCAAATTATTAAGTGAGATGGAACAGCAATTCACTACATGTGAAAAGGAAGTCCTTGCCCTGGTGTAGTCATTAAATCACTGGGATCACATTGTAGGAACAGCACCAATAATCCTGAAGACCACTCACACCAGTGCAGTATGTGTAATCAGGAAGATGTAATGATGGGTGAATACTTGCTGCATGGACATTAAGCCTACTGAATAAAGATATCAGTGTTGAAAAAGTAACAAACCGGTTCTCAGTGCCATATGTGCTGTTGGCAGTTAGGTTAGGCGCATGAGTGACCGATCCCCATGGAAAAGTCAGGGCGAGAGGACTCTCCTTTCAAATTGGGGATACCATTTGAATGAACAGTTTGGTTTGTAGATGCCAGGGGAGGCCATGCACTGGCTATGCTGGCAGACAAGGACAGTTTTGCAGGGAACAGTTGTTCCTTACTCAGCTTAGGTTGCAGACATTGTCACTATTGCTGCCGTATTAGAAGCAAGCAACAAAGATCAAGACACCCTGGTATGCTCCAACTCCAATTGGGCAATATGGGCTTTAACAGAATGGATGTCCATACGGATCGAGAGACAGATGAAATTAGCTGATGACAAAGTAATTGCCCAGGCTAAATATCTGTTATATGTGTGGAATACAGCCAAGGACAGAAACAGTCAAACATACCTATTAAAGGTGTGAGCCATCCCAGAAGCACTGAAGGCTTGAGCTGCCTAGACAACCAGGCTGGATAATAACAAAGCAGTTAATGTGGTTCCAGAGAAACTATGGACCAAATCTGCAGAACTGATCCAAAAGATTAATAACAATTGTGACATAGCATCTCCACCAGATCTTGTGATGCTACAAGATCAGGATGCAGAAATAAGTGAGTTTCTAAAAAGGAGGAATATGGAAAGGCCTCAATATTTAGAAATAAAGAAAACTTAGTCATGGCAAAATGCAAAGGACATGATAAGGAAATGTTTCCAGTCTTAGTAATACCAACCTGTTTAAGAAAAGAAATGATAGGACTAGAATGTAATCAAGGTCATTATAGTTTGGATAAAACAGTCGGTAGAATCTTAAAAGAAGCCTGGTAGTCTGGCTGCGTGAAGCAGGTAGAGTCCCACAAAATAATTACCATGCACATACTGCAAAAAATGCTGACTCAAAAGTTGTAAAGGGACCCACGAGGTATCAACCCATCCAAGGACCTGGCATATGCCTCTAGATTGATTATACTGGTCTTCTCCCTCAGAAAGGAAAAGGAAAGAGGTACTGTCTTGTCATTGTGAATGTATTGTCCAAGTCGATAGAGGGATTTCCCACTAAAATTAATACGGCGATGACAACAGATAGAATCCTTATAGAGCAAACCTTCTCCAAATCTGGATTGCCAGAAGGCATCAATTCTGATCAAGATCCCCATTTTGTAGGTGAAAGAGTGACAAACATCTGTAACACACTTGGAATAAAGCAAAGGCTCCATATAGTGGGACACTCACAAAGTTCTGGACTTGTGCATATAAATCAAACTTCGATAACAGCACTTTGGAAAATAGTCAGTAATTCAGGAACAACTGGGACACTAAATTATTTTTCATGTTAATGGCAACTGGGTCTTCAGTATCATCTCATGGATATACCCCACTTGAGGCCTCAAAGTGAAAAACTCAGCACACACCTGAGGAGTGGTGAAATAGGCAGAGCCCTACCTGATGAGCTCAAACCTCAAGTGCTGACTGACAAGTTCATGAGTAAATTACTGAAGATCATCAGCACTACCCAATGGGAAGTAACAACAAATTTAAAGATGAATGCAAAGAAAGTAGACCCAAAAGTATGAAATGTTGGGGACAGAGTATTATACAGACACTACTCTAAAAAGGGACAAATATTGAGTGGCTAACGACCTGCAGCTGACAAAGCCACACCCCGTGTTTACCACTTAGAGATAGGGAGTAAGAATAAGAAAATCTATAAAAGGTTTCATGCAGCACAAATGAAGACCTGAAAAGATGCAGTGACATGAAGTATTAATCTGTCTTCTTTTTTTCTTCACATCTCAGAAATGAATATTGATATTGTAAATATGCATGTAAGGTTAATGACAAATTGTATATATTCCCTAATTTCTGTAACCCTGCATGTGATGGTGGAAAGTGGATTCTATTTCATATGCACTATTAATGAAAGCTATGCCGTGGCACAGGAAGGGGACATAGTTTGCACAAGTACTCTACTTCCCACTCTGTTAAGAGGAAAAATAAATGTATATGCTGACATGTCCAAAGATGAATGCCATCTTGTATGGGAAGAGGAAAAGGGCAACGAATTAGTCACAGCTTTTACATATGGTGTAAAAGATTAAAGGGTTATAATCACCCATTTGGACTAATCACCCATTTTAAAGACTAACACATTTCTATATCTCATGAGCTTTTATGGGAGAAAATCCCGCTTCGTCAGACGCTTCAAGATGGGGAACTTACAGAATGGGAGGAAAATAAAGGGAAGTGTAAGACATAGGATCAGTGCTTTTTTTCTAAAAACAAAAAAGTGCTGGTATGCCAGCAGGAGCGGTGGGGGGGGGAGCAGGGCAGAGTGTGTGTGTGTCAGGACCCTCCACCACTGCTGGTCCCCAGCGGCCTTCCCAGGCCCCCCCTTTCCCCCCCACCACTTCCTGGGCCCCTTCCCCACTCCTCTTGGCCCCCCCCCCACCTGCCTCCTGGCTCCTCTCTTCTCTCGGCCCCCCTTCGTCCCTTTCCCACTCCTCTCGGCCCCCAGTCCCTTCCCCACCCCCCGCCGGCTCCCCGCTCCTCTTGCCCCCCCAGGCCCATCCGCCGGCTCCCTGCTCCTCTTGCCCCCCAGACTCCTTCCCCTCTCCTCTCACCTCCCCTCAGCCCCTTCCCCACCCCCCACTGGTTCCCCGACACCCTTTCCTGCTCCTTTCGGCCCCCTCCCAGCCTCTTCCCCACTCCCTCGTCAGTTCCCTGCTCCTCTTGCCTCCCTGGGGCCCTTTCCCTGCTCCTCCTGGCCCCCTCACTCCTGCCCCCCCCACTGATTTCCTGAGCCTCCCGACCCCCACCCACCTTACCTGGCTGGAGCTGCAGGGGTGGCCAGAGTTGCTCCCTGGCCAGAATTGCTCCCACCCTGAGCCACGCATCTGAGCATGCTTGGGGCGGGAGATTTGAAAAAGCTGCAGTCTGGCCACAGCTCCCAGGTGACCGTGGGTCGGATTCCAGCCCCTGGCAGGCCAGATTCTGACCCCAGCCACCACTCCTGGCCCCTGCTGGCCACGCTGCCCAGCTGGAGGCCAAGGTCAGCAGGGGAAAGGAAACCCACTCCTTTCCCTGCCCTGCTGACCCTGGCCCCCAGCTGGGTAGCGGGGCCAGCCAGGGAAAAATAGGTGCTGGTACACAGTACCAGTGCATAGCGGCATTAAAAAAGCCCTGCATAGGACCACATCAAACTATTACGGCGAATCAAAGCAGTTGTTTAAATTCCAACAGTGCAAAACAGCATAGAGGGAGGTGAGGTCAAATCACCTGTTGTAATAAGAAAAACCCTGAGCTATCTATTTAACTTGAAGGCAATGGTATCAAATCTGCATATGAATTCCAATTCTGCAGTTTCTCTTTGAAGCTGTATATGAATACTAATATTCCTTGTTTAGTTAAAGAAGATGGCTGTGATTAATGGTGTCATATATCTTCAGTCTTCAGTAAAAATAGTCTTATTTAGTCCCTACATTCCCACAAATAACCCTTGAGTTTAAAATCACATGTAAGAAGTTTAACAAAATAATACCGTTAAGCACCAACATACAAACAGATTTTCTAATGAATCAGACAGTGAATTTAATGTATTATGTAACCAAAATGTTACTATAAAAAAGACCTACAAAAAAACGATACAGGGATGTGGCAGTGATGTGGTGAATAACTGGTTATTTTGGACTATGGCATAAGGCAGAAATAATAATACTGCCCCAACCTATAATAAGCTTGACTGGATCCTCCACCATCGTTAAAAGAGAATTAATAATAAATCCCGAGTATTCTATCAATTGTAAGCTGTGATGTCAATTTTACCATGTTTAAAACAGGTACATTTGTTAAATACAATGAGCTAGAACCCATTTATCTGGGAGCAAACTTGTCAGTGTTAAAGCAAATATTAAAGCACCCAGATCTAAAAAAACAGAAGAACTCAACACAAAAAGCAATGAAGTTATGGTAACAGTCCACCGCTCTGTAGAATGTCCTGAGAAAATATGCAAACGTTTAAAAAAGGAAACTCGATTTCACCATTGGTGGGGGGGACTGTTCAACTGGAACAATGATTACAATGTAGTCAAATTCCAAAGGGGTAGCCGTGTTAGTCTATTGTAGAAAGACAACAGAGTCCTGTGGCACTTTTAAAGACTAACAGATTTATTTATCGCATGAGCTTTCGTGGGAGAAAATCCCACTTCATCAGACGCTTTGAAGTCGACTTAATTTACAAGTGTAGATGCACCCAGTGTGTCCATTCCTATCTCTGTGTCCCTAGACAGTGTAAGTGAAAAGGACTTTATTTAGTTCATTTACCCCTATTACCACATTTTGTTACCTTGGGTTCCTGGGCTGTAGGCCCTTTGGGCTTTGGACTTGTTATTGTATTAATAAATTATTTAATTTTTCTAATTTGTTTACTGGTGTTCCTTGGTGAGTCCGGGATGATAGAAGCTAGAAAAGGTCCTTTTATTGTTATTTGGACTCAATTATCAGAATAGTTTTGGAGGGCATTAAGGTCCATTGACCCTTGGGGGGAGTGTGGGGCATTTGTTCAATCCAAACCCCTCTTTTGGTAACAATATTGTCACTCTAAAAACAAAACCAAACTTTTTAATATTATTCAGGGCCATTGACCTGTTAGCACATAGCTAACCCCAAGATTATATTACTGCTATCCTTCATATATGATACTGTTTAAAAAATCACAGGAGCTTTTTTTATTTGAACAATATTATCTCCAAAGCTACTTTGGCTCTTCTCTTCTCTTTCTGGTTCATTGGAGAGCTTTGCTAAATCTAAGGAAACAGTACAAAGACCACCATCCTTTGCTCCTGTTGTTACTAGTGCTCAGGTGTGTTATATTGTCTTAAATTGTAAACTTCAGGGAAGGAACTGTATCTGCCAAAGTTTGTACAGCCCTTAGCACATCAGGATCATGGTCCTGACTAGAAGGCCCTACTTCGGCACTACCAAAATATAAATAGTAATATTTGCAGTACAGCAAACAAACTTACTGAAGTACCTGAACGAATCTCCCTTTCTTCCATCATTATTTGACTGGTGCAAATGATATTTGTTGTTTATTTGTAAAACTGTCACAGACAGCTTGATTCCAGTGTTAGAGGCATATATATCGTCTTGAAGAAGAGCTTTGTTCTGCATACATATTTATGACTAAAGACGCTACACCAAGTTCTGTGTTGCAGAAAAAGGGTGTAAAAACAACTACAAAAAAGAGGATTTGTTTATTCACAGTACAAAAAATTTGGGACCTTACTGTTAGATGAACTCAATATTTTTAGTTATTCTCTTACCATAAGAATTATTTCTGAACCTCTTTTTAATGTTGGTTATATACCAGAGTCTGCCTTTTATGAAAATTAAGACCACTAGAACTGTTTTTGTAATTACAAATAAAAATGCAGGAAAACTTTTTTTAAACCAAACCTTTCCCCTGTAATATCTGAAGTTGAAAGATTGCCGCAGTAAAACCTTGAAAGTTTAAACTGATTCTTTTTTTTGCTAGGGCAGAAAAATGCAAGATATAAAAGAGAAATGGTGACAAGTAACCTAGATTTAAATTTTTTTTTTAACTTTTAATATTATTAGTAACGTTATAGGAAATAAATTGATTCCCAAGATTACTTTTTTTAATTGATGGTGTTCCTTGCACCGTACAAAACTACATAATTAAGAACAGTTCTGAATAATAATCAATAACTTCCACTGGGTACTTCAAGAGTAGAAGCTTTTCCCACCCAATGAGATGTCATACAGCTATTGCAGAGTTCCTTCACTTATTAGACCTCATCATCTATTTAAAGAACAATGGTCCTTGAAGACACCTAGAGGAGATCTTTAGAAAATACAGCTGATCATGAATGGACTAAAGATGCATAGGAATAAGTGTACAAATACTGTATTATTGTGGTAACATCCAGAGGCCAGTATCCCATTGAGATAGGCCCTATAAGACCACATAACAGAGACTGCAATACTTATACTACAATTAAATACAATAGAACATCCTCTTATAGCAGAGCATTGTAGTGCTGTGCCGACGTGATTAAGGGATTTCACAAATTCCATTAGAGAACTCTCACATTTAAGTGTTTTGAACTTTATGAGCCATAACAGTATACCATGATAAAAATAAAATGTCTATAAATACATTGTGGTGGTTGTTACAGCAACCAGAAATTTACTAGGCACACATTTCTAACAAGAAGAATTGAATTAAATCTTTCCCTCTATTCAAGATTCATAGTCATTAACAATTTTTACTCATGTCAAGGGTGTTTAGAGTCTTTTCTTTGTGTGTGGTACCAATAACAATTAGTCACTAAATAGACATTTAACAGAAAATCCCCCACAAAGAGTTTGCTGGGCTCCTTCTATGTCAGAATTCTTCCCCCATTGTTTCTATTTAATACTATGCACTTAAAAGTGATGTATAGACTCAATGTTATATGTATAATGGCAACCGAAATGGCATGTTCATAACCACCCCACGGTGAATTATGGGGCCCTTAAAGCATCTATCTACAGTTTGACATGTTTTCTCCGAGTGGCGATGATCGTTCTGAGAATTTAATGTCTTGTAGACATTAATGAACCGCACACCACTGTGGTGGGGCAGGGTTATTTGCAGTGAACCGGCCAAAGAGGAGCACTCGGGATTTGGAGTTCTGGGGCCAAAAGTGGGTGCAGGTGGAGCCCTGGGTTTCCCTAGACATTGGGTCAGCCCTAGTGACAGGTGGGGCTGCCCTAGTGATAGATGGGTCTGCCCTAGTGACAGGTGGGTCAGCCCTAGTTTCAGGTGGGGCTGCCCTAGTGACAGGTGGGTCAGCCCTAGTTTCAGGTGGGGCTGCCCTAGTGACAGGTGGGGCTGCCCTAGTGACAGGTGGGTCAGCCCTAGTGACAGGTGGGTGGGTTGTTTTAGTGTTAGGAAAACCTGCTGGTCTGGCTTTGCCAGCATGGAGCTGCGTGTTTGCTACCACCTTATTATCAGATTATGACCCAGCCACCACATACTTCGCACAGCCTCCCCCAGGGGCCCAGAGGGACCCACGTCTGGTCACCCCCATCCAGCCCCCGCCCCATCCAGCCCCCGCCCCAGCGCTGCAGCCGGGCTCGCGTCCGTCCGCCGGCGACACGCGGCTGCTGCTCTGATGGGACGGAGCCACCGGCGTCACTCCCGGGGCAGCCCCTCTCCCCGCCAGGTCCCCGGCCCGGGGGTGACCGTGAGCTGCCAGACACCGCGTGCCCCGCGCCCGCCCACCCGCTTCAGAGACCCGGTCCCTCCCCCGCCCCTCCACAGCGAGCACCGTCCCGCACTCGAGCCCATGAGAATTCGCTGCTGGGCACCAGTACCCAAGGTGCCCCCCCCCCCGCGCTCGTTACCGTGGAGACCTACTCCTCTCGCGGGATTTTCCCAGTCCCTCGCGAGATTAGCTCCGCGGGCGGCGATGACGTCCCTACGTGGCGTGGCCGAGGCGGAAGTGTGTCCGGGTGTTGACGAGGCAGCGGGCGGCGCCGGGGAGACCGCCGCAGAGCTCATGTGCCCGCAGCCCCCCCCGCCGATGGAGGTGATGGAGGGGCCCCTCAACCTGGTGAGTCGCGCGCGCCGGCGGGGAGCGGGCGGCGGCTGCCGCGCTGGCAGGGCGGGCTCGCGAGCTGGCTCCAGCCAGGGGAGCGGTGGCGAGACTCGCTAGCCGGAGCCGGTTCCGCTAGGCCCGGGGGTGGCCGCGCCGGGCCGGGCACACAGCGCCCTTTCCAGTTCCCCGGGCCGGCACTGTGTCTTTCCTGCCCTGGCGCCCAGCAGCGTCGGCGGGGCCTCGCTAGGCAGCCGGCCCGGAGACCGGAGCTGCTCAGGTGGCGGCGCTGCGGAACCAGCGCAGGCCTGGCTGGTCAGACCCGGCGCAGGAGAGTCACTCGGGCCGGGCCCTGTTCGTGGGTGCGGGGCTCCCGGGAGGGGGGAGGGGACAGCCGGTGCCGTGTTAGTCCGCGTGAGACACGTGTTGAGAGAACTGGTGGACTCCTCGTCTAGACGCGCTCCTGATCTGAGTTACTGCGGACACCATGGGGACTTCAACTCTCGGGCGAAAGGGACTCCAACGGAAATGATGACTGTGAAGTAGGTTGGCACCAAGGCTGAGATGGGGTTTTACAGTGGTCACGTACAGGTGGTTGAAGGGGCGACCCAGGAGTAAGAAGTTGATCGGTGGTCCTGGGCAAGAAAGGTGAAAATCAGCATGTATCAGGGGCAACTCGGTGATGGGATGGCGGTCGAATCAGGCTGAAAGTTAAGCTAGTCGCTCAGGGGTTCTCAAACTGGGGGTTGGGACCTCTCCGCCCCTGCATCTGCCAGGGCTGTGCTTGGCTGACAGCCAAAGCCCTTCAGCCTCTGAAGGCAGCATCGCAGCAAAGAGCAGTGCAGAAGTAAGGGTGGTGAGGCTTTGGTGGAGTGATCATCAGAGCCTGCAATATTTCCCAGAGGAAAAAACAGTTTGAGAACCTGTGCTGGAGGAAAGAGCCATAGAGGTTGAGAAGAAACTCCAGAATTGTGTTGAAGGGTTCAGTAGGGATAAGGCTGTAGTCAGCAACTGAGGAAAGGTCTATCATGGATGTGGAAGATGACCTGGCAATTTTGAGGTAAATGGTGATAACTGGTAAATATATGCAGTTATATGCATCACTCTATCAAGCTGCTCAATGGGTGGATAGGAGTTACCAATTAATGATGCCTCTTCCTGACATTTGAAAGCAGATCCTTAAATAAGATCATCTGTACTAAAAAACTGCTCACCATACTTGTTTGTTGAGCAAGACAAAAAAATCATGTCTAGACTTTGTATTTAGGCTCACACAGGTCCTGATATTACAGCACATTACTTGGAATCCAATACTAATACTTATAAGGAGTTAACATTAAAAGAATTTTGTACAAAATGACTAACACTAATAATACACATTATCACTTGAAAATAACATGCTAACCTATGAATTACAACTCACTCATTGTTTCCTCAGTGCTAGGTGTGGGCTTTCAATAGACACGATGTGCACCTTAATCGTTGTAGTATTGCGTGAGCAGCTGTACTGGTTCAGCCATTTGAGATCTGTCTGCTTCCTGTGGACTAACTTCCCCTCCTTAATTATTAACTTATATTTGCCATCTTTTGTTCAAACTCATGTAGTCACAGCACTTTGAACTGATATGGGGGACTGTCTTGAACAAGTGAACCATCTTAATGAGGCTACATGTTAAAATCTCTCCAGCTTTCACTCACAGTTGCCTCCTAAAAGGCTTATTTCTCTTTAGAGGCTGTTTTAGGTGACTCTCAGATGGTGGACTTCCTCAACGTAACTCACTAGAAGTAGTTCTGTAACTTACCCACATCATCTCTGCCCTCCACCTAAACCTTCTCAAAGTCCCTAAACCTTGATAAGAAGGGATTTGAACAGCGCTTCAGACCTAATTACTACCTATACAACATAATGTATTATAATTAGCTATTTGATCATAATTTAAATGATATAAATTAACCTTTTTTCTGTAAAATTCTTATGGAGAAATTATTCTAGACTAATTCATAAATGGAACTGGGGCTCCATTCTGCTGAATGTAATTCTGATCAAAGAAATGACTACTTCCTGATCGGGACTTAAGAAAATCTCCTCTTCCACTTGACCTGGCTTCTTTCGACCTGTCTTTTGGACAGGTGAAGACTATCCATTTTCATAGTGAAAATGTTGCTGGAGGAATCTACAGAACTACATGTAAAATTGTATGGTGGGGGTCCTACAGACATTACTAATGCAAGACACCAACTTTATTTCCTATTAGATGACCCATTTCAGATACTTTCTGAGCTGGGCCCCAATTCTTCTGAAGTTCGTTCTCATGTTGATACTAATTCTCAGTTAATCAGTATCTAGAGTATTGCAGTAAATGAAGTTACTGCATGCACAAACCAATTGCTCTTGACACAAGTGTAAATCATTGAAAGTGGCTGCATGTGAAGCATATTTGAGTTTACTCCTTGGTTTGTTTGTCAGGAGAGTAAGTTCCCTTCCTTGATATAGCATCATTTGAAAGAACCCATGGAAAGAGGTAATAAAGTAACAATGTTCCAGTGGCATTTTGGCAGAAAAAAGGAGTATGTAGCAGTTAGTAACAATTTAGCCTAAGACATGCAGCCCTACCAAAGGGCCAGTCCCCAGAAAAGTGCCTAGGGCAGTGTTTCCCAACCACTGTGCCCCGGCACGCAGGTGTGCCACAGAATCTTTTGAAAAACTACTCGAAGAGTTCTGGATTGGCTTATTGGCTCATGAATATTCATGAGTCCATTTGGAAACTATGTTGTGGTGTGCCTCAAAATGATTAAAGGTGTCGAGGTGTGCCACGGCAGTGAAAGGTTGGGAACCACTGGGCTAGGGAAGAAATTTGAGACGGAAAGCTGTAGTACAAATAGCTCAGTTGCCAGAAAACAAAGCTCACAGAAAAGAGTAGACTTCAAGTGCTGCAAATTCCAAATTTACAAATGCCCTTTTCAGATTTGTTTGAAACAGTCAAGTGAATGGTGTCCAGGTACACAAGTTATTCTTGTAACTGTTAAACTCCTCAAGCTGTATCCAGGCCCCACCTTGTGTAGTACAGGCTATTCTTGCTTGCCAGGTGAAGGGTTCAAATCTGAGAGAAATGGGTCAATTCTTTGCATAGGTTCAGAGCCAGTACCATGGAGCAACTTACTGCTAGTAAAGTGTGCCTGCTTATGCTGAATGTTATAAAGTGTTAACCAATTTGAAGGCTTTTACATAGAGCATCAAATGATAAAGCGACAACATAAGAGAAGCACTGAGTTCTTCCCTGGGCATGTGCATTTCAGAATGGGGAAGGAAATAAAAAGCTTTTGGGGGCTATAGTCCCTCTTATACCAGTGTTTCTTAACCTGTAGTGGACCAAGGGACATGTTAGTTCAGTTCAACAAACTAACAAGGAGTCCTGTGGCACTTTAGTGGGATTTTCTCCGAGGAAAGCTCATGCAATAAATAAATTTGTTAATCTTTAAAAGTGCCACAGGACTCCTTGTTTGTTTTTCTAAAGGTACTAATTACTTTACATGGAACACCTGATAAACTTTCCAAAAAGCGGGTATATATCAGCTGTAATGTTTGTAATATCTGCATATTACACACTTCTGGAAAAATGATTCAGAAAACCAAATTAAATACAATTTTACAAATATAACCTGCATTTATTTTTTAAAGATACATAATGATTATCCACACAATATAAATCTGAAAATATTACTCAAGTTTTAATGGGAATTTTGGGCTTGCATGTTCAAAGAAAATCTATTCTTGGAGTAAGAGTCATCAAGTGAAGTCTTACGTGAAAGTTATATCCAAGTGATTTCAATGTTGGCAGTAACAGCGGCGGGAAATTTAAATGCCCCAGCTGCAGCAAAGGAGCAGAGTGGTGGTGGACGCCAACATGCACCTTGAAGCTTGCTGCAGCATTTTAAATCTCCCAGGCACACGGTGGCTCATTGCATTGCTCTTACTCCCCTCGGCTGGGTTCGGTTATGGAATACCTTCCCTATGTCCGTGGAACACCAGTTGAGAAAGTGTCTTAAACCATCAGGTCCCACAAGAAAAGTGCATGTGTGGTTGATCTGACACTGCTTATTAAAAGATGCCAAGCTCTCACAGAGTGGGAATCAATAAAGGCAGTTCAGAAGGATTGTTTCCAGTAGGAAGGGGTGGCTGGTTCCTTATGCCAGCAGTGACCTCTGCCAGTATGTACGTGTTAGCTGCCCTGCGTAAAGACTCAGTCGCAGCCAGTTTATAAAATGGGTAAGGTAATGGTACTGTGAAATAGCTTCTTCGGGGCTGTTGATTGTGGGGTCTGCTGTGCCTTAAACCTTTTGCCAAACGTGCACAGAAGTCCTACAGTGGGTTAGTATTTAGGGCATTGGTTCTCTGCCTCTTAAAGGCTGGAATGGGAGATCTTGGGCTAAGAATCTGAAGATGTGTGAACACCTTATTAGCTGTCTGGTGCCAGTTGCTATAAAAACCAGTTTCAGCCATTCCTAGATTCAGCTTTGATGGAAATAATGCTCTTTTTTGGTTTATTTAAGGCTCATCAGCAGAGTAGAAAAGCAGACCGGTTGTTGGCAGCGGGGAAATACGAAGAAGCAATTTCTTGTCACAGAAAAGCGGCTGGTGAGTGTTACTTTCTCAGGTATTTATGACCCAGTGTTCAAAAACAGCCTTGAAGCTTGTGCAGGGCAAGTAACTAGATACATATGTGCATACAAATGCTTTTTATATACTTGCAAAAAAATGTGGACACAGGTTTAGAGGCCTGATGGCAGTCTCTTTTGGAAGTGAGGCTTTTAAATGCCCATGCTTAATTTTCACTCATCATACCGTTCTTACTTGGAGTAGTCAGCTGTCAGCATGATATGGGAAATATTTAGCCACAAACTTTGATTTCTGGGAAAAGGTTTAATTAATAGTTAGTGGTAAAAGGTTTTTTTTTGTTATAGGTCTATTCCTGGTAAAGCATTTCTATCAAGCAAGTTGAACCTTCAAGGGTAGTGAGCTCAGTTTCTCTGCCCCCATGCTGTGATTGACGCTATCCCATCCCTGTTCACAAAGTTACCATGTTCAGACTCACATCTGATTGTCTGTGAAGGATCAGGTGCTCTGCAGAGAGGGGAGAAAGTGGCATTCGTAGATAAAACCGGCTGGACAAGTGGAGGGCACTGAGTGGGCGGGTGCTCCAAATGCTGCAGGCTAGTTTTTAATATACTTGGGGCACTCGTGAAGGTTGTGTTCCTGTTCCAGGAGTTTAACCTTGAACCAGTCACAGTATTGGACCACTAGCATAAACCGAAAAGAACAGAACATTCTCTCTGCCTCTGCAGAAGAGGTCACTGCTGTCAAGGACCTCTGGCTCCAGATCCTGAGCAAGTGACTATCAGAGTGCAGTGGAGTGGCTTTCTGTACGATGTGGCCACAGCAATGTGTGCCGCTGGAGTACGGCACTGTCAGAGATTTTAGTAAGTTTAGCCTTAACGTAGGTTGTCACATTCAAAATTAATCTTTAAAAGGATTATTTTAAAAAGAAATGCATTTAAATAAAAATCCAGTTTTTTTAAAATTGATTTTTATCCAGGCTGTGAGCTGGGGATACTGCTTCCTCACCCCATCAGCAAGACAGTGTGGTACCAATATTGTCTGGCACCAAAACTGTAGAGGGTTCCCCTTGTCTAATTTTTAGATTCTTAAAATGGATTTGAGAAAGACACTGGCCCCCAGCTTGTCACACCTGCATGTACTGTGCATGCGGGCAGGGAAGGGGAAATGCTGCTCCTCTCCTCCGGGACTTTCTGCAGACCTTAGTTTTGATCTGGAAAAGGCTGTCATGAAATGGCAGGGGTAGTGCTCTCCTCAGAGGGGGAGCACTTAGAACCATGCAGTGGAGTGGAAGGTGCAAGACATATCACAACAGGATGAGCAGAGAGACTTTCCTTCAGAGGTGGGATGTGGAAGCTGTTGAGCTTTTAATACTACGGAGATTTAAAGCTTTTCCGGGCAGACGTGCATTTGAAAAGCAGTATGCACATTCCCAGCAACAGTTAGCCTGCACAGTCCCCTCTGTGTGTGGATTCAGTGAACAAACGGATCAGATCTGACAGCTTCTCTAAAAACACTCTCAACCATCTTACACTTTAGCTTTAAAGAAAAGCGTTCTCATTTTCACAGTGCTGGCTTACGCATTTACCGATTTGTTTTTGTGCAGCGTACCTTGCTGAAGCCATGAAGCTGACACAATCAGAGCAGGTGAGATTGCATTTAACAATGTTGAAGGTATTATTGTACAAACACACTGCGCTATGTTCTAATTGGGCGATACACCCCTCACACGGTAGTCACATTACCTAGTCCAAATGGGCTGTGCTTCTCTAGCCTGGCCAGGGAAGGGAAGGGGCCTGGCACTGAGATGCTCTGTGGCAGGTCTGTCTCGGTTTCTCTTGTTGAAGCTGTTCCACTTATAGCCATTGGAGCAGGGACTTGAATTTGGGTCTTAGCATACTGGTGAGTGCTTGAGTCACCCGACTATAGCATCATGTCCTTTCTCTGATTCAGTGACTATAAAATGCCACTCTGAAGGGAGAAAAGTACATCCACCACCCCCCACCATTGTTGGTGGGTAAACAATTTTTGGATGAAATTTGATTTGGAAGAGGGTCAGTTTGAAAATGCTGATGTAATCTCATTGTAGCAGTCTCTGCTGCTTAATGAGAGTATCATCAACACATCCAAATCTAGTGCTCTAGCCATATGCTATAACAAAACAATTTGCTTCCTGTTTTAAAAATACGTGTATGGAATTACTGGCCACCTGGGGTATGACCGCTTATGCCAGGTACATCTGTAGATGGTCATATAGGCCAATGAAACTTTTACCCCTTCAAAAGTGTCCATATGGATTGGCCCAAATTACAGATGTCCAAAAATTAAGTAGTCACTGGTAACACTTACATTTCACAAATAGACTACAGTTAGGGCCAATGTGATGGCATAATGCCCAAATCTGCATTGCAGAGCTTAGACCAATGAGCATTTGTGGTTGGATTTCTTCTAACTGACAAGGTGCTGATTTGCAAACACTTAAGCATGTCTGTAACTTTACTCACAAATATTCTGGCAGGATCAGAGCCAACATGTTAATTCAGTCAATCTTCTTTTTCTTGGCCAGGCTCAATTATCACTGGAATTACAAAGGGATAGTCACATGAAACAGTTATTGCTCATCCAGGAGAGGTGGAAGAGGGCAAAGAGAGAGGAAAGGCTAAAAGCCCAGCAGAACGCAGACAAGGATATAGCTGCACATCTCCAGACCTCTTATAAACCATTAGCCGAAGACTCTGAAGACCAAAACATATTGGTTCCTGCTGCTCAGAAATACAGTCCTGCTACAGATAAGCATCTACAGGAAACTCGGGGCGTCTTTGACAGGGAGCCAGATACTCTATTATTTTTGCTTCAGAAAAGAGAGGAGCAACTGGAAGTGTGCATTGGGAACAAAGCCCCAAAAGACGACAAAACAATAATAGAGGAGCAGGCAACCAAAATTGCAGATTTGAAACTGCATGTGGAATTTCTTGTAGCTGAGAATGAGAGATTAAGGAGAGAAAATAAGCAGCTAAAAGCAGAACGGATTAGACTCCAAAAAGCTCCAGTAGAGAAGGAATTGGATGTAGATGCTGATTTTGTGGAGAAGTCAGAGTTATGGGGTCTACAGCAGCATTCAGATACAGCTAGTAGTTCAGCCTCAACGTGGCAGAAGTTTGCAACAAATGCAGGGAAGGCTAAGGACATTCCAATACCCAATCTTCCTCCCTTGGACATTCCCTCGCCAGAACTCCCTCTACTGGAGCTCTCTGAAGATATACTGAAAGGTCTTATGAACAGCTAAATGAAGACCATGAAAAGTGCTCAAAGGTAGTTGAGCAAAATGAGAAAAGGGAAAGCCACCAGGACAGCGATGATCCAAGGACAGCCAACATCTAACACAATCCTACTGTGTGAGAAAAGGCATTAAAGCATCTGTCACTGGGAAAAACATGTCATCTGATCTAGTTCAGAACTCAAGGGTACCATACATTGGTAAATGCAAGCTCATGTTTTGCTCCTGACATTTCAAACACAATCCTTCAGGGTTTTGAAGTAGCGCTATGTGTAATAGGTATCTATAATGCCATAAACGAAGCAGAACTTAACTTATGGCTGCCACTTCATATTGAAAAATGTTTTCTATCATGCATTCAGATTGTAAGCATTTCATTATGCACAACTTTGTTAATGGAGAGGTGTATAAGTTACACCACAGATAGATGGATCTGTGTGCCACACTCTTCTTTCCTGACAATATTAACTTCAAACTAATCAGGAAAAATATTTAAACTTTCTATGAAGGAAGCAAGTTGTTTGTGTGGTGGGAAATCTTAGATTTTGTTTACATAACTAATCAAGGTGCATCAAATTTAATTTTGGATTCTATATACAAAAATTACATAGCTTAAAAAAATGGAGGAAGAAGTATCTTGTTCTTCAGAGGTGCATGAATGGAAGTAATGCTAGGGGGCAGTATTTAATTGCAAAAAAAAAAAAATTTTGTTTACATCTGTAAATCAGTCACCACGGCTATGAAAATAAACTAAGTAAATAGTATTCAACACCGTAACAGTGGGTGAAAACCCACTTCACATATGTTAAAGTGCCTGCCAATTGAACTGTAAAATAGCTGGTGGTAAGATAAATGGACTAACTTCCAGTTTTTCACCTTCAGGTGCATGCAGAGACCTGGGGGAGAGTCATGGTGGTCTGTGCAATGGCAGTCTACTTGGTACAATTTCAAGCACCAAATGAGCAGAAACTATAGAGGGCAGATTCCAAAATGGCTCATACAGTTCAATACTTACAGCACAAGTGCCATGGTTTTCTGTATCTCTGCTCTGGAATGAGCTTCCTTCACAGCTTTAGTGCCATTGTCTGCCCAGGCACGTAGAGAACACCACAGTCCCCTCTTTCCCAGTGCCTTGGGCCTCTTCTTTCCCCTCCGTGGTAGGGGACAGAGGAAGGAAGTTCAGGGAAAAATACTGGCTGGGCTCAAGGAAAGTGTGTGAATTTTCTCACAACTCAGAAGTTTTGCTGTACTCTTGAACTGACAATCTGATTCTCTTGTTCACTAACTTCTTTATACATGAATTGTGGATATTGGATTTCCAGATTAGAGAACACTAGTTAAAATCCAACATAAGCAATTGCCTACAAGTAAAAAGAAAGTTAGGTTACCATCAAAAGGTGGGAAATCAAATGAAGCACAGTTACTGAAGGTCCTACTTAGCTGCAGTGTTGGTGAGCTCTTGCAGAAATACTAGTGGATGCTGAGGATCATTCCAAATATTTCTGTGCAGCTGCATTCTCCTGGCACTGTGCAGGAAACCACCTTTGGACTGGCCACCAGCATGAGTCAAGTCTTAGGCCTTCTGCATGCCAACCAGCTTGCCCATTGAGGAGGAGTACTCAGGTAGGCAAGCCTGGGACCCTAAGGAAACTTCATCTTGTCCTCCAGCCTAGGGCAAGCTCCAGGACAGCTTCTGCCACACAAGGGCCACTACAGTAGTTGGCTGGAGACTAATCTCTTCAATTTCTCCAGTTAAAAGTTCTCGTTTTCTTCACGTCCCCTCCCCCCCCAAGTAATCAGTCTCTTGCTCTTAATTTCACAATGAGCACAGTCAATCAAAGACAGACAATAATAGAATAAACTCCCCCTGAGAATCTTTTCCTAATGCCAGCAGAAGTTGGCTAAAATACATAAAGTGGTATTTTAAAAAAAAGTTACCTGTTCTGGCCATAAAATTCTGCACAAACACCGAAAGCTTGAAACACTGGTTCTCAGAAAGCAATGAGTTCTACAGATTAGTTGTGTTAAATACATTTGCTTTCATCAGTTTTAAATGTTTTGCCTTTGTTTCCATTATTGTTTTCCTGTTCTTACAGTAAGGGAGTGTAAGTAGGAGCCCCTGACTTCCTTATGTTATTTCTTTCTTTGTCAACAGCCCTACTCTCTTTCCGGGGTGGGTCTTTCCATGCCGTCTTTGGACTCCATTCAGGTTTTATTACTACTCCTTTTGTGAGATGGTGTTATCGGAACAAACAGGAAGGCATTCTGTTAGTTTATAGAATGGCATAATCATTGTTTTCTTTTTTACATTTATTTGCTTTTTTGACTTTCTTTGCATTGAATGACTGTTTCCATTGCAACAGCCAGGTAATGTTTATAACTTTATCATAAAAGTATTTTCTTTGGCAAAGACTGCCATCTGGTGGATAAAAAGGCATATGTTACATTAAATCAGTTCTTCCTTTAAATATCACAGCACCTCAAGTCAATGTTCCCCACTCATGATTCTCAATCTAGGCACCCCTTAAAGTTCAGCTTCAGCGTAAAAGAAAAGGTACAGAGGGATATAAATACTACACATATTAGCAATTTGGGTCACTGGAATCCCTGTGTATGGCTCTTGATACTGTAATTTTGACATTATCAAAGACATTTTGTCCTAGGGCCTAATTCAGTGCTTATTAACATCAATGGAAAGATGCCCCTGAGCTTTGGATCTGGTCCATGATGCACTATACTGCAGATCTGTAAAATTCTGTGGGTCCATAATTTGAAAGTGTGTTACCAAGACCTAAATTTAAACATATGCCCAGACATTTATTTCAGTTCAGACAGATGCTTTACCACAGAAACCTCTGTCATCTTGGAACCTAGAAGTATGGTCCCCACTGAATATAGCCAACATATGCTTTTCAGAAAGGATGTGAACTATGGAGTCAGTGAACATATCCCAGTAGCGGGGAAACCCAAGAAAAGCTACATGGAATCTTTTGGGAGTAAAATCTGTAGAACATAACAGCACTGGCTACCTCCTATTTTTTGGAAAGTTACGTTGGCAGGACGTCATGGCCTTTATATTAACAACAGCTCCTAGCACCATCTGGAGTGTAGCCTCAGTCTTTCAAGATGGATGACTGCCATGTTGAAAGTTGGCAGTTGTTTCGAACAGTCCAGGCACACTTCTATTTGCAGTCACCTGCACATTCACCATAATTCCCACCTACATTCAGACATGATTAGTTTTATGCCTAGCCTCCCATTCTAAATGTGCTGCTGAAATAGAAGAGATGGATTTTTTTTTTTTTTTGTTTTTTTTTTAAGAAGTGGTTAAGGATGGTGACGTGGAAGCAGGCCAGCTACACTGCTAAGACACACGCTTAGTTACTTTACAACAGCACTTAAAATGTCTCAGTGAATGGAACTCAAAATAGGGTAGAGGTGAAGTCTGTGCTGGAGAATCTCCCTCAATTTGGAGCCCATTAACTGAACTTGGTTATACAGAACTCAATTTTTTCAGAGGCTTCTGACCTCATTTCAACTCAGAAGTAACCCTTTCTTACAAGAAAATCAGTTCAAATTTGGCTCTGGAAATTGACTGTGACCTGTCTGGTGAGCATCTCTCTTGAATGGACTGATTCAAGTGATCAGAAATTATTAGTGGCAACAACACACTAATAGAAAACTATAAAGCTGAGCCTGTGGGCTCCAGCATCTCTTAAAAGCGAGACTGCATTCAAAAAAAACCTGATTAGGCCTTTCTAATTTTCCGGAGTGTTTGGCTCTCCTCTATAAAAATGTTCTTACGTGTTTTGGAATCATTTGAACTATTGTCCCTCAAGCCAATTTGCTAAAGGAGGCATGGCTGTCGAACAAAAAGCAGAATTTCCTATCTCGGGTCCACGCAGATCTGGCCTTCAGCTCCAAGGAGAAAACAGTTCTCATAAAACGGCATTGGTCCATGACAGGAATGCACAGCACAGCCAAGACTATATGTCATGCAAGAGATCCCAGGAGGACAGAGAGCACGGCTAGCTTACGTATTGGAAGATTCCAAGGGCATTTACGCTGCAATATTGCTATCCGAAAGCTTCTTGTCTGATACTTCAGCTTAAGGGAAATTCTGAGTTTAAAATGCAACTGTTCACACACACACAATGCCCAGAAAAGCATCAATCTTCACTTTGCTCTGAGAGGGCAACAAGGTTGTAACTTCCTTTTAGAAAACTAACAGAACAAGTGGGGAAAAAATGCAGAGATTAGTGTCTGAGTTTAAACCACCTCACAAGCCAAGCATCATTCTGCCTTCAGGCAGTTTTCCCGAGGCTGAGAGAGAGGAGGGTGGCCTAGAAGTAGGCGCCACCCCATAGGACCCAGATCAGAAAATAAAACTCCACCAAAAATAGTGAACGAACAGGGCTGGAAACAAAAAAGGAGAGCGCTGAACTGCTGTCCTGGTCTACCTGAGGCACAGCTTCTCAGGGGCAGAAAGGAGCAGGCTGAGGCCTAAGAGAAGATGGTTTAAAACTTGTCCCCATCATTCTGTCTTCCCTTTGCTGCCTCCCACGGGCCCTGCATAAAATTTGCCTGAGGGCAAGGAATTGAACTAAACCTTTATGCTGAGGTTTTTAGTAATTGTACACAGGGGGTTTATCCCACATGGTTGAACAGCAGCAGAGAACGGGCAGGAGCTGCGTTCAGGAGCCTACATTCACTTTCTTATAGTCAAAATGCCACTTTACGCTTCAAAGCACGCTGTCCCAGTCACGCTTGGTCGCAGAAGTCTTAGTTACGGGAAGCTGAACTGGCACCTGCAATGAGGCTCCTAAATGGAGCCAGGGGGAGAGCTAAACGGGATTGTTATAGCCGTGGGCTGGAACTGCAAAGGTAACCAGGAATTAGCAGCTCTAATTAAATCCTAACTCATGAAAACTACAGACTGGCTTCATTTGGATTTTACCTCATGTTAACATACCTGGGCACTTAGCAATGACATTTAAGCATAAGAAAAATAGGGAAGTAATAGGGTCATTAAAAGAAAACAAACAAAACAACAACGAATATACTGATAACTAACTGTGGCTTTCTGGTTTTCTGCTTTAATGTCATATTTGATTGATGAATGTGTTTAGTAATTATGGAAAAGCTGTAGGTCAGTAAGTTTAGAAAAACTGAATAATGTAAACTTGGTGCATTAACTTGAGGTATTAAATAGCGCACAATTGGGGCCGTTATCATCTTGTTCACTTTCTCTCCAAATGGTTGTTACCTACCAACCTGAGTTTAATAAATGTCTGGAAATGCACATTGTGAGTAATGCAGTCTTCCCAAGCTCATGACCATAAAATCCTTAAAGTGCTCCACCCTATCATGTATTTTATTTCTGCCACACTTACAGATTCTATTCAGTTTTGGCCTTTAATCTCTCTTCCCAATTTGAAATACCTTAGTTACTGCGGAAATGTTGTTCTTACAGACAAGGCTAAGTACACTATAAAGGCAATTTACATAATAGTTTGCAAAATGCAGGCAGGCGCTTATGCTTTACACCTAAGCTGTAAATATCTCAAAATAAATATACTAGTTAAGTTTCTAAAAATTATACAGATATAATTTTTCATGCAGATATCACATTGCATACACACTGTGCTAGACATCAATCCCTATACAATGAGTTTCTGCATTGCCACCATACAGTTGTTGATACATGTATATTGAGTCTTCCTAAAAGGATCGCTATCTAATTGACTGACCATTCAATTGGAAGCCTGTAGAATAGACCTTATCCCCCAACTTTTACTCAGCACCTCATTTAAAACTGACATTTGGTTTTCCACTTCCTCAGTTTTTGGTAGTTTCAAGAGAAGGTTTGGTCTTAAAACTGTCAATACCTCAGCATTTTACTTTGAACTTTCTGGCTCTAATTCATCTATCAGTTTCATCCTTTTTTTTTTTGAAGTGCAGATTAAAATTTGGTCATGTGCTTAATAGGATAAATCAGCAGGAGCTGAGCATTAGGACATGCGCACACAAAAGAACATCAGTGCCAATGTCTGGAAATAAAGGGTAACCAAATATTGGACAATTGTTTGTGTATCAAATATTGTCAAAGGAGATGAGAAGTAAAGCTTAGAGTCCTTCCTCTCTCTGCTCCCCGCCCCCCAGAGCACATACCCCGAGAAATAAGGTGCTGGTAGTCACAGTCCATAGCAAACCAAAGACGGAAGAACTAAAGGGCTTGTCTACTCCAACATTTATATTACAGCAAGATGGGGTGTGGATCTACCCTGCATGGACTGAGCGGACCCGCTCATGCACAGTAACCATTTAATCCCCTTTTACCTAATTCCATTTCAAAGCGGATGAGATCAAAGCACATTAACAGTTAATGCACGGCAGCAGCATCTCATGGACAAATAAGTCCACGGACAGCCCGTGCAAAATAGATTCACACCCCAGCTTGCCAAGAATGAATTGTTTGTTAGTTGAGCCTTATGTTTCCAGCCACGAGGGGCACACGTTGCCATCACTCTCCTTCCTGACTTGTTTATAGAGTTAATTCATTTCAGCGAAAGTCAGTTATTAAGACAACCCCAGCCAAGAGAGAGCCAGAGCTTTGATGAGAATTGGTGAGATCGCCTGTCACGGTGTTTTTATTTATTTAGAAGTTACTTGAGCGCTCAAGAAAGTTGCAAGGCTTCTGGTACTGGTGGCAATGAGCAGAACAGATATTGCATAGAAGCGAACTCGTCCGGACTGTTCTGACAAAACATCTTTGGCTAGATGTGGAAGAGCCATTTTTAAAGGTAACTTCTGCCCATTTAAACCTCAGCCTTTCTCCTAAGGCTGCCCAACAGTGTGTAAATGGCGATGCAGAAACTCCCACCGAGCCGCTCTTAGGTGTCGGTAACTTTTTGTCACTGTTAACTTGTCAGATTTTAAAAGCACCAGAAAGTTCTGTGATTTTATCATTGGTGCTGTAAGGCACCCACCACGTTTGTATCTTGCCAGTATACTGGACTTCTACATTATCTAGTTATATACACAGATGTTCAAATACTGCGCCCCAAACTGGCCTCTACTGGAGGAATTCTAGTTCAACTGATACCATGGAATATTTTGAACAATTCCACTCCTAATTTGGAAGCACGCCTCACAAATGGTGTGTCAAAGTAGCCAGGAATTCCTACATGAATGTCCTTACCGTATATGCTGAAGTGGCCTAATGGGTGGATTCTTACATACGTCAGAGTCAACTCTTCCTCTTACTTTAGACTGGCCTCCTGGGTGCTGCTTCTGGGGGCGCCAGCTGCCATCAACACTGAGATCTGAATATTAAGAAAACTGTGTTTTAAGGCTCCTGTGTTGTGAATGAGAAAAGTAAACAGAGGGATATCTATCTGTGCAAAGCGCTTCACGTTCAGGGTAAACACATCGTGAGTAAACCGTCCTGAAGCCATAAGAGTATCTAATTCTGGTAAGGTCTTTTGCCAGACATCCTAATCACAGCCTCTGGATATAATAGGGATCCATCTCTAACTTTTCCTTAAGTAATCAGACCTACTCTGTGTAAAAAGCCCCTATGGTAGTTCAATTTCACTACTGGGAGCTAACTTGGCAATGTTACTGGAAGTTTGCCTCGCAGCAATCGTAATTTACATAGGAACAGAGTAACAGAAACAACTTGCATCACCACCATGTTTAATTTCATTTACTAATATTGGGAAACACATGGATGAGGCCAGGTACAGTAGAAAGTTTTCTGCAGGTTATAGATAAAATAGAATAATATTTTGTTGCATGCCGGCTTTCCACCAGTGTAGGCTGTGGGAGCCCTGAGGTCATTCCTGAATCTATATGGTAATATGATGTTATTCCTTGAATTTAAAAGAAACACACATCTGTAACAAGCAAGGTTAAAAACAGAATAGGAATAAATACTACAGTCATCACAAGTTTCTACTGCGCACACTGATAGAAATGTATAATGACCAAGACCAAAAACCGTCTGTGTGAGATCAGCTCAGAACAAATATCAGCACAGCTGGGGGTGTCCTAAACACTTCAGTATAAAACACACAAGCAACTTGGATAAAATGTAGGGTTTTTCTTTCTCTTCCAGTTTCAATAACTGACTAATCATCTCTGCAATATTGGAAAAAGTGTATTTCCACAGGATATTTTTAAAATATAGACTATGTAATCAACATATAAATTGCGATCCTTCAAGATAATGAACTCCATGTACTCATACTGTATGCAATACGCACATCCTGGGTAAAAGCATGAAAGCTGAACAGTGTCTAATTCTGGGAAGGTCTTTTGCCAAAATGTCTTAAGAATGGTCCATTGTTTGGCAGACTATATAAAGACCCAGCTATCCCAAAATGGTCCTAGAATGCAAGGACTTAGCACGGATTTTTTTTTTTTTAACCTTCAACGGGGTTTTTTTAACCACACAACGGGGGAGTGATCCACAGTGATTTGGACCTCCCTTGGCAAAACAGAGCAGTACAGACACAAAGACTGATGCTACTCACCGTATGTTTTCTGCATGAGCGTACATCAGGCAAGTTTCACCTCAAATCTCTCAGGTACCTCAGCCTTCCTTTTTGCATCTCAGGAGAAAGAAAAGTTCAAGACTCCGTCAGCGTGCATAGATATAAACAGTTACAATCCACCCAAATATTTTGTGTTGTGAATATCAGTATATGAAATATTTTTGTCTTCTGTTGATAAAACGATCAAAAGAGAAGGACACACAAGGAATACTGTGACTTCAATTCTAGTAAAGAGACTGCATGTTCAGCACTAAAACTGTACGCATGTAGCAGGGTGTTCGGGGGTATTGCATAAAAAGAAACATAATTGTATTTACTTAAGACCAGACTAACAGCAATAAGATTGCCAGCCCAAGTTCTCAAAAATCTTTCCAAAATGTTAAATCTTTTCAGCCAAAAACAATGCAACAAGAGACAGTTATTTTTTGAGTTAAGACCAAAATATACCAGGTTTAACCTTCTAAATGTAAATATTAGTTTCCATTAAAATTTGTTTCTACTCAAATTCTGTTCCTGAAAAGAAACCATTCCTCTGACTTGACTGAGAGAGCTCAGCAGTTCACTGTATCTTCAACAAACAGTTTAACTATGGAATGCTCCCTCCCCTCTGTGCTATATGCAGAACCTAGGGAGAAGCAACCTTTAACTTAACATAAACTTAAGACATAACAGATAAAGAATATCAACTCAATCAATTGCAATTTTTCTAATCTTTTCTAATTTTTCTAAGTTAAACCCAGAATATTTTCATTTAACTATTTTACTTTTCATTTGAAAAATTGAAATTGTTTTGTGCATCATCCAACTTTTTAATGCAATTTAAATTCTACATCTGTCATCTCTCCACCTCCAACGCTATCAATTATGTTGTTTCATTCGGCCATGGCCTATCTGTTGCTATCACATTTTGGCTGTATCATCAGCTGGGTAACAGCAGCCAGAGAACTCTGATGTATTTAGTTTAGAACATTATGCCCAATTTTGTTTTTTTATAACGAACGTACAAGTTCCTCATGACCGACATAATCTTTATAAATTGATACTTTGATAAATAAATTGATACTTTGTTACTAGCTAATTGTGAATTACAAGAAACAGTTAAAACTTTCTTTTTTGGGGTGCTATGGAAATTCCCTCCCTTGAAAACAAAAGACTTTTCTTATTGAAGACAGAACATAAGTAATGTTTACATTATTTTTATTTTTAGATAGCTTTCTTTGGCTCAACCACTTGAACTGTGCTCCAGCATGTCTGTTAGCAGTTTCATATTAAAACTGGCAAGGACTGAGCAGTGCACACTAATTAACATACAACTTTCCAATCTTTTACAGTAAGCAGCTTTACAACAGAGTCATCTGCAATCACTGTGAAGGCATGAATGACTCAGACAAGTGTGTCTGTCACAAATGTGCCACAAACATGAAAAAGAAACACGAGACAACATTTGATAAAGTCATTTTAATGGAAAATGCAAAACCCCCTTCAACTTCAATGTACAAAGCATGTGTAACACTTGCACTTTTAACAAATTAAAGCAAGCCAATGTTTTAAAAAAATACATCATTGAATGTATATATGTATATATTTACACAGCATATTACGTTTAGTATTTAGCTTTAAAAGTTCACATAAATTTTACCAAAATGAAACAATCTTTTAAATAAATTACACCTTTTGAAAATGTTTAATTGTACACTGAATAGCTTCAATAAAATACTGAAGTGTCTGGATTTAATATCTACTTTATAGACTTTATATTTTACAAAGTTTACAATTATTTGGCAGTAGGTTTCAGATAATGACGTGACTGCTGTGCGGATTCAGCAATGTCCCAAATGCAGGCAATAGCTGGTGTCGGTGTCCTACTCACAGTAACTGTCTCAATGTAGTGAAAAATATCCGAGTTATTTTAGCAAACTGTACAAGTCACATTTACATTTGATCAACAATATAGCATAGAATTCTGTGCTTTTCAAAAAATAAATACATCATCTTAAATCTTTGACATTTCACAAACTTCCTATACATTATAATACAAGACAGCAGAATGCTGCTGAATTTCTTTTTACTAAGTAACATTTAATCACAATAGCTGTGATCTATATGAAGCTATACTGTGTAAATACGATGACTATATTTTCTTGGCACTGATGGTTTGTGAAGCTTAAATTAGTGTGCATTCTGTTCATCATGTCATTGAAAAAATAACCTCCAACTGATGGCCTAACAGAAAAAAGTAGCAAGCACTTTAGTTTTCTTCCACATCTTCCACTTCATTTTCATGAATCTTCAAAGCTCTCACCATTTCTTTAACAGCATGATACAAGATATTTTTAACCTGCAAAAATATTAGACACATTTCAGTAATATACAAGTGATAAAATAAAGCCCTTATTAGCACACGGTATGTAACTATGTTTAGAACCCAGCTCTATGTTTAGTGCAGCGGTTCTCAACCACTGCGTTGGGACACATTAGTGTGTGTCACGGAGAGCCGGGGAGATGGCTGGATTTGGCCTGCGGGGGGTGGGGGGGGGGATGAGCTGGTGTGTCCTGTAGGGTCGCAGCATACCACCAAGTGTGTCGTGACGCATAAAAGGTTGAGAGCCACCGGCTTAGCAGATGAAAAGAAGAATGTTAAAAATATTAGTCCAAAAGAAACACATGCTGTGAAAAACCAAACCAGTGATTCTAGTGAAAGTCATTTACACCATTGCCTTCATATTGATTGTCTCCCGCGGGTTCCTGGGGACTGAGCAGGCAAATCGTGAGCAGCAGGTAGAAAATGACCACACACACAGTTACCTATTTCCATCAGAGCCTGAGCATACAGTGCCTTCAGAACAAGTGCTAGCTGAGCATTTATTTCTTACCTGCAGTTTATCATCATAATTGATTTCTTCTTTTGACAGCCTCAGTTCCTGTGTTAAGTGAAATGACTGTACAAGATGTTCTGGAGACACAAAGTCTTCAGTTACTTGAATGCAGCTGTGAAAATTTTGCACCTATCCAAAAAAGAAAAAAAAAAGGCTGAACATTAAAATGTGTGTGTTTTTTTCTTCACAAAAAGAAAGAAGTGAAACATAAGACTCCAGATTTTTCAAACCATGATTATCAGACATGGGATCTTTTTACTTTTTAAATTAGCAGCAATGAAGTAAGTGAAGTGACACTGATAGAACATTTGAAATCTCCCATCTGCTGTCACAACTCACGAGACAGGTGTGCAGGAATAGGCTCCACAACACTGATGCACATGACCGTCAAAAATCCTAACCTTGTTCAGAGTTATGCTCTTCATCTGGAATGCCACACCCCAAAGGCATGCCCAGCCCCTCTCCTCCTTTCCCTGGTTCGCAAGCCAGCCACCTCCCCATTAACTCAATCCAGCAAACTCTCCATCTTCCAATCCCCTTCTCAAAAACCTGTCCTCTGTGACCTCGACCGCTTTTGCTCCCAACCCCTTCGAGTCACACGTTCTCCTCAGTGACAAGTAAACTCTCCTCTCCCAAGTCCCCAGCCAGCTTTTCAACCTCCCCTCCTGTACCTTTGATGATGATTGTCTCTGAATTGACTGACCTATCCATCAATTATTTCCCCCTCCTAGCCCAGACAGGCAGTTATGAAAGCCTGTGGGAAGCCCTACGCATCTTAACACAGTATATAGCAAAACCCTGAGCCATGCACTCTACAGTCCAAAATTTCCCACTGGGGACTCTGAGGTTTTGGGATTTTGAAGCTAAAGCTACTCAGACACAATTTTCCCCTTGGAAAAACCCTGACTAATTCAGACCATAACGCTCTACGGATGTGCCGTCACAGCCAGATGATAATTGGCATCTTCTCAATGCTGCTGTGCAATGTGGTTTCTCTGACCCCGTTTGTTAGGCACTTATTGAGAGCAGATATTCAAAGAACGTACAGCCTAACGCACATGAAGGTCGCCTTCCCAGCATCACTCATACTCCTCATGGGTCCGCTACTGGCTAAAATGCTTGTCTGACATGTAGCCAAGAAAGGTTTACTTTGTGGGACTCCCATTATCTATACTGGGGGGCTACTGGTTGCTTAAGATGAAAAAAATGGTAATGCTAGGACGGGGACAAGTCTGCTGCACAATACACTGCTTCCCCTTCATTTCTCTCTGGAATTAACCATCACATTTTTCCCTCAAGTGAAAATAAAACTAGCTGCAGCACACAGAGAACAGGAGGGAAGAGGAAATCTGAGGCTAATTCCCGCTTTGCTGGCTGGCGGATATACCTGCTATATAAAAAGGAAGTCCGAGTAGCCTATTTGTTTTAGATTGAAGAAGCACTTTTCGGGAATCTCATCTCAAAAATGTCTTGTCAATTAACCTGAAACTTTTCCAAAAATTCTCTTAGAGATAAAGACCAATCAAGCGAAATTTCAAGGGCATAATATTTTTCCTGCACAAGTTAGAAGGGTGTATGAGGATCCGGCTTATAGTGACATTTATAACTACTAGGTGGATCCCATAATTTATTAGTAAACGGAAGTGAAGTGGACAGAAAGATTTAATAAGCCGTACAACAGTTCATAGGTTTTTTGTTGTTTTTTTAAACCATCATTTGACATTTGGAGAAATAACCAAGTTATTTTGAATATTTCTGAGTTCTTACATGCGAATCTTGAATAACAATTTTTCTCAACCAGTGTGTGTATTCCTGTACTTTATGGCAGTAACTGTGAAAGAAATCAAGTCTAATGGGAGCATGCCCATACATGTCCTTATCTTTGAACAGAGGCATTTTACCTGGTGAAGGGCTCCTGCTGGTAAGATAACAGCATCACCAAGGAATTGAATGATAGTGCAGGTTTTTACTCCATATTCTTCAAGAAGTCTTTTGCGAAGTTTTTTGTTCACATACCAGCTCTGGTCACGTATTGGATCATGCTCTGGTAAAACTTCTAGACCCTCTTCTTTTGAAATCTGCAACAGAGACACTCGGTCATTTTTTTAAAAAGAGAAATCATGTTGGTAGGTCAAATGTTTATGTACCTTAAAAGTAACAGGAATTTGTTCCCAATACTCAAATGAGAATTTTGGCTGGTATTTTAAGGAGATCTTAAGGGAGAGAAGTAGGTACGGTAATATCATTTATTGGACCAATTTTTGTTGGTGGAAGGGACAAGCTTTTGAGCTTCTGGGAATCAGGCACCCAAATCCCTTTGAAGCAAAAGGTTTCAGAAGGCGTTCTGCTCTAAGAGGACAGTAGATATCTTCTGAAGAGTTTAGTAAAAAGTGTGATGTATAAACATTTTTGCCTACATATGAGCCTCTTCCATCATTTGTTAGAAATAGGCTCATTTGCATGAAAATAGTATCTTTGTTTCCTAACAGCCCATCTCCAGATTCCAAACTTTAAGATATAATGTGGTTTGACAAAAATTACACGGATGCAAGCTTGACATCACAAACAAAATTATAACCTTAAGTCAGGAAAAAAGCAGCCTTAAAATTCACATGAAGAGATTCCCCCCAAATAAACTGGAAAGGAATTAAGAAAATATGACATAAGCTGAATGGCCTAAAAATATTTCCAACGAGACATGAGTCCCTCACTATGCTAGCCACACAGAACAAACATTTGTCTTAACCAACCACTAATTACTGAATCATAGTGAGAGATGGAAAATATCTTTCAAAAGGGGAGCCGTGTTAGTCTATTGCGGAGAAACAGAGTCCTGGGGCACTCGTAAAGACTAACAGATTTATTTATCGTATGAGCTTTCATGGGAGAAAATCCCACTTCGTCAGACGCTTCAAAGCACCTGAACAAGTGGGATTTTCTCCCACGGAAGCTCTTGAGATAAATAAATCTGTTAATCTTTAAAAGTGCCACTGGACTCTGTCTGTAACACTACATATGTAGTCCATGTCTCAGGGAACAGGATTGTTTGTTTTTTTTTAAAATAAACATTTCTCTGTATCAGATGTAAAATATACTTTAGGTTAGTTATTAACTACTTTATGTAGAAGGGAAAGTTTTCCTTATCTATTGATCTTTTTCCTGCAAGATCTTTTGAGCCAGTCCAGCTGCCTTGATTTCAGTTTCTCCTAGCCAGCAGAATAGAATCATAGAATCATAGGGTTGGAAGGGACCTCACGAGGTTATCTCATCCAACCCCCTGCTAAAAGGCAGGACCACTCCCACTAAATCACCCAAGGCCAGGGTTTTGTCTAATCGAGCCTTAAAAATCTCAAAGATGGAGATTCTACCAGCTCCCTAGACAGCCCATTCCAATGCTTCACCATCCTCCTAGTGAGAAAGTTTTTCCTAATATCCAACCTTGACCTCCCCAGCTGTAATTTGAAACCATTGCTCCTTGTTCTGTCCTCTGTTACCCTCGAGAACAGCCTAGCTCCCTCCTCTTTGGAGCAACCCTTCAAGTAGTTGAAGGTTGCTATCAAATCTCCCCTCAGTCTTCTCTTCTGTAGACTAAATAAGCCTAGTTCCTTCAGTCTCTCCTCATAAGTCATGTGCCCCAGCCCCCTAATCATTTTTGTTGCCCTCCGCTGGACTCTTTCTAATTTGTCCACATCCTTTCTGTAGTGGGGAGCCCAAAACTGGACACAGTATTCCAGATGCGGCCTGACCAGTGTCGAATAGAGGGGAATTATCACATCCCTCGATCTGCTGGCAATACTCCTACTGATGCAGCCTAATATGCCATTGGCCTTTTTGGCAACAAGGGCACACTGTTGGCTCATATTCATCTTCCCGTCCACCATAACCCCCAGGTCCTTTTCTACAGCGCTGCTACTTAGCCGATCGGTCCCCAGTCTGTAGCAGTGCATGGGATTTTTCCGTCCTAAGTGCAGGACTTTGCACTTGTCTTTGTTGAACCTCATGAGGTTTCTTTCGGCCCAGTGTTCCAATTTGTCCAAGTCTCCCTGGATCCTGTCCCTGCCCTCCACAGTATCTACCATTCCCCCCAACTTGGTGTCATCCGCGAACTTACTAAGAACGCAGTCTATTCCATCATCAAGATCTAAACACTCTTACACATTAAGGTCTAGCCATCTAGCAGACTTCAGCTGAGTCCCTTGAAAGCAGTACCAAACTAACAAAAGAATCCGGTCTTCCCCATGAGGTGGCTTCATAACCTTTCTTGTGGAGGACAGTTCAAGTCCCCTGAATCTCTGTCCCTTTTGGATTGTGACCCTGATGCCCATACCGGGGTGTCTCCTGGGGCAGAATTTAGATCCCTGGAAGCAGCTACGGGATACTGGATCTTGTCTGATTTCTCTCTGAAAAACCCTCCCTTTGGATGGCAGGGCTTCTAGTCTGCGTTTGGAAGGAAAAAATCGCTGCCTGTTGTTTTAGCCAAAACGCTCTCTTGCCTGCCACTGAAGTGGCCATGGCTTCAGAAACTGACTGAATTATATCATACGTAGATTTTCAAATATATCAGAGAATTGATCCCAGTAATGGGGCCATCTTGGCCAGGTCTGATCCTCATCTTTAGCCGCAGGAGACCTTTGCTAAGTTTCTGCAGCTCTCTACTGATGACCTGGGAGGCATACACTACATAAATTGAAGCCTCCTGTAATAGACCTGAAACTTTAATAATTTGTTCAAGGATGCCTTTTTTCTTTTGTTAGCAGGATGCTCTTCCTATAGGAATTGTTGTCCTCTGCTAACACTGAAATGGCAGCACCCATCTCTCACATTCTGAGTGGGCAGCTCTATATCTGAGGCTCTGAGGGATTAGTTTCCTGTGCGAGATGCACCACTCATTGCTGATCTTTTCTTTGACACAAGGGAGGACATCAAAGCATCTAAGAGGTAAGTTCCCTGGCAAACCATCGCTGCAGCTCCAGAATATGTGCTATTTTTTCTAAGGTCACTGGCAAGTTCTCCTGCTTTAAAATGAAGCTTCTCTTTAGATCAGGGGTCCAGAATGATCTAGTCCTCCAGCCTCCCCCTTTTTTTTTTGACCTCATCCAATGTCTCCTCCTACTCAACCCTATTACTTTATGCTAGTCCTCATCCTTCTTGGTCGGGCATCACAACTGGTCAGAGTCTGGCTGGGCTGATATTCAATAGCCAGTGCCATTATTTCCACTCTATGAACGGGAGATGTTTGGTGTTCCCTCCATCTCTCCCCACTCCCAAGACCACTCAGGGTTACTGCGGCTGAGCACTCCCTGCACTTTCCTGGCTTTCTGTTCCCGGGTGGAGAGAGAAATCTTCCCACGGAGACATCTCTGCTGCTGTGAGAGCGGTTTCTGCCTCCTGGAGAGAGAGGGAAGGAAAGACTCCTGGTCGCAGGTTGGCGTGAGCTGCACAGCAGGCCAGAGGATGATGCCTGCCAAGGCACCATCAACAGCCCCTGCTATGTTCTCTCAGCCCACTGTCGTGCCTTAACCCAGGGCTGGAATTGCACTTGACCTCTACCTTATGCTGAGTTCAAGGGGATTCATCTGACTTGATATCCTGAATCTCCTCCTACAAACTCTTCTGTGAGGAGGGGGTGAAAAGTGGGTTCTTTATGGATCTTTCTACCATACCAGGACTCCCTGAGAGAGACACTTTCCCTAGCTCAGCCTTTCTGAATCTGGGGCTTTTCTGCTCTTCAGGCAGAAAGATCTCTCAGCACTATGTTGAGTTGGAGCTTGGGAACAACTGAAGACTGAGATAACTCCAACCTTATGTGTAGGTATGACATCATCAAAAGCCTTAGAGTTCTGTCTCCAAGAATCTGTACCGTAACCATTTGGACTGGTACAGAGGATCAAAGACAGTTTGTCTGTTCACAAGAATATTCCATGCAGCAACAGAAACACTGCAAACAAGGTATCTGGAGATGTGGAGTGTGTGTTTGTTTTAGATTTAGAAGTAATTTTGAAGAGTCTGATTATTCAGGTCTATAAAATAAATATATATTTGATATAAATCTAACCTTTTGCAGAAATTCCCTTATCTTGTCAGCATCTTTGCCAGCATAAATGTGCCACAAAGCTCCAGGTAATTCACTTGAGTCTTTCAATCTTTTCTTTAAAAGATCATCCAAATCTTCTTCTTCAAACTTCTTTAATACTCCTGAGAATTGACAAATGTATTCACAAACCAGCAGTGGGAAGCTGAAATATTTCTTCTTTCCTTTTTAAATTTCCTGTGGCAGACTGACTTCATAATGCAACTATTACATTTTCCAAATACTACAAAAAACCCTCAGAAGCTATTTTTATTCCTATATTTTTTTGTAATTAGAAAATTAACAGAATAGAAATGAGGTAAAACTTTTTAAATGATTTACACTCAGATTTGGACCTAATTTAACATTGTTAAACTTTCAGTTCTATCTGAAATAAGAGAACATTGCTACCATCGAATTATTTAAAGTACAGTCTCAGGGAACCAACAAAAACAATTCTGTGCCCATTCTTCTACAGCAGAGAGTCAAGAATCTCTTGTCTATTTCTAGAGCTATGCGGATATTAGTACTAGTGCATATACAAATAAAGAAAGCAAAATTAAAAAGAATCTGCTTATTTCAGCTTCACTAGCCAGGAAAAAGAAACCAATGCTTGGTTATTATAAAAGGAACAAACTAAGGTGGGGAGAGGAAATAAAACTATTTATGAAGTACTTTACAGCACAGCACAAGTAGTAAATCTTACACACACGATTATCATACACTGTTTCAGACACTCTTGCCCAGAATGTAGTTGTTTAGTCCTAAAATCAACACAGCAAACATTATAAAGGGATTCAAAGTGATCCTGAGGTGTTAGAGCTGACAGTGCGTCACACGGAAATTTTTCATCCTGCTGTCCATTTGCTCTACCATCACCAGTACAATGGGGTTCATTAAATATACACGTAATGGTAGATAAGAGATGAAAATATGAAAAAAGTGATAATTTCTAAGCCACCATATATTGCGGTAAAAGAATTCACTGTGTATAAAATACCTCTTTTAGCTGCATGCATGCATTTAAAGGAATAATTCATTTATACATTATAAATATTTTTAAATGATGAATTAAACTTAGTGTTGATCATCCATGTTGAAATACTTAATGAAACCTTTAAGTTATTTGCTATTCAATCTAATTTCATGTAATACAAATCAAATTTATTTACCTGATTTTGAGAGTACTCCATTTCCTTTTGCTATGCCAACATAGACAAGGATATTCACTACATCAGAAACTTCAATATGGAGATTTGTAGTTCCGATATCATGATCTTTGGCAGCAGCCACACCTACGTTACAAGGTCAGAATTTCAGACAGGGTTTTGATTTATGGCAGTACATCTTTCTCCTCATATTCATACTTGTACAAGTATCTTCAGTTCACAATAATACTTACCTTCCTTTGTGACACATTTTTAGGTCTATGGTGAAAAATTCTACATAGTACAAAGTAGAATTATTATTGAAGATCGTGTAGAAGATTAGATATATTCTGTGTGTACAGAGATGCAAGACCTTTTCTTTAAAATTCTGGATTATGAATTTGAATATCAGAAGAAATTCATTTTCAAAAGAACAGAAGTTTTCTTGCCAAAATGTCCTTTCATCAAGCTGCATCTCTCATAACTAGGATTGCTTGACCTGCTTCCCTCTACTCTGCAGCTCATGGAAACAGATCAACATTTTGGTGCCATGTACACTGGTCATGCTCCCATCTGTTGCCAGCTAAGTTATTCCAAAGCTGTAAAACTTGCACAACATTATTATTAACAAATATGCCTGAGAACTAAATAACTATGTATATTGAACAAAGAAAAGACTGCATGGTGATTATTTGACTTTTGGCATATGAGTCATCTACAGTGGGGAAAACGGTGGGGGACACTGCTAGCAGAATGAAAATTATCAGTAAGAAGTTTTCCATTCTACAGCCCAGCATCTCCCACAATTCTGGACATCTGGGAAGTAGAGAACAGAGAAAAGATACAGGGGAAGTTATGAAAAAGTTCCGTAGGGAAGGAAACCGCCCCCCCTTTTGTTGTTATTGTAAACTTGCTTTAAAAGCCACGTCATTTCTGGACCACTCCCTGCAGCACCTTCCTGCCAAAGGAGGCCTCTATGGAAGGTAGAACGTCCATCTCACCTTCATTCAGCATTATGTTAGCTGTAGACCACGTGACTGCTTTGGAAATTTCCGAAGTGGATGCACTTGCTCGTTCTGCCCATGAGGTGCTAGGAAATCTCATGGAGTGTGCCTGGATCCCTTCTGAAACAGGAACTTCTGATGTTTTGTAGGGTTCCACAAGGCACAATCTAATCCATGTAGCAATGGAGAATGTGAAATCTCTGAGTTCCTGGCATTTTGGATGGAAAGACATAGAGCCAGATCTTCTTGTGATTCTATATCCCTGAGCTTTGAAAATGTAAGGTGCCTTTTTAGTTGGATGCTGTGGGTTTGGACAGAAGCACAGCTCCTTGGGAGGTGTGGAAGGAGGAATGTATCTTGGGATAAAAGGATTCTGGTGTCCTGAGCTCTTCCTTGTTCTTGAGGAACACACAGTAAGCTCCTGTATAGAAAAAACTGCCAGCTTTGACACTCACTTGGTGGACATGATAGGGAACAAGTAAGTCTTAATGGATAGGAAAAATAGAGACATCAAAATCAAAGGCTCAAATGGATGGCTTTTCAAACCCCTCAACAATAGGGGGAGGTCCCATTTTGGAAATGGCAGCTTGACCACCAGTTTGGCCAACTAGAGTGCTCAAAGGAACTGGCTAGCTGGAGGTTGTCTGCCATGGATCCTGAGAACAGCACGTTGCTAAGAACAAACACCTGATTTGCAAGGGTGCTGAGCTGAAAACCTCTATCTCCTTGGAGAAAATGCAAAATCTCTATTCCTGGGATTTGCACCAAGCCTTTGGCACCAGTTGTTGAATCTGGAGCAGAGAGAGGAGTACGCTAGTAGTGTAAATACACTCCTAAATGAAAGCAATGTCTTAATGGCTCTGGAGGACAGACCCAGACCTTCTAGAGCTACCCTTTTAATAACCAGACTGTTAGTTGAAACCACTCTAGGTACAGGTGAAGAAGATGGACTAGAATCCAGAGAACCTTTCTTCTGAGGGAACACTCTCTGTCACTCCCATTTCTGGAAGATGAGATGATTTGTTTGGCTCAAATTGTACTTCAAGGGGTTGTTGGAAATGGGAGACCAGATGAAGAATAGATGGGGTGGAGCCTGCAGCCTGAGGGAGTATCTGTTGCTCACTTGTCTGTGGTCAGTGCAAACCATTCCTCCAAGAAATGGGATTTTTAACCCTCTTGTTTCAGTTCTGAGCAGAGGCCTATATGTAAGTTTTGCCAAAGCAGATCTGCATGGGGAGCAGTGCTGAGATCCCTCTGGATTGCCCGCAAAACTCGATTCCACTGTTTTCCTTTGAGGAATACATTGTTCATTTGCTGGTAACTCTATGATGACGAAGGTTGAAAGGAGCACCTCTGTCTGAAGGCCAGTCTATATTCTTTCCTGCTGGCACCTAGCAGTGAAAGGAAGAGAATGTTTGGGTTTTCCAGCATCGCAGCCACTATCTTATCCAGGTTTTTTTCCACCCCAAAAGGAGGTGAACCTATGAACTTGGCCAAGCACAGAACCTGCTTAGAGTGGGTGTTTATCTTGCTACTGACCTTGAAGCCATTGCTTGGGCTGAGGACCTCAGTGCATGCATTGAGGGATCAGCTACAAATGGAACCAAAGTCAGGATAATTTCTGTCCTTAAAGGCTCTGAAATCTTCCAGACAGGAGAGAAATGTTATTGCAAGACAGGTAGCTACTAGGGACGCCACAGGGTGGTAGATGAAGCCTTTTTGAGTGTGACCTCCATCTTTCTATCCATGGCGTTCTTTGGGCAGTTTTCCTTCTGAGTGAATAACCATGTATCTTGCTAAGAATGCTACAACTGTCAGCCTTTGGTATCTCAACCCTTTGGTTATTGAATAAGCCTGAGGTCACTCTTGCTAATGTGCTTGTCCTTAACAGTCTTGTTTCATTCATCCCTCACCTCTTCCTTGAAGGAGAAGTGAAGGGGTATTGCAAGAGAAGCTTTTGAACGAACGCATTTATTGTGAGGCTTACTTTCAGGAATTGGTTCAGGCTGAATTTGCTTCATGGAGACAATCTTACTGTATAGTTTTGAATTTTTCTGGAGGAAAAAATGCCTCTGTTTTTTTCTCAGTTGTGTTTGGATTCAGACCCCAACAGCTCATCTTCCCCGGGGAGAAAAGGAGGAAGGAGAAGAGTCAGAAGACTTGTACCCCCTGCATTTTGTTTTTTCAGCTCTTTTGGGGAGCTGTGGGAGTACAGAAGTTCTGCTGGGGCTTTGGAGAAGCTTTTTGCACCTAAAGCGCTCTTGATGGAGCTATGAATTCTCACTGCGGGATCCCTCTGCAAGGGGGACACGATGGGGACGGACACATTCTCAGAGCTCTCCTGGTCAGCCTGGATGAAGGGAGACTGATCAGGAGCCCTGCCTCTTTCCCCAGGGCATTAAGGACTCACTTTGGGGAAATCAGGAGGAGGATCTTGTTGACTTGCAAGACTCCCTTTTTTGTTCTCCAGGATCCTTCAGGTTTTACCCCATGAATCAACTGGCTGGGGTCTCCTTACCTTGGAGCCTCTCCCTGTTTCACACTGGCATTCCCAGTCCATTTCTCCCATTAGGGAGTTACAGCTGCCTTGGTGGGAATGAGACTCCAGATGCCTTTCCAGTTCCCACCACAGGGTATAATGGAGTGATTGCCAGCTACCTGGGCACAAACTCATGATTTACTGAGCCTGGGAACGCTGCCTCATAAATAGAGCCCAGCTTGAATTTGACCCTACTGTTTTCTTGGCTGCTCTGCCATGCCTGTATGGGACAGAGGAGCTGGCAGGGAGACACTGCAGTGGAGGCTCAAGGTGGGTTAAACCACCCGAGTGTTAACCGACCCAAAGAGAAGAAAAAGCTGAAAAGGAGAAAACAGCTCACCACTGCCGGAAAAACTGGGCAAAAAATTAAACAACTAGGCAAATGAGAGTGGGAGCAACTGACCTGCCAGTTCCTGCTGCTGCAGAGACAGAGAATCTGACAGAGGGAACATGTCCAGAGCACTAAAATGTTGATTTGCCTCCTTGACCTGCACAGTAGAGGGGAGCAGCCCAGCCATCACGGGAGACACTGGACTGCAGAAGGAGCAGAAGGACTGAGGGAAGCGAAGTCTGTTCTAAAGAGGTTTTTTGAGTCTTCAACATACAGTAAATATACAGGCAGAAAATTTAAGAGACTTCTGGGTTTATTAATAAATGAAACCGATAAAAGAAATATTACTCTGTGAAGAGTATCCAGGGCTTTTTTTGAGCCGGTATGCACTGGTACAACGTACCAGCACCTATTTTTCCTTGGCTGGCCCCGCTGCCCAGCTGGGGGCTGGGATCAGCAGGGGAAAGGAGCGGGTCATCTTTCCCCTGCTGCTGACCCATTGAGCAGTGGGGCTGGCAGGGGACAGTAGGCTTGTCCAACCTGCGGCCTGTGGGCCAGAATCCAGCCCGCGGTTGCCTGGGAGCTGCGGCCAGGCTGGGGACTTTTCAAATCTCCTGCCCTGAGCATGCTCAGACGTGTGGCTCAAGGCAGGAGCAGCCTGGTCAGGGAGCAACTGGGGAGGCTCCTACAGCTCCAGCCAGGTAAGAGGGAAGGGTCAGGGAGCTGGCAGGCAGGCGGGGAAGAGGCCTGGGGGGGATCAGGGAGCCGGCGGGGCAGGGGAGGAGGGAAGGGTCGGGGATGTTGAGGAGCTGGCGGGCAGGTGGGGAAGGGGCCCAGGGGGATCAGGAAGCTGACGGGTGGGCGGGGAAGGGGCCTGGGGATGTCAGGGAGTTGGCGGGGACTGCAAAGGCTGCTGGGGGCCGACAGTGGTAGGGGGTGGTTGGAAAATTGAATGTGGCCCCTCGTCAAAAAGGTTCTATGATTCTATGACACCCCTGGAGGTCAGGAACAGCAGGGGAAAGGAGCGGGTCTCCTTTCCCTGCTGACAGCCCCCCCCTTTGCTGGCGTACCGGCATTTTTTTTTTTTTTTTTAAAAGAGAAAAAGCACTACTGAGCGTATCCACAACTATCAGACAAAATAAATAAAGACCATCTTCAGGCCATAAACCAGTCATTAACTGACAGAGATTTGAAGCCATTTCCCTTACAATCTATCTATAAATGAACACTAAATAATAACTGCACTTTCCTTTAAACCATCACATGCTGGCCAAGATCAGAGACTGAATGCCAGATTAAAAGGACCACAGGCCTTAAAGGGTATGGTAATTCCTGCATACCTGTGGTATTAATAGTTACTTACCATATGCACTGCATAATCTGGGTCCCAGATCGGGACGTACAAAAAACCCTGGTAAATGGGAAGCCAAGTTGAATCTTCCTTCAGGGTTACAATATTCTGGCAATGGTAAACTTTTTAATAAGTCTTCATACCTAGTGAACAAAAGGTAAAGGAATGTAATTGCACACATCTGATTTCTGAAAGAGGAATAAAATCACCTTAGTGAATTCACAAATTTTAAATAAAGAGATACCTAGCAGGCATCATGGCCTTGAAGTCTTCACCAGAGGGCCAATCTTTCAGTTTTAGTACAACTGGTTCCCCGCTTTTTATTTTCTGACGTTCTGTGAACAACACACAAATTATTCAAAGCTGCACATATTGTAGGTGTTTTATTTATGCTGAACTGTAGCTGCTTTATTCTGGGCTCAAACAGACAAGTGCAAATTGTCCCATATATTGTAAAATTAGAGAAGGTGCTGAAGTCATTTTGCAAGCTCCAAGATACATTTCAAGAGCCCAGCTCAAAGATGGACATTTAATTTGCTTTAAAATTCATATAATCCTGCAGAAAATGATGATATATACTGTGTCTTTGTCATCCTTCAAATGTAAAAATGCAAAGCCTCAGTACTCTAGAAACAGATTGGCCGAATTTTTTGTTTGAATTTAAATATTTTCAAAATCTCAAAATCCATGGTTAGGAAGTATCCTTTATTTTCAGTTTCCAGCCTACGTGGCTAGTATATTTATAATTATTGGAATAATATATCTGAAATAACATACTCGCAATTTCTTCAAAACCATCCCAGAATTCCTTGACACTGGTGTTTGAAATAATGGTCTCTTTGCAGTTCAGAAGATCGGCTTTGTGGTCTCCAAAATCTAGGCTGATTGACTCCGCCTTCCACAAGTTGATGTTCATTTTCTTGTGCACTCCAGACACTAATACTGACTGAAAAATAAATAAAGGAAATGTTAAAACCTTAATACAAACTGCATTTCAAGATGGTGCTTTTATCAATTATACCAGAATACATCTTGGAATGAAGTCTTAGCTCCCTGAAGTCAATGGCAAAACTGCTATTGACTTCAATACAGTCAGGATTTCATTCAGAATTCTTCTATTACCTAATCTTAAATCTAAGAATCTTTCTTAGTTACTAGTAGTAATTACAGATTTTGAATCAGATATCTGCCCTGACACTGAATATCCTGTATTTGTGAGATGCCTAGAAAACTTCTGGGCAAATAAAATCTACAAAAACCATACCTTTCAACAAGGGCGAAGGGCCGATATCTGTTACGTACACATCCTGCTAATTAACTCTCCAAAAGTTCAGACAGTTGAACAATCAGATATTCAACAGTGAGACAGTAAAAGCACAAGACTAAGAATTTGTGTTCTATAATAAAAGGTTCAATCTATTTAAAATGTATAACTCTTTGGGTGCAGTGTGAGACTTTCATTTATCCTCTGCACACGTCACGATTCTTCTTGTGTGAACTGTTTTGTAACCATTGTTAGAGAACAGTTTTTTCTAGTTTCAGTGTAGATAGACTACAACCTCAGAGATACGAACACCAGAGTGACCTATTGACAAGTCAACTGTACATCAGATGGAAATGGAAGTCAGCTATCAGGCAGCAGCAGAGGAGCATCTCAGTTTTAAAGGCCCCAGCTTGAATGCCGCACACACGGATGCAGCCCAAGCTTTGCCCATGGCTGCGCTCCTGAGTCCACACTTTGTTCAGAGTTACAAACCACCTCCATTGCCAAGGTGCTTGTAACTCTGAGGGTCTACTGTATTTGATCCAAAAGCTATAATTACTAATGCACTGAGGAAAAAACATGCAATACCCAAGACACTCTAAACTTTTTTCTTAATACACTTAGTGCTTCTAAGCATATGTATTTACATTTTCTGCTTATACAACTTCACAAGCTAGGAAGTGTAACACCAGTGGGACAAACTGTACCAAAAGAAAAAGAATACTTAAATCTGTCAAATAATCAAGCAAATAAATTTGCCTGGTCTCTAATGGTTAGAAATTTTCCCCAGTGTCTGGGGGGTGTCATCACTTAGTTCCCCTAACTTTAGAGCTTTCAATATCTAGAATTTAAGTTCCCATTTAAATAAAAATTATATTTCTAATCCTAACTCTTGTGAAAAACCATTCCAAACATGAACACAAGTATTTCTGTCCAAAGTTGCATCTCTGCACTTTTAAACAAACAAACTATCTCACTTTCTAACTTCAATCAGTCCTGATTATTTTTGTTTCTCCACCTCAGTTTCTTCTGTAACTGCAAATGCCTGTTGGTAATATTTATAGTTAGGGTGGCTAATTTAATTCCATCTTCTATTATAGCTGTAATTGTGAAGAGTTGCTTGTTTAATATGGTGTTTCTCTCCCACTAAACCTACTGCCAAGTTAAATCTAATTTTTTTTGGTATTATCTACTTTTAAGGAGAATAGTAAATGGAAAAAACAAATCAATATTGTAAAGTTGGATTATTTTTAACCCCTATCTCTCTACACTTGCGTAAATAAGGTGGAAGTGTAGAATTTCTCAAGTTATCCAAGATCATTTGAGCAGTCTGCCTCATTTGATCCATATCTTCTATGAACCAAACCAAACCACTGCCAATCTTGGGAGTTAAGTTCTAAACTCTAACGGTCATGTTATTAAATTAGGGGGAGTGTGTGTTGATGGTGAAAGGAAAAAGAACTGCAGATGGTAAAATAATAACAATACTGATGAAAATACCTGTTCACTTTATTGACCAATGAGGGTTTTTTACATTTTACTCCTGTTAGCACTGCTTCCCAATACAGCTGAAAGTCTGAATTACCATACGTTTACTTGTAAACCGAACAGAATGGATTTGAAAGTCTCAGACACACAAGCATAGACTCCTACACCGAAAGTCACTTTTCAAAACAGAACTGCACTTTGATTCCTACCTTCCCTTGTTTCCAGCACTCTTTAAAGAGCTTCCAGTTGCTGCTATTTTTATGATCTCTGAGCCACAAAATGTGCTTATCACAGATCCATGAATGTGGAATATCGCTGTAGAATTTGCCGCTATCATCCACAATAGACTTTTGACCATCTTTTGGCTCATCCTTCAGTTCAGATTTTACATTGATCTTTGGTGCTCTGTTTGGTGGAATCTTGTTTTCTACAACTGAAGCAATTATGTCATCAAGAATATTTGGCATAGTCCTTCCACCTTTTCCACCCTTGTGGAAAAACAAAAACATTTTAATAGATAATTTCAGATCTATCTTCAACAGAATGTCAGAAACACTAAATGTAAGTAAACAGTATGCACTAATATAGTTCACCTATAGAAAAGCTTACTGAAATAATCATCTGGAATCAGAGAACTGCAGTTAAAATGGCAAAGAATATATTCAGCTCTCTTTAAATGACAAAGAATGTTTTATCTAAATCAGTGTCCACATTATTTACAATATGCACCAATCATCACTAAACATGCATGTTACTTTTCTTTCAGGGAAGCTTTGGTGAGGTTTACGTACATATTTAATTATATATTAACATTCTAAGGAAGAGTATCATTAGGTGGCTCTAATTAAAAGGTACCGAAGCAGGCTAGGTGAATTTTCAAAACCCCATCATTCTGGTAATACACTCACTGGTGTTCCTGTAGGGTAAACTGGAGCAAAAGCAATACCAGCATCTGTAGAGCCCAGGCGCAGTTTGCCAGCTGTTGTAGTCAGCAAGTCTCGTAAGGTGGAGCCCTGCTCATTGTTCTGGGACACAGGAGGAGATGTTTTACAATTCTGAGACTCTGAACTATCTTGGTCTCTCTCTTCTTTAATATGTTTTCCAGGAACACATTCGTTATTTTCTAAAATAAAAAAGATTTTTTAAATTTACATGATTGTATCCTGATGCAGAAATACAAACACCACCAGCATCCTGCAATTTATAGCGGTGGCAATATACTGTAGCACTAGTGCTTTATTCACCTGAAAACACATCAGAAGATGAATTAGATCCTTCAAAATGCAGTCAAACAGTGTACCAAGAAAAGGCCTTCCTCAACATCTCAGACATGTAGCTGAGCATGCACCTGTCACAAATGAGAGATGCTGTGGCTAAGAGGCTGGGAAAAACTAACACAGTAAACATGCATTTCACTAGTGGCTTTTCTGTTCTATTCAAGAAATAATTAATTGGTACCCAATTCTGGTGCCACCAGAAGGTGGCACTGAGTTTATAAGATAAGAGAATATTACATTTTAATTATTAATGACACAAATCCAAACCAGTGTGGATTTTTTTTTTTTTTCAGTAAACTCAACAGAAATTGCAGGAGCATCCAAAACAATGCACTTAACATAAGCATGCTCAATATTTACCTTTTTTTTCCTCTCTGGCCTTTTGCTCTGCTAGATCAGCCAACCAATGCAGTGGTGACTGGGATTCTGGTGGAGTTAACTTGCTGTCGGAGCTTACATCACTCCCTGGACTTGAGTTGCCATTTACCTCTGACTTCTGAGGGGTATTCGGCTGCGGAGACTCAGCCATGCACAGAGAAAGTTTATTACTGTGGTTAAGGACATTCTGTAAAACCTACAGAGCAGAACCATTTTATTTTTAAATGTAGTGCTTTGTTTTAATATATGCAAAAAAGCAGTAACTATGGTAATTTTCCAGTATATCAATTACACAGAATATAATTATATAACATTCAGGGGAAAGTTGATTTATGGATATTATTCAAATATATAAAAAAATCAACAAATATCAACATGTCTGAACATTGAACTCCGTAAATATGTTATAGACTCACCTGAGAAACACCATTCATTGTAGGAAATTTCCCAGTTTGTATGTTGTGTTTGCTGGTACATTGACAATAGGATTTAATCTCAAATTTCTCTCTAAGACTGTGCATTGCATCTAGAAGATCTGTCAGAACTATAAGATAAAGTAGGAATAAAGAAAACAATTTTTTCATGAACAATGTTAAGTTATTTCATGATCCTCTTTACTAAAGTGTGGTGCTGGTACAAACACCAGTGACTCACTCATCTTTTGTAACTGGTATTCTTTGAGAAGTGTTGCCCATGTCCATTCCGTATTAGGTATGAGTGTACTTTATGCAGTTGCTGGAGATTTTCCCTCGAGTGGTACCTGTAGGACCGGCTCTAGCACTGGTTTAAGGGGCACCACTGGCTCCCCGCCCCTTCAGCTCCTTCTTGCTGGTAACTCCAACAGAGGGGTAGGAATTTGAGTCATGATATGGACATGAGTAATACATCTCAAAAAACAAGTTAAGAAGGTTGGCAACCTTTTTTTTCTTCCTTGCATGCCTGCTCATGTCCATCCCATGTTAGATGACTCTCAAGCAGCATCTTCAGAGGCAGAGCTCAGAGTTCACGGACGTACTGATTGTAACACTGCTCTCTTGAAACTGGCATCAACCTGGGTTTCCTGAATGATGTGCAGCAGGACACAAAGGTATGGAATGATGGCCAAGTCATGGCACTACAGATGCCCCGGATTGGTACCTGAGCCAGGAACCCTGCTGATGAAGCTTGGGCTCTAGTGGAATGGGCTGTCTTCAATGGCTGGAGGTGTGATCTTTGCCTGCTCGCAGCATGCTTTGATACAGATGGTTATCCAGGATGACATTTTTTGGGATGATACTGGTAAACCTTTCATCCTTTTGGCTATTGCTACAAGAGCTGCGTGGACTTGTGGAAGGGCTTAATCCTCTCAATGTAAAAGGTGAGGCTCTCAATGCCTAAAGTATGAAGCCTGTTCTTCAGCAAATTTGTGAGATTTTGGAAAGAAGACTGGTAAAAGGACGTCTTGGCTGTATGAATCTGAGACACCACCTTTGTTAGGAAGGCCAGCTGGGGCTGTAATTGGATTTTGTCTTTAAAGAACACTATGGTGGTTCTGATATGAGGCCCCTAATCCCAGAGACCCTTCTAGCTGACATGATCATGACCAGGAAGGTGACCTTTCAGGAGAGAAGTACGGAGCACAATGCTAATGGCTGGAAAGGGGGCCTGGTGAGTTTGGACATGACCAGGTTCAAGTCCCATGGTGGAGTGGGCTGTCAGATTTGGAGGTAGAGTCTGGTGTTCTCTCACAAGATGATGGTGAGGTTTCTTAAGGGGCTGGAAAGGCTGGTGCTTTTTGTGCCTCTTCCTCAGCATCAAGGCTAGTGAACAGCGACGGGAAGAGTGCAGCTCTAGTGGCACACTTTGCACTGATGTCAATGTGCTCAGTGAGGAACCGGAGCAGCAGGGCTCTGAGATGAGCCTGAGGGCTGCTTCCATCCCCATGCAGTTCTTTCCCCATGCAGTGTTTCAATCCCTGACAGATCTGCCACTCTCCCAGGCACTTCAAGCAGTCCGCGTGTTCGTCATTCACGGGCATGTGCTTTTCACAGGAGGTACAGGGTTTGCAACCCAGGTACTGGCACATGCCCAGCCCCTAGGGAAAGAAGTCCTTTGATGGTAGAGACCTCACACTAATTACACACACTGCTATATACAATAAAAACTATTTTAAAAAAATGGAACACCAAGGAAGAAGTCTTACCGGAGCAAGAGAGAAGACGTTCTGACAACCATCCTGGGTGTTGAGAAGGAACTGAAAGGGCTTCTACTGGTGCATATGAAGGGTTCTACAGTCACCCCTATGACTGCCACTAGGGGAAAAATCTCCCGCAATCATGCATGCCGCATGCACACTGAACATAAAATGGACATGAGCAAGCACCCGAAAAAGAACTATCTCCATTCCATTCCAACAGCTCTAAAGATTCTTGAGTCCTCACAAGTCAAGAAATAGTAAAACTCTGATGGTCCACTTAGCCTTATTTCTTTCTATTTCTGTACAAGCTTTAAGTCTTTAATCAAATATTCCCATACTTTTTTCCTGCAGGATCCCCACTTGGTTCTGTGTGGATGTTGTGCAGCGCACAGTATGTGAGCCAATTTCTCATTGTTTAATTTTATCCTCATTGTTCAGTGAATGCATTCCTCAGTTACTATGCACACCATTGAAAATACCCCATGACTTGAGACACGTCTTGACAAAAGAAATAGTAATGTGATCACACAATTTAAAACATTACTCTATAATGGAATTGCATAAAGGGACAGAACTGAGGATGTGTAGGTATTCTTAATGCTGGCATTTTCTGAAATGAGTGCTTTACATGGAAACTTAAGTATTTTTAACCCAGTTTTTATGTGTTTGAGAGTTAGAAATCCAAATTTATTAGGGTATTCCAACAAGCTTCACCTTTCTTTCCCTGAAGTAATACCATGCAATAACCATAAAACTGTATTTATTATGTGTTTGTTGTCCCATTTAGAATGATTTTACTTAAACTGTTTAAAGACACATTTGATTTTAATTTTCTTCCCCTCATGGCATCACTTCAGGGCAGAGTTAAGGTTGTTCACGTGCCCTAATTGTATTTCCATAACTAAATGTTTGGATTTCTTTTAAGTTAAACACTGAAATTTTGGAGTTTACAATGCTTGTTTTTGCAATAATTACAGCATTCTTGTAGTAGTTTTCAGCCTAAATTATTCATTCATACTTTTACTGTACCATAATGTTCTCCTCACCTACTTTCCTTGCTGAGAATATCTTGTGCAACAGGTAGTTTTGAAAAATATTATCATAAATTACCAGAACCTCTATTTAAAATTGATGTAGTCATTGCACACAGCAAGAAATGATGAAAAAAATGTTTTCATGTGAACTTACCAGAGCCTGGAATAATCTGAGTTGGCATCAAATGCTTGTGATCATGAGGCTGTCCTTTCACACATTTCATCCAAGCATATAATTCTTTATCTGTAAAATTATAACATTTCCAGTTATTTTATTTCACTTGTGGCTTTATTAATTAAAGTTATAGAATTCACAGATATTTACAATCTATGTTTTCGAAATCTCTAAACCTACAAACCTCTGATGTTCTATGCTGGTATCTTTTATAACAAACCTTTTGTTTGTAACAATTAAAATGGAGTTTTAATAAAAATAGAAGCAGAGACAGCAGCATCCACAACATATATCCTTGTCTAATAAAATTGGAATTTAAAAGCTCATTTATTTTATTATATTTAGATCATCCTTCATACAGTTGCTATTTAAGCAATTAAAGTTCTCTCACTGAATAATTCCTAACATAGTACAGAAAAATGATTACAGATCAGCTTGAATTGTTGTCAAAATCTCTACTGTTACAGCTGCACAGAGAGGCCCCTTTTACCTAGGCACTGTACACACATAAAGTAAGACAAAGACAAAGGGCAGAAGAAGAAACAGAAGCCAAGGCAGGCAAGTGACTTGCTACTGACGCCTGCTGTGGTGTTTTGGGCAGAGTTGGGAATAAAAAGCAAAACTCCTGACTCCCAGCCCTGTATTCCATCTACTGGACCATACTGCCTATCTTTAATTAATGCAATCTTCACGTCTATTGCTCAGCTGTAGCAATGTGTGTTGCATACCTCCAATAGACATATTCAGCACATTTAAAGCATATTTTCCTTACATTATAAAATTTATAATGCACCAAATACCCCTCTTTTCCTGGATATTAAAAACATTCTGCATACACCCTTACAAGTGAAAGAATCTTGTAAATCACTTTATAAGACAACTTTAAAATACACAATCATGTAGGTGTCATATGCCAAGAACAAAATATGACTATTATGCACCCGGATTAAAAGTACTTACTCAATACATTTCCTCATTAGCATGAGACACACAATTTTGTAATTGACCTTTTGAAGAATGCATAGAAACTGGAATTAGGGAATCTTTCCACTTACTGATATCTAACAAAATATATTTATCAGATTCAGTCTGTACTCATATCCCCCAATGAGCTCTGTGCAGATGGACAGCTACACAGAGCTCCAATGAAATCAAAAGAGCATCCACTAGATATAGGGGGCTGTGCTAAACAGAACTGGAGCTTATTCCTGATCATAGTACAATACCCAAATCTTATGTGTAAGCTGCCTGAAAGCAAAGTTAAAAACATCACCAAACCATCACTTTCAGTTTATATATTTGTATGTATAAAGACAGCTTCCATAATTCTGTGTTTTCATAGTATTTAATTGTGTACATATTATACAAGAGAAGAATTATTCATAGTTATAAGTTGCAAAAATATTAAACGCTCAAAGAGTGTTTTCAAAAAAATAAAATGCTGACAGGCATATCACATTTTGGACAATCCTAAAAATAGAATTTGTTTGGTCACACAGACTGCAGCCCACACTTTGTACCCAAAGCCAGGAATAAAAGCCAGGAATCCTGATACCTAAATAGCCGTGGAACTGCCTGACAAATAGTGTGTCATGTCTCCCTCTACGAGAGCGTCCACATAAAAGACAACTGCTTGCTTCAGTCACAAATTATTCTGATCATTAAATCAGAAGAGGTCTGAAAGCCCCTTTCACTAGTAGCAAAAGTGATACGGACTTTGATGAAGAATTTTGGAAGCATTTTATTACTATGGGAGAGGATAAGGACCTCTCACCCTGCATCAAGGACCTGAGTGGAAGGAAGTTTACAGTACTTATTGTCATTAAAACCTTATTCTCTTACAGTAATTCTGATTTTATTTTTAAATGATATTCCAATAAGTGAAAATAAATGTGTGTGTGAAATGTGGAGGTGCTCTATTAATAATAAATACTGTACCCGGAACCATCACTAGCATGGTATTTCACCCAGGATCTGTATGGAAGCATCGGCCTACCTCAGGAAAGCAGGAAACCCTTTCTACTAAACAGCTTCCTCGTAAGGGCCTTAAAGAAACAACGTCAGTTTCAATGGCTCTGGGTCTGAAGGACACCAGCCCAATCTCCTGGGGCAGACCCAAACCAGTTACGCCACGATGGATAGGAGTAAGATCTTTGCTTTCTCAAGTGTGTAGCATTAGAAATGCAGCAGCTAGACACTACAGCAATGGGAGGGGTTCGTCTACCACTGTAGAAAATCTACCTCTCCAAAAGGTGGTAGCTAGATTGATGGAAGAATTCTTCTGTCAATCTAGTGCTGTACAAACTGGGGCTTTGGCTGGCTTAACTACGTCTTTTGGGGGTGACTTTTTTACAGCTCTGAGTGACACAGGTAGGAGGAGCAGAGTTTTAGGATAGGGCAGAACTAAGATGTACTGGTCCTGTCACTTAAAGGGAAGTCTAGCTTAGCTTGTAAAAAACATACAATTAGATCAGATGAAACTAAGTATGAGTGCAGGCTGTTTGTTTTAAAATCTTTTTTTCTCTAACGCTTTGTTCCACTACCTGATTACCTGAACAGGGGGGAGGCAGAGATTTTATATAGGGTATTTGAGAGGGGAGGAGCTACAGTGCAGGGACCCCTCTGCAGCTCTGCTGTCATGGCCCTGCTCACTCACTCCTGTGTCAGTTGGGCTGCGAGGGGCTCCCTGCGCTGCGGTCCCTTCTCTTTCCATTATTGAAGGCACAAGGTCCAGAGGAAGGCTGCAGCTGTAGGTGGGCAGAGACCCTGGATGGGACTCTGCCTTATCACACAAAGCCCACAGCCTTCCCTGCACCTTGAGCCTGCTGGGATCGGGTCTCACTAGCCCTGAGGCATGCAGATCGCCATCTGCGGCTTTATTGCCCCACTCACTCCCTTGAGAGCGGGACTGCAAAGAGCTCCCTGTGTTCCAAGGGTGGCCTCTCCTGCAGCCAGGAGTCTCCACTCATTATTCATGCTGAGGGACAAAGAATGGATCTGGAGAATGTGGAGGTAGATAGAGTTTTGGGAAATCAGGAGTATACCATAGTACATATTAAGAAAGCTGTTGGTCTGTATCACTGGTCACAGGTTCCCAAAGAGGGGACCCAAGCAGGTGCTCAAATCAAGACAGGTTAGCGTACACAGGATGGAGCAATGGGTGTCCCAGTCTAAAAGTGGAAGAATTACAGGATTCCACTCTGGGACAGACAAGCGCAAAACTTGGGGAGATGTACTCAGAGAAAACAAAAAAGGTAGAGGGTCAGATAGTTCCTTAACTGTGACAGTCGCTTTTTAGGAGGGCTGGTTTTATATATCGTCATGACAAAGATGAGGAAGATTTGAGAAAGAGGAAAAAATTGGTATCTATTGGTTACAGAAAGTCAGTGAACCTTCTGGATCAGCAATTCTAGAACATTTTAGAACAAACAACACTGAGAACACTCTAGTTCAGATAAAATTATAAACTGACCTCTAGAGCTCTTCCTTTCCTTTGCCTTATAACAGTCTAAACAGACCACAAACCCACATTTCTGACAGACCCAGTGAATGTTAAACAACGTGGCTTCACATGCATCACACATCTCACGGACTCCTCTGACTGCTCTCTTCCAGGCAATTTTGGCTGAAATACAAAGTAAACAGAAGTATTGAAATTTAAAGGCAAACATCTGTAAGCTGTAGCACTGAAATGCATGTTCACCTAAAAATACCAATCATGATTTGCCTCTCAGAAACAATTACTGAAAGCAAAAAAAACCTAAAAGTGATGCTGTATACGAGTCTCCTACACTTACAGACTTGATGGCATTGCGAACATCATGTAGCAAAATTATCTGTATTGTGTCGATAGTTTTGCAAAATAGGAGACAAAAACAATGAAAAATACTAACTAGCAAATTTCTTTAGAAAATACAGAAATCATTATTCCCTCTTTAACAGGATGTGTGGTGCACACACAGACAGACTTTCTTAATGCATTCATGCATTTCCATACAAGGCACTGCTGTGGCAATGGACATATTTAGCAGGAAGCCACACTAAATGTGCAGAAGGATTAAAAAGAGAAGCCTAAAACTTGAGTTATATTAAAAGGAGCCAATAACTCTTTAGAACAGAATTACAGAACAACATAAAGAAAATAAACATTTCCTTACCATCTTTTTTCACCCAGGACATGGCTGTTTTCTCAGACATTACTAGCTGACAAAATTTATCACCTATGATATCTAAAATGTATTTAGAAGTTTCTAGGTCCACTTCATCATCTTCATAATTTTCATGTGTCCACAAACTCATTGCTTCATCATCATATTGTTCAGGAGATGAGAAACCATCTATCCTAACCACTCCATTCTTACTAAAAGACAACCTAAAAAATGAAAACAAATAGTTTAACTATACTTTGCACCCTTTAACAATCATGTCTATTTACAGACTGCATATTTGTGCAATGCTATTACAAAAGGATACTAACCAGGTAAATCAGGTTCAATCTTTGCAGTAGCAAACACATATAAACTCTATTTTGCTTGCTTCCCCCTCCCCCAACACATATACTTAAAAAACCCCATACATTTTTAAGCAATTCTGATGTTCCTTCAAGTGAAGAACTAATAATTCTGAGCTTTGTTCAATCACTGTCCAAGTTTTCTTCCACTGTTTTGTCAAATACCCCTCATTTTTTATTTGCAACATCTCTTCTGTTTCAGTCCTGTTTCCTCTTTAGAATGGAGGCTAATAATTGTATGAAACAGAACGGTTATTTTAAGGTTTAGGTAAACATACTTGGGTGAAACCAATTTCGTATTTGTGTCCTAAATAAGAGATCTCAATGCAAGTCCTCAAGAGGTGGAAAAAGGCTAATATTACCTTTCTACAGCAAACGTTTTTCCTGTTTGTTTTAACAAACTCTGCTGCTACAAAGTTCAGTTTTATAAGAAATAATGAAATTCTGAAGCTAAAGAATAAGTGTTCAGATAAATCACCTGTTCAATCTAATTTACTTCACTCGCCTATAAACATTTATGACTAGCATTAGTTTAACTAATGCTAATGTAACACATTTCTCTCTATATTGCCAAGAAAGTTTTAGTCTAATACATCCCTATGATTCTCAAAGTCTGGCTGATAGTGATTGCTTTATCGGTCCCTACTTTTTGTATACTAAACACCCCTGCCAGTCAAGTGAAGAAGAATCTCAAAACTGAACTTTGGTTTCTACATGGCAGCAAAGACCACTACTTCCAAGCAACCAGATCAGCTAATTTCTTACTTGGAAATGCCTAATATTTGCATGGTGTCCTACTCCGTATCATTTTAATTAAAAATCTATTTGAAATATTTTCCATGCAGTTGTAACTGTCTGTCATTAAGCCTGTATCAAAGCTGGATTGTTGAACAATACAATCCTCTATAATACAGAATAACTTTCATTAGTGTACTTCCAAACAGCTACATAAATGAACTATTTTAACAATATCTGCATTAGTAAAACTAAATGTCCTAATTCAGAACTGAAGTGTCACTTATGATCAGTGGTGCAGTTCCAAAAATGATACACCCACCCTCATCTTAACTAGAAGGAAGCAAAAAGAAGCCATTCATTTTTATTACAGTAAAGCCTGATACGATTCTTAATCAGAGTCTGACAAGTCCTCTAACATGACTGTAAAGAAATCAAGGATTTTAAATTGGCATCTCATGTCTATGGTAAAATGAAAATAAATTCCATTTGATACAATGTTTAAAATTAAAGTTCTTTAAACTGAATGATTGAATTTCAAAATGGTAGTAATACTGTTCTATGCTTTCACTTAACCACCAACACACACTTTCCCAAGGAAAACAGAACAAATCTAAGGAGAACACAGCAGTACCTTTAATAAGCAGGTCATTGCTGTGTCTATATACTTTAATACAGAAAAATATTTTAAGTCCACCACTGAAGACATTTCCTGACAGTCTTATAACTAAGGTCTTGATTACATTACCAAAAATCAGTCAGTATAACTGCACCGCAAATTCCTACTGAACTGACTACACCGGTAAGCACTTGTACAAGTCAATATATAGTTTTGCTCAGCCTCCACACTAACATTACATGGCACCAATTATAGTACAGTATATTCTGGGCAATCTTCTTCTGCACTGGTAGCCCAACAGCAATTGAAAAAGGGGGTCAAATTTCACCTGTCCTCTAGGAAAACGTCCATAATTATATTGGGAGAGGTACTGCCAGAACTGACTGATGTTAGAGTGGTCTGAAAGTAGCACAACTCTTTGGTAATGTAACTTGTCCAGACCAAAAACTTGATGCTTGATTTCTGAAAGGCCAACATGAGGCATCTCAGACAGCTGCCGCGAGGTGATAAATATTTTTGTAGGAGCATAATTGGCAATCCAGAGAACAATAAGAACATGTACAGACTTTCTGTTTGGAGTTGCCTGCTTTCATCAATTAAGAGTCTTCCAATTCTGCCCCAAGTCTGAACTTGTACAGTATATTTCTCTGTGATCTCCTGGAGAGATACACATTTTTGGGCCACGGCTGCAAAACTTCAGGATGTCCTGTGGCTTGCTCATATCCTGACTTCGTAAGCACCAGAGGACAATGATGAGAACCTCATCAGTGTGGAAAAGCGAGTAGTTACTAACAAGAGGAAAATAGCTACCCAAATGCCGCTATAACACTGGGAGCCAATTTGGGATAGTGAAGTTCACTGTTGTTGCTGTTGTGAGAAAGGTATCCAAAGCCATTCACAAAGTACTGCAGGCACATATGCTCAAAGAGGCCATTATGTCAGACATTACTGTAGGATTTGAAGAATGAGGGCTCCTGGAGCTTAATAAAGCAAATGATGAAACCCAGCTGGCCATTCTGTGTCCTCGTAGCATACATACATCATGACGCAGGTCATGGTAGATGCCTCTTGGGGCAGTTCATGAACATCATTGTTGATTTGCTGGGAAGTGCCTGATGAAAAGATTTTCAGCACTCTTCTCTGTTAAGGTCAAGACTGAACTCTTTTTCTCTGCTAATGTGACAAAAGAAGAGGTTACTTACTGTAACTGGTGTTCTTCGAGATGTGTTGCTCCTGGCCATTCCATAGTAGGTGTGTGCGCGCCTCGTGCACGGAACGCCGGAATTTTTTTCCCCTAGAGATCCCGTAGGGGCCGGCTGTAGCGCCCCCTGGAGTGGCGCCGTTGCGGCACCTCTATATAAGCTACAGCCGGCCCTACCCCCTCAGTTCCTTCTTGCTCTTATTCCGAGCGGGGACGGAGGGCGGGAAGTGGAATGGCCAGGAGCAACACATCTCGAAGAACACCAGTTACAGTAAGTAACCTCTTCTTCTTCTTCGAGTGATTGCTCCTGTCCATTCCATAGTAGGTGAATCACCAGCCTTACCTTGAGGCGGCGGGTCGGAATTACAGCTTCGCTGAGAGCAGGACTGCTCTGCCAACAGCCGCGTCCTCTCTCGCTTGCTGCGTAATCGCATAGTGTGCTGCGAAGGTGTGGACTGAAGACCACGTGGCTGCCTTGCAAATGTCCACTAACGGCACACCACCTAGAAAGGCCGCCGAGGAGGCCTGAGCTCTTGTCGAGTGTGCCTTGATCGGGGGCGGTGTAACCTTTGCCCGGTTATAGCATTCGCGGATGCACTCGACTATCCATCCGGAGAGCCTCTGTGATGAAATGGGCTCTCCCTTCATTCTGTCTGCTACTGCCACAAACAGTTGTGTGGATTTGCGAAAGGGTTTCGTCCTGTCTATGTAGAACGCCAGGGCTCTGCGCACGTCTAGCGTATGCAGTCTGCGTTCCCTGTCCGAAGCGTGTGGTTTGGGGTAAAACACCGGTAGACAAATGTCCTGACTGGTGTGGAAAAGGGATACCACCTTTGGACGGAAGGCCGGATGCGGGCGCAGCTGCACCTTGTCCTTATGGAAGACCGTGTAGGGTGGACCTGCTGTCAGGGCTTGAAGCTCTGACACCCTTCTGGCCGATGTAATGGCCACGAGGAAGGCCACCTTCCAGGACATGCACAGCAGAGAGCAGGAAGCTAGAGGCTCAAATGGCGGGCCCGTCAGCTGGGTCAGGACCAGATTTAAGTCCCATTGCGCCACCGGTGGACGGGTGGGGGGAAAGAGCTTATCGAGGCCTTTGACAAAACGTTTGACCATCGGGGCCGAAAAGACTGTGCCCCCTTCCGCTCCCGCATGGAAAGCCGAGATGGCTGCCAGGTGGACTTTGACCGAAGCGGATGCCAAGCCCGAAGACTTGAGATGCCATAGGTAGTCGAGGATATCCGGGAGCGGGGCTGACCTCGGAGCAATCCCTTTGTCTGCCATCCAGGTCGAGAACCGTTTCCATTTTGCCCCATACGCGGAGCGAGTAGAGGGCCTCCTGCTGTTGAGCAGGACCTCCTGGACCTCCTCCGAGCACATTTGCTCGTTTGGGGTCAACCACTCAGGTACCACGCCTTGAGGTGGAGCGATTGGAGGTTCGGGTGCAGGAGTTTTCCGTCGTCCTGCGACAAGAGGTCCGGCAACAGGGGTAGATCTATCGGGGCTCTGGACGAGAGGTTCCAGAGGGTTGTGTACCAGTGTTGCCTGGGCCACGCTGGGGCCACCAGAATCACTGTGGCCTTGTCGTGCTTGATCTTTAGAAGCACCTGGTTCACTAAGGGTGTCGGGGGAAAGGCATACAGAAGCTTCCCTGTCCACTGGATCGTGAACGCGTCCGCTATGGAGCCCGGGCTTTGTCCCCTGAACGAGCAGAAACTCGCGCATTTGGCGTTGGAGCTTGAGGCGAAGAGGTCCAGACGGGGAGTTCCCCACCTCTGGAAGACCTCCCTCAGGACCTCCCATTTCATTGACCACTCGTGGGTTTGAAACTTCCTGCTGAGGTCGTCGGCCAGTGTGTTCTGCGACCCCGGTAGATAAGATGCTATCGGCAGGATTGAGTGTCGGATGCACAGCTCCCAGAGGGCGAGTGCTTCCTTGCAGAGATGGGAGGAGCGGGGACCGCCTTGCTTGTTGATGTAATACATGGCAGTTGTATTGTCCGTCTGTATGGAGACTACTTTCCCTTTTAAGTGCTCCTTGAATGCCTGACAGGCCAGACGCACTGCCCTGAGCTCCTTCACGTTTATGTGTAATGGGAGCTCCTCTATCCCCCAGCGGCCCTGGGTCCTCAGCTGGCCTAGGTGTGCCCCCCAGCCCAAATCTGACGCGTCTGTTACTAACGAGATGGACGGGCTTGGGGCTTGGAAGGGTAGCCCTGCGCAGACTTGGTCCTCCTGGCACCACCAATCTAGGTCCTTCAGAGCCTGCGTGGAAGGGGCCACTATCATGTCGAGATCGTCTCGACTTGGGCGGTACACTGACGCTAGCCACCGCTGAAAGGGGCGGAGACGTAATCGAGCATGCCTGACCACGTAGGTACAGGCCGCCATGTGCCCCAGCAGCCTTAGGCACATCCTTACTGAAGTTAGTGGATGTCTCTGCAACCCCCTTATGGTATCTCGGATTACTTGGAACCGTGAACGAGGAAGTGATGCCCTTGCTACTGTCGAGTCCAGGACTGCTCCAATGAACTCTATCCGTTGGGTCGGCACTAGGGAGGACTTGCGCTGGTTGACCAGTAGACCAAGACGATTGAACACATCTTGTATGATCTGCAGGTGGAGAGACACCTCTGATGGCGAGCGGCCTCGCACCAGGCAGTCGTCCAGGTAAGGGAAGACCTGAACCCTTCTCTTTCTGAGGAAGGCTGCCACTACTGCCAGGCACTTGGTGAATACCCTGGGTGCTGCAGCAAGTCCAAACGGGAGGACCGTAAATTGGAAGTGCCTGTCTCCCACTTTGAAGCGCAAGAACCGCCTGTGACGCGGGGTTATTGCTATGTGGAAGTAGGCGTCCTGCAAATCGAGGGCGGCATACCAATCTCCCGGATCCAGGGATGGGATAATTGAGGCCAGTGAGACCATGCGGAAACGAATCTTGCGTAGGAAGCGATTCAGGAACCGTAGGTCCAGGATGGGACGGAGGCCCCCTTTCGCTTTGGGAATGAGGAAGTATCTGGAGTACACCCCTTTCCCTTTCAGTTCTTGAGGAACCTCCTCTATCGCCCCTTTCTCCACGAGGGTCTGAACCTCTTGGGCCAACAGTTGTTCGTGAGATGGGTCCCTGAAGAGGGACGGGGTAAGGGGGGGGCGGAGCGGGGGGGGCGAGGAGAACTGGAGTGAGTATCCATGCTGCACCGTGCGGAGTACCCATTGGTCCGAGGTAACTAGGGCCCAGGCACGGTGGAACCGGGATAATCTGTTGAGGAAAGGCAAGGGAATTGGATCCGCAGCTATAATTGGTACGTCGTCCCCGATCGTACCCTCAAAAGGGCTTCTTAGGCCCGGAGGGATGGCGCTGCCCTCCCTGGTTCTGGTCCGGGGGGCGACGGTTTGCCCTGCGCCCATTACGGCCTCTCCTTCTGTCCCAGTCTTGGCGCCGTTGGTATGGGCGAGCCGATGTCTGCGGCTTAAAGGGCTTTCTTTGCGTCGCTGGGGCATGGAGGCCCAGCGATTTTACCATTGCCCTCGAGTCTTTGAGGGACTGAAGCCTGGAGTCTGTCTGAGACGCAAACAGCTCCGGCCCCTCAAAGGGCAGGTCCTGAATGGTGGACTGGACCTCGGTGGGCAGGCCCGAAGCTTGGAGCCACGAACTCCTCCGCATGGTGATGCCTGATGCCATCACCCTGGCTGCAGCGTCCGCTGCGTCCAGTGCCGACTGAAGGAGGGCTCGGGACACCACCTTCCCCTCCTTAGACATAGCTGCCAGCTCGGACCTCGAGTCCTGGTCCAGCTTGTCGGTCAGCTTATCGAGGGCCGCCCATGCGTTAAACATGTATCTGCTGAGGATCGCTTGTTGGTTGGCGATCCTCAGCTGTAGACCCCCCGAGGAGTATACTTTACGGCCAAACAGGTCCATTTTCTTCGCGTCCCTCGACTTAGGCGTGGGACCTTGGTGACCTTGCCTTTCTTTCTCATTGGCCGTCTCAACCACCAGCGAGTTCGGGACCGGGTGGGAGTAGAAATGCTCGTAGCCTTTAGCGGGGACAAAGTACTTCTTCTCCACCCGCTTGGCTGTTGGAGCGATAGAGGCCGGAGTTTGCCACAGGGCTTTGGTAGTGTTCTGCACTGTCTTAATCAGTGGCAGGGCCACCCTGGAGGGACCCTCACCTCAAACACTCACGGTGCGGATCGTCCAGGGGCATGGGCCTACGACAGGCCCCGCAAGCCTTGAAGCCAGGCATGCCCCGGCCCCGAGACGGGGCTCTTCGATGGAAGAATCGACTCCGATGGAAGTTATGAAACTAGGGTACTGCTAGTGAACTAGCCAATGTTCCAGCGACCGTCAGGGCGGTAAGAAGGAACTGAGGGGGTAGGGCCGGCTGTAGCTTATATAGAGGTGCCGCAACGGCGCCACTCCAGGGGGCGCTACAGCCGGCCCCTACGGGATCTCTAGGGGAAAAAAATTCCGGCGTTCCGTGCACGAGGCGCGCACACACCTACTATGGAATGGACAGGAGCAATCACTCGAAGAAGAAGTGACCATTCCAGCAATTACTCTGGAAGAATCTACTTAGGCTATGTACACACGAGAACACTTGTCCCGCAATAAGTTATATAACTGGCGAGGGTTCGAGCCGGCCCCCCAGCTCAGCTCCCGGGCTTCGTGTGCCGGCAGGCGCCGCGGCGCTTAAGCGCCGCAGCACCTGCTGACACCCGAACCAGCTCGGG
>ML685755.1:40302801-40578710 GCA_007922175.1 Pelusios castaneus | reverse complement strand
TAGAGCAGTGAAATTGACATATTTGACAGCTCCAATGTCCCAGAGTGGCCTCGATTGGCACTCTGGGACATTTCCGGAGGCTGTCTATTGCGCAAAATGAGTACACACGAGCATTACCGCGGAACAGCTGTTCCGCGATAATGCTACCACTCTCGTTTTGAGTGGTTTAACTGTTGCGCGGCAAGAGGGTGTTGCTGCGCAACAGAGAAATTGATCGTGTTTACGCTATTGGCTTTATTGCGTGGTAAGGAGCCTTACCGCGCAATAAAGTGATCATGTGTACATAGCCTTACTTTGTGTTCAAAACTACACTTGCTGTTGTTCTCTGTTTGACTGTATGTTCTTCACTCCTTTTCCTTCTCTCATTGTTTCTCAGCGTACTTCTCAGCACACTTGATCACAAACATGGATAGATGCTGAGACAACTGGTGATATACCACAGCATTCTTGCGCTACATGTCTAGCTAGGACTGGATATGCTCCTCACCCCACAGAGAAATGAAACAGACATCCTCAAGAGACAACTCAACAGTACATTGTAGCAACAAATCATTATGGGGGGGAGGGGGGAGAACAGTTCTGTACCCAAGAAAATTGGGCATGAAATCCCTATTAAAATGGCTCACAGTGAGCTGTGCAACATACAGTGCCATTTGTATGCGTAGGTAACTGTGACCCTAAGAGCACCCATATGCCAGCTAGCACTCTACTGTCCTGCTATAAACCCAAATGATGGCATGTGTCAGCACTAGAAAATTAATAATTCACTGATCACTGATATTCTTGCGTGATGTATGCACTAAAAATCCACAAAGGACTTCATAGACATGAGCTGAAAATATGTTCTTAAAACACATTTGGAAAGCAGTGCCAAAGCTTGGCCTGTTCCACACAAAGAAATGTTGTTCCACCTGCTTGATGGGTCTCCAATGTAAATTAAGCACGGTGTGACCAAAGAAAGAAAAACACGTTTACATGTAAGGGAAACAAAGCCATCAGGAGAGCAAGTGGGGAAGATGATCACTTAATCTTGACAGGAGACAGAAACTGCACAACGAGGAAGCCTTCCTGCCTCGAAGCAGGGTCAGTGAACTTTGGGAAGATATAAAGAAAGAGAAAAGGCCATTTTGGCATCCTGTCCCTAAAAAGACAAAGAAACCGAGCATTTCAAGCATTGTGAAGGATCTTGGCCAGAGAGCCGGTCAATCATGCTGGAAGAGAGATCTGATGAGACACAGTTCTTTGAACAAGACACTCTAGTTTGTTAAATGAGATTTCGGTTTTAGAGGTGCATTTTTACTTTTGTTTGCTTGTAACCCTTCTAGCTTTACTCCTTAGGCTTGGTATCACTTTCACCTATGTCTTGTTTAATAAACTTGTTTTACTTTTGCTATAAACCAGTTCAATGCTTTGATCAAAACAGAGTGAATGTTAACCTCAGTTAACGTAACAAGCAGCTAGGTACTAGCTCTACAAGGAGGATGCAAACTTAACTTCTGAAAGTGTTCAGCAAGAGGGACGGACACTACAACACAGACAGGTGGGGGGAATTCAGGACTGGGAGGATGATGGTGTCACCCACAAAGAGTAACTGAGCAGTGGAAGCTGGGGTGTGACCTCATGCTTGTATGCTGGCTGTTGGTGTCAGGGCTGTGAGCCAGAGCAATATGGCATTTAAGGCACCTAGAGTTACAGGTGCAGCACAGCTGGTGACAACTCCATATTGGTCTGGGTTGAACCCCAAACCGTCAGAGGGGTTTCCAGTCAAACTGACCCCTGAACAGCAGAATGCAGAAAGATAACTGAACAGGCCTCTTTGGCAATGACTGGTGCACTGTGGGACAACCGTGAAAGGACTGTTGCACCAAAGTATTATTATATAAGTGAGATGTGTTCACACAGGCACTAATAAATTGAGTTAACAATTGTTGTTTACTCTACATGGGCAATTTGCACCAATCAATGGCCAATTAAAATATTGATTGTAGCAAATTTAGGTGTGAATTCACGGGCCTTTTCCCACCAAGAGAAAGAAAAATTAATGATTTCTCTCTCTACTCTAAGATAGACTGTTTGGGGTTTTTTGGCCTCAGGAAGTCTAGTTAATTGATCAGATGTCTTTGATACAATGCAGTGGTTTTACACAAAGCCTACCTCTTTCAATTGACAACAAGGCCAGTACATAAAACAAATTGAGAAATATAAACATGCATATTATAATAAAGGACTTTTAAATTTAAAAACATTAAAAAAAAACTTTACTTACCGCCGAAAGTAATAAAATCTACAAAATACTGGTGAGTGTGCTGGTTCTTCACCTTTCTTACTTCTTATCAGTCTGCATTCTCTGCATTTCTGCAAATTGGGCCCTATTTCAGAGCAAGAGTCGTCCTGCAAAAATGATTCTCCAGTTTGCTTCAGCTTCTTTACTTTGCGCCAGTCTTTTAACACTGAACGAGGTATGCCAGCTGCAAAACCAACGAACACTTAACGCAAGAGAAATTTACCAATTATCTATATGTATAACAACGGACTCAGTAGGTATTGCTGAAGTCATTACTTATTAGATGCCTAACTTTAAGCACTCAAGTTTGAAAAATATGGCTAGAAATTTAATATAATGTAGACAAAACTGATGTTAACCATTTCATTGCTGATTTACATAACACATATGCAAAACAAATATATTTTTCTCTTGTATTTGGCATGTCATTTTGGTAAGTATTCCACCATAAAAACACTGCCCCCCCTCCTCCCCCCCAAGCGTGTAACAACTGGATGAACGAAAGCAAAAGCCTCCAAAAGCCAAAACCTGCTGTTTCACAAAGTTTTCATCCAGAGTTACACATATTCGATTTCTTCAGAGCAGTTCCATTGAAAATTCTAGTCCCATGTAACTGGAACTTAAACAATTTGTTCATTAAGTCCAAGAAAGAGCAGGATCTAGCCCACTCTCTCTCAAATGTATTGGCTTTACAGAGCTAACAGGAGCAAAAAGCAATAGGAACTTCTTTTTATCATTTAACTCAGCGAATCTGACACTGAACACACAGAGGGAGCAGATCTGTTGAGAACAATGCTGGAATTTCCACAGTCACATTTCAGAGTAGAAATGCAATTTAAATCTACATTGCTGTTTCACCAGTCTTTCATTTGAATAATATTTACAAGCAATGCTCTAGAACAGTGTTGTGGCACTTTTGGGGGAGCTGAAATGCTGTTCCACTACTACTGACAAGGGTAACAATGAAGAGGGGGGCCAGACTGCCTCCCCAATTTTGGTTGGCTCTGACTGAAGAGCCAGTACCCACTGCTTCCCCTCCCAGCCATGGGCAGCCAGATGGCTGACGTCCCATCCTGCTGCACTGCCTGAACCCCCCCATCACGGGAGCTCATGCCAGAGTCCTGGGGCAGAAAGCTGGGAAGACAGGCCAAAGCAATTCCTGAGTCCCCTGCCACAGGACGGGCAGCAGCCAGGAAGCACAGTGCAACACCAGCAGTCCATGAAGGTTACCTCAGGCTGGACTTTCTTCTCTGTGCCATTCGGACACTGTCCAGGCGTGAGGTCCTGGACGGCAGGGCTATCTGCACTGTCGTCCCACGCATGGTCAGGAGCAGAGATGGCAGCTGCTGGGCCTCTGCCAAGACCTGACTGGGAGGATAAGAGGGAGGTTTCCCATCTTTTCTTTGTGACCCCATTCCTACCCCTATGGTCAGCGCTTTTCTCCTCCCAAGGCTGGGGAGAAGGAGAATGCCCTTTACCACCGCATAGGCTGAAGTGTCCAGGGAGAAGTACAGTGCCTCATCCCAAACCTCTTTTGCTGCCTGTGAGCGAGTGACCAGTGTCAGCCGGCTCAAAGGGAAAAGTGAGTTCTGGCATGTCTTTTTTTTTTTTTTTTTTTTTTTTTTTTAAGGATTCAAGCACTGTTTAAAAATGGAGTTATAGTTTTAACCGAACAAAGAGATAGGGGTATTTATTAGTTCAAACTGCCTTCACTCCTGAAAGTTCATATCCAAGGAAAATGAGCAAAAGTTGCATATTAGATGCAGGGTGGTCCAGATGTTAGTTAACACGGGACTGCAGAAATTTGGGTTAAGTTCCTCGTTTCCCACAGATTTCTTGTCCAAGTTGTACAAGTCCCAGTGTCTTTGTGACTCAGTTCCCCATCTATAAAATGGAGTAACAGCACACCGCACCTCAGAGCATTGCTGCGGAAATAAAAGACTGTGAAGCACTCAGAGAACAACAGAAGAGTGTCCATGTAAGTATCCAAGATGGACAGATGTGAATATCAAATACATTAGAAATACCAAAGATTAGGAGGATGAAGTGACAGGAAGGACCAAGATCTATTATTGCTTGGCTTCCATGGAAATCACAGGAAGCATATGCTATGCGATATGTCCACATTCAAATGCGTAATATCTGTTCTGTGCTACAGGGGAAGTCCTCGGTTATTTTCCAGATAGAATACCAGATAATACATGAAAGGATCCTCCCTTTCCATGCCCCTACATTAGTACACGACTGCCCTCTACAACAAACGCATGAATGTTTTAATCTCATTGCAGCATGAGGATCATTGAGCACTAGTGCAAGCTGTGCGCAAATGTGAGATTCAATTTCAAGTCCCAAACTGAGTAAGGTTTAGAAGAAACTTAAAAGCAACAATCTCTTTCACCCTCTCCTTCGTAAAAAGATTAAAATAAAAACCAGAAGAAGTAGACTAAGTACTGTACCAGCACTTGATCCAGTCCACAAGTACCTCCTGCAGGTTGCAGAACTGGCAGCACTTAACACAAATTAAACCTCAAATGATTACAGACTCTTAAAATCATGGAAGGTTGTAAAAGCGAGAACCCAAGAAATTCAGATAAAATTAAAATTCAGCTTAGTAAAAATCTTATGAAATGTGGGGATTTAGTGGGGAAATTTCATACTAGACCAATGTTGTAAAAAATGAATTAGGCATTTCTATGCAAATAAGATACTTTCTTTCAAAAGTTTTACTTAAATACTGTCATTCCTGAAATGTCTACTCAGAATCCAGTATCTGTGACAATTCCACACCATTCAAGTCAAATTCTGAGTTTATGCTTCATTGCCTTATGGGGGGTAGTGCTGTAGAGGCATTATTCTCAGTCCCAGGGAAAGGGAATAGAAAGGACTCCCTCACACTCCTCTCTAATGTACCCTTTTCATTGTAAACAGAAAGCCACATCAACATACTGCTGAGGAAACTGCCTGTAATCTTCTTGTCAGAGGGGGAAATAAGGCCTTGCAATAAAAATGTCTCCTCAAATGGAAGCCCACCACACCACATATACAGATGTTCACATGGTCTTGGACTGAAGTTTTTATTTATTTTCTAATATTGGTATGACTGACTCAAATGTGATTACAAACAGAGCTTTATGACAGAATATTTGTACACGAGTTTGCTTTCTTTAAATTAAGAGGCTTATGTATATTTTCCAATCAAGAAACAATTTGTACTAAGACAAATTCACATAACAAAAGATGAATTTCAAACTAAGACGTTACAGATGGGATCAAGACTGGTTAATCTGTAGATCTAACAACCTCTGACACTGCTCCTTTAAGCTCTGTTCTCTTTCAGGTACGATCATATCACAAACTCTTCATTTACTAATAGTATTACAATTCACAACTGTCCATCATCTATTTTCTTATCTTTTCTAATTCAGAAGAATGGATATACTTACTGCTGTTCTGTAACTTCAACTTGCTTCTTTCTTTGGTACTCCTGCTAAGAACACCATTGGGTTTTACCTCTTCCTCGGTATCACCCCTTTTCTTCTGCAAATCATTTTGTTTCTTTTTGTAAGTTGGCTTAGGCTGCCGTTTAGTCCTTTGTTCTGACTTGCTCTCACTTTCATCAGAGTCTCCGCATTCAGAGCCAGATTCATAAGTCCTTTTTGCTTTTCTTCTTGTGTGTTTATCTTCTTTCAAAAATTTATCTGCTAGGATTGTACTATCTATGTTATTGTGTAAATCACTGGACGTAGAAGCTATTAAATTGACAGTACATGGCTTAATAATTTCTGATACATTGTTCCCTGAATTCTCTTTTTTATTAGTGTTTTTGTCTTCTTCTGAGTGTCTTGTAAGCCAAGCCTTTTTCAGTTTTGTGTGGTAGTTTGGCTGACTTGTCTGGGAAGTTTGCCCATTGCCTACACAGTTGGCTTTGTTTATTGTACTGCAGACAATAGTACTGTCTGGGGAAATGGAGGCTGGAAATGTCTGATTTTTCACAGCACTGGACTCGGTCTCATTGGCAGAACTACTTTTAAACTGAGCTGCAGCCAATGCTGCCTTGTGCTTTTTCAAATGGATAAAATCACTTGAGCCAGAGAATCCCGAGTTGGGCTGAATGGCATTTCCTGTCTTGCCACTGGCTGGTGTACCTAGAGCTACAGAACTGACCTTGCAGTCCTGTGCCTGTCCCACTACCTGACTTACTGCTCTAGAGGATGAACAGTCTACAGGTGTGCAGGACAAAACTGTCTTTGATAAAGAACAAGTCACCTCTGAACTACTCCAGCTTGCACCACTGGTAGTTGTGGCTGCAGATGTGGTTCCATCTATTTCAGTACTGCACATTATAGTTGTGGTACGTGAGACAGAATTGAGAGTGCTGCCTTGTGAGACAGCTGGAAAGTTCTTTTCATACTGTGTGTGAGTAGTGTCTGAGTTCATATTTGGCAGAATTATTCTGCCAGTGTCTCTGGCTTCCACTGGCTTCAGGCAATCTGTTTGATTTGTTCCAGCTGAAGATCTTTCACTAACTCGATCTTTGGAAGCTGACTGCATTACTGGCATGCTATCATATTTCGTACTAGAAGGTGGACGTACAATGACAGATGCTGTGGCAGATTGTGATTTTCCACTGCTTCGCTCAACATGCCATTCAACATTTTCATTGTTTGGGGCATTATTAGATTTCCATATACGTGATAAATTCTGCTCAGAAGTGCTCTTGTACACTGTTTGCGCTTCCTTAGGTTCAGGTACTAAAGTTGGTGGCTTTTGTAATTCTTGGATTTTGCCACCAGCATTAACTGGCTGCACTGGAGTTAGGGTTGGGGGTGAAAGGCTGCTATAGCTGACTTCCTTTCTCTCCAGATTTTGATGGACTGGAGGATGAAACACAGGTGCTCTGTGTAAGGCAGGCATACTTCGTAGCGTATTTGAAGTAGAAATTGACAAATGAGAAGGGCTTCTGGAGTCATTTCTAAAAGAATTTACAGAGTGAGATGTCATTTGTTGGGAAAGCTGCTCTGGTATCTTGCTTAGTGAACCTTCACCCTCTGGTTGATGCTTAATCAAAGGGGGAGGTTTTGAAAGAGACGAAATAAAAGAAGTGAGAGATTGAGGATTAGCTACTGTTGAAGGACAATTATTTGGTTTATCAACATATAAACTTGAAACTTCCTTAGATGAGTAGGACCTTGGTGGTTCATTCACTACGCTGTTAGACAAGGTGGTGAAATAATTACTTTGTGGCAAACTCTGCGATGCTGAATGCTTGATTTTATAAAGTTCTGACACAGAACGCTCTGATTCTCTCTCATGTTTTACTCCATGGCTTTTGGGACTAGTAGATGATGATGTTATTCTAGAATAATTCTCTCTCTCGTTCTCAAGTGCCTTGATTTTAGCTGTAAAAGGAGCAACTTCAATACTCTCTTGAAGTATCCGTCTATGTTCTTCTTTATATTTGCTTAGTCGCTCTCCAGTCTCTTGAGGTAGCCTCTGCAATTGACTCAACATTGGGTCCACAAAAGGTCTGTGCAAATGACTTTCTTTTGGAGTCTGTGTTCTGCTGTGCTCCAGGTCAGTCTTTACTGGTGCAGTTGTAACAGAACGTAAAGGTTCATTAAATGCTTTCCTCTCCAATTCTCTATGAAAAAGATTAAAACATTAAATTTTATTACAAATGTACTACAATATGCTAACAGAATGTAAGGACCTTTTCTTCAACTCTCCCAAACAAAGTTATCTATTATGAAATGAAAATGAGTAATTTCTTTATTCGGAGTAAATTTTTCAAAAGCTCCTATGTGACTTAGCAGCCTAAGTCCCATTCAAAGTAAGTTCGCCTCACTCAGTTTTTAAAATGGGATTTAGACACCTAAGTCACTTCAATTCTTGAAAATTTTCCCTGTTATTTGAGAGCATATTTTGTCATACTTTTACCTATGCATTTTTACAAGGGAATTAGAATGAAGGCAAATGAAAACACAAGCTACTGAACTTCACAGTCTCGTACTGTAAACATTAGCTTACACATTAGTTTAATGATTTAGACAACGGTGAACTTACTCTTTGTGATGATCTACTATATTTTTGGACAATGGTGGACTAGAATGTGTCGTCAATTTGAGTGGCCGAAGTGGATCTGCACTGGATGGTCTTACAGGAATGTGACTCAGTAACCCAAGGTTGTCAGCTGAAGTCACGGGGGTGGGTTGGTGTAACCAAGGGCTGGGAGTATTCTGTTAACAGCAACAAAATCAGACTTCCAGGTTATCACAGGAACCCAAGCACGGCATCATCATATACCTTTATTTAAAATTTTACCAACAAACACAGAGTAAGCTATATATTTTATCACTGAAAATCATATATATTTTTCTTCTTCAAGTTTCTGAGGCATATTTGTCTAGAATAGGGATATCTGAGTATGCCACTGGCTTGGTTATAAAATATGACAATGTTTACACTTTCCACGTGTATTCTGAGACAGATTTGATTATCAAATCATTTATTTTACTTCTATAATTTCATCTCAGGGCTACTCTTTAAACAACTTCCTTAAAATTAAGAAGCCACTGATAGTTTAGTAGAGTGTAAATTCAATTATTAGTTAATTTGTTGAATGATTAGCTTTCAAATATTTTCTTTAAAAATAAGTAAGGTTAAATATGTTTTGGGAATACCTTTCACTTATAAATATAAAACTGATCAAAGAATAACATTCCCCTTTCTAACACTGTTTCCCCGTTTGTCCAACTCAATCACATTATCAGTACAGTACTAGTAAAATGACAAACTATATGTTCAAGAAATCTTTAGGTTGTGTAGTTAAGTACTCAAGAGTCAGGAAATACAAAATTTAAGTGTGAATGTGCAATTTTAACTCTATTTCCTCGCTTGAATGTATTGTGATCATCTTTATTTGAAAACTAATATATGAGGTTTTAAATGAAGGTGAAAACTCAGGTAAAATGAATGATTACACACTACTTTGGATACAAATGTGTCTATGATATAAACACTTTTATATTGAAATATAGCATGCCGTAACATAATTAACAATTATATCATAATAGACACAAATAAGGGGGTCGATTTGCATGTGAAAACCTTAATTCTCATTGCCTGACTTGTGAAGACTTCACTACGAAACCCCAAAGGTTGACTTAAGTTTTTGAGGAAATCAAAATAGGTTGCTGGAGCGCTAACTAGAACACAATAATCAACACAAGACAATTGTATATATCAATACAATTAAGAAATTGAGTATCTGCAGACCAGTAGATGACAAGTGAAATGAGTTTCATTTTCTATACCTTCATTAGAAGTGGAGCTGGCTGTGTCTCTACAGTTAACAATTGCCTACCTTTCTCTTATGCGGTCATTTTTTCAACTGCTTAGGACTTTGGTAAACTTTGATCACTTGATACTTTTCATGCCAGGTATCTGTCTCCGACTGATTTTTTGGGAAAAGGTTCAGCTACAATGGCTCACCTATGTCTGAGAATGAAGGTTGGAAAATGAAAGATGTTTTGCCCATGTTAAAATATCCTTATACAACCACTGGGAAGCTCGAACCCCTGAACGCTGTGAGGTAGGAACTTACAATTTGGTAGGGAGACTGCTCTAGTATTAGCAGTATGCCTTTTGCAGTCCCGGTGAAAAGCGAAATTTGGTTGTATTATAAGCCCCTGAAAATATGTTTGTTCAATGGAAGTTGGATAAAAGCTGGCAGCATTGCTCTCCAAAGACTTCATCTGAAATGAGCATGCTTCATCGCTACACAGCTCCAACATGCCAACTGAACTGAGCATAGTACATCTCAGCACAGCAGGGGCTGAGCACCATTTTTCCAGAAATTGCCAGAGGCTGAGCAAGACTTTTCCAACGATTGCCAAGGGACACTGTAGCATCAGGCACTGAAATGAGAGCAGGGATAGTGTTGAAACATCTCAATTCTTCCTCCGCACTTAGGAAGCAAGGAGAAGAAGAATGAATCAGTCTGACTTGGATGCAAAAGGGTAAGAAAGACAAGGGGATGGGGCGCAGAGGGGGGCAGAGAGATGTGTCAGGAATGTATCTGGATAAGAGCAGAGGGGGAGGAGGATAGGTGCCAGGGGAGTATGTGGGCAGGAAAGAAGAGAGGCTAGTGAGGAACACAGATGGACAGGGCCCGAAGAATTTTAACCACTGGAGCATCCTTCCCTACAGAACCTATAACTGAACCAAAGTTTGAGTCCCAACATTCCTCTGCTATCTATCAACTGCTGTGAAATCTACCGCAAAATGAGTGTAATCTGCTTAAGAACATAAAAACGGTGAGATTGGGTCTGAGTAATGGGCCATCTAGCTTAGCAACCTGTCTCCCAACAGTGGCCAGTACCAGATCCTTCAAAAGCAATGAACAGAACAGGGCACTTATCAAATAATTCATTCAGTCCCAGCTTCTAGCAATCAGAGGTTTAAGAATACCAACAACCTGGGGATGCATCCCTGGCCATCTTGGCTAACAGCCATTGATAGATCTAGCCTCCCTAAACTCATCTAGTTCCTTTTCGAACCCAGTTATACTTTGTGCTTTCACACTATTCCCTGACAATGAGTTCCACAGATTGATTGTGCACTTTGTGAAAAGATATTTCCTTTTGTTTTAAACCTGCTACCTATTAATGTTATTCAGTGACCCCTTGTTCTTGTGTTATGTGAAGGAATAAATAACACTTCCTTATTCATTTTCTCCATACCATTCATGATTTTATAAACCTCTATCATTTCCCCCCTTAATCATCTCTTTTTTTAAGATGAACGGACCCAGTCTTTTTATCCTTCCATCATATGGAAGCTGCTCCATACCCCTAATCATTTTTGTGGTCCTTCTTTATACTTTTTTCCAATTCTAATATATCTTTTTGGAGGTGAAGCAACAGAACTGTACATGGTATTCAAAGTGTTAGCAAATTAGGGATTTATAAGTGGCATTATGAGATTTTTTCTGTCTTATTTAATCCTTTCCTAAGGGTTTTTGACTGTTTTCTGAGTACTATCCATAATGACTCCACCATCTCATTCTTAAATGGTAACAGCTAATTGAGACCCCATCATTTTTATGTATAGTTAGGATTATGTTTTCAAAAATACACATTATTCTGCACCAGTAAACATTAAATTTCATTTTGCTGTCCACTCCCATTGTTTTGTGAGATACCCTTGTAACTCTTCACAGATTGCTTTGGCCTTAAATGTTTTGAGTAATTCTAGGAATCTGGTGGCACTTTTAAAGACTAACAAATTTATTTATCGCATGAGCTTTCATAGGAGAAAATCCAACTTTGCCAGACAATTGAATTCCTTGTTTGTTTTGCTGGACCCAATGAACACGGCTACCCCTTTGGAACTTGAGCAATTCTGTATCGTCTGCAAACTTCCCCATTTCACTATTAATTCCTTTTCCAGTTCATTTATGAATATGTTGAACAGCACCGGTCCCAATAAAGCTCTCTGGGGGACTCTGCTATTTACCTCTCTCCTCTGAAAACCAATGATTTATTCCAACACTTTGTTTCCTATCTTTTAACCAGTTATAATCCTGAGAGGACTCCCTCTTATCCCAGGATGTGTTTAATTTTCTTAAGAGCCTTTGATGTTGGATGTTGTCAAAGGCTCTCTGAAAGTCCCAGTGTATTATATCCCCTGGATCACCCGTGTCCACATGCTTATTGACACCCCCCTCCTCCCCAATAACTCTAATAGATCGGTATGGCATGATTTCCATTTACAAAAGCCATGTTGACTCTTCCCCAACATATTTGTGTTCATCTGTGTCTGATTATTCTGTTCTTTACTGTAGTATCAATAAATTCACCCATATTGAAGTTGGGCTTACTAGTCTTTAATCGCCTGGATCACTTCTGAAGCTTTTTTTGAAAAAATGGGGCTACACAGATCACCTGATACAGCAGCTGATTCAAGCAATATACCACAGTTAGTAGTTAGGCAATTTCATATTTGAGTTGCTTCAGAACTCTTGAGTGAATATCATCTGGTCCTGGTGACTTATTACTTTTTAATGTATCAATTTGTTCCAAAACCTCTTTTACTGACACCTCAATCTGGTACAGTTCGCCAGATTTGTCACCTAAAAAGTATGACTCGGGTGTGGGAAAGTCCCTCATATCATCTGCAGTGAAGATCAATGGAAAGAGTTTACTTAGGTTCTTCACAAGAGCCTTGTGGTCCTTGAGTGCTCCCCTCAGTACCTTGATATCCAGTGGCCCTACTGATTGCTAGATAAGTTTCCTGTTTCTGAGGTACTTTTAAAAATTGCTGTTAGTTTATGGTTTTTGATAAGTTGCTCTTCAAATTCTTTTTCTGGCTTGCCTAATTATACTTTTACACTTGACTTGCTCGGGTTTATGCTCCTTTCTATTTTCCTCGGTAGGATTTTATTTCCAATTTTTAAAGCGTGCCTTTTTGCCTCTGTCTCTTTTACTCTGTTTTTTACCAATGGAGGTGTGTTCCTGGTCCTCTTACATTTTTTCTTTTATTAGAGCCTCTGTTAGGGTGGATTTTAATAATTTCCAGGCAGCTTGCAGGCATTTCCTTCTTGTGACTATTCATTTTGATTTCTATTTAATTAGTTTCCTCATTATTGTGTCATTCCCCTTTTTGAAGTTAAATACTATCATGGTAATTTTCTTTAGTATTTTTGCCCCTGCAAAGATATACATTTAATTACACTATGGTCACTATTACTGAATGGTTCAGCTATACTCACCTCTTGGATCATATCCTATGCCTCACTTAGGACTGAATATCAAGAATTGCCTCTCCCCTTCTGGGTTTCAGGACAAGCTACTCCAAGAATTAAGCATTAATAGCATCTAAAAATTTAATCTCTGCATCCTGTCCTGTGGTGACATGTACACAGTCAATATGGGAATACTTGAAATCCCCCGTTATTATTCATTCTGTTTTTGTAGCCTCTCTAATCTCCCCGAGTATTTCACAGTCAGCATCACCATCCTGGTCACGTAGTCAGTAGTATATTCCTACTGCTCTTATTATTCAAAAATGGAATTTCTATCCATAAAGATTCTGTGGTACAGTTTGAGTCATTTAAGGTTGGTTTTCTTTTAAAAGTCCAACCTAGTATCTGATCCATATAGTGAATTGCTACCAGTTTACCATTAACTCAAGTGGTACAGTTCTGTGCTGTGGATCTACAGATCCTAACTTTACCGATGACCCACATAAAGAAATGTTTTTATCTTCATTTTCCATGTTAAGAACTGTAGGAAGTCATGTACAACCCCTGCCCTCTTCCTCACCAAATAACTAAGTAAAAAGTCAGTTAAAATTACAAAGTCAAAAGTTAGAAAATGCCAGAATTAAGGTCGTTTGGTTCCCTGATTCCTGTGCATTAGGAAACAATCATCTTACAGGCAGTCATCTTTCTACCCTATTTTACCAAGATTGTATAAGAAAAAAATCAATTTCACGGACAAAGGACAATGGCTCGGAATGGGCTAACTGCTTTCATAAACCACTTAACTTGCACAGAGAGCCCAGCGACCTTGATGGGGCCAGAGAGCTTAAATTACTATTTTAAAAATAATTAAGAAAGCAGTCTCACTTACCCTTCTTAAAGAAGCCTCAGCATTAACGGGAGTTTCTGGATGGACCCATTTAGAGGAGGGCAGACCAAGTCCTGAGTAAGCATGTGTTCCATTTGGATACTGCCAAATAATTGGATAAAGTCCTAGCTGATTATATGAAGCAGAAGGATGAGCTTGTCCAAGAAGATGTGGAGATTGGTGCGGTAACATCTGCTGCTGCTGGTGTGCTAATGCCAAATGGCTTAAACTACTGGCATGAGCAGTCTCTAGTCGTGGATGGCCACCTAATAAGGAAGCTGTAGGCACTCCAGGTAACACTGCAGGAAGTAGATGAGGGTGATGAACAGAATGGTGAGATGCAGTACTAAGAGGATGAGTGTTAATAGCAGATAATGGGGTCTGATTCGAAGACCCAGTTAATAGATGCGGTGCACCAGTTAATGCAGGATGATGGGTGTTCGGATTTAAACAGGTTCTGTGGGATGAGGAATGAAGAGGATAATTATGCTGATGTAAGTAAGGTGAAATGTGATTAGTTCCTGTTTCTTGACCAATAAGAGTGGGATCCCTGTATACTGTGAAATGTTCATTCTTGTCAATAATAAGAGGACTTTTAGTAGTTTCTAAAGCACTAACTCTAGCTGGAACTGGATGAAAACTAGACTTGGGCAAATCATGCTCAGTTTTATTTGCTGACCTTGTTACTCCAGTAACATGGCTGTTCTGGAAACTAACCTTTGACTTCACAGTATCAGGAGATTGGGTGAGTTTAGGCTTAACATCAGGTGAAGGATTTGACTTTGTTTTAGGATGATCAGCTGAAGCACTAGATTTTGACTTCATAGCATCAGGGGCTGGACTTCGTTTATGTAGCTTGCCCTCTTCAGCTAAAGAAACTACATTGAATGAAGATACAAATGAGCCATGCTGAACTTTTTCTTTTTCAGGATTTAAATGTTCATTTACTGTTGTCTTCACAACCCCAGACTGTAACAAATCCATTTTATTGACAACATTGTTAGCCCAGCTTTGATCCATTTCTTGTTTCTTTACTTCTAGAAAATTTAAATTTGTAAACTGATGCTTTAAATTGCTGCCACAAGAAACTGTTTTCTGAAGTGTTTGTAAACCAAGGGTACTTGCAGCATTTTTCTGGATCTCTTTATCAGAATGGTTTTCATTAGTTGTATCAACACCACATTTCGGTGTAAGAGGCCTGGGCACAAACTGTTCATTTGCTATCAGTTCCATAGAATTTTGATTTTCTACACTGCACTCTTGAACATGTGCATCACTGACACTCTGACCACGAAATTTCAGCTGCTCTGCTGGATGGAGTGATTTTTTTCCTTGCGAATCTAATTCAGCTGACTGCAGTCTTTCTGCATCCTGATGATTTTTATCTGCTTGCATTACATCCCATGGAGACTGCTCATCTATTAGTGTCTGTTCCTCTACCCGCTCACTGCTCTGGGATTTTCCATCTTCTCCATTTATGTTTGAAGTGTTCTTGCTTTTCAACTCATTCTCTGAATTTTGCTCGGATGAAGAATCTGTTAATCTTTTATTTGAATGTTCTGAGTCACTACTCTCCGAGTAGTCAGAGATATTGTCTGTACGCAATCTTTTCATACTTAGCTTCTTTTCGTCCTCTTCGGGTTTTCTTCTTTTACTAATAAAGTGTTTATTTTTACTTTTGGGATTTTCTGTAGAGGAGAAAGAAATTATTATTGTATTTTTAGTCAGGTACAGTTTTAAGAACTTCTTTCCCTCTTCTTTCAAAACTACTCCTACCTCCTCGACCTATATAATCGTATTTTTCTTCCTTCATCTTCTCCTCATCAGGCATGCTGCTATCGGAACCTTTTCTTTTATTTGGACGAGCATTCCGTTGTTGATGGTGCTGATGACAGTTGGGTTTTGGTGTTGCAGTTTGAGAATTCATGGCTGGCCTGGGACTATTTGCTTGAGCGCGTGTATAATGCCCCTAAATATAATCAAATAATTAATTTAACCAGCACAATCCTAATTATTCAATTTACACATATCATTAAACATTTATAATAAGCCGTAATATCACTGAAGTAAAAAAGAAAATATATCTACGTGGGCTGTGTTGCTGTTCTGGTTGGAACGAGACCTGCGACGTGATGTGATGCCAATATTTTCACCTTTCAACAAAGAGTGAACAACATCATCTAGAAAGGTCATCTGAACCATAGAAGGATCAACATTCTGTGGTTCTAAAACCTGGATTATTAAAAGAAGAAATCCATAATCAGCAGGTTTTTAGACATCATCTACCCAATATTTTCTATATCCATGCTATGCCAAATACAGTTAATTTGATACACTGAAAAAGTATCCAAAAGAAAGCCTTAGTTGATCTTGCCAAGCTAACCTCTTGCAGGACTTCTCAGTGGAATGGAGAAGAAGCAAAACCCAACCATTACTATTTTATATTAAAGTTAATATTTTTATTAGGCCACAACTGCATTGCTCCTTTTTCTCCCTCAAGCTGACAATGATAAACTGCAAAGTCATCAAACTCTCTTTAGAGGATATCCATAAACAAGTTTTTAAAAACTGAATACAATCAGGCTACAAAGAGAAAGAGTGAAAGAGAATGGCAAAAGGCAGAGCAAGAAGAGAGGTTCATATAAAGAAATTTAACAGGTTAATTATAAAGAACTTGAACATGAAGTTACACCTGAATTTGTATTCTAACATTTGATTTTGTCGGTCACCAAAAGGAAGACAAGACATTTACTATGTTAACACTAAGTCAATACTCCCAGGTTTTTTTCAGAATACGATTCCCAAATTTGCCATGAAAATACTTGGATTGAACGTCTAGCAATAGCAGCAAGAGCAACTGAAAGCACTAAAATAAATGCTTAATATTGCATTCCTCAAAGAGGAGTTTTTTAACTGTTTGTGAAAATGTAATTATTACTGGAGTGAGAAGAGACCTCAATGTTGAGAAACAAATTCTAAGCAGAGCTGACATGGAAGACTGATGCTTGGTTCTAAATTACTTCATTTCAAGCACTTCACTACTCAGTTATTGACCATAGAAGAGAACTTAAAATCTTAGACTTTGGATTTATTGCTTAAAATGTGTATTGTTTAAATGCTCGGTGCCTCGGAAAACCTTGACTGCTGAAAAGCCTTCACCACCACTTTCAGGCTAACAAGGGGTAAACTTCCACCCATCTGAAGTGAACAGCAAAATATATCTACCACCACCAGACAACTTTTTTAAAATAGCAAACATTTACATTGGGCATAACATTTTTCTGAATAAGGGATATAATATTTACCTGGTCATTCATAACAATCATAGTGCGGGTGAATAGGTCATGATGAGTAATTATACCAGTGAACCACTGGGTGGCAGAATCTTGTCTGTATACTCTTACTCTATATCCGTTTAAGGAATATGGACCTTTAAAAGGAAAATATTAGAGAAAGACATTGAGAAATTTAGCCAAAAAAAAATCTTTTTTGATCACGTAGAGTTTATAGTACAATGCATAGGGCAAGAGTAACAAATCACATGTATCAGTAGCACAGTGGGCTGGCTTCCTGCGCATTTTACATCTAATTCAGAAAGACATTTTGGAATGCATGGGAATGTTTAACATGGTTTGGTGATTCTATGGACATTGATGCTAATGTTCTCAACTAACAATTTTTTATCTTACTAACTCTTTCTGCATTTGTAATATCAAATGATGAAAAAAACCTAACCGTGAAAGGTAACCATAAAAGAGTAAACTGAAAGGCAGAAGTGTCACAGCAGATTAAATAAAAGCTGTTCAACAAACTGGTCACATGCCCAGATGTCTTTACAGGAGAAACAATTTAGATCTTCCTGTTTGGGTTCTGCAGCTGCCAACTCTTGCTAATCACTAATCACAAAGTTTCCCTGCACTGCGGTAGTTCAGAAAAGCAAAGTGGCCCAGCTTCTTCCTCTGGTCCCACAACAAGCTGCAAATAGATGCACTGGTAAGAATTGGATTCTATTTTAGCTGAATTATTTAACGGTATATTGCAGGGAGATGGGATTCCAGATTCATAGAGGGAAGCAGAAATTGGGCTCATTCCTTAAAAGGGAAAAAAATCTTTCCAGTTGTGGATCAAACAAACCTAATTCTTAATTAATGTGGATGCTAAAAGTTATGCCAAGCTGCTACCAAAAAAACTGAGTGTCATCTTGCCCAAATAGTTTCTCCCAAACTAATCTCAGTTCATTACTGGCAGGCATTTATCTAATAATATTAGAAAAACTCTGAATTGGATCTGCAATGTTAATTTTTGCAATTATTCCTGTACGAGTCTCAGTTTTGTTGGGACACACTGGTCCTGTATACTCCTCCTCAAGCATCTGCTTTGCTTAATGCAAAGCAATCGTTGCTTTTTAATTTGGCCAGGGGTCTGAGACAGGGTTGCCCTTAGCCCCCCCTGCATTGGTTGCTTTGGCAACGGAGCCATTTGCTAATAAACACAAGAAAAGGCCTCTTAGTAAAGGGCATCAAAACATCTTCTGGATTAGAACAGAAACAGATTGTGTGCTGAGGATATTTTGTTATATTTGCAGGAATCAGAAGCCTCATTCAACATTATAGAATAATTGATTTTGGAGTGTGGTAAGGTATCAAGCATCAAAATAAACCCTAATATATCTGAATGGGGGTACTTGGTCCTGCCATGAGTACAGGGAACTGGACTCGATGACCTGTCATGGTCTATTCCAATTTCTATGATTCTATGAAATGCTAGGAATTAATAGTCCTGAAAGGGTCAGAAACTGTTGTCAGCTACATACATTTAAATAGGTAAAGAAATCTTTCAATATTTAGGAATATGTATGGTGGAGAAACAAAAGTCCTTTAAAGGCAAATTACCCTCCACTGAGTAATAAAACACTTGGAAGAATGGAACAAATATGAAATTCCTTGGGTAAATAGGATGAATGTCCTCCAAGTTATTTTTGTTTCAGTACATATCTGTTGGTTTGTCAGACATGACATTAAAGATATGGCACAATGAGCTATTAAATATTCACATGGAGTCATAAAAAACAAAGGGTGAGTAGCAAAGTTATGTACAGGTCTATAAAGAGAAGCGGGCTAGCATTCCCTAATTTGACTAAATGTTATTATGCACCACAATTAAAAGATGCGATCAACTGAGTTAATGTTAATGACAGACCATCCAAACCTTGGATAAAACTCAAACATGACTGGAGCCCAAATACAGCTATTTATATTAACTATTAGGTTAAAAAAAAATTAGGTAACAGCAGCCACCCACCCCACAATCACACACTGATCCACACCCCACAAACACCTTAGCAGCTTTGAACAAATTTTTCAAATACCTTTTGCTGAGACCCTCACCCTTACCTACTTAATTAATAGTCAAGTGTTTAAGCCTTAGGAATATCAAAGTGACTATGCATTGTGGGTAAAAACTGAGTTTACTCAATTTGGGCAGCTGTTCCTGCAATCTGAGTTGAAATCATTTCAAGAGATATGTAATAATGTAAATATTAAGATCCAGTATATTCAAATTTTGGAAGAAAAATATTTTATTATGAAATCTGAATAAAAGGCAGATCTATCTAGATCTAAATGACCTTACTCAGACTCTAAGGTCAGAAAAGTCCAATAGGATCATCTAGTCTGATCTCCTGCACAATGCAGGCCACAAAACCTCACCCGCCCTCTCCTATAATAAACTTCTAACCTACAACTAAGTTATTAAAGTCCTCAAATCATGATTTAAAAACTTTAAGGTACAGAGAATCCACCATCACCTTTGAAGAGTTCACAGAGAAGCAAGCTGAAACAAAAGATTTAATTTCCAAGATATACATCATTTTGATTTGAAAAGACATTGAAAAGAAAACAGCCCAAATGAAGAGATGGGATAGGGGGTTGGACAAAGAAACTGAGCTGAGTAAGTGCTTCGGTATATGGGAAAGGGGATATCTATCTTTAATTTGTGTGGCTCACAGATTTCTTTAAAAAATAAATTACTGTATAGATGGTATCTGACTCCACATTTTTGCTACTAGGGAGCATACTGTTGGAGAGGTTTTAGGAAAAGAGGAACATAATTGCACAAGTTGCACTTGTGTTCAGGAATTAGATGGTATGGGGAGGAAATTATGAAAGATTTATCTTGTGAAAAAATGCTGACTTTGTAGAGATCCCCTGCTCTGTTCCCCAGTAAAGGATCTATATTTTAAATGGAAAAAAACTAATTTATTTTTATTGTAAGACTTTGTATTGCATATTACTGGGAAAATGTTACCTTTTCTGCTATAGAATTGTGGTACAGTAAAATAAGGACTGTCCTTGTAACAGAAAAGCTTTCACACCTAGTTCGTACACAAAGAATGCCAAAAAGAACAACTTCCAGAGGGGTAGTCATGTTAGCCTGTATATAGCAAAAACCATGAAAGTCCTGTGGCACTGTAAAGACTAACAAATTTCTTCGGGTATAAGCTTTTGTTATGCCTGAAGAAATTTGTTAGTCTTTACGGTGCCACAGGACTTTCACTGAAAAAGAACTAGGTTATTAGAAATTTGGTTGTCCTGTTTAGTGTACTCAAAGAAGGAGGGCTCCCTCACCAGCAAGCCAGAACTTTTGCCAGATTCTTTGAGTATTAACCTGATCCTGAGAAAATAATGATCAATGTAGTGTGTTAAGATTTTATTGTAACTTTGCCTTAATTTAAAAAAAATTGTGCACTACTTTTAAAAATATAAACATGCTAAAGAAATCTTAAACACTGTGCTTTGAAAGTACATGTATGAACAAATTCAAGTCCAAAAGAAGGCTATGTGCAGAATGTAGATGAAATGGTTCAGCACTGTCAACCTATCATGAAACTGGCTTTAAAACCAAGAGGAGGATTCTTTTAAAAAAACAAAAAAAAACTGATTTGTGGTTCTTTCTCATTTGCTTTATGGGTTCTTTTGGAGTTCATGTTTTCCAGCTTTTTTCCCGTAACCATGAGCATTAGAAATGTCTTCCCCTCTCTCTCATTATCGCTGGGGAGGCCTACATTTCAAATGCTGCAGCAGTGTTGTTACGCTTTAATTAAGACACTGCCAGGCCTACCTCCCATCACTACAGCACACATAACACTACACAGGCTGCTTCAAAAACATGACTCTGCCTTCTACGCCTTTGTCAGAGGGAAGCAGTGATTTAAACCAGTGCTGTATTTGTAAAAAAGCAAAATGCATCGCGGCGAACAGGGCGATCGTCCCGGGCCCCGCGGTTACATGAGCCCCGCGCTGTCCCTCTCCCAGCGGGGCAGTGCGGAGCCCGTGCACGCTGTGGTCCCCTACGGCCGCACTTCCTCCTGCTCCCCACTGCCTTTGGCAGTGCTATGCCCAGCCCCTTGGCCAGCCATCCCCGCCCCCAGGGTGGAGCAGGCAGGCCCAGGGGCGGAGCACGTGTGTGGGGCCCGACCTCTGGGCTGGCCCGCCCCACACGGCCACTTGCGGCCGGCTCCCTGCCGGCGGCCTCGGCCTCCCGGGCCAGGGTCCAGGCTGGCTTCCGCTCCCTCCGCCAGCAGCCTCGGCCTCCCGGGGCTGGGGCCGGCTTCCCCTGCCAGTGGTCTCAGCCTCCGGGGCTGGCTCCCCTGCAGCATGGTGGGGGGAGGCCGCCTAGGCCAATTGGCCCAGGGCCGTGCTCCCCCCAAGGGATGGCCCTGGCTGTGAAAAAAAGGTGCCAGTACTCAGTACCCCCGAGTATCATCGTAAAAAAACCCCTGGTTTAAACTCTATTTTGGGGTTAGGGAGTTGAGGCACAGAGATAAAGATCAAATGTTTCCACAATGTTGGGAGCTCAATCTGAGGCATCTAGGCCCTGATTTTTAAAAGTACTTAGCACTATACTGCACTTGATACGTTCAAAGCACAGCTCCTACTGACTTCAGTTGCAGCTGGAGTGCTCAGCATTTTTGCAAATCAGACCTGAAGGTTTCAGGTTGGGTGTCCAGAAAACGAGAAACACAGTTCATGGGCATCAGTGAAAATGTCAGGTTTAATTGATTTGCTAAATATCAGACAGGAACTTTGCGGCAGACATGGATAATATTTCCCCAGGTCAGCATTCAAGTGCCTTAACCATGAAACCATCCTTCCACTTTCTGCAGCAAACATGACAAGGACCTAGAGGAGATAATGTAGTTCGCTACCCAACCCTGATTCACCCCCAAAGCAATTCCATCCAGTGCACTGACTCTAGAAAGGGTCCAGTGGAAAAAATAGTATGTGATCATGTAATTAAAGACTGTATCATAAGGCATATGACAAGGGGTCCAAAAAAAGGTGTGCGACTTAATCCAGACACTTCTTAACTTTTGAGAGCTTGACTTTGTAACCCAAATGTTTTAACAGGTTTTTGCCTATAATTTCCTGACCCCCATCCCAGAAAGACCATCATGTGGCATCATACCGACACTCCTGATTGATCACCAGGGCTATGTCTACACTGGCAAATTAAGTCGATTTAAGGAGGCTTAAGTCGACTTAAACAAAGCCAGGCTTTCATTAAGTTAACTTAAGATTCCTTAAGTCGACTTAATAAAAACCGCCCATTAGGTCGACTTAAGCCTTCTTAGATTGACCTAAGCCCAGTGTGGATGCTTAAGACCACTTTGTTAAGTCGACCTAAGGGCAGTTAGGTAGACTTAACAAAATGTACTTAGTCCATGTCCATGGACACCACTTTGTTAAGTCAACTTTCGACTTAGCAAAGTTGACCTAACTTTTCCTAGTGTAGACATAGCCCAGGACTGGAACCTTAGATCCATTACATAGAGCAACTGATACCAATCATGGGCTGTCATTCTATATATGGACCAGCATGAGAGGAGAATGAAAACGCACTTTACCAGTGGATTTCACAGATAATTGGTGACAGTCGAGGAACGATGAGATTCTGGAACCTTAGATTCCACTACTGATTCTGGTGGGGAGTGTAATTAATGAGTAAAGATTCATCTTCTGCCCGTTTGACTCTTTTTCTCTTCTGTAACTTCTTAGAGTTTCCTTGCCCAGCCAGACCCATTTGCCCCATCTGGGCTTGCAATCCAAATACCAATCTCTCCCCTCCTCGCGAGTCTATTTGCCAAGATAATCCCTACATTCCTCCTGTACCCTACCTCCTTGTCAGATCTGTCTCCTTTCCTTCCCCACTAGCTCCTAGAATCAGTCTCATTGTCCAGCCAGTCCCTATCTTCCCTCCTCCCTATATGTTCCTCATCCTATGTCAGCATTCATTCCCACAACCGACTCCCAGTTCTTCCCTCTGCCTTGTTTCCCTACCTGGCTCCTATTCTCTTGATTGGCTCAAGCTCCCAGTCCCAGTCTCCTCTATTCCCTCTCTCTGGTGCCCAGTTCCAATTTCTTCTACCACTCAGCCCCTAGTCCTAGTGTTTTTGCTCAGCCAGACTTAATTTCTCTCTCTCTGCCTCAGGTCCCAGCCTCACTGGACTCCTTGTCTCAATCTACTCCTTTCTCTCCCTTGGCCTGTCTTTTGTGCCTTCTGCATTCACACCAGAAAGCTTCCTCCTCCATGCTGCCCGGCTGCCAGGAGGGTGGGGTCACTGAGAGCACAGGTTAAACAGGATCCGTGCTTGCAGTTCCAGTTTCTGGAGCAGCAATTACAGGGGAGAGTCCAGCTTCACTCTTGTAGCCTGGGGCTGAAGTGTGCCAGACACAGGAGCTGTGAAGGGTGCCACATGCTCAGTCCAATCATGCAGAAGATCTGTGAGAGGGCAGAGCACACTCAGTCGCTCTGTGGGGACGGCACATGCACACTCTGGTCAGCACCAAGGGCTGAGAGGGGCTTAAGTACAGTCACTGACGCTGGAATCTGAAGGTTTTAGCTGCTAAAATTGACCAAGTCTTCACTGAGCATGTGCACACTGAGTTTTCAAAGACTTATAACTACTCTTGAGCTTCTCAAAGCAAGAAGGAACTTATGTAAAACACTAAAATATCATTCATGCATTTCTGCTACCCTTTTTTCCATTAAGCAGAACCTTATTCTGCATTAATTCCCACTGATTTTACTGGGAACACTCACAGAGACAGGTATTATTCAAAATGAGTAAATGGCAAATCTGGCCCTTTGTGATTATAAAATAAAAGGCAATTTTTTTTCCATGTACGACATACTTAAGATATAATATTCAAAGTACATTTTACTATTCGTGGATTTAACATCAGATAAGTTAAAAATGTTCCTGTATTTACAACTGTAAAGGTTACTGTAATATACTTTGCTTCTCTATGTACAGTATGTTGTCAAACTGGCCTCGAATGAACGACTTATCTTGCTTGGCCCTATTAAGACATAGATCTTAATAGCCTCTGGAAGAACGAAAGGTCACCTCATTCCACAGGATAAAGATTCTACATTAGACCAATTCTTATTACGTTTTTTGCATGCTACTCTCAGAAGATTCAAAGCTGAGTTTTCAGACAAGGAAACAACAGAGATTAATGCCAATATAATACTACATATATTTTGCTTCAAATAGAAGAAATTACTGATGCAGCTTTCTACCCACATACAAAAAAAGTGTGAACAGTACCTCAAAGTTACACGGGCAAAACTTTTTTGAGGGAAACACTGGATCCTCCTGTGAAGCTCAATCACAACAGAACTGCAATACTATCTGATATAAATGCAATTTACACACTTCGCCATCTCTAATTTCATGATCTATTACTTGTTTCTGTCAGTGCAAGATTGTTGTTTTAAAAAATACTGTTGAGGGCGTTTTCATCTTATTTTAAATGTCCCAGTTAAGAGGCCTTCCACTACTTTTGCTGGAAGACTTACAACTGAATAGATTTCACTGTTTTAGAAGGTTTTTCTTGCTATTTAATATAATTGCTTATGTATAAGGTGTGTATAACCTTGTGTATAAGGTGAGGCTGCTTTTTATTTAACTCCCTGGTACTATATTATCTTAAAAAGTATGCTCCCTTCCTTGGTGTTTACACTGTTCAAATATTTATAAACTGTTATCACCACACCTCTATCTAACTGTCATTCACAGAATCGTAACAAAATTTAGTTCCCTGAATCTTCTATATTAAATTACTCATTTTAGCCTCCTTTTGTCGCTCCTCTCTCAACTCTAAGTCACGTGTATCTTTCTGGTATGCAGATGACCGGAATTGAATGCCGTCCTTCAGTGTCAGACAAGTGCTATCCCCTCCTCATTCTGAGATATGAAGTCCTGATGTATGCATCCAAAAGTGCATCCAATTTTTTTTATGCTTCTATCTCTTTCTGAAAACTCCCTTTGAACTTGCTGTGCACTGTCACCTCTAGCTATTTTTGGAAATATCACTTTCAGAGTTTGTCTCTACACTTTGAATATCTTTTTTTAAATAATTTTATTCCATGTCTATTTGTAGCTTGGATTTTTTCCAGCCCACTCTCCTAAATTCTGGCCTGTATTTCTTGATTAGTAGTATTACAGTGGCATCCAAAGGCACTGGGGCAGTTTGGGGTTTCCATGTACGAGACATTATACAAACAGACTACGTCCTGACAGTTTTACAGTCTAAGTTAATTAAAGACACAAGTGCACATAAATAGAAGGAGAGGGAATGGGGAGGGCAGAGAATGGTAACAGTAACAGTAGCCCACAGTTATTTTGACTATCTATGAGCACAATTTGAACATTTCTATTTTTGTTTTGTTTAAAGACAAACAATATTAATGTTGTCAGTAATCCCTGTTGGACATCTGACAAGCCATTGTCTGATGGCAATTTACTATAGGGTATGTGGTAAAATTGGATAGTGAGGAGGGAACTGAAGGACGATGTTGTGGCTTTAAAGATTATTTCAAAAATGGCAACCCATGCATAAGGGGCAATGTGAACATGTTTGGACAAGCAGCCAATAAAGGTTCTCATTGTTAGCAGACTAGCGAAGTGACAAGTAGGCACAAAAGCACGTAAATGGGAGGGGCTAAACTGTGAAGACCTTAAAGACTTGAATTACAAATTTGTGATTTAACATGGGGGTGAAGGGCGAGCCTTTGAAAGGACTCAGGGAATAACACAGTCAGAGAGATAAAACATGAAGAGACTTAGAAACGGTATTTGAATAGATCCAAGGAGCAAGGAGGTCAGAAAAGAGGCACTTGGCAAGAGTCAAAATGGAAAATGAAAAAACCTGCGTGACAATTTTAGACATATGGACAGAAAGAAAAAGGATGGAAAATCTTAGAAATATTACTGAGAAAGGAGTGGAAGGATTTAAATACAACCTTGCTATGTGAGTTCAGACAGAGGGCAGATTTGAAGATGTTGTCCAAGTTATGGGCCTGAGTGAGTCGGAGACAGGTGATGCTGACTTGAGAAAGGATGACAGAGAACGGAGGGGAGGGAAAGAAAGATTAGTCCATGCAATTAAAATAAGATAAGGCTATTGTTATGTGTTCTACATGGGGTTGCCCCTTAAAATCATTCAGAGCCTGAAGCTGGTACAGAACATAACGTCTCATTTTACTGAGTAGGGCACGTCTCTGAGACCAATACAGCGGAAACTGCACTGACTACTAAGTGGTCTTTGCATGAAGCTTAAGATGTTGGTTATGACCTACAAAAAGCTCCAAATGGCCTTGGGCCTGGCTAACTGAGGAATGACCTCTCCCCATGGTACACTACCACAGCTGTGGTGAGTAGAGATATTTGAGCTGGAACACCTTTCCTCATAAAAGAGATTGATGGGACGGCATTCCCTATGAGGGGTGTGAGCCTCTGGAACTTCCTTCAATCCTTGATTGGAAACAGCCTGAATTTGGTGACCTTCTGGGAATGCTGCAAAGACATCTGTTTCATTGTGTTTTTGACTAGGGTAAACTTCCTGATATGATGAAGGGGTAAAAAGGGAGAACAGACTGATAGAGTTTCTTTTGAAATATTATTTTAATGCTGCTAAGTTTGTTCTATTATGTGGTTGAGCCACTCACAGCCTCATATAAGTGTCTTTTTATCATATTCAAATTAAAATGAACAAGAAAAACAAATTTAGATTTTAGGTGCCTTTGTATTTGGTACTTAGCAAACCATTATCTTCTGCAATTTTAATCAGCACACTGTTAATGCCTTCTTCCGGACAATATGATAAAACCAAATCTAATACGAACCGTAGTGTTACCTCACTAGATACTTCCTCCACAACTGAAATACATTGTCTATTTCAGTACTCTGTCATCCATTAGTTGGCATACCCATTCATGCAATAATGATCATGTCTAAGCAAATCTGAATTATTTAGTAAGTGAGAAGGTATCAAATCTTTTGTAAAATTCAGATATTATACTTATTGTGTTCCCGTCATCCCCTAATTTGTAATTTTCTTAAAGCAACAATGAAGTTTGGCATGATTGGTTCTTTTTAGGGCACATTATACTATCATGTGCCCTAAAAAAGGAAGCATTCTTTGGGATAACAAAGTACTAGTCAGTAAAATTGATTTCCCTTAGAACTGCTCAGCTCTAATAACAGTAGCCCGCCATTTAGAGTTGCGCTTCCTTTCTAATAATTTACTATCAGATTGTGGTAACTAAATCTGAAAATTTATCTCATTTTGTGCAGTATTACAACCTGATGAGATTTTGTTGTGTGCCTTTCAAATTATTATGGTTTTGTAACTCGGTCCCTATTTCTTGCAGCTAATCCATGAACTCTTTGGTTTTCTAGTTTGTAAAACGAAGTTTGTGACAACTGAAGTGAATAGGAGGAGTGGATAATTTGGAGCAACTTTGCTAATAAATTGTTCTAATATAGCGTACACTTCCATACAGTCATGTAAATGTTTGATGGAACAAGGACTAAAACCCTAGTTAAATAATGATGTAAATTTTGAGAAAAATGTGCAAAACAAACAGAAGAAATTAAAGTTATGAGTTTAAAGGATTTTAAAGAACACGTAGTTATTGATTAAAGCATCATCACTAGTCTCAGTACGAAATTCCTGAGTAAAATGTCAACATTCAGACCCATGGTATTATTAAACTGTGGAGTAATCATTACAGGGTGTGATCCAAGTTTTTAAAAAATGCATAAACATTTATGTATATGTTTTTCAAAATTTAGGTGTCTATTTACAGCACAGCTTTTCTCCCAGTTGTGTTTTATTGTTTTAACAAACTTTTTTCAAAGAGCATAATTAGAATGTGCAATTATTCAAGACATTCTCCATCACATAACCACTTAGGGATAAATGCCATTCAATCTAGTAGCTAAAAAAGGAATGCAAATAATAAACACAACATATTTCTCAAATTACCTTGCATAAAAATCTCTTGAACCTTTTGTTCCTTTACCCAGACTTTTACTTCCTCGTGAAGCTGTGGGTTGTCCCTGAGAACTGGGTTTAGACTGTCTACGTCGTCCTAAAGTGGAGATTAAAAAAAAAAAAAAAAGATAATATATGTTGTATTTATTCATTACATTTATGATGTTTATCTTCCTAAATTTATTCCAAAGCACAATTTGAAGCAAGACTCTAAAATGTATTTGTTTAATACAAATCCATGAGTTATTTTTAGAAAGTCTCCTAAGTGCAAACTGTATTTGATAGCAATAAGAGTTATTTTGTGAGGAAAAAGTACACCATAACCCATACATGGTCAGACTTATAAGCTATTAATAGGCTCATACTTTGATGAGGCCTTACTGCAACCTAACATTATCCTATAAAGAGTTCAAACTTCCCAAACACGTAATATCAGTTGTTTCAACACAGTGGCATTAAAATCAGAATATTGAAATGTTCAATTCGTTTTTTTAACTAACACGCACGCACTCACACACTACAAGAGAATTTAAAAGTTCATACCAACATATATTTGTCTCTTTGTAAGAATGCATGCAATCGTATTGCTTTCTCCATACGGTATTTCTTAAGTCTCAGTTCCCTCGCTTCACGGGTTCTTAGAGGGAAGGAGCAGCAGATAAAGAACAGCATATGATGTGGCTCTCACTGAGACAATAGAGGCTGGGTTGGTGTTTGTTGCTCACAATCATGGGCACATGGCGCAATTCTTGAATCCCCCAAAGTGGGTGGACAGTCCCAGGGAGGATGGAACTTGCAATTCATGTTACTTACTGCACTAACTATAACTACAATTATAACCATTTTATTTTATTATTAACAAACAGAAAATTTTATTTATTTATTGGCTATGTAGCTGGTTTGAAGAAAGTGGAGAACGTTGATTCTGGCCATGCAGCGGTAAGAGAAAATTGAGGGGGCATCGAACTGCACAGCCACATAAGACCTTGGATGTACCATTTGGACAACACGAAGTGTGCACTCAGGTTGATGGACACTACTCTGAACAGTACTCTGGCAGATGGCACGCTTGCACACCCATATATGGAATTTACATAGTGATCAACATGTGAAGAACAGCAAGTACTATTGCTAGTTTTTAATACTATATAGAACCTGGTCAACTCTCTTCAAGGAAATGAGACATATTTCAGTTTTAGTCCAAACTCTCATGCACAAAGATATTATTTTTAAAAGTATATTATCTTTCAAATATACATCTGAGTTAGTGACAAATTATCTAGAAAATTAAATATATCTATTTTTATTAGTACTGTCCTCAATATGAGGCAGATCTAGATACAAATTAACATTTTTTTCTGACCTTAGAAACATGATTTATTCAGTCGTGAGATCTACTACAACTTGTTGGTCCACCTCTGGACTCTGACATTTCTCTGTCTCTTTGGGCTAGTCTTCACTGACAGCGGCAAATTCACTGTTGTCAGATTGACCTTCCTGATCGACTGAGTGGGTCTGTAAAGACCTGCTCAGTTGATTGGGAAGCTGATCGCTAAAGATCACCCCGACAACTGGAGTAGTGCTTGAGTTGAAAGGAGGGTCCCCCTGTCGACTTAGAGCAGTGGACATGCAGGGTGAAACAGAGTCAAAGGGAGGTACTCAGCTTAAGTAACTTGCGTATCTCCCTTTGATTGCTGCTGAAAATGGCAAGCAGTGTAGACCCGCGCTTTCAAAGCACACTTGCTACTCCTGAATTTGAAATCAGGGACAGGAGCCATAGAATAACTGGGAAGAACCATAGCCACTGTTTGTTGCTCTTTGAGAAGGGCACAAACAGATCTTGGAAACAGTGGACAAGAGAGACACCCACCTATAGTGGAAAAAAATTAGAAATATTCTCAGCACATAGGTTATAAAATATTTAAAAAATAACTCCCCTTTTAATTTTAGCATCTCCTTCATAGCATTTCAAAGTGTCTACCTTTACTTATACCTTCCTGTCTTAACTTTTCATCCTAAGGATGGGAGTAGAATTGTGTGAAGAATCTAATTAAAAGTCCAAAAGACAGCATACACAGATATAGAGAATTGAAAAATCTGTCTCCCCACCCATAGTATTGCAGAGGCTTTAAACTCACTCCTCCACCCACATACGCCGCTTATGCCACTTGATATCTTATTATAGGTCATCAGATAACAGCAACAAAAAGAATACACATTATGTGAAACTCGAATAAGAAACCACTCGTTCCAGAAGAGATCACACAAAATATCTCCCAATGTATTCATCTACAAAATTAAATAAAAAAGTATACCTTTAGAAAAGTATCCTGAAAACTAAGTGTTTGTTTGTACATGCTTTTTGTTATGCGCCTTCTTGTATGTATATATAAAATAATCACATGGAAAGATATCTTTTTAAAGACAAAAGAGTACATTTGAACAATTACATTCAGATTTGTCATGCTTTGATAAAGACAGCTCTGCATGCTATCCTATCAGCATTTAATATAGAAAGTTCTTTTCTATACAGCATTGATATATTGAATTTTAAAACACCCTCAGTAGTCACTGTAAAATAAAGCTAATACTGGCTGTGAACTTTTATTATACACACACAATTAAAATAATGGTAAATGAAAATCACTACATCAAGGCAAAATATTCTGATAAGAGAATTTAAGCTCAGTGTGTCAGGAAATTCAAAGTAATGGTTCCCACAACCACCATAACTCTATCCCCTTGTCCATGTTCTGTATATGCAGTTACTGTATGTGCCAAGTAGCTGAATTATGTTTTTGTGTGGTCAATCTTAACTTTTCTTTCCTCATTTTTGTCACTTGGTGATATATTCAAATGTAACAATGTGTTTTGGAGCTAAGCATTTTAGTGTTTCAGTGCACCCAATAAATAAATGGAACAGCTTCCATATGAAGAGCGATAATAAGGACTGGGACTTTTCAGCTTGAAAAAGAGACAACTAATGGGAGACACAATAGAGATGTATAAAATCATAAAAGATGTGGGAAAAGTGAATAAGGAAGTGTTGTTTTCCCCCTCACATAAGACAAGAATAAGGGGTCATCAAATGAAATTAATAGGCATCGTGTTTAAGGCAAACAGAAGGAAGTACTACTTCACACAATGCACAATCAATGTGTGGAACGTTTTGACAGGGGATGTTGTGAAAGTCAAAACTATAATTTTCTTTTCAAAAAAAGAAGAAAGGAATTGGGTAAGTCCATGGAGGATAGGTCCATCAGTGGTTATTAGTCAAGATGGTGAAGGATGCAATCTCCTGCTCTGGGTGTAACCTCTAACTGCTAGATGACAGGGGATGGATCATTCAATAATTGCCCTCTTCTGTTCATTCCTTCTGAAGCTATGTCACTGTCTGAAGACAGACTATTGGACTAGCTGAACCGTTACGCTGACCACTTTGGTCATTCTTATGATACTAGAATTAACATCTCATTGAAATGAACATTTTCAAGCTTTCTTCACAATGGCTGGAGACTGATTTTGTTTTAAAATGAAAACTGCAACTCTGGAACACAAGATAGCAGCTCAAAGCACATGGAGGGGTAAAGTACGACCACATAACTGCCCAAATTGAGCCCTGCTTTGAGGGCATTAAAATTCTCCAATTACTGTCAGTTCTTTGTGTCTGACCAAGGAGGTGGGATTATCCCATTATTTGTACCACAGAAGACGCAGTAATGGAAAAAACAGCCAAAGCTAAAATGTACTCTATATATTACAAGTACCTGAAAACATGGACTTAGGAAAATGCTTTCCTCAATCATGCTGCAGCATGATCCTTTAATGCATGAAGGATATTTTCTTTGTAACAATAAGAACTCATCTCAGCTGCAGTGTTTTACAAAAAAGACTAAGTAGATTTTGCAGTCCTCTCAAAGGTCAGCACCACATTAGTCCTTGCCAGCTGTGATTTAATTAACTACAGTCTCCTCTGACTGCTTCGAGATTTTCAGATGATTTAAGACATGAACTAAATAAACACTCATGTGTTACAGACTTGAAAAGTATGTTTACAAAATGTTATACCCACCAAATGCTACACGAGAAAACAAGCATTTTCTAAACATTAACTTCTACAAATTAAAGTGATACTGAAGTCTCATCTGAATTCAGCAATTGAAGAGCCAAGTTCAATTCTGGTGACAACTACAATGGTTCACAAAGTCAATTTGTCCCATGGACTCCAGGTATTGTCAGAGACAAATCAAGTATTTCAGAATCTTGAAGATTCAGTCTCTATTGATCTGTTTTCTAATGAGTGTTCTCTGCAACATATACCACCACTTAAACAACTATCAATATTACACTTGAGATTATTCAGTTTACACAACTAAATTACAGTGTTTAGTTTTATATGGTATTCTCTCGATCTCTTACACAGTTCTCAACCACTGTGTCGGGACACATTACTGTGTTGCAGTAAGTGTGTCACAGAGAGCCGGGGTGGGGGCTGTATTTGGCTGGAGGGAGCTGATGTGTCCTGTGGGGTCGTGCATGCCATCAAGTGTGTCACGACCCACAAAAGTTTGAGAACCACTGCTATATGCCTTACCTCAAGACACAATGACATCAAAGAAATTCTGAACAAATGCTATATAGTTTTAACTCCAGGTTCATAATAAGCAATTATTTTATATGCCTTTTTTCTCAAACCCTGGCAGAAGTGTTTTCTTGTTATCGCAACATCTGGTGTAGGTAAAGACCTGACTGAAAATGAGCCAAGGTAGAAACCCTCATCCCAAAAGCAAATAGACTATGTTAAGGAATTGTCATAGTTACTCAGTGTTATATCTAGAATATTTCTGGCACTTTAGTAGCACCCAGTTCTTTTTATTACCTTTTTTTTTTTACATCTTCAGGTCCTTGTCAATGATTTCTTATCTAATATTATAGCATGTCCCACAATACTTTGAGAACTCTCAAAGTGGTAACTTACCATTAATACTGTGCAAAAAGTTTCTGAATCTCTAAAAAGTTAAGATTGTTTGGGCACTCTAAGCGTGGATTTCCATACTTCAACATTTTTTGTCTGTTTTAACTTTAAACCCACCTCTGAATTTTCCTGGGTTTATACTACATGTTTTGGGGATAATTGACACATCCATTCTTAGAAAAGCATGGGTAGGTTTGTTTATTTGTATCTGGGAGGATTGTGCTAAGGAATTTTGTGTTGATTTGTGTCTGGATTTTGGTGGGAAATGGCTGCCTCGGGTGGTGTCCAGAAACACTGAGTGAGAAGCAAGTCAATGGAGACAGTGTATCTTTAAAGGCAGCCTGTGGCCTCCTTCCCACTGATAACAATAAGATATAACAGCTATTTTGAAACAGCCTTAATTGTTCATCAAGTTAGTTGGAAAATAGTCTGAGACTTTGCTGAAAAAGAAGCATTGTTAAAGAACAGAAAGAAAAAAAATTCCATTGTACTTAAAATGTCCTTTAATCATAGCTTCTGCACAAGATTTAGTAATGTTTAATAGTACAGGAAATCTGAATAATCTGCATTACTCTGATATTAAGATCATCAGGGATAAAAAGTCTGACACCAGGTGTTAAATTTCTTAAAAGGTCTATTTCAACTAACTAGTTTTAACTCAAACTAATGAATGCATTTATAAATGTTTAGAAAATTAATTCTGTCCTCAACGAACAAGTGCTATAAATTTGGGGAACATATGCTCTGTTGTTCTTGTATAACAAAGTGATTGCATCCCTACTTCAAGTACTAACCTAAGTTCATTCTTAACTACGGAGCCACAAGTGACACCTTCTGAATTAGCAGTCTTTTAAAGAACAGCACTGTTTTAGAAAAGTTCCCGAGCGTTACTCCTGCTGAACGAGAGTAACAATCGCTAGTCACTGAAAGCAAAATATGTGAGCTCTACAGAATATACAAACCATTTGGATTGTATTATACTGCAAATAGTAAAGGTGTCAACACCTCTTTCCCATAACTTTCTAAACCAGAAACCGTGTGGGGGGGGGGGGGGGGGGAGATCTCCCTGGACACTGGCCTGGCCCTCCTCAGAGGAACACCCCCATCCCCAACTCATCCCCGGCAGCGGCACAGACCAGGTATAGTGCCAAAAACTCTTGACCAGCAAAGTATGTGACTGGCCCCTCAGCCCCCACGCTGGGCACAACAAGGCAGGTACAGGCTGGGTCAGTGCGACCCAGGGATGTCAGCTGGGGGCAGCTCCTCCGAGGGCAGCCTAGCCAGCGCCTTCCCCCCAGGCTGGCACTGGAGTCGTGGCCCCCTCAATACACCACAGCAGGGAAAGGGGGGAGAGTTGGAAATGAGTTGTAGGACCCCCCAGCAGGGTGTTGCCACCAACAGGGTGCAAATACGTGCCCTAGGCCCCCCGGAGCCAGAGATCCACAGCACACCACTGGTTTAAACAACTACTGAGAAATGAAGGGGTGAAAAATAAAGCTTCCATACCACTGTTCGGGAGACACTACTCTCAACATTAATTCTTTGCTTAAATTACAGACACTCCGCACATGGCACTTTGGGGCCCTGCATACCACTAATGTGGGGTTCACAGGCCTCACCTCGAGCTTCCCATGCTCTGTTCTCAAATATGGAAAACAGAATACTAATCACAAGACTCAGTCGCATAGATTGTAAGGTCAAAAGGGACAATGATCATCTAGTCCAGCGGGTCTCAACCACCATGTTGGGACACAAAAGTGTTTCTCGAAGAGCTCAGCTTCGAGCCATCCTGGGGCTCCTGCTGCCTGCCATTCTCTGCTGCCCTCAACAGCCCACTCCTGCTGCACAACACAGGCAGCAGCCAGGGAATTAGGGGCTGCAACCCAGAGATCCTGGGCTGGGAGTGGGGTTGACTGCCTGCCCCACAAAAATAAACCCAGCCCCATCGAGCCACGCCACAGGGCACCAGTCTGCACCGGTGTGACTCTGCCCCCACCCAGGTCTTGGAATGTTGCATCTTCCAGAGCACCACAGCCTCCCACGCGCTCCCAGCCCAAGCCACTGCCAGCAGTGGCAGACTGTAGTGTGTCCCAGAGGGGAACATCACCTGTCAGGTGTGCCGCGAGGGAAAAAAGGTTGAGAACCACTGATCTAGACTACCTCCTGCACAACACAGGCCACAGAACCTCAGCCACCCACTCCTGTAACAGACCCTAACCTATGGCTGAGTTATGAAAGTTTTCAAATCATGGTTTAGATTAGAAACTTTAGAGACTTCATGCCACAGATAATCCACCAGCAAGTGACCCATATCTCATGCTGCAGCGGATGGGGAAGACAGAGGACTCCGTGCAATTACTAACACACGCACAAGAAGTGGGGGGAACGGAGGAGGAAGAGATTGTTAAACAAACAAGCAAGTGTTGTGAGAATTTCTCTCCAGCCCATCACAGAACCATGTTGGATGTGGGAAAGCTCCTTGCCATGGGAAGAAAGCTGACAAAATTAAGGATAAAAAAATCCCCCCTTCCCTCTGACCCCCATGACCAGACCTGACAAGCTTCTCTGGCCTACTGTTCTTTGTGAGGAGGGCCTCAGTTCTAAACCATTTGGTGGTGTAGAAATATCCTTCTCTTTTCAGATATTTCCTGATTTAGGTGCCTGGCTTCTACATAGATAGCTGTGACCAAGATCCTCAATATTCTTCTGGATTTGGAGGGAGACTTCCAATAGGAATCAATTCTCATAACTCAAGCCAGGAGAGGACCTCAATTTTCTCGTAAAGCAGAAACAACCTTGCCCTTCTTCTCTGAACTCCTCACACTGAGAGCCCTTTCAATCTAATGATCAATACCTCTGTAGGCCTGCTACTTCTTCAGGACGCCAGTGATAATTCACAGGGCCCTTAGATGGTAACTGAATAGACAATTCTAATCAAAGATATTCTTTTTCTCTTGGTACTCAGCCAACAGTATCCACAATCCTGAGAGAGTCTAATCCCAACAGACTTTGTGGAAGCATCTCCAAACTTGATTGATTGTAATACTGAAAGCTCTTTAAAGAAGGTCTTTGACTCAGTAGATTTGCTACAGTGTTGCTCTGACATGCATAATCATGGCTCTCATGTCCCAAGACTAGATTTATATTGAGTCCATAATATTATATATATTCATTTGTAATACTATGGTGCTGAGCACCACAGAAAAGCCTACAAATTAATCAATTCAAGACTGAATTCCTCTGATTTACAATGATAAATGACAGTATTTTACCCACCCTAAAAATTATCTGAATTTTTGGGGTGGCAGGGAGGGAAAGGGTGGCGGGGGGGGGGGGGGGGAGTAGAGAGAGGAAGAAAATCTCACTAACGCAAATATATACAATATTTGTGTAATGCATATTTAAAGTTCACTACTCAGTTGATGTGAAATTATAAAATAAACTAATATTTGTAAAATTCAGAGAAAAATGTTTTGTTCTCATTTTGCGAGAACAAACTAAATCACTATTACCAGTAATGTAATATTACAATAAAGGGCACAAAAAAGGGGGGGAAAACAGTAATATTAATGTTTATTTTAAAGAAAGAAAATGTTTGCCAAACCGAATACAAGAGAAATCAGTATTTACAAACAATGGTTACCAAAAAACCAGTACAATTATATTTAATTAAGTTGTATCCTTTTAAAAAGCCGTAAGGTTTGATCAGGAAATCTATTGTACTCAAAGTCCTCTACATTAAAACAAATACTCCATTTCTTATTTTGTTAGTAAGTCATACCAATGTCAAAGGAAATAAAAAAGCTATTGAATAACCATCTTTGTTTTTATTTAACAAACGTGAAGTTTGGATAAAATTACTTGAGTTTCTCAGCAGATGTCTGGCCTGAAATCAGAATTCCACATACACATGCTTAGATCATTTCATCTGGAACTACTAACTCTCAGTTTCCACTAATTGCATCTTGGTGAAGACTGCTGAGTAGAATTCTCATACAGCACTTACCCTCAAGTCAGAATTGCAATTTTAAAAAATTATTTATAGCATATTATTATTGTTAACCCAAGGACTTAATTTTAAGATGCTACTGTTCAATACTTTTAATCATAAAATTATTTAAGCTGATAGTACTTTAAAAACAAATCAGAATGTCTAACTTTACCCTATGGTATTCATCAGCACTCAGCTTCTACTTATGCTCCTGTGGGAAATCTGCTTCCCCTCCCCCCAAATTTAAAATTCTGCATATTTTATTTGTCAAAACAACAATATAATCCTGCCTTTTTAATTTATTTTGGTAATTTATTTCAAAATATTTGTCAGCAAATATAACTAACAATTCAGGCAACAAAAAAGATTCAGGAAATATTTTTTGGCACATAGATTCCTTACTGGGCATATTAAGACAGAACTTTCACTAATAATTCATTTAAACTACAATGCAAATGTATTTCCTACACCCCTCAGAAGCCACGCAAAAGCTTGGAGGAGTCAAAGGTAATGAAGGAGCTGAGGAAGTTTGGGAGTGAACCTGAAGGATTGATGCGAACAATTTTGGGATGGGAGAAATTGTTAGGGAGTTGGGGAGCCTCCTCCATGCAGGCCCTGGCTTACCGCTAGCCTCTCTTATTCAGTCAGGAACATCTGCCCATGTCACATATGTCCCTGCACAGCATACTCAGCCACCCACTATGTCCTTTGACCCCTCCCCCACTCAACCACCCTTCTTTTCCCTGTCCTCATGCACCCCTGCACTCTCATTCAGTCATGTGCCTATTCCCCCATCCGCCAATGTGGCCCTGCATCTCCATTACCATCAACACCCAACCCCAGTCTGTCCCCTCCCACTCGCCCTTCTGAATTCCAGCCTGTAATCTACTCTAGGTGCCCACCACAATCATCCCCCCTTCCATGGGTAGGATTCTGCGAGGAAGCCAGCCTCTTCCTTTCCTATCCACAGAGGGCTGCTCTCACCGGGTGGGAGCAGCTGCCCTCTGTTCTGGTGCCACAGCAGCCCCTAGTGAACGAAAGGTGCAGCACCTCTATGGTAAAATATTTTCTGCAGAGAAAAGAAATATTATACTGGGCGACGTGAATTTGGCGCATGCTCAGTGGAGCAGCATTCCTCCAGAGCATACTTGGCTGAGTTATTCAGCACCTTCACCTCCTGTGCCACCCAAATAATAATTTATTAGCTCCAGCTTCCACAACTTTATAACTTTAAGATGTATGCACACCTAAGATTTTCCACGGAACTATCCGGACATTCTCCTAACGAAGTGCAGTATTTGTCCTATGAAAACAATAAATTACCAATTACACATTTGTGTATCATTTTGTAGAAAATACTATTATTATTGCATGTTAGACAATATAGTATTAGATCATCAAGGGAAAGATAGAGTAACTGTTAGATGATAGTCACTGAAATGCTTTTGTTTTTCTATCTAACAAACTATACTTTGCAGTCAGTTCATATTTAGCCTAAAACTTAAGATTTGTAAGAACAGGCTACAAATAAAACAAAACCAACAGAAATTCTCCCATTCCTTATTTTAAATTCTTACTGTAACTAGGAATGTGTGATTTATTTTTTAAAAAAAAGAAAAAAGCTCTCCCCTGCACTGCTTGCAATGGTAGGTCATCAATTCTGGAAGGTACTGAATTCCTTCAGTAAGGTATTGAGAATCCCTAACGACGCCTGACAGCAACTATGTGAAAATATGAAGAGGGATACTGACTAAAAACTATTAAGTGAAATTACAATTCTATTTTCAGTGATAAAGTGGAGGGAAATGCAAAAAGTAAACAAACAGCATAAGTGGTAAATAAAATAAAATAAAAACAACCCACTGATCAATGTATGTTGTGTTCCTTCTCCTCTATAGTCCATCTACACACGGTATGAATCTGCCAGAGTTTCAGAATTTAGCTCTACGAACTCAAGTTGTACAAACTCACGTGTTTAGGTTTGCAAATCCCTGGTCCAAATATGTCAGCCAGGCAGTTGCCGTCACATCAAAAAGGTATATGAAATTTTCAGTTTTAATAATCTGAACTATTAATAAATATAGGAAACTTGTGTACACACACACACACACACACACACACACACACACACACACACACACACACACACACACACACCCACCCACCCACCCACCCCCCAAAGGGTCAAGAGGCTTCTCCTTCAGATTAGGAGGCAGGATTTCCTTGGATATTTAAAATCACTACAGTTGTTATCGTTTCTGACCTAGCATAGGGAATCTCCTACCAAAATATGTGTTCTCTTGGTTTGCATCAGAGAGGCAACTTCTGTGCTAGTCCCATTCACAGATGATAGTGACAGCTTGAGAATTTCCGATCAATGTTTCCTCTAAAATTTCTTTGTTCTGATTGGGTTAAAACTCCACTTGAGTGCTGTATTTTTGTCCCTGGGCAAAGCTGATACATCCCCGCCCCCCTTCCTTTTTGGGCTCTTCACACACTTTTCAATGACACCTAGTGTTTTAAAGTGCCATTTCAGTAATATACATAATTATGTTTTTGTGTTCTATATACATATAGAGCACACAGACATACACAACAATGGTCTGAGTACGTATTAACTTTCAAGAGCTATAGAGTTAAAAACCAAAGTTACAAAATCCAGAAGAGCAGGAGCCCCTGCCTTTCCTCCCATGAGTCCCTACTCCAAGAGAGCCCAACTCTTAGTACATTTCAAAAGCAGTCTCTGAATCACGATTGGTACAAGCAAATGAGAACCAGACATTTCTTGCATGGAAAAAGTTGTTTCTCTAAAGTTGTACATTGATCACTCCTGAGTTTTCTTCCCTGATGGGAAACAAAGTGTGTTTATAGCTATGTAAATTACCTTCTAGTCTTACAATACAAACTTTCTTCTTGAGAAGATCTCTGTGATATGAGCATGCTAGCTTGTTGTGGTGCAACATTCTGTAAGAAAGCTACAGAAAGACTGGTGCCTGCCACTGTTTAGAGCTGTGTTTCTCAACTACTGCACCGTGGAACACTGGCACTCCATGGACATAGTGAACGTGTTCCGTGACCTACCCCAACTCCCCGCCCCACGGGTGGGAGAGGCTGACTGGGGAGGGGGAAAGAAGTAATGCAGCAAGCTGACGAATGTCTGGGACATTTAAAATGCCGCAGCTGCATCAAAGCTTCGTGGCGCACGACTTTGATCTTTTGTTGTGGCTGGGGCATTTTAAATTTCCCTCCGCTGTTACCACGGACATCGAAATCGCTTGGACATAACTTCCACGGTAAGACTTTCTTTGATGAACCTTATTCCAAGAATAGGTTAACATGTAGGCCCAAAGTTCTCATTCAAATTTGAGTAATATCATCTACAGTTTTAAGTTGTGTGCATAATCACTACGTATTTATTTTTTAGAATGCAATTTGTAAAATTGTATTTAATTCGGTTTCCTGAATCTGCATACTACGCATTCCTGCAAAAATGATATTACAGCTGATATATATCAGCTTTTTTTAGAAATTTTTCATCAGGTGTTCTGCCTAAAGTAATTAATACCTTTAGGTCAGGGGTGGGCAATAATATTCACAGGTGGGCTGGCGCCGTGGTGGAGAGCCAGCCACAAGGCCAGAGAGGGGGGAGCAGCACAGAGCCGGCGAAGAGGTGGCGCAGTGGGAGAGAGCTAGCTGGAAGGGAGGGGCAGCACAGCAATGGAGAGCCGACGGGGGGTGGGGGCTGCAGAGCCAGCTAGGGAGCAGTAGAGAGCTGGCCCCAGGGCCAGCAGACTGGACAGAGATGTCCATGGGCTGGATCCGGCCTCCAGGACATATTTTGCCCACCCCTGCCTTAGGTGTTTCCTGGTCCACTAAAGGTTGGGAAATACTAGTTTAGAGAAGCAAATTTTCCCTGCAAGAGATGTCTGATTTTTATCTGCTTATACCAACCCCAATCCAGAGACTACTTTTGAGATATACTAAGAGCAGATATAGAATCCAAGTATGAGAGGGTCTGACCTTCAGTTCACAAGAAAGAGGATTCTTTAGCATTTTCAACTATTGCTTTAGATTTTGTACATTTATTTCTTCTATTAAGAAGAAGAGCACCACAAATTCAATAACTTGACTGATCAGAATCAGACATAAGAGAAGACAATTAGGACACAATTTTACACCACTTATTTTGGAAGAGTAGAGGAAATAAGCTCTTAAGGAACTTGAATAGCTTGTTTCATGAGGTAGGTATTCATAATGATTTAGTACAGGAGCATTAGCTATTTAGCTACATTTCTTTAATGATTTAACATATCAAAGATGTAAAGACACCCCACTCCTCTCCCTCAGTGAATTTCAGGATGACACGTAGCATTCCCAGCTATAATGCAGATTAAAGATAAATATAAATCATCTAAACCATTTCCAGTGGATTTAGCCTTTTGCCTCTCCATGTTGGGGCTGCACATTAAAACATGTAGATAGTATCAGCAGCAAGCTGTTCAGTCCCTCACTAAGCAAGACGCTGCCAGGGAAACCAGCTGGATTGCCTTTGGGTGGTCCGGACACCAAAAAACATGAAGAATTGAACAATTTTTAAGAGAATGCTGAGAAGAGTTAAAGACTGAGAAACTCGATGCTGCTCTGTCATCTGTGAAGGAAGTGAAACCAGGAGCTGAGCACATGATGGTGGGGGAACGCCAGCTGGCCTGCACTCAACTTTCTCAAGCTGTCTCTGTCACTCTCAATGGGTGAGACAAACCAAAAAGCCCCTGCAGTGGTGGAGGGTAAACCTATGAGAAAAGCATTTTTCAGTTACAATCCCTATTTTTAAGTCTGCAATCTGTAGAGGAAAAAAGGGGTTGGAAAAAAATCTTCTTAAAATATTTCCTTTATCTGTACATATAGATATTTTATTTCACTCTTCTCATCAAGATTTAATTTAATTTATTTACCATACTAAAAAATGTGCATATCATGTCATCTACAGAACATTATTTGCTTTCTTTTTGTGAGAAGAGAGTAACAAAACCCCAAATTCTTCTACTTTGTTATGCTCTGTGTGATGAGTTGGGGCTGTATCTGTACAACTTAAGAATTCTGGTTGACATTGTGAAGTTGTATTATAAAAACATGCTTTATCTTAACTGCTTATATATATGCAGATTCCAAAGGGGTAGCCGTGTTAGTCTATTGTAGAAAGACAACAGAGTCCTGTGGCACTTTTAAAGACTAACAGATAAATAAATCTGTTAGTCTTTAAAAGTGCCACAGGACTCTGTTGTCTATATATATGCAGATTTACTCTTGCTGACAAGACCTGCAGTAGCAGGTACAGACCAGACAAATACAACAGAAGGTACTTAAGACTCAACAGCCCTATTCAAGTACTAACATCTGGGAACAATAGCTGCATCTTAAGAAAATAAGTTTAAGTCCTCTGAAGGTCGCGGGGGGGGGGGGGGGGGGAGAGAAGGGGAGGAGCAGTGGAAACTTACCAAGAACAGAATAAAGAAAGACAGTGTGGGATCTTAAATTCATAATTTTGCTAGACACTATAAATCATGGACTGAATAGAGAAACTGGATTTATGACTTACTACATCTATGAAACACTAACAATCACTGCCTCGTCTTTCCTACTCCACCCCCTTCTTTTCCTCCCTAAAACTGGAAGGGCGTTAACAGGCCACTTCACCTTGAAAAGTCTCTTTGAAATCTCCCAAAAAAGCTCATGCGATAAATAAATGTGTTAGTCTTTAAAAATGCCACAGGACTCCTTGTTAGTTTTGCTAAACTAGACTACCTTAGGTACCCCTCTGGAATTTGAAACATGCGTTAACTACTTATGCTTAAACAAACTGTTCCACCTTGTATTTACACTAGAAAGGTTTATCATCCATGGTCAAAAAGTGCTGTTTAATTCCAGCACTTGTGCCCAATCCCCACACATCACTCATTATGTCATAAAGCATGTCTGCACTTAGTGCTCTAGCTTAATCAGACAATGAGCAGTGCACTGTAGACATCTATCCCACTATGCAACATGCCACCTTGTGCTGCTAAGAGCTGTGGGAAGATGGGGAGGATCACAGTGCATCATGGGTGTGGTCTCAATGTTCCATGATGCACTGATTTCTGTCCCATCATTCCTTGCATTCCCGACTGCATTTCACAGCATTTTTCAACAGCAGTCCATTTTCTGAGCACCCATCACCTCTATCTGAAAGGCTGGATCCTCACGGTTGTGTCCCTGTGAACACATCACAGCAGGTCACGCAGTATATTATGAACTTCTAAAACAAAACAGGAATCTGAGGCCTTGTACACACGATCAGATTATCGCGCATTAAAGCTCATTACCGCGCGATAGCAACAACGGCGTACACACGTGCAACAGGGCTCTTGCGCGTTAAGTGCCTTGTTGTCGCGCAATCCAACAACCACTCCGACGAGAGTGGTAACAGCTGTTGCGGATCATATATTGCGCGTTTGAGCTCGTGTGTACGCTTACCGCGCATTGACTGGAGTCCGGAACTGTCCCAGCATTCCCAAGTCGTCCTCTCTGGTCTCCCCCCCCCACCCGCTCTGTGGCCGTGACGAAACTGTCCCCGCCCTGCCCCGAACTTATTCCCGGGATTTTCAAATTTCAAGTCTGTTTCACTTCCTGCTCTCTTCCTCGTGGAGTGTGTTTGTGCTCCGATCATCAGTAGCAATGGCGGCCCGCCGTGGAAGACGCGCACCCCTTTGGAGCACGGCAGAGGTGCTGGACCTGATCAGCATCTGGGGAGAGTCCGCCGTGCAGGCGCAGCTACGCGGCAGCAGGAGGAATTATGACACATTTGGCATAATTTCTCGGGCCATGTCAGAGAGAGGGCATGATAGAGACACAGTGCAGTGTAGATCAAAGGTGAAGGAGCTCAGAATTACCTATCACCGAGCGAAGGAGGGAAACCGCCGTTCTGGATCAGCGCCTGCAACATGCAGGTACTATAAGGAAATAGAAGCCATCCTCAGCGGGGACCCCACAACCACTGCCAAAAGTCCCGTGGACACTTCAGCCCCTCCTCGTCCGGTGATTGCCAGAGCCGAGCAGGATGAGGACGTTGTTGAGGAGGAGGAGGAGGAGGAGATGGAGGATGACACGGAGGAAAGCGCAACCGCGTGTAGCCAGGAGCTCTTCAGCAGCCCCGCTGAGACGTCCACCCAAGGCTTGAACTGCAGCTTGTTCTCTGAGGCGGCAGAGGGGGGTTCAGGTAAGTTTCTCCTTCATTCAGCTCTGCTCCTGCTAAAATATCATTGTCTGGGGTGGGGGTGCTTGCGGGTCCCCGCTGTGCACACTATTTACTCTGCATTCATTAGCAGGGCATCAATACAAGCAGTGATTGTAAAATAATCATCTGCATTTAGGTCAGAAAAGGTTTCCTCGATGTACCTCCAGAGCCTAATACTCAGGTTAGATGGGAGAGCGTTTGTGTCTGCGCTCCCAAAGACAGACACTCTGCCTCTCCAGCTGCAAAGCACAGCCCTGGGAACCATGGCAGCACACAGTGCAGCAGCATACGGTCCCGGCCTGCTACCGGCGGCATGTAGGAGATGTATTCTAGATGGAAGGGGCACTCTGAGGAGAGGGATATTGGGTTCCATCTGTGTGCCCTCTTCCGATTCTTAGCCCCCGGTAAGCCGTCTATTAGAATGTACCTTGTCTGCTTCAGCGCAGCGTAGTGTGTTGACCGCCCTGTACCTTCCAGTGGAATGTGCTACTGGAAGGTTACATTGGCTATCTATGCTATGTGTTAACAATGTCTATATTGTTATTTTTGTATTAGAATTGAGCTTCACAAGGCCGGTGTCTACCCCAGCTGACCGAATGAGAAACATTAGGCGGCGTTCTCGAAGAAACAGGGAGGATATGTTTAATGACCTGCTGAAAGCAACACAAGAATCCGCAAGGGAGAATAGAGCCTGGAGAGAGGAATCCCAGCAGAGGAGGCAGAAACACAGGGACGAACTGATAAGCGTCATGAAGGAGCAAACAGAACTGCTAAAGAACATGATAGCTTTGCAGTCCCAGGCGATAAATGTCCGGGCTCCACTCCAGACAGTTCAGCCGTGTATGCCTCCCACACACCGCAGTCCCTCAAAGCATTTCTTTGAAGGCCACCCTCCACCCCGGTACAGGACAACATCCAGCCCCCCCCCCCCCCCAAGCTACTTTTACGAGACCCGGAGCTACACCAACCTGTAACCCCACCCCCATCTTTCAGGTTTCAATAAAAACAGTAACAAATACTTTGAAGAATGCATTTATTTATACACATTACTGAAATGATCCTAAGGTGCACCTCATGCGTCATGGAACTTAACTAGGGAAGGGCATCATTGAAATGCTCCCTGAGTGCCTCCCTTATGCGAGCAGCTTCTCCTTGTGCCACCCTAATACTCCTAGTGGCTGGCTGCTCGAATGCTTCCTCGAGGCGCTGTGCCTCCGTAGCCCACGTAGGGGAAAACTTTTCTCCCCTACTTTCACAAATGTTATGGAGGACACAACATGACGCAATCACGTCAGGGATCTGGTCCTCCGCCAAGTCCAGCCTCCCATACAAACAGCGCCAGCGCCCTTTTAAACGGCCGAAGGCACACTCCACAGTCATTCTGCAGCGGCTCAATCGGTAATTGAACCGCTCCTTGCTGCGATCAAGGTTCCCAGTGTAGGGTTTCATGAGCCATGGCATCAGTGGGTATGCTGGGTCTCCGAGGATGACTATGGGCATCTCCACCTCCCCCACTGTTATTTTTTGATCAGGGAAAAAGGTGCCCCCTTGCAGCTTCCGGTACAGACCAGTGTTCCTGAAAATGCGGGCATCATGCACCTTTCCCGACCACCCAGCATTGATGTCCGTAAAACGCCCCTTGTGATCCACGAGTGCTTGCAGCACCATGGAGAAGTAGCCCTTCCTGTTTATGTACTCCGTCGCGAGATGGTCTGGAGCCAAAATAGGGATGTGTGTGCCGTCTATGGCTCCCCCGCAGTTAGGGAATCCCATGGCAGCAAAGCCGTCCACAATCTCTCGAACATTGCCCAATGTCACTGTCCTCCGCAGCAGGATGCGATTGATGGCTTGGCACACTTGTGAGAGGGCTAATCCGACGGTGGTCCTCCCGACTCCAAACTGGTTTGCAACGGACCGATAGCAGTCGGGAGTCGCCATCTTCCATACAGCAATCGCAACACGCTTCTCCACGGTTAGGGCTGACCTCATGTTGGTGTCTTTCCGTCGCAGGGCAGGGGCCAACTCTGAGCACAGTTCCAGAAAGGTTGCTTTCCGCATTCGAAAGTTCTGTACCCACTGCTCGTCATCCCACAGCTGCATAACAATGCGATCCCACCACTCGGTGCTCGTCTCTCGCGACCAGAAACGGCGTTGCACCGTGTGCAGATGATCGGTGAAGGAGCTGAGCAACGCGGTGCTGTTGCTCTGCATGGCATCGATCAGCCCCTGCTCCTCGGTGTCCTCATCTGACTCGGAGCTCATTGCGTACTGAGCAACAAGCCGAGATGTATTCAGAATGTTGAAGGCGACAATGGAGATCATAGCAGGATCCATGCTGTCGCTGTAGCGATTGATTGCAAGTGGTGCGTTGCGTCACTGCAATGTTGAAAATAGGCGCGAGTTGCTATTGGCAACGAGGAAGACGCTAGGGGAACACAAAGCACCATGGGAAACTGACACTTTACCCATGGCGCTTTGCGTTCCTTTCCTTCATCCCATGATTCATAGCGCCAACTTAGGGGAAAATGGAACGATGGGATAGGTGCCCAGAAGTCATTGCGCTCAACCGCGATAATGCGTGTAATTTTGTTGCGTTGCAGGGAGCAACGTGTGTACGCGTTGTCCCGCAATAAAGGTCACGTGAGTTTTGTAGCGCGATTGCCTTGTTGCGCTTTAATCTGATCGTGTGTACATAGCCTGAGGCACCTGATCTCTTGTGTGCCATGCAAACAACAAGAACCGGATTACCATTTGCATTCACAGAGCATCTGCTCACATTGCCCCACATTTGGGTGCATGAAACAAGTACTGGGATGACGAGCAGTGGCCACTCACCCCTTGCCTTGAAATGCACGGACACACAAATGAGAGCTGCCTTCCTGGTAGAGGCGCACAGAGATCACCTGTGTGGAAGCTGGCAACTCCAGACTTCTACTGATTGGTCGCTATCAGTTTGGAGTCAGGAAGTCCACCAGTTTTGTTATCACAAGTGTGCTGGGCCTTTAATCGCATTCTGCTGTGAAGGACTGTGATTCTGGGAAATGTTGGTGAAACAGTGGATAGCTTTGTAGCGATGGGGGTTTCCTAACTGTGGCAGGGTGATAAGTGGCACGCATATCCCAATTTTGGGCCTGAACTATCTTGCAACTGAGTAGTCAATGGAAAAGGATACTTCACTATGCTAGTGCAGATGCTGGTGGATAACCATGGACATTTCACTTATAGCACCATGGGTTGGGCAGGGACGATGCATGACCCCCACATCTTCAGGAACACTGGCTAGTACAGAACGTTGCAAGCAGAGAGGAACTTTCTTTTCACATCAAAAGTTTCGTATGGGGGATGGTGAGATGCTCATAGTGTTCCTAGGAGACCCCATTTTCCCATTAATACCATGGCTTATGAAGCCTTATGGGGCAACCTGGATAGCAGTAAGAAGTGCTTCAATAACAGGTGCCGAATGACCATTAATGTGGTTTTGGCAGATTAAAGACTGGCTCAAGATGCCTTTGTGGCAGGCTAGCTCTACGTGAGGACAATATTTTCACAGTTATCACCGCCTGCTGTGTGCTTCATAATTTATGCAAAGCGAAGGGTGAAAAGTTTGCCCTGAGTGGACTGCAGAGGTGGATTGCCTTGCATCTATCTGAATATGAACAGGGGTCTTATGCTAGTGGTCTTGCAGGGTCACAATGGTGATCCATTCTGATCAAGGAGGCACCGAGGGCCCATTTTCAGAATGAAAATGAACAAGGGGCTTTTGTGAACAGTGCTGTGTCATGCTATGACTGCTATCTGGCTTAAGCCGTGTCTCCGTGACAGGTGAAAGTTCCATGTGCAGCACAGAAATAAAGAGTGCTTATGGTTCTCACAGCTAGTCTTTATTAAACAAAAACAGTTTACAACACAAACAAAACATCGAGCTGGAGGGAGAAAGCAGTGAGTGGCAGTATGAGCTATGCACGACAGCTGCATACAGTCCATCTGTTGTTGTCCTAGCTGTCTGAAGGGGTAACGAGATTGACCAGGAGTTTGGTAGGAATATGGGCGGGGCGGAGGGAGGGGAATTGAAGTGTGAAGTCTGTTGTGTAGTGGCTGCAAGGGGGAGCCAGCAGGTATGAATGGTGTCTGAAGTGTCATGATTGTCTTTAGCAGCTCCATCTGCTTTTCAATGGCCTTGATCATGTGCTTATGACTTGCAAGCATCCAGTTATGGTTTTCCCCTCCCTTCCTGTCTCTCAGTTTTCTGACACAGATTGTCTCCACGCCCTTTTCCCCCCTTTTTGCTGCCTGGTTGGAGGAGTTGTTGGACCATCGCCTCTTTGCTCCTCTGAGGTTGCTTCCTTATTAGCCAGAGGCGCTCCACTATAGTGAGGAGGGCAAGGGGTTTGCTCTGAAACCCACACCTGTGAAGCACAGGAAACAATGAAAAGAGACGTTATTGTGCGTGCTAAGATGCACTACTGTTAAACTCTTCTTTCTCACTGGCCCCAGGGAAGAGCACAGCTCTTTGATCAGCCTGGGCATGGTGAGTTTTGCCAAGGTGAGGTGGAGTGGAGGGGACAGGTATCATGTTGGTAAAAGGATTCTGGGTAGATTGTTCCTTGGGGCATAAATGTAGGTACATAGGGACTAATTTTCCATTGGTGGGGGAGGGGTAATAGAAGCCGATCTCTCACTCCTGCGAACAAACAGGGATGCTAGGAGGTACAAGCAGCTTCAAACTGGGTCCCTATGCTGCTCACCTGTGCACCACTTTGGTCCGCGCACCAGAGATCACTGAATGGCATGGGAAAGTGTCCTACAAGAGGGGGAGAAACAAAGTTGCTTGCCAAGGAATCTGAGGCAGAGGATTGGCAAATACCTCCAAGAAAACTGCCTAGCCCTCTCACCAGAGGATATCCATAAAATATCAGCATGCATTAACATGCTTCTCAGCTGCACTGCCTAGCTGCACAAGGGAATGGGAAGCACATGGAAACACAGCTACTCTTGTGCATTCTATCCCTTCAATTAATTACCTCTATCATTTAGCAAAGCAAATGACCCCTGTGCCTCCTGTAAACAAGCAGCAACAGCGCTGAAAAACTTGCTGGGGCTGTAAAAAAAAAATCCTGACTCCCTACGTCACCAAATGACCCAGTCCATTGCTCCAGTTTCTCATCAATGACTTCTTTGTTGGGGGTCACGCCCTATGTTTGCTTCCCCATGCATCCAGAGATACTCAGGGGTGTCTTGGGGGTGGAGGTGGCATTGCTGCTGAGGACAGCTTACAGCTCTTTGCCTATGCACCAGTGACTGTTTGCCCCTCTGGCAGTTCTGCTGCAGCTCCTAAATTTTCCCTTTGCAATGCAGCGTGTCCTGTTCATAGCCCTTCTCCACCATGGAACAAGAAATCTGGCCATAAGTATCAAAGTCCCTATGGCTGGAGTGGAGCCAGGTACTGTTTGTTGAAAAAAGTTAACATTGGTCGACTAACCTCTTTAATATAGACCAGACCTGAGTAAGTTTCCCAGACCTGAAGAAGAGCTCTTTGTAAACTTGGAAGCTTGTCTCTCTCACCAACAGAAGCTGGTCCAATAAAAGCTATTGCCTCGCCCCCGTTGTCTCTCAGGAGTTTAAATAAGGGAACACATAAGAACAGTCAGCCAAACTTACCCAGACAGGAAATGGAAGCATGAGGCAGACGAGAACAAGATAATTCAGCGTGTACCAGCCTCAGGGGAAAGACGGTCCACCCCACTCTCTGATCCCAGCCCACCCCATAGGACTCTGAGCCCAGCCCAAAAAACACCCTAGAGGAAACAGACAGGGACATGCATTTAAGATGTTTATTGTTTTCTGGGATCGCTACTCTCCTGTGCTTTGTATGAAGTAAAACACCATGAGTGTTAGACTCTGTGCAAGTTGTGCATTAACTGTTTCACAACTGGTGCATGTGCCTAGGAAGGTTAAACTGCAAAGCAGAAGTTTCAGACCTTTCAGGTGGAGTTCTAGGAGAGGGGTATTTTCAAACTAATTGGAGTGTCTCAGGGGGATAGGTCAGTCCTAGGCCTGGGGGGCCTACAGCAGGTGGTCGAAGGAGCTCTATTTCTGAAAAGGGGTAAGCAGACTGAGTCAGTGCCCAGGAAGAGTGACAGAAAGGAACCAATGTTGAGCCTGCAGCGGCTCCAGAAGCGAAGCAGCAAAGGCTTGGATTTCCTACACCGCGGTGGTAGTGGATCATAGAAGATCAGGGCTGGAAGGGACTTCACCAAGTCATCTAGAGAGTCCAACCCTCTGCTCAAAGCAGGACCAACTCCAACTAAATGATCCCAGCTAGGACTTCGATAGCCAGAATAGAGCACTTGTGAGGCCCATGAAACCCTATTCTTTCTCAAAACAATGGAACAGAAAAAGATACGGGGAAGGATGGTGTCACAATACATGCCTAATACCTCTAATTAGAGAAATGCAGAGCCTGGGTTAGCTGTGGTCTGAATACAGATTTTATCAATGCCGAAATTTACATTTTGGGGACAAATTTTTCATCATCAAGGCATTTATAACTATCTTTAAAGACGGTTACACTTTTGACCTTTCAATGCTGATAAATAATGTTTAGAAAAACAATGCTTTGCAGTACTGACTTTCTTGTCTCGCTCTTCATTTTGCATACCATTCTCTCTCACAGTTAGGCTCAACACCTTATCTTGATATCTGGAACCCTCAGATGTTGAGAGCGGGTGGACAGACTGATCACTTCGTACCCTGATGAAATACTGTAACCCAGATAAAATTATGGCTGCATCCACCTCTTTCCCTCCTCCTCCCCCCTCCCCCGCATCTCTTTTGGTTGGTGGCAAAATTTGAAGAAACAAACAGATTCAGACAGCTGAAAGGGTCCAACACAATAAAAAGCTGCTAAGATATTTTCAAAGCTTTTCATCTCAGGTCTCAGCCATGATTGAATTTTTAATAGGACCCAGAGAGAGGAACTTTTGAAAATGGTCATGTGCACACCCTTCCACTTCCTTCCTCGTATGGTGAAATGCCCCCTTGCAGGAAATGTAAAGAATGTGAAAAAACAGAATTTGAATTTGTGCCACCCTCCCACAGTCAGCTGCACAACCAGCCACCGCTTGTTCTTGTCTGGGGCCACTCTGTGTTCATAAACTCCTCTGCGTAAAATGTAAGCTAGCGAAAGGTTACAAAGCAGTGTTTGCAGATCCTGCCATAATAGTGCTGCCCCCCTCCCCGGGAGTGGAAGAACTACTTCCAGCACTGGTTACTAGGCAACCATAACAGCAGCCTGTGGGTTCACTCCATGCTCTGTTCTCTCCAGACAGTGGGCAGAGAAGCAACCGGATTATTTGTGCTGTGCATATTTTGTTGTGGGAAATGTATTTTAAAGGATTTGTGGTTGTCTGTTTGTCCACGATATAATGCAACTGATCCGGGCTCTAAGAAGTGGAGCCCAACCTCAAAGGGGCAGTAATGCCACAACTAAGCAGCGCTGCAGACTTCACAGCGCATAGGGAAGACTGATATTGGCAAAATTCTTCCCAATAAGTCATCATGTTGATAATACCACACATAGCATACGTTATGCTTTAATTCTTCATGTCCTCTCTTTTTATTTTCAAACAAACTAAAATCTTAAAACAAAGAAGTATAAGCAGCAGCTTTGTTTCTCTTATTCTGGATCTTTCACCAGCAAGGAATAGCAGACAAAATAAATGTGTAATTGCTTAAATGGATGTGTGTGTTGGCTATTACCTACTGTTTGCATGGGGCTCCAGAAAAGGTACAGATTTAATTATTCAATCTTGGTCAGGGTACTCAGGGTTACTGAGTATTGGCACCTTTTTTTGTGTGTGTGTGTGATGGTAGTCAGCGGTACCCACACCTTTTTTTCACAGCGATGTGGTCCCGGCTCCTGCCACTGCCCGTGGCCCCAGGTCCCTGCCTGAGTACCAGCACCTTTTCTTTCACAAAAAAAGCATTGAACTAGGTTATGCATATTTTATTAAGTTTAATAAAAATATCAGTGAATTTATATTAACAAGCATCTTATTTGAAGACTATACGTCTAACTACCTAGGTAGGCAGTTAGCTGATTTTTAAAAACAGACATCCTAGCTCATAAGTATTCAATCTCTCAAATATAAATACAAAAACTGATTAATGAAGTCTTCCTTCCCAAACTGAATATTCAGAAATGACTTAAGATTAGAAATTGTCAGAATACATCAAATAATTTTAGCTGTATTTAAGAACAGTTTAGGTCAGTGGTTCCCAACCTTTTTGGCTCAAGGGCCACAAATTTCATTTTTACAACTCTTCAAAAGCCCCCATGGGCCACTTTTCACCCCTAGGCCACAGGTTGGGGACCACTGATTTAGGTGCTTCGTTTGAATCAAAATTAGTGTTTAATTAAAGAAAAAAATCATACACTTCCTCTTACCTATTTCATTGCACGTAGATATTTAAGAATTCTCAATTTTTAAGAAACATCTACTATAGGAATAATTGTTTTTATAAAGCATTACTTAATATTATAAAATTTGCTATCATGTTTTTGAGAAGACAAGATTAACATGTTGACTGAAAGAAAAATATACGTACACTTTGCTACACTGAGATTTTACTCTCATAAGGAGTAATTTCAAGTCAATGTATTTAAAATCTGGTTGAGTTTCCTTTATCTTACTATGTCTTCATTCAGCTGTGTATTTTAGTACTATTAACCTACACATTTATACACTGATTTTTCTTGAATTACTTATGGTGAACTCAACATTGTGAAGCTCAGTTATGAGTCAGTCTGTCCTGAATGGTTTCAACACACAACAATGTGCGATTTGCAATTTTATTTATTCTGAGCCTCTGCTTGGTATGAATTTCAGAGAAATATACAACTTCACTGTAATATACCATAGTATTCACGTTTTATAGATTGGAATATGTTTGATGACTTAATAGCATGCATACATTTCCTATTGTCAAATAAAAAATGAGATAAATACAACTACTATCATGCTGTTATTTTCAAGCTGGGGCTAACTGGTGCACTATTATAGAATAATATATTAGATGGATATTTGACAACATGCTGAAGTCTTTCAGTCTACAGTAAAAGTCACCATAAAATTTGACAGAGTTTGGCAATCTGTGCTCGAGAGGCCCCAGAAGTAATTGGTAGCACTAGTCAAGATCAGAACTGTGGTGAACCTTTAGAGCTGCATGGGGAAGCACCATATTTCCCTAAATTATGCCTGACAACACTAGTATTAGTGCGTAATTTTATAAATGCTTGCAAGTTTTTCTTTAAAAACATCTTAATATGCATTTGCACCTTTCTGCAATATACAGTACTCACTATAACGAACCCCTGGGGAGCCAAGCCATTTGGTTGTTATAGGCAGAGGTTCCTATAGAGAAAAAGCCTTACTGTGGGAAGGGGAGGCGGGGAGAGGTGTAGCTGATACCTCGAGCCCCATAGCTGCGCTGAGAGTCCACCCTTCACCTCTCTTGTAGCCTCAGGGCCGGTGAAGCTTTTCCTACCACTCTCACTTACGGCCCTGGGGCTGGAGGAGCTGTCTGCCCCAATGCTGCAGTGGTGGGGCCTGGAGATGATTCAGGAAATAGGTTCACTGTAGCCCAAGGTTGGCTATTGTGAAGGACATTATACGAAAGTGTACAGTATCTTAATGGAAAATAGAAACAATTTTAAAATACATTTGCCTTATTTTGGACCTAAAGTACTAAAAAAGTACCTACTATGTCTTATGTATCACATTTCAAACTCAAATTTGTTCATTACAGATATCCAGTAAGGTAGTGAACAAATCACGAACATTTTTAGGCCCACCACTTAGGGCAACAAGAACAGAATTTTCAGGTCATTGCCAAACTGGTTTGCCTCAGTCCTCTGCTTAAGTCTCAACTGTCCCTTGAAGTAAACAGTCTTCCATAACAAGGAAATACTTGAGTAACAGGCCTGACAATTCCAGATCAATCAATGAGAGTCATATTCAATCAGACAAAAAATTTTCAGGTAAGAAATAATGCTTTTAATAGCCTTTTTCTAGCTCTCAAAATAAAAACTGCAGGTGTGTGTTTGGCAGGGCAATCTAAAAATATAAGCTGGTTACTACTGCATTACATCTTCACGTTTCTTCTGGGCATAATGACCCCAAAGCAACTTCTTATTGGTCTGTGAAGAAATGGGCTGACTTGCAGCAACACCCATACATGTATGAAAAAATGGAAATCCATATGACAAGGAACAGCTGTATTATGTAAATGCACATATGCAGCGCAACATTTACTAACCAAGTAAGAAGGGAAACGTGTTATAAAAATCACCTGATCCTGTTATCTAGCAAGTATTTTTACCCCATTTTTGAAAAATAAGCACATTTAATGCTTCTGAAAGTTGCTGGATCTATTATCACAGAAACTAAAGTTTACTGATGCACAGAATAGATACGGTGGTTCAAAATTCTTCAGTTAATGTGCCTCTAATCCTGTTATGGACTGAATGTTACTAGAAAGGAGAATAATTTAGTTTACTTGCCTACTCAGTTTTTATTCTTTCTGCTGAGACTAAAAGGATGCCAACTGTGTTGTTTTCTTTGTCTTGAGCACTTATCTTGAAATCGGACTAAAGACAACAACCGCATTTCATGCAGGCCACCAGAGATACGGTCTCATTAAATGGTATGTGTTTTAATCACAACTGATCTGAACTGATCTGAGCAGAAGTCATACCAGTTATTTATGTGTGAAGGTTTCTAGAAACATCTGTTTCCTAATATAATATGATGATGTTTATCTCAATTACAACAGAAATGGTCACAGATTTAAAGCACTGGATTTGAAATTTGACGGCATCTCCCCATGCAGATGTAAACCCTGCTGTTTTGACTGTCAAAAGGATTTTGGCACCTAAGGCCATTACCTTTGAAAATAAGATTTAGGCTCCTAAATTAGTTAAGTATTGCAACCCTGAACGCCTAAGGCTATGTACACACGATCACTTTATTGCGCGGTAAGGCTCCTTACCACGCAATAAAGCAAATAGCGTACACACGATCAATTTCTCTGTTGCGCGGCAACACCCTCTTGCCGTGCAACAGTTAAACCACTCAAAACGAGAGTGGTAGCATTATCGCGGAACAGCTGTTCTGCAGTAATGCTAGTGTGTACTCATTTTGCGCAATAGACAGCCTCCGGAAATGTCCCAGAGAGCCAATCGAGGCCACTCTGGGACATTGGAGCTGTCAAATATGTCAATTTCACTGCTCTAGCTGAGCAGTGATATTGACGTATATGTCAATATCACTGCTCTAGCAGAGCAGTGAAATTGAGTATTTTTGGGAGCTGCCCGGTTTCGCAGCTCCCCTGGACTGAGCTAGGGGGCTGGCCCGAACCAGCTGCCCACGCTGGTTCGAGCCAGCCCCCCAGCTCAGCTCCCAGGCTTTGGGTGCTGGCAGGCACTCCGGTGCTTAAGCGCCGCAGTGCCTGCTGACACCTGAACCCCTGGACTGAGCTGGGGGGCCGGCTCCGGTTCGAGCCGGCCCCCCAGCTCAGCTCCCGGGCTTCGGGAGTCAGCAGGCGCCGCGGCACGTGTGTACACAAGAAAGTGCTATATTTATAGCGCTTTCCCTTGTCCCGCAATAACTTATTGCGGGACAAGTGTTCTCGTGTGTACATAGCCTAAGTACCTTTAAAAATCTGGAGCAATGGGGCTGAAACTAAGTGTTCAGACCACAGGGATGTGTGGTCAAAAATGTCTAGCTCATCATAAAGCTTTAAACAGTCTCTAAGAATTCCAACCTGAAAACGCAAAACTGTTAAGAGTCCAAACCAGAGGGTTACATACAGTTAGTATAATTAGGAAGGATTAAAATAGACAGATCTTTGCAAACTTGGGTTCTTAACTTCTCTATTCAGAAGTGCTTTAATGGTATTGTGGAACAAGCAAGAGAACAAAAAGGACATTCCATACAGATAAGTATCTCCTGAATTCAATAGATCTTACCTCAGACCTTTCAAGGACCTCTTGTTTCTAGAAAGCAAAATGAAAGGGATTTCCAAAAACAATAAAAATAAAAACTAGTTTAGACTGTATGCTCCATGAGACAGGGAATGTGTCATCTATGAACAGTGCTAACTCAACAGTAGGGGCACTCAGTTCAGTAATAATAAACATTAATTCTTTAAAAGCAGACAAAAATAGAATGTTATTTTACATATCTTCCAGAAGAGAATATGATCATCAAATAAATCATGGTAATTAAAAAAAATCTGTATGGTGCATAAGATGACCATGCTAGGGACAGACCAATGGTCCATCTGGCCGTGGCCAATGCCAGGTGCTTCAGAGGGAAAGAACAGAACACATACAGTCATCCATACCGGCAGGCATTCCCAGTCTCTGGCAAATAGCAATTCTTGCTTCTCTTGGCTAATAGTCATTAATGGACCTATTCTCAATTAACTTATCAAGCTCTTTTTTGAATCCTGTTATAGTCTTGACCATTACAACATATTCCGACAAGAAGTTCCACAGGTTGATTGTGTGTTGTGTGAAGAAATACTTGCTTTTCTTGTTTTTAAAACTGCTGCCTCAATTTCATTTCTCTCCCCTCCCCCCCGTCTTTTGTGTTATGAGTAGTAAATAACACTTCCTTATTTACTTTCTCCACACCAGTCATGATTTTGTACACCTCTAACATAGCCACATCTCCCTCCTCCCACCAGTAGTCGTCTCTTTTTGAAGCTGAAAAGTCCCAGTCTTAGTAATCTCTCCTCACATGGCAGGCAGCTTTTTGATAACCCTAATCATTTTAGGTGCCCTTTTCTGTACCTTTTCCAATTCTAATATAACTTTTTTGAAATGGAGAGAGCAGATCTACATACAGCTTGTATTCAAGATGTGGGTGTACCATGGATTTGTGAAGAGGCAATCCAATATTTTATGGTCTTATCATCTATCCCTTTCCAAATGATTCCCAATATTATTAGTTTTGACTGCTGCTGCACACCGAGTGGATGTTTTCAGAGAACTATTCATGACGACTCCAAGATCTCATTCTTAAATGGTAACAGCTAATTTAGACTCCATCACTTTTATGTGTAGTTGGGATTATGTTTCCAATGTGCATTACTTTGCATTTATCAACATTGAATTTCATCTATCATTTTGTTGTGTAGTCACCTAGTTTTGTGAGATCCCATTGTAACTCTTCGCAATCTGCTTTGGACTTAACTATCTTAAATAGTTTTGTATTATCTGTAAATTTTGCCAACTCACTGTTTACCCCTTTCCCAGATCATTTATGAATATGTTGAACAGTACTGGTCCCAGTACAGACCCTTGGAAGACACCAGTATTTACCACTCTCCATTCTGAAAACTGACCATTTATTCCTACCCATTGTTTCCTATCTTTTAACCAGTTACTGATCCTGGAGAGGACCTTCCCTCTTACCCTGTGACTGCTTACGACCTTTGGTGAGAGATCCTGTTAAAGGCTTTCTGAAAAACAAATACTCTATATCCACTAGATCACCCTTGTCCACACACTTGTTCATCTCAAAGAATTCAGGTAGATTGGCAAAGACTAATTTCCCTTTACAAAAACCATGTTGACTCTTCCTCAACAAACTGTAATCATCTATGTGTTTGATAGTTCTGTTCCATACTATAGTTTCAACCAATTTGCCTGGTACTGAAGTTAGGCTTACTGGCTGTAATTGCTGAGATCGCCTTTGGAATCTTTTTTAAAAATTGGCATCACATTAGCTATCCCCCAGTCATCTGGTACAGAAACTGATTTAAATGATAGGTTACATACCACAGTCAATAGTTCTGCAATTTCTCATTTAAATTTTTAACATATAATTTTAACAATTTCATTATTGATCTGTAACTCAACTGATGTATTTTAGAGAAGGTCTCCTTTATATCTTAGGACCACTAACAGTCAATATTTTTATTTGCACATTCTAAACAAAATAATTGGTAATGAGACAACCCAGTTCCTGGAAATGGGAAGAGGGACATGCCTGTGAATACTGTCAGTAAAATATATATCAGTAACAGTTCACTACAGAAGTCAACAAGTAATTATTTTAATGAAATCTCTGTACAAGTGGTCAGTGAACTCAGCATCTTGGTATACAGAACACACAACATATGAATTGTATCCAATTAGACTGGAATTTAAGGTTCCATAAACACCTTAAAAAGTCTCCAATCTCAATAATCTGTTGGTTACTATGTTGGTGAAACAGTAATTTAGATTCCTATTGTAACCAAGTCATTATCATTTGATGGGTCATAAATTAGGGATCTAGTGCGATTCATGGAAAAAGAATTTACCTTTCACTCCCAGCAGTGATCCTCTCCATGTCAGAAAGGAGGAACACAGGAGGCAGAATTTAGAGAAATCTTACACTAGTATCCACTATATGTTATTGCTAAAACTAGAAAGATCATGTGAGTGAGGTATATCTTTAACTGAATCAATGTCTGTTACGGAGAAAGAGAGAGAAGCTTTTGAGTTACACAGAGCTCTTCATCAGGTCAACTTTATGTAGCTCAAAAGCTCGTCTCTCTCACCAGCAGAAGTTGCTTCAGTAAAATAAAAAAAAAAAAAAAAAAAAAAAAAATCACACCCACCCAGTCTTTCTAATATCCTGGGGCAGACACAGCTACAGTACCACTGCATTGCTCAGACTATGCCTTTTCACTGAGAACAGGAATTCAGTTTCTAATATCAACAATCTGGCACAAGACCCCTTCTCTCCTTAAAAAATAATGTAAGTAACAATATCTGGGAAACTGACTCCTCTTATACAAGAAAATAAGAGATTGAAATGTTTTCTAAAGACAACTCAACAATTAACAACTCCACATAAGAAGATCCTGATTCCACTGTAAATGAGAAACACCTAAACCTAAAGGCAGTCTTAGAAAAAATTCAATGTAACATCTTGAACCTTCAAATCCCTACTTTAAAAATGTAATAGAAACAAACACACCAGAATGAGATACTACATCCTACTTCTTTACATGCTGTAATTATAAAACATGATTACTCTTAATTATGATATAGCCACAGTTCATGCCACAAGAACCCATTTTTCAAGAACTATTGTATTATTTCAATACTGATTTACCATCCCAAACAAAATTCAATCTTTTCTGGGGTGAGTACAAAACCTCCCTGGCAGCTATTCACTACACTGGAAGAGCCAAGACACTTACTGAACTGCATGGCGTGGTACTGCCAACTGGCCGAAAGTCAGATTGCTTTACAATATGCAACATTTCTTCCTCAGACATCCATTTTTTGCTTTGGTGTAAATTTGTTCAGATTGTTCTGTGGGAATCCAAAGCAACCTACTGCCAAAAAAGGATGCTTGCCTCAACTGGAACGAGCAAGATTGGAGGAAATAAACTGTATCTCTCATGCAAAGCAAAAGGTAATCATAGCAGGCATTTTCTTCATAAACTAAGAACAAGTTGGAAGATTGAAGCTGGACTGAAACAAAAGTTTTGAATTTGTTTAGATTCCTCAAAAATTAGTGATTCACAACAAAAGCATCTATGATTAAGTGAACCAAAAAACAGAATTCCCCTAAAGGTCTTATTTCCACTTTATGTTTTAAGGCATCTATTTGGAAAAAATACTACAGTAATTTTGAAGCAGGGAGGAACATTATTGTGGTGTCAATCAACCATTAACAATCTCTCTCAAATAGGACAAAGTATTACCTTCGTATAATCTACAATACAGAGATATCTTATGGAAGCTTTGCATTGGACTGATTACAGTTAAGAGCTTAAAAAAACAAAAAATCTCAATGTTCTACTCCTTTATATTTACCATAGAAGAGATGGTTTGAAATCTTCTCTATTATATTTTTCTTAGAATTCTGATTACCAGATCCCTCTCCAACACTGTGTTTTAAATACACACACAAGCTATACTGAAAGTACTTTTCTAATTTATTGGGTCTACTATTAAGAAATCTGAAATCCTGGAATTGTGAAAACCGACTTAGAAACAGAAGCAATTATCCATTTACGTCAGGTACAAGAGAGGAATAATTCTATTTTTTAAAAGAAAATAAACTACTGTAATTCAGTTCTAAGAGAAGAACAATCAAGAATTAATTATATTTGCCCTACTTAAATCTCAATGACCAAAGCACAGCTCCAGAAGAAAAGATAATATAGCTATCTACTCCACAATTAGCTATATCAATTAACTTTTAACACCCAGGTTAGACATTTTATTTTGAAGGTGGTTCTGTGACACAGAATTTGTAGCCACTTCTCCCCAAGGTTCACCACTCTGGTCTGTGAAATGAGGAGCAGCTTTAGTTCCCATTAACCAATGAGAAATGAACAGAATCCATGTATCTCAGGATTTGGCCCAGAAAAAGCTTTTTAAATATAAAGCACATGGGATTCAATTAAACTAGATGGACTGTACTTATACACTACATATATTTCTTACCTGATAGGGCTGAAAGGCACTATCTTCAGTTACAAAATCCAGTTGTTTGTCCACAAGGAATTCTACTGCAATGATTGAACTGTACACACTTTTTCCAACCAAGGGCTTGAATGTCTGAAAAAATAAAATTAACAAAGCTAAGCATTTCAAAGGACCAAGATAAGGTCTGGCTCTCTCTCATCTCCCATTATTCCAGCATATATAAACTCCTTTATGGTTTTATCAATCGATGTTTCATATAACAGCAATTATTCCTTTAATCAAAAACCCAAGTTAATACTTAAATTACCTCCTGCTAATTCAGAGCAACTAGTCATTTAAGATTGAATCCTGAATGTATTCTGCTTGTTTGTGCAGTCAGTAGAAAGGCTAGAGTGAGAAAACAGAACAGTAATATAGAGTCTTCCTTGTCCACATAGTTGTTGCGCAAGAGAGTGGTGTTTACCACAAAAGCTCAATATTCCATTTCAGAGCACAGGATTGTACTCTGAGCACAGAGTTGCACACTCAGGTCTTCTCTTTCACCATGCAGGTCAGGCTTGCATGCTAGAAGGAAATGCAGACATGAGACTGCACCCTTTGTCTCTGCTGAATTCTCTTCCACCATGCTCTATCAGTTCCCTGTTCTTCTCTGTTGCTTATATTGCCTTCCCTACTTTATTCCTCTTGCACTCTCTCCAGGATGCAGCTATTTCTCCCTCTTCCAGCAGTCAGCTGCTGCAGCATAGCAATTTTAGACACCACAGCTTTTAAGGCCCCAGTGACAAGCTCCTCTCTCCCCTTGGGCAGGGCTTTTTTTCACACTAAAAGGAAAAAACTAACAGCTTACTGCACACTGACTGTGAAAGAATGGCGTGCCTGTCCCAAGTGGAAATTTCTGCTGCCTCCTTTGACCCCAAAATACTTTCATACCCTCCCATTTAGTAAGGGAAGGAGAATGAATGGGACAAAAGTATAACTTGGGAAGAAGAATGTTTCCCTTGAGGAGTCATTTTGATCAATGGTGGTGGAGTTTCCTGGACCAGAAATAGTAGAGTGACAGTGGGACTGGGCAGGGGTGTACCAAGAGAATGAGTCAGATGAGAGACTGGTGTGAGGGAATCCCGGGAAAGTAACTGAGCACAGAGGAAGGAGATGTGACGAGGTTGTGAAAACGGATAGACAGTAAAAGAAGGGAATGGGGAAAGAATAAACTGGGGCATGACTTTTAGCAAAGACAAAGTTCATAATGGAATGGAAAACAAGAAGGGAAAGAAAGAGCAGGCAAAGAAAATTGCATAAGATAGAAAAATCAGGAATGAGAGAACACAGCCAATAAAAGAAAAATACATTAGAACAAACAGTGTAAGTTAAGAAAACAGGAGGAAAAAGGAAAAATAAGAAACACATACACTGAAAATGTATAATTAATATAGAGATTAGCAAAAATGCCACACATGTAATAATGTGTGCAAGAAAGAGTGAATACATAATTAAAATGACGTGATTGGGACCATCACACAGAGAATTTTACTTCAGCCATCTAAATAGTACAGCAATCATTATCTACACTGATATGCGACACATTTAACAAGAAAAACCGGGAGCTAGCATCTCTGTAGCACCATTCCATTAAAACACCCAGTACAGTGTTTCTCAACCTATTTACCATTGTGGGCTATATGGAGCTTTCTCCATATTATATATGGGCTGCTTCCACACCATTTATTTACTACCTGTAGGACTGTGAGCTTATCACATGGGCTGTGGCTGTGTGCTGACTGGGTCACAAGCAGCCCGCAGGTTGAGAACCACTGGTCTAGTAGCACCTCACCAACAAGGCAGGAGCTTCTCCATTATGAATCACTGTTCCACAAACCTAACAATTTTACACACTGACTCCATCCCTCCAGCCTCTTTATCCCCCCCCCTTTTTTTTTTTTAGTTTGAACGTAAATCAGAAATTTCACACTTGTTTTATCAAAGCCCAAATAGGAACATACTATATAATCATCCTAAAGATAAATGTATTTCTCCCTGGTAAAGCGTACACAGTATTAATAATTTCTCTAAAATAATAGAAATGGAAACAAAACTCCACCATTTTAAATACTTCCTCTTAGAGCTGTTTCACAAAACACAATTGGCAGGCAAAATTAATTTCACTGTTATTCATTTACAAATTAAGAATATGCCACCAGAGTTCATTATTTGTTTTATTAGTAAGTTGTCTTCTAGCTGGTATTAGTAAAAATTGAAACAAAACAAAAAACACCCCCAAAACCCAACACAACCCTGCAGAGGTTAACGGGTCCGGCATTTATACAGCAAGTGAGGGGAACCTGTTCCCAGAGCAATTTTAGCTTAATTTAAGTATGGGGAAAGAGGCTACTCTCTCTATATTTACCATTCAGATTTAGCATGCTACACTGCTGGTTTCTGTATTTTCTTAGTTATCACCTCTGCTGTTGTGGTTTCCAAGAAGGAAAAAGTCACCAGCTAATCAGTAATCCTAAAAAATATGAGAGCCAAAGTATTTGAGTGAGGGAAACAGGAATGGGAAGGGAAGACAGAGAAAGTAAAGAATGCGCTAGAATGTTGGGCTATCCGGGATCACCAATGGTTGGTTATTATGTACCTTCTAATACTTTACACAGAATTCCTTTACTCAAGCTGTTTACACATACCTGGCTTTGGATATTTAGTCTTGTAAGTAAGTAAAGAAGGGAATTCAAACCCGATAATCAGGAACATACCAAGTATTCCAAAATATGGTTTTCAAAAACAATTAGATTAATTTTTAAATTCTGATGCTTTAGTTTTTACATTTACTGATTAGTGTCTGCATATTTACATATACTCTACTTCTTCTTCAAATTGATTTCTTTACATTTCCTTAAAATTTTTCAAGTCAACAAAAATGATTCTGCATACATATTTCTGTACACAGAATGTAATTCACTAAATAAAAAACTATCTGAAGTGTGGCTTAATGTTTGTATTTGGGTAATACTACATAGTAAGTTACATATAAAACACCACTTTCATCTCATTGCAAGTACTGTATGAACTGATTACAAAACATGTATCTCTGTGAATTAGGTTCTCTCTTCAGAAATGTAATTTGCTACCTACTAATTTAGTTTCTCTACCCCTTCAACAGGCCAGGCCAGACAGTCTGGGATACCAGTCCTTCTACAAGGAGACAGACAGAAAATAAACTAAATCTGCGCAATGCCACACATCCTTGTAACAGGGATGGTTGGCCAGCTGCATGGGAAATTTCAAACCAAGCACAAGAACTAATAGAAAACATGCTAATATAAAACATCTATAAAGAGATGTCAGAATTCTTAGAAAAATAGGCCACATTCCCTCAACTCAGTAAGACACCTGAACTGGAATATAGTTAAGTAAGGGATTTGGAGAAGCAGAGAATTAAGTAAAAACACGGCCATTCTTCAACTGTTTCTTCATTTTTCAACCTTTCAGTCCAGACAGTAGAAATTCCAATAAACTATACCCACTTCACAGCAGACAAAAACTGGGTAAAGAATGAAGAGACCAATTAACTGCAGCATCCAGGACTCAGCTACCAGAGGTGAGCAAGTTAAATATATAACAAGAAAATATATAAAAGGACGTCTAAGTAGCTTCTTCACAAGGCTGTAGAGAAAAGGCTTTTTCACAAGTCACAGGTAAGTCTCTGGAGAACCATGTTTATCTGCTGGAAACAGGAAAAATTGAACATCTTCAGCCTGCAATCAATCTTCCTTTACACAGGCAAAAACACATAGCTTTCTCTTTTTATTTCTTGTGCCCATCTGCTTCTGGTCTTAAAACCCTAAAGGCTTCAATTAAGCAAAGTACTTAAGCACATTCTAAAGTCTATATCTATTCAAAACAGCACATAAGCACATGATTAACTTTAAGCAACATAGGACTTTGGAGTTTTTTCTCCACTGGTGCCCCCAAGAGTGTTTACTTTCCCTGCATTGTGATCCGTTGGTTGGTCAAAATTACTTTCATGAGTACATATGCTTGTTCCTTTATCACCAATTTGTGAATACTTAAAATATTAATAATAGTGCTTAAATTGACTTACTCTTTTGCTACATCTTCAAATAATGGTTAACACACAGCTTTATAGCAGTGCATGCAAGAACGTATCCCTGGAGGGGGCATGTAGCATAACTTTCAGGCTGAATTTGCCCTCCGGGCAGATTGGAAAAGGCTCTGAGGGTTTTTGCCTTCCTCTGTAGCATGCCATAGGGCACAACTCACTTGCTGGTGGATTCTCTGTACCGTAAAAGGTTTAAACCATTATTTGAGGACTTTAATAACTCAGTCATAGGTTAGAGGTTTATTACAGGAGTGGGTGGGTGAGGTTCTTTGATTGGCCTGCATTGTGCAACAGACAAGACTAGATAGTCATTTTGGTTCCTTCTGACCTTAGAGTTTATGATAACACAATACATCAGCCATAAAAATGTTGGCTTAGAACAATGCTTCCTCAGCTCTCGTCCCCAAGTGCCACTCCTCTACTTAAGCTATATTGTCAACATTTTCATCATCTGGACCCACAGAAAAGAGGCCCTGATTCAGTGTCTACAGTCAAGCCTAAAATACAACTGCATTTGGTCCGATCCCTCAGACAGACACAAACACTTTCAGAACCTCTATCAAGCATTCTTTAAACTACAATACCCACCTGCAGAAGTGAAGAAACAGATTAACAGAACCAGACGGATACCCAGAAGTCACCTACTACAGGGCAGGCCCAACAAGGAAAACAATAGAACACCACCAGTCATCATCTACAGCCCCCACATAATACCTCGCCAGCACATCATCAAAGATCTACAACCTATCCTGGAGGACAAGCCCTCACCTCTCTCAAGCCTTAGGAGGTAGGCCAGTCCTCACTTATAAACAGCCCCTCAACCTTAAGCAAATAGTCACTAGCAGCTATACACCATACAATAGAAACACTAGGACAGGTACTTATCCCTGCAACAAACCCCATTGTGAACTTTGCCCACAGATCTACTTAAGTGACATCATCGTAGAACCTAACCAAGTGAGCCACTACATCGGGGGCTCATTCACCTGTTCATCTACCAATGCAATATATGCCACCATATGCCAACAATGCCCCTCTGCTATGTACATTGGCCAAACTGGACTGTCTCTATACAAAAGAATAAATGGGCACAAATCAGACATCAAGAATGGTAACATTCAAAATCTAGAAAGACAACAGAGTCCTGTGGCACTTTTAAAGACTAACAGATTTATTTATCGCATGAGCTTTCGTGGGAGAAAATCCCACTTCGTCTGACGAATTATTAATATATGTATCCATTGTATTAAATGTATCCATTAAAATGTATTCAAATTAAAGAATAATTACTTTTTATCTAAAACTTAATATTCATCAGCTTTTGCTTTCTTAGCAAAAAATACATCATACATTTTCTGTTTAAACCATAATTAATTGTATATATGCTGCTAAGTAAAGTTACCTTTCCATATATTGTTTTCTAGTCAAGCTGTTTAAGATAACACATACATTGGCACATTCTTATTATGCTGTTTAATCATTAAGCCTCAAAGCACTTATATTTTTTCCCATAGCTATTTGTTGCCATGATTTGTACTCAGAAGTAATTTTACCAAGAGGCAAAAGATAAATAAAATAGGAGTTGAAATACAAATTCCTTTCTTATAACTTCTCTCAAACAAGTAACACAGGCTGTTTGTATTTCCTGTGAGAGAACTAGTCATTTTCTAATCTGAAAAACACATAATTTAGGACACATCCCAGCTTTTCAATTTAGGTCAAAGGGTTCTGAAAGTAATGTTTAACTGCTGGTAGTGACTAAAACTGGAATCTAAAATTATTGGAACTTCAGGGGTAATTTAATAGAGTTTCCAATTCTTGTAGGCCAAACTGGTGGGGCATGTTTTTTGCTTTTCTGTTTTTGATACAGCAAGCTGTGACATACACAAATTTCTTCAACTATTATTTAAATTATTTGCTTTTACCATAATACGCTAATTCTACATCACTAAATGACTTGAACTTACAAAAAGATAAATATAAATATCTAGTTTAAGTAACTGCACTGATCTTGTAAGTCAAAAAAGTGAATGAATTAAAAATTTTATTTCACAGACCCAAATATATCACAACATATAAAGCTTTATCATCAATGAAATACATTCTGGCATATAAATGTGTGCTGATACTCTTCTATGTATCTATTTGTCTTTTTAGACAAATTTTCACCTATGAATAATTTTCAACATATTCTTCAAAAATAAAATGCAGGGAACATCTAAAATCACCTCAGTTCCATATACACCCAGTTTTACATGGCAAACAATGCATCAATTATTCATTTAAATACATAAGTCATCAGAAGCATAATCACGTGTTACACTAACATGTCAACACATCCTCGTCTTACATGAAAACAAGAAATTATGTATGTATTTATTTAAATAAAGCAAATACTTTAAATTCTGCTTACATTATTCTGGCTTTTCCAGTGAATTAGTAGCAAATATTTCACAGGTGTAAATGCACTGGAATGTAAAGTAATATAAACCTTACACATGAATAAGTAAGTAATTCAAGACTGTGCAGACCTATCAATCTGCTAGGTACTTCCACAGGTTTAGGGAGCTGCCATCTGATGAATGTCATGGTGGAACACAGTTCTGGCTATAATTCAATACTACTGCAGAAGACTGTGTTAAGGCAACAGAAAACTGCTTTATATTCAATAGTCTGAGTTGAAAAGGAATATTTAACCACTAGTTACATAAATGGCATTAACATGTGTTCACTAGCACATTACACACTGAATCAAACTAAAATAAATTCCCAATAGTGTGTGGATGTCTGCCTTTCTATTATGGCCTACCACTACATAGGAAAAATGCTGAGAACAACTGTATCCTGTTTGGAGCTCCATGCTGCACTACATTCCATTCACATGAGAAAAAGCAGACCAGATGAGCCTTTCCTGAAAGGCATTTTTAAAATAAATCAGCCACAGTCCTTACAACACAATTCAGCGGCTCAGTACTCACCATGTTGAAAGCACGCCATTTAAAATGTAACAGGAAATACATACATCATTTACATGCTTTTTCCATGATTTTTTAAATTTAAGACTGTATTCTACCCCTTAAGTATTTTTAGAAATTTATCTGCATAAAAATCGGTTTTGTTGACACATTTTGTCTCACAAATAAGGTTTCCAAACAATAAGCATTAATGTAACTGACACCTTAATATGATACTGCAAGTTTTGTTTAACATAACATTAGTGTCCTGTAGAAACGTCAAGTCCAATATCCCAAACAGTTAGGGGATTAGGAAAATCACTACAGTCGTTAGAAAATATTTGGTGCTATAAGAAGGAAAATCGACATATTTGGACTAAATATAAAGTTGATTAAAAACACTTGGTAAAAGTAGGGGTAAAAATAGCATATACAGCCTGCCAGCAGCAGCTTATACTGTATCAATTTTTAAAATAATACTCTTTTTAAAATGTCCTAAGAGAACTGAGTTTTATTTAAAACAGTCTAACAAAAAGTATAATACTGTTTTGCTCCATTTCTAAAATGGAGAAATCTGAAATAACCCGTTCCACACCCTGCTGAAAAAAACTCTACAACTAGGCTCAAGAATTAAATTTTAAAAAAGAACAAATACAAATCTTACTTTGTCCTCGCTAGTTTCAGTGTACCTTTCTTATAAATCATGGCAGACGTGTGGCTGGTCAATCTCCCATTTGTTCTAGAGCAGCGTTTTCTCAGGAGCTCACCCACCCGCACACACCGCCTTAGGTTTCAAAATCAGAAGAAAATGGTTTTTACTCCATAATTGCCGGATTCAGTGGCATTCGGAAGAACTAAGCAGAAAACCAAGGCCGGCTGCAACCTGAAGTATTCGACGAGCAAATCCTGTGTCTGTCTCTCCGACTCAGCCCTGGCACGGAGGCGGATTACAACTCGCTCTTTGTCATCAGGAGTGTGGTGTTAACGACTGAGCGATCCTGCAGCTGAAGCACTCCTGCGTCCCCAGATCTGGGTCATGGTAATTTCTGCCGAGGCCGCTTACATAAGCAAGCAGACGGTCCAGCCAGACAGGAGCTAAAAATCCACAGCAAAAGCCTCCCGATCGAGACTTCTCTTTGCTGGAAAACAGCACAGCGGCTCCCAGCAGCAGCCAGCCAAATGAGAAACCAGCCCTTTGCTTAGGGCATGTTGAAAGAAGGGAAGAGGCGGTGCTCTGTAAACTGTAACTAATCCTCCGTCACAGGTGGTGATGGAGTCACTTCCAGCACGAGTCACATTACTGATTACTCATGTGGCTGGCTGGCCAGAGAGAGGAGGTCATAATTTTAACTACAAAGCCAGACGAGTGGCGAGACTGACGCTCAAGTTTACCGTCCTTGCTCCACAGCAAATGCAGCTATCAAGTTTTCACTTTCCCGATTTACTTGAAAGAGGCAGAGTATAAGAATATAAATGGTATGTGTGCCTTTGGTGTCTGTCTGGCTCCTAAAGGAGAATGTCAATTTGGATTCTAACACCCCAGCCAGTCTATAATTTTATAGCAAAGTGCTACTGACTTGTTTTAAGTTATAAACAAGAGCAGTTATTGGATCTAGCTCTCAAAACAATCTAATCTTTATTTGCTAGTAAAGATAAGTAAAATATTAATACATACATTGGGCAAAGTGCGTTTTACAAAACTTGTAACTTCCTTTCTGGTGTCATTATAATAAACCATGTAAATGGCTGCTGATTATTTTTTAGAAACGCACATCAGAAACCTAACAATTTGCTGTACATTCATCATTATTAAATTGTCAACATTTAAAAAAAAGAAAAAAGAGGAGGTGGGGAGGAAGGGAATAGCTTTATATGGGAGACCTACAGGATTGATTCAAGGCCAACACACACACTTATCAGGAGACAGCAAGTTGAACTACACTCAAGGCCGAAGGATTAATAAACTATACATCTTTTGCTGCTACTATCCCATCCTGCTGCAAGATAAAATAGATTTCTGAAGTCTGGCAGAGTTTTACCACTTGGTAACCCTTTAGTAGCATTACATCCCACAATATCCATTAACTTAAAACTTTTCTTTTGCATCAGTTTAAAGCATAATTCTTTTGCTCACTTTACGAATACCACCTCCGAGCTGCCCTCAATTGACAACTTAATTAAAATGTACGTTTTGTGGCTATGTACAAAAATTACCAACTTACATTTGATTACGTTTAAACAAAAAGATATGATGCAGATTTTGAATTTGATAATTTACTATAAATTTGAATCTACATGCTTTGTGCTTTTTCTAGTAGTTTATTGCTTGCATTCAAAACAAACAATGCAGCAGATATTATTTATTTCAGTTATTCTGAAATTCAGCAATGAGGCTCATAAACTATTCTCTGGTTTTAGTTCACATACACACCAGATAGAAAAAAAAAATCACGAGGATGGTTGGGATTGCCGAACGTACAGGAATTATTTTCCCAAAACTTTGATGCTTTGCAGAACATTACCCAAAGCTTTCCTATCTCACCCAGTCTTTTATAATTTTTTAACTTTGATGTGAGTCTATGGGTCCTGCTATGTTGTGCTGACTCAGGGGCTCTGTGTCACCATTGATCACCAGACAATTGCAGACCTGACCTTCTTGATTGTATTATGTTGTGTTGTTTTCTTTTTGGGGTGGATCCTTCTTTTTGCTTTTCAGGGATGTGTCTTCATTCTTCAGCCATATAGATGCTACTTTTACTTCATCAGGAGAGACTGGCATTTGAGGCTGATGAAGAGGGATTTTCTCCCATGAAAGCTCATGCGATAAGTACATTTGTTAGTCTTTAAAAGTGCCACAGGACTCCTCCTTTGTTTTCCTCACAATCAGTTATCTGAATGTGTGTGGGAGCATTTAGGAGGGATTGTTGGTGCCTTCTGCCACCACTGGCAGATAATCTTATGTGGAAGCTCTCCTAAATATACTTGGTCCTGCCTTAGCACAGGAAGCTGGGCTAGATTGCCTCAACCTTTATTGATGCTAACTTCACCTGGTTTTCCCCTTCTATTATCTTTTTTGGAAGCACTGCAGCAATTCACCAGCACCAGAATGTCATTAGAAGAGAAGGTAGTAGAAAATAAGAAACAGCACTTCTTTAGGCTATGTACACACAATAAAATTACAGCGCAACATGGCAATCGTGCTTTAAAAATCACGCGACCTTTATTGCGGGAGAGCGCGTACACACGTCGCTCCTTGCAATGCAACACAGCTCTTTGCAATGGCGTGGTGTGGCACAATGAATTCTGGGCACCTATCCCATAGTTAAATTTTCCCTGAATTGGTGCTTGGAATCCTGGGATGAAGGAAAGGAACGCAAAGCGCCATGGGTAAGCTCTCAGTTTCCCGTGGTGCAGTGTTCCCCTTGTGTCTTCCTCATTGCCAATAGCAACTCGCGCCTATTTTCAACAGTGCAGTGATGCACACTTGCGAGCAATCACAATTGCGAAAGCATGGATCCTGCTCTAATCTCCACTGTCGCCTTCAGCATTCTAAATACATCTCGGCTGGTTGCTCAGTACGCAATAAGCTCCGAATCAGATGAGGACGCCGAGGAGCAGGGGCTGATCGATGCCCTGCAGAGCAACAGCACCGCATTGCTCAGCTCCTTCACCGATCATCTGCATACGGTGCAACACCGTTTCTGGTCGCGAGAGATGAGAACAGAGTGGTGGGATCGCATTGTTATGCAGCTGTGGGATGACGAGCAGTGGGTACAGAACTTTCGAATGCGGAAAGCAACCTTTTTGGAACTGTGCTCAGAGTTGGCCCCTGCCCTGCGATGTAAGGACACCAACATGAGGTCCGCCCTAACTGTGGAGAAGCATGTTGCAATAGCTGTCTGATTAGCTGTCTGATAAACCGTCGGATTAGCCCTCTCACAAGTCTGCCGAGCCATCAATCGCGTTCTGCTACAGAGGATGGTGACATTGGGCAATGTTCATGAGATTGTGGACAGCTTTGCTGCCATGGGATTCCCTAACTGTGGGGGAGCAATAGACAGCACACATATCCCAATTTTGGCTCCAGACCATCTCGCAACCGAGTACATCAACAGGAAGGGCTACTTCTCCATGCTGCTGCAAGCACTTGTGGATCACAAGGGGCATTTTACGGACATCAATGCTGGGTGGTCGGGAAAGGTGCATGATGCCTGCATTTTCAGGAACACTGGTCTGAACCAGAAGCTGCAAGGGGGTACCTTCTTCCCAGATCAAAAAATTACTGTGGGGGATGTGGAGATGCCCATAGTCATCCTCCGAGACCCAGCATACCCACTTGATGCCATGGCTCATGAAACCGTACACCGGGAACCTAGATTGCAGCAAGGAGCGGTTCAATTACAGGTTGAGCCACTGCAGAATGACTGTAGAGTGTGCCTTCGCCTGTTTAAAAGGGTGCTGGCGCTGTTTGTATGGGAGGCTGGACTTGAAAGAGGACAACATCCCTGCTGTAATTGCGGCGTGCTGTGTCCTTCATAACCTTTGTGAAAATAGGGGAGAAAAGTTTTCCCCGGGGTGGGCTATGGAGGCAGAGCGCCTCGAGGTAGCATACGAACAGCCAGCGACTAGGAGTATTGGGGGGACCCAACAAGCAGCTGCTCGCATAAGGGAGGCACTCAGGGAGCATTTCAATGATGCCCTCCAGTAGTTTACATCAAGGATGCATCAAGTGCACCTTATGAGATTTTCACTGTGTACAAATAAAGCCACTCTTCAAAATTTTTGTTACTGTTTTTATTAAGAGATGAAAGGGGGGGGGGTTGGTGGGAGGTGTTACAGGTGGGTGTAGCTGCGGGTCTCTAAAAAGTAGCTCTGTGAGGGACTGGATGTTGCAGTATACCGGGGGGCGGGTGGCCTTCAAAGAAATGCTTTGAAGGACTACGGGGTGTGGGAGGCAGACACGGCTGAACTGTCTGGAGTAGAGCCCGTACATTAATCGCCTGGGTCTGCAAAGCAATCATGCTCTTGAGCAGTTCTGTTTGCTGCTCCATGATGCTCAGCAGTTCATCCCTGTGTTTCTGCCTCCTCTGTTGGGATTCCTCTCTCCAGGCTCAATTCTCCCTCGCAGCTGCCTCTGTTGCTTTAATCAGCTCTTGAAACATATCCTCCGTTTCTTCGAGCACACCGCCGAATGTTTCTCACGCGGTCAGCTGGGGTAGACACCGGCCTTGTGAAGGAAGGTTGAATCTATTTTTAAAAAAAAATGTTATTGTTAACGCATAGCATAGATAACCAATGTAACCTTCCAGTAGCACATTCCACTGGAAGGTAAAGGGCGGTCTACATCCTATGGTTAACTGAAGCAGACAAGGTATGTTGGTTTTCCATCTGTCCCATGAAGGCACCCGTTTTGAAAGGGAGCTGGGTAAGGGTTGTCTGGAGGGCTAAACTCATACAGTGCAGTCCTAATAGTAAAATAACTGTGGGCTAACATTCTGCACAGGGCACACAGATGGAATCCGATATCTCTCTCCTCAGAGTGCCCCTGCCAGCTAGACTACATATCCTACATGCCACCGGATGCAAGCCAGGACCGTATGCTGCCGGATTGTGTGCTGCCATGGTTCCCGGTGCTGTGCTTTGCAGCTGGTGAGGCCGAGTATCCTTATACGGGAGTGGAGACACATCCGCTCTCCCATCTAACCTGTGTAGGAGGCTCTGGAAGTACATCAAGGAAACCTTTAGTGAGCTAAATGCAGATGATTTTTTGACAATTACTGCTTGTATTGACGCACTTCTAATGAATGCAGACTAAAGAGCGTGCACAGTGGGGACCGATACAGCAAGCACCCCGCCCCGGACAATGATATTTTAGCAGAAGCCATAGCTCCACGAAAGAGAAACTTACCTGAACCCCCCTCTGCTGCCTCAGAGGACACACTGCAATTAATGTCTTGGGTGGACATCTCAGCGGGGGTGCAGAAGAGCTCCTAGCTACACGCTGTTGCGCTCTCCTCCAGGTCATCCTCCATCTCCACTTCCTCATCAATCATGTCCTTATCCTGCTCTGCTCTGGCATTCATTGGATGAGGGGGCGCCAATGTGTCCACAGGACTCTTTGCAGTGGTTGTGGGGTCCCCACGGAGGATGGCTTCGATCTCCTTGTGGTACCTGCATATAGCAGGCGCTGATCCCGAACGGTGGTTTGCCTCCTTCGCTTGGTGATAGCTTATTCTTAGCTCTTTCTCCTTCGATCTGCACTGCACAGTGTTTCTATCATAGCCTCTCTCTGACATGGCCCGAGAAATTGTGCCATATATATCGAAATTTCGCCTGCTGCCGCGTAGCTGTGCCTGCACAGCAGACTCTCCCCAGATGCTTATCAGCTCCAGCACCTCAGCCGTGCTCCAAATGGGTGCTCGTCTGCCACGTTGGGCTGCCATTGCTAGTGAAGATCAGAGCTGCACTCCATGAGCAAGAGAACAGGAAGTGACAACAGAGGAGAAATTCAAAAATCACGGGAATTGAAACAGGGCGGGGACTGTTTCATCACGGCCACAGAGAGCGGGTGGGGGGGAAGACCAGAGAGGATGACTTTGGAATGCTGGGACACTTCCGGAGGCCAATCATTGCACGGTAAGTGTGCACAAGAGTCGAAAGGCGCAACAGCTGTTCCACGTTAACTGCTACCACCCTCGTCAAGGTGGTTTTTCTGTTGCGCTACAATAGGGCTGTTGACGTGCATTTGAGATAAATGAGGATTAAGTTAAGTCCCTGAAGGAGGGTCTTCCTTGGAAATTTGACATGAGATCTAAAGTTAAAGGTATGCACACATTCTTACCAGATGCTGGAAAGTCGAACAGGACGTCCTTACCCAGTGTTTGTAATCTTTAGAGCTTTTAAAATCTTTTGTTAATAAGAAACGCAACTATGAAGAAAGGGACATGGATTAAATGATTGTTGGCAGTTTTATTCTACTTTCCCTGGCTGATGAATTTGCCCACTGACTTACAAAGACAAAAGCAGGGAAAACATTAACATAATTTCCTTCCTCATCAATACTGAGATAATATCCCACGAAGACAAAGGTTTTGTAGAACATATTCATTATGGTTCCACAGAAGAATGGAGATCTGGAGGCCATCTTAAATCATAGGTCGCTCAAGTTAATCATGAGACTGAATTTCTGGATACAGACAAACTTTATCATATAATGGCTAATCATCTCCTTGGGTCACATTATTGATAGGCTTGTTGGAGTTCTTGCACATTCCAGTCTCAGAAGTCATGGGAGATGTCTAAAACTACTGTTACAATGGAAAACATTTCAATACAAGATTCTCCCAATCAGTTTCAACTTCTATTCTGATCTCTAGAAAGATATTGCTTGTGCTAGCAGCATCTTTGAGGGAGACTGGAATCCACGTTGGTCCTTTTAAGATGATCTCATCAGAGCCTCACCACAGCCTAGGATTACTGTAAGCTATGAGAATAGCTTCCGAAGTAAACAGAGCAAAAAAGCCATCATTAACCCTTCTTAGCTGCTTCAGCATCTGCGTGTTACTCCCAATACTCAAGAGGGATTAGGTTCTCACCTCAGAGAAGAAGCAACTGACCATTTTATCACTGATTCAAAGAGTCTTTACTCATCTGTCATCTTTCTGGACCTTTACCCCACTTCTAGGTATGCTGCTACTTCCGTGATGAGAATTGGACTGCCTCCTCAACCCTCCTTAGTCACATGAGCTCTGGGGTAAAAGTTCTAAACCAACTTCAATATCTCTGTAGCAATGCAACATACTGCTACTAGATTAATTAACACAAACTGCTTTGACAGTGAGAGGTTCTATCAGCTTTATTACCATCAGTAGGAGGGACTAATCTTAACATGGTCTATATCAACTCAAAAATTGAAAGTTAAAATGAATGACTGGTATGTCATTCCCATCCTTTTACATGAGCTTGCTTGACCAACAGACTCATGACTGAAGAAAAAGAAAACACTAACTTCCAACATCAAGGTAATTACAATTAATATACAATTTCCTAGAAATACAATACAATAACATTTCTTAGAAATATTCTGTGATGTTGAACATCTTAAAAATGACACCATTTAATATCTTACCAATGCAGGCCACTGAATTTGTTTGATCTTTGATCCCTGAGTCTGGCTAGGGTCCTTTCTTTTTGCCCAGACCAGCTGGTACTCCACCAAGAAGGCTGCAAAATCTTCATAAACTTTAACCCATTCTCGTTTTTCCCATTCAAGGTCATCAAATTCCACATATACCTGGGAAAATTAGATAACACAAGACAAAATATTTATTTATTACATTATACATAAGCAATCACATTTTAAAGCCTACATAATATTAAATACAAGAATTTCAATAGATTAATCTGAAATACCTTGTCAACCTCAATGGAAAATCACCACACCAGTCTAGCTACCTCGGAGGGAGCTTCTGCCAGTGCCAGAGGTCTCCCTGTCCTGGAGTGCCCCACACCACTCAGATCCTTCAAGTGGCTCAGCCTGGCCATATCTGTACCCTCCTCTCTAGCGTGGAGAGCAATGAACTCCAGCTACCTAAGGGAAAGCTTCTACAAGTGTACCTTCATATCATTTTCCAACTTATTGTTGTTGTCGTTTGTATTTGCCTTTGTCCATCAGCCACGCAGGCAATGGGTCAATAAGTCTTTATATACAGCACCATGGGGCCACCACTCCAGGCAGCGCCTCCACTGACCCAATGGGTAGTGCTAGAGGAAAAACCTCCCGACGACTGTGCGTGCGGCTTGCACTCACCTAATTGGAATCAACATGAGCAAGCACTCAAAGAAGAATTAAGCAAGTATCAGTGTTTTGGGTAAGTGGCCGGGGGGGGGGGGGAGGGGGGCTGTCAAATAATTCTTACACTTCTGACATATACAACTTACTTTACAACAATCTTACATCATTCAAATCAACAGGAGTGTGGCCTTTGACTTCAAAGGGAGATCATTATACTTCATTAGCCTTTAGAGTTCACTTTCATTAACTCAGTTAATCAGAAAAAAGTATTATAGAAAGTTCAATTCTGAAGGTCCGTGGATAGCAATGTGACATATTTACAAATTAACATGGAACTCCACATTGCTTCCTCCCTCTCCCAATCTCATACCAATATTAATTGATAATTTTGTACCTAAGCATTGGGTCATATTTGCACATCTACTGCATAATCCGTTTAAGAAGTATTTTTAGAAATTGAAAGACTAAACATATTCACTAGTCAAAGAAAGAGTAATTTCAGATGTCATTAATAACTAGTCCACATGATATACACTTATGGTTCAAGTGAAACACAACAAAGTGGTAGAGAGATACAAGATTTCTTCCAGCCCAATAAACAGATTGGTTTAAATGTAGATAGTGTTTCTGTAACTTGAGTATGGAAACCTCTTTTGAGATATAAAGAGAGCCAACGTCTCCCCCTACTGGCCATAAAATGTATGACTTAAAGTTGGGGAACGTAAAATGAACTGCCATTTGTAGCAATAAAACTTCAGTGATTTGGGATCCAGACAACTATTTGATTAAATTCAGTTATTAATAGGTACTGGCAGGGGACTACTTTAACTGCATACCACTATCTAATATTAAGAAACACAATACATTAGTTATTACAAGATTTCCCAAACAGTGACATTATAACCAAACATTAATTAAGGTTGGCCATAATGACACGAGGCATCACGCCATTAATAAAAATAAATGCTTCATAACAAGCTAACATGACAGATGGTTTTCTCTATAACAGCAATGGTATTTTTCATCTACCAGGTATTTCTAAGTGTATTTACAGCTGTATAGAAGTGACCTTAAAGTACCTTTAATAGTAAAAATAAAACACAGTAAAGTAGCTACTAAAGTATGAAGTAGTATATATTTGGGCAGTCCATAAAAAGTGCTAATCGTTTCAGTGTAGAGTAGCTGCAATGCAGCAAGCAAAAATAACGAACAGTTGTAGTTTATAGAACACGAAATTATAGTTTAAAAGGTCTTACTTGCCCTATTCAAGATTTCACTATTATTCTTGATACATGGATTTCTTCATTTATAGTTATCCTACATTAAAAATAAATTTTCATCCTCCTTTCTTTTGAGCATGAAGGTATATACATAAACAGAACAGATAAGCTAAAGGCAAACTTTCTCCAGCCAAATCCACAATATGAAAAATTGCTAGAAAAAAAAAAAAAGAAAAGATTCCAATAGCTCCAATCAGCATATTCCTCCTTAAAAAACGTAGTATCCTGAAGAAAGCGAGCATCAAATGCAAATATATCATTTTAAATCAAAATTACACAATTGTAGCCAAACAACTGTTATGTATACATGGAAAATAACTCCATAAAATGGTAAAAAATGCATTGTCTGCACTGGGTATTTTATAAATGTTGAGCTTTAAAAGCATCTCTCCAATTAAATCAACTTGTTGAAAAAGATAATACCTCACCAACTTTGCATCTTACATCCTAGGACTAACACTGCTACAGCACAACATGCAACCCATTTAAATCCTTTGTTTATTCTCAGAAAACTAGCGTAGGCAACTTTGCTGTACTGACCCACAAATGGCCCTCAACTATATGACCTGAAGAGCCAAAATGTAGGGATAAGAAGTTAGTTCAGTATTCACACTTCATTAAATCCTTCCCTTTTGAATGACACTTCAAATGAGACATTTGTGGTTATGGCTTTGTGACATGTCCACTAAAAATGGGACTGAACAGTTCATTTCTTATAGACAGCTGAAAGATATAACACAGTAGTAAGGTCCAGCCACTACTTTGGGCTGCATTTTGCCTTGCAATCTAAAGAGAATCTGGCAACACCTTCCATCTTTATCCCTTCTTTTAAAAAACAAACTAAAAAAAACGAGGTGGGGAAAATCATTTGCATGGGAAAAAGTCAAACAAAAGTAATGTGCTGATCAGAGATGATGATGGGACCTACAGAGAAGGGTCCTGTCTGTCCAAAGAATAGCAGAGAAAGAGAGCGCGCGAGCCTAGAGCACTGGGCCTGGTGGAAGACCTGAGGCCTGAACAAGTGGCTGTGAGATGGGTCCCTGAAGAGGAACAGAGAACAGGGAAGGGGTGGATGAGGTTGCTTTATGCAGAACTCTGTGGCATTCTGTCACAGATGGTGTCCAGTACCCATTTATTGGAAGTAATCGTGTTCTGTGAGCTGTAGAAAGACCTCAAACGATGGGACAAGTGAGGAAATACTGGACATGTGGTACAAATCAGTGTGTGGTGCTTGAGCCCTCTTATCAAAATTTCTGCCTGGAGTCCAATGTTAGGGAAACAGAATAATGGGGTAGGAGAATCTCTGCTGACCACAAGACGACGACTAAGATAATCAAAGACACTAGACAGTGGTCTTGATCCTCTCCAAAACACCCTGAGCTCTGTAACTGAAGAAGCCATTACTCTGAATGGAAGGTTTTTTATTTTCCCTGGGATTTTAGTTTAAAACCAGAAGAGTTCAGTCGAGCATGCTTCCTGAGTGCCATCCTCATACAAGGGTCCAATACACCATATGCTGCTTTCAGGGGGCTTCTAAGCAAGCATACAGATCATTGTGACCCAGACCACTTCTTTCTCTTCTTCCAGCAAAGAGTTTAAGAAAGGATTGTCATTCCACAGAGCATAATTTTAACAGACATAATGGAAAATTGGTCACCTAAAGGCCTAGTGACCTAAATAAAAAGACTTCTGAAACGTGCCCAGCTTATGTCCTTTCTCTGTCAGAAAAGATAGACTAAGATGTGTTGTTGCTCCCAATTGTCTCCTGTGCCACAGAAACCATCATGCAGGTGGCTACAGTATGCTGGAGCATGAATCTACCTCCCTCAGTAGGAAGAGAATATAACCTCTCTGCCCATCTGGACATAAGAGAGGATGAAGATGGAGACAGATAATCCCTAGTCTGAGAAGGCCTAAAATCAGAGGCAGAAATAATTTCTCTCTGGTTTGTATATGTACTATGTCAAATTCTGGAAAGAGATCTCTTCAGTGCTGTCACCACCATTTCCAACCGGAGGGTATTTGCCATTCTCACCAACAGCTCCTGAAACAGTCTCAGTCCATCAGGTAGGGAAAGAAGAATCAACAATCAGATCTTCAGGTGAGGTGCTCTCTCTATGGGTGCGTCTACACTTGTAAATTAAGTCTTAATTTACTCTGCGTCTACACTACACTTTCCTTAAGTCAACTTAAGCAAGCTGCTTAAGTCGACTTAAGGAAAATTAAATCGACTTTACTAAACCTAGTTTAAAGTCGACTTTAGGCTTAAGTCGACTTAAGCCAGTGTGGATGCAGAGTAGCCCTAAGTCGACTTTAGAGTTGACTTAGGGCTCTCCAGGACTCCCCCACTGCACTCCCTGCAAGGGGGGGTGTCACAGGGGAAGCCTGGCACGCCCCCCCATAGGGCAGGGCAGAACCCTGCCCACCCTGCCCCTATGCCCTGCCAGGGTCCCTGTCCCCCTTTGCACCTAGGTACAATGGGGCAAAGGCTGAACCCCCTGTCACTGGGAAAGGGGTGCTCCCCCTACCCCTGTGGACCTCTCCCAGGTCCACCAAGCCCCTACAAGTCAACCTAGGCGTCCAGTGTGGACGCTCTAGGTCGACTTTGTAAGTTCCTCCCTAAGTCGACTTAAAATTTAGATGTGGACATGCTAAGTTGACTTAACAAAGTTGACTTTGTTAAGTCAACTTAGCTAAAGTCGACCTAAATTAACAAGTGTAGACATAGCCTATGTTCCTCCAGGGTGAATTCATATGGCTCCCCCGGAGTTGCATTCTGATACAGACTGATACCGCCAGAAATCTGACAGGATCTGTTTCTGGTATCAACACCATGAAAGAAGGTTTTGTTGATACTGGGTTGAGGATAGGCACTAGTGAGGGCATTGGTGTTGAAGCAGAGCATAGACCCTGAAGGGAATTGGTGCAGGTGCCAAGGATGACATAGAAGGATGTTTCAGCTTCCCCAACAGCCACCCAGAAGTCCTGTATAGATGGGGGTAAAGGAATAGCTGAAAAAGAGACTTCAGATGATATCCTTCTATGATTCCTGGAACTGAAGCGAGGGAAGAGGTTTGGCATCCTAAGGTTAACTTGGGGGAACCCACCAAAGTACTCTTTGAAGGGGCAGAAGGTACTACAGGGCAGTTGTGCAGTGGGACAAGAGTAGAGTCAGACAGTACAGTCGTGTCACAGAAAATCATGGAAAGGACTATACAAACCTCAGACTGAAGGTCTGTAAAAAGACTGAAGCTGTAATCCTGAAGCAGGATCCAAACAAATGAGGAAAGCAAATTAGATAGTACATAGATGTCAGGCTCTGGACTGTCTTTACAAATTCAAGCAGTACACATTTGAGGCAGAATATTTTATTTTAATTTAATTTAAATTATTTGAATAGGGCATAGAAAGATTAGGTCTTATTATATGCTGTCAGTTTCAATTTTAGTTTTAAATAATTTTCAAAAGAAGACTTTAGATTAAAAAAATATATGTTAAAAAAGATTATCTATTTTTATCCACTCTGTCCCTGGCAATTTACTGTACCGTTTGTGGATATTTTAGGAGATAAAATTAAAGCTGGATGGGCAGTGTAAGTCAGAAACAAGTAAAATTATTAAATTCCCAGAAAACTCAGTGGTCACGAATTCCTCCATAAAAATCAGGAATAGGAAACTTGCTGAGTGTACACTCAGAGAGCCTTTTTAAGTTCTCTGTTACTGTGAAAGAAGACTGATGCACATCTAAGTCTGTAAGCAGTCATTGTATTGTCTCTAAATACCATTACAGAATTAGATCCTAAATGATTTTGTTTGTTTTGTTTTTACCCCTCTCTTCAGGGAATCGAATTATTACTATTCAGCTTCTCCACAGTAATGATATGAAGTGATACTTTCACATTTACTTAGATGACATTTAAAGTGGGCCCCCCCCCCCTTCACACTGCAAGAGGTTCATTCATAGCCCTTAATTTCCTAATGTTTTTAGGAGTTAATTCTTTGCACTGCTATACAGAGATGTTGATAAGAAATCATCCTTTGTCATATTTCTATTTATAGTGATTTTAGTCTGATTTGCAGTGCCACAAGGATTCAGTACAAGAACTTAAATCTCAGTAAATTTTAGGGAAAATTAAACATAGGTAAACCAAACACACTGTGTCTGCTACCTGCCAATACACAGAAGGAAGAAAAATGGGGATTCTTTTCATTTAATTCTTTATAAAGCACGTGTCTAAATCATAGCTACTGAGGGAAGGTTATTTCATGAAGTGCCAGGAACCCAACCATTTGAGAACAGCAACTGAAAGATACAACTGTTCTCTACATTTTCAAATGTGTGGTTCTGCTGACAACTTTCCTTCCTGTGCCTGCTGTGTTACACATTATAGAACTGGTAACTGTGTGCGTAGACATCTGTTGTTGAGATGCATAGTTAATAAATTGACCATGTTCTCGTAGCATAGCAACCACATCTTACAATTCAGTGTTCTGATCTTTCTGCTCTAGAAATTTATGTATTTATACCAAATATTCATCTCCAAAATGTTATGTAAGCTCTTCATTGCTCAGTTTATTTTTTAAATAAATACCCTTTAATACTGTGTTGTTAAAGTTCTTTTATCAGATGTGGATAAATCTCGCTGATGTTAAAAAAAAATATATAATCTATCCAAGTGAACAACTGAAAACAGCTAAAAATTCTTCATATAGGAACTATATATTAAGTATTACCACTTAAGAAATATGGATTTGAACACTGATGCATTGGCAGATCTCTTGCCGGGGAGACTATATGTAAAGGACAAAAATGAAGAGAGACTACGAAAAACAAACTTTTAAAAAATTCTACTAATTCAACTGAGCTGTAATGTTATCTGCAGTTTTCAAGTTCTGCTACCAACTGTGGCCTACCTAAAAGATTCACTTACTTTTTACCCTCAACTTTTAAAAACAAGCATCACAGTTATATAAGGTCATTTAAAATCATTCCTTTCCAAAGCTATAGGGTTTTACTGTTTGTTTTGTATTCAGTATCTAATGGCTGTCAAAGTCTAACTGGACAGATGAGTGATTTAAGGGATAACAGGAGAACACTAACTTACACTCTATATTAATATATTCTGCAGGTTTTAACACTTGAGAATAAAATTTTGAAAAAAAACTTACGACTTTAGTCATTCTGACATAACAGACAAGAACATTTTTGTTTTCATGTTTAGCTTCAGTAAGCCATATTTACCGGCTCTTTTCAGTTCATGTAAACCCTGGGAAAACGCAAGTTACACACAAAAGGAAGTTCTTATGCTCTTGTATTTCAGATATTTCTTGAGTGAGAAAGAAAAATGTCCTGGCAAGGTGATGTGCAAGGAATAATTAGAGGGAGTTATTGTCATAACCAGACCCGTTTCACATAGGTTTTAAAAAATTGGCTCTGCCTCTGAGGAGTGGAAGAATTAGCCTCCCTATCTTACTTAAAGTAAATCTCAACTTGAGAAGTCAGAGAAAAGAATATTGGCGTTATGGAGTTACCATGAAGAAGACTCTTCAGGATTTGTCTGGAGGGCCACACCTGATGTTGAGAAGGGACTATGTTAACTTGAAATTGTATGATACGAGATATTGTTGGATAAGTGATAAGCAATATTGTATGGTGAGGGATGCTGGATGTAAACCAAAAGAACATATAACACTGGGTGCATTAGAGAGACAAACTAATCTCCGGGACAGAAGCTCCACAGAAACTGCTTGTTTGGGACTCTGGACTTCAAATTCAAAAGAAGGTGATATGAGTAGAAATGGAGCAGGCTAACAAAAGGGGTCAGAGAGTTTGATAGTCATCAGAAAGTGAAGCACTGCTGGGGTTTTATAAGAGTAGGTTTTCCCTCTGTGAGTAGGAAATAGAAAGACTCCTGATAGCTATTGTTACGTTTATGCTATGATCTGAATGATCTCTTTTGGCCTTAAAAATCTATTAAAGTGAAAATAATTAGAATTAAGGAATTTTTAAGTCAACTATTTACAGGGGATAGAATGCATTCCTGCTCTGTTGACTCTATGCTCCATCCCTACTGCTGCTTGCATAGTAGAAACACCTCCTGCAGACTTCCTAAAGGCAGTCACTTAGATCTTCAAAAGGTGGAAAAAATAGCCATGGGAGACTGGGAGCGAAGAAGGGTGTGGAGAAGAGAGTAATGGGTGCAGTAAAGTGTAGGAAACTCGAAAAGAAAAGCATGGACTGGCAAAAGACCAGAGGATATTATCCATTCTCCTGAAAGACTTAGCACCTCCATAAACCTTGATAAAATTTAATGGGTCATTAACTTGCTAAGAACCATCCTTATTTAGATTTCCTGCATGGCTGAGAATCTTATTTTCACTCATTAGGGACAACCAATCACAAGCTATGTGAATAGGAGAGCCAGGCTGCCTGCAAAAAATAATAATTTTTTTTCGATTTAAAAGTTGGGTTAGATCCTCTGGCAAGACTCATAAGGACACAGAAGGCTGATGCGCTGACTGAAGAAAAGCGTTACTCCTGTGCACATTCTTCCCGCTTTTAAAACCAACCTTTCAAAAACAAATGTTGGAAATCAAGTTTACTTAGCACCATTAGCAAGAAGTGCTTCAGCCTAGTGACAATGTGGAAGACACTGCACATTTTTTTCCTAAACTTTAGAGCACTAAAAACAGCAGCGTAGCCACAACAGCACAGATAGTAGCAAGCAATGGCATGAGCTAATCATTAAATACAAACGAGCCTGAACAATCTCAGCCCAGCCACACCATGCAGCTGCTCGCCAGCACCCATGCTACTGTGCCTACACTGCTACTATTAACTTGCTCGCTTGATGACAGCTAATCCGAGTAAGTCTGCGTGAGTTAGGGAGTCACACACCAAGCTCACAGTAGACCACATTCGTATTCGCAGTGTTGGCACAGAAGGTTGTATGAAGTTTAACTTCCAATGGTTCCAAACTGAACTGGTTTGCATATATTTGGGGTGTCTGTACTTCCTCACTCTTCAGACACTTATTTACTAACATGCGGAAGCATACCCCTATATCTGCATCACCAGCCTGTTGTCAATTTGCTTTTTTAGATTATACTTTCTATATGAAAAATATTGATATAAATCCGGTATATCTGTTATCAATTACCTTTACTTTAGCTTAAAATGGACTTTACTGCTTACTGAGAGTTCAAATGATGTGCGTACCTGGCATTCATTTCAGTACAAATGCCTCTAAATTTCCTCTGCATCTGCAAGAACTGGAATTTCAATAAAAAGGAAAGGCTTCTTAAATCTTGACACACACAAACCTGTTTTAGGGTATTCATCTGTAAAAATAATGTGGCCACAGGCTGTGTATGTCTGGTGTTCAGACAATGGTTCAAAAGCATGAAAAGAACCGTTTGAAAATATAACTTTAGATCTCAAACCTAAAAGAAACCTTAGGATAAGCTGCATAAAAAAGAAAAACAGAAGAGGATAAGCTACATAAGTGTCTAATATCCCATTTTATATACGTATACAGCTCATACAGGTTCAATATTCTTACTCAGATTAGAAACACTGCTGTTACACTAGCACCAGCTGCTAAGAATTTGTTTCAGACAATGCAGGCTAATGGACACATCGCAGACATACAAGGGGGTACTGCAAGAAAGAGGATATGCATGCAGACAAAAATCACAGCTGCATTTGCTCCCTCAGCTTGTTTTAGCCACATAGTTTCTATACTCCACAAGTTATCCAAAAGTATAACATAGCTGTTAGGATCATACAAAAGTGTATAGGGTCAAGCTATAAACCCACAAATCTGAGTTACTGAGCAGGATCATTAATGGATACCTCCTCTGACTTTACAACAGTTTACAGAAGAGAAGGATCCATCTTTGACAGCCACAAGAATCAAGACCAACCTCCAGCAATTCTCCCCTAGGTCTAACCTGGTAGACTCAGGCAACTAGCAATTTGGATGTGAGTGGGTTAAGCCAATGACTTGTCTTAACTCATTTTGGGTCCCAAAATCAATCCTTTACTGACCAAGCTTGTAGCACAGCTGCAGCAGTACATGACGCTGCAGCAAGAGAGGATATTATATTGCTTAAATGAATAAGCTCAAGCAAGTACCTGGAGTAACACTACCTGGTTTCAAAATGAGCTGCTGTAGTCTCTCAAACCAGAAAGGATTGCGGATAAAGTCAATGCTCAAAGCAGTGAGGAACTAACTGAAAGCTATTTTAAATTGAGAAGATAGGAGAAGAAATGGGGGGAAACGGAGGACACATCCACAAAATGTGAAAGTAATGAAGCATATTTACTCCAATACCTATAGGCTTGCATAGCCTATACTATTAAGGTGTTTGCAGACTTACCTAAGCGTTGCAAACTACACATGAAATATTGTGCTAAACAGCCCTTGGTTCTTGCCAGAGAGAAACCAGAATTACCCTACATAATCGCTGCCTCTGCTACTATCTCTAACAATTTCATTTTAGAAACTAGATGGACCACCTAATAAAGGAACTTGGTCCGAGACAGCCTGGAATTACTTTTGACACCTTAACACCACTACCTTCCCTACTTTATGATCATGAAAAATTTCCCAGATAAAGTAATAAAATAGGCAAACAGTAATACTCTCTAGCAGCCTTTTACCTCAGAACATGGAATATAGTTAAGTTTTCTTCAGCTTGATTTGGAATGGATCAGTTTTAAAGCTCAACCTGGACATGAGCCAAACAACTGATCCGAACCCAACACTTTCCCATTACCGAACTGATATTAGCAACGGCACGATCTCATCCTTCTGGCTCAGCCTGGTGGGGGGCTTTCTGCTCCCTACACCCTATACCCCACCCAACAATTTATCGCTGGCCAGCTCCTGCCTGAGGAGTCAGCCTGATGTCAGAGATGACAACTTGTAGCTGGGGTCCATCAGCTTCAGGTCAGATTGCAAGGCTCTGAGTCTCGCTTCTTCAATTAAGTAGGAATGTCTTCCTTCCAGGCTAGCAATAGTAAATCATCTGGGAGATAGCTGCCTTACATCACTTTTAAAGATTTCTGAGCTGTGAAAACCCAAACAAACATTTAATGGTTTTATCTCAATTTGTAATATCTAGTCTCATCCAAATTACTAGAGACATTCAAGTAAAAAGACACAAACTCCTTTTAAGTGAAGAAAACATGGTTTAATACCAGATTTTAAAAAGTAGCATATTGGAAATGGATTTTGGAGAGTAAAGATGACATGCAAGACATGGAACTTGTGTCTCAATATATGCAAGTCCTATTGAGGAAACACTAAGACCTCACTAATTTACACAAGTAAATGGAAAATCAATTTTGAATTAAGCATTAAAAGAAGGTAAATGCCTCAAGACCTATCTCATATTACTTCTTTAATACTTCACATGCATATTTAACTACTTCATACTAGTTGATGCTACTTCACTTTAGTATTGCATTCCATTGTGTAAAAATGTCTAAGCGAGACAAGACTTTACTGCACCATTCTATCACACCTCTGCTCAGAGGCAGGGAAAGATTCCCTATCTTGTGAACAAGCGCAAAGTGAACAGAGCAATACATTTCTATTTCTACTGCTTTTTTACAGAAGAGTAAGTTAACTGCGGGCAGAGCTATGCGTAGTAATAATCTTGCCAATGCCATCCTGATTTTTTTTTGGAAGTGTGTTAAATTGGACAGAAACCCACTATAATTCAAAACGTGCTGAGAACATAAATACTGTACCTGAAGTGGTAAACTACAGTGAATTAACAGAAAAATCACATACCATGTAGTCAAAAATACAAGTTTATAGTACTTATGAAAAACAATTTGGATTGCCAAGTCTCTAAAACTTTTCAAAAGCACTTCTCACTGAAGAAACATAGGAGTTCGAAACTTTACAAAAATGCCTTTTCAGTTAAAAGTCCAAAATAAGCACTTACAGCATTGAACAAGGTTTTTTCATATCCAGGTCTCAACAACAGACAAAGGGAATTTCAAAACATACCAAAACCTCAGTCATTTTTATTGACCACACAAAGGAATTTTCAGTCTAAATTATACTGTATTGGCTACTGAAAATGTGTTAGTTTTTAGCTACTCTGTTCCTTACCTTATAAAATAAAGGAATAAAAAACTCCATTTAAAAAAAAATTGGACTGTCAATTCAACATTCAATTTAAACCTGACTATTATCATCTACTAGATATTTAGTCAGTCAGGTTAAAAAGAAAAATCCATGATTTTCACAACTCTATTCCTGCAATGCAAGGAATATTTACAGAATGCAATGTTTCCAAAAGCCAAATGTTTAAAAGTAAATATGATGTATAAAAAGTGATGTAAGTCTTTTTAACTTTCCATATATACTTTAAAGCCATGTATGAAATGATAATATAACATTTAATGCATCAAGGTAAGACGAACATAACTTATCTTAAATAATTCATTAATGCCAAAACTATTTTTCAGATGGCTAAATAAAATCATGTTATACAATATATATGGATTATCATCTCCATCGCATTGAAAAGGATGAGTATTAAACAGCTGCTGCTACCATCTAACGAATTCAACAAGAGTTGTAAAAAAAGAGGCAAAGCATTTCTCAAACTGGCCGTCCTATCCAAAGAGGCCTTATTCACATTAACATTTCAACAGCAGATTGAAAAATAGGAACATAATGGGGATATCATAATTTCAGAACACTAAGGAATCTTGAACCTGTCAGAATTGCCTGACAGTCATTAACAATATTTAGTCATTATTTTCTGTTTGTTTGGTTTTTTTTAAGTTGACTTATAGGTTTAGAAGGACATACTACACTACAAATGTTTAAAGAAAAGGGCATGATCCTGGGAATAAATTATTTCTGTGTCAAAATCCCTGGTTTGATATTGAATCACTGTGCCTTAGGCACAACACAACCTCTGTATCACTCACTGATTTTTAGTATGAAGACAGTTACCATTACAATGTTCTGAAGATTGTCTTCTCTTACTGTGAAGATGTAAGTATTAAAGACGACTATGTGAAAATGACTTTGGACTACCAGAAAATGTGAGGGTAGTTGAAACAGACTGAGATAACTCCAGTATTTATGAAAGACAGGAGAACGTTTAACAATGCATAGTTATTAATCCACAAAAATGGGATATTTCTGTTAGTTACTTTTACTCCAATACTTTAATGCCAGACCACACAACAGTTTCACGCAGCACTTTCAGGAGGAGGAGACTAGAAAACTAAGCTCAGAGACCTTGATAGCAGCCAGGCTCCAAATGAACAGCCTAATAAGTTTAACCATAGCTATGGGAAGTCAGCCACCATGAGTTTTGTGGCCTCAGCAGAAAAACAACTAGAGGCAAGGAACAAGATTTGAAACAAAAATCCTGGTCCTGTCATTCTTTCCAAGAAGGCTGTACAACAGCTGTTGATAGCTAAGCAAATGGGCCTCTCTTTGGGGTTAAAAGGAGTGATGTACCGAATGTGGACCAGAGTGAGATCACTCTGGAGAAAAAGAAGGATTTATATTGTGAAGCAACCTGTTCACCACAGTCAAAAGTATTAGAAGATGAACTCCTCTGAAAAGGAACCAGATGAAAAAAAACAGGTTTCTTACCTGTAACAGGTGTTCTTCGAGAGGTGTGCTCATGCCCATTCCAATCCAGGTGTACGCGCGCCGCGTGCACAGTCGTCGGAGACTTTTTTCTCCCAGCGGTACCCGTCGGGTTGTAGCAGGCGCCCCCTGGAGTGGCGCCTTATGGCACTGTATAAGTACCCCTGCCGACCCGACCGTCCACCAGTTCCTTCTTATCTCGTTTCCGACCAGAGGGGTTGGTGGGTGGGTATTGGAATGGGCATGAGCACACCTCTCGAAGAACACCTGTTACAGGTAAGAAACCTGTTTTTCTTCGTCGAGTGTGCTCATGCCGATTCCAGTCCAGGTGAGTCACAAGCTGGCCTAGTGGAGGTGGGGGTCGGAGCCCTTCAGTGCCGTACTGAGGACCGCTCTCCCCACTGCAGCGTCTGCAGCGCTGTGCTGGTTAATAGCGTAATGTGACGTGAAGGTGTGTATAGAGGCCCAGGTTGCAGCCCTGCAGATCTCTGTAACTGGGACATGAGCCAGGAACGCGGCTGAGGAGGCTTGCGCCCGGGTCGAGTGGGCTGTACATGACGGGGCAGGGCGGTTCGCCAGACTGTAGCAGACTTTGATGCACGAGGAGATCCAGGAGGAAATCCTCTGTGACGACACCGGCTCGCCTCTCATTCTTTCAGCTATGGCCACAAAGAGTTGGGGAGTCTTTCTGAAGGCCCGTGTTCTATCGATATAGAAGGCTAGTGCTCTGCGAACGTCCAGGGTGTGCAAGACTCTTTCCCTGTCGTTGGCGTGGGGCTTCGGGAAAAAGACGGGCAGGAAAATTTCCTGGCTGCAGTGAAAACTAGACACCACCTTAGGGAGAAAGGAGGGGTGAGGGCGTAACTGTACTTTGTCCTCGTGGAACACAGTGTAGGGTGGCTCCGCCGTGAGTGCTTTTAGTTCTGAGACCCTGCGGGCCGAAGTGATATCCACTAGGAAGGCGACCTTCCATGACAAGTAGAGTAGGGAGCATGAGCCCATGGGTTCGAAGGGGGGGCCCATTATCTTAGATAGCACCAAGTTCAGGTCCCAAGCTGGTGTTGGGCGGCGGGCTGGAGGGTAAACCCTCTCTAGACCTTTGATAAAGCGTGTCATTAATGGATGGGAGAAAAGGGGCCTACCCCTTTCTGTATTGCGGAATGCTGAAATAGCGGCGAGGTGTACCCTGATGGATGCCAGGGCTAAGCCGGATTCCTTTAGCTGTAGGAGGTAGTCCAGGATCAAGGGAATAGGGGCCGTATCTGGGGGGACCCCTTTCTGCTGAGCCCAGACGGAAAAGCGGGACCATTTGGCCGTATATGCTTTTCTTGTGGATGGCTTTCTGCTTTCCAGAAGGATCCTTCTGACCTGATGAAAGCACGCCCTTTCCCCCTCGTTCAGCCACGGATCCGCCAGGCCGTCAGGTGCAGGGACCGGAGGTTGTAGGGATGCAGGTGCCCATGGGCCTGGGAGATCAGGTCCGGCCAGTGGGGCAATGGTATCGGGGGGCTCACTGAGAGTTGGAGCAGCGTTGGGTACCAATGCTGCCTGGGCCATGCCGGGGCAATCAGTATGACTGACGCTTTGTCTCTTTTTGCTTTCAGAAGGACCCTGTGGACAAGGGGGAAGGGGGGGAAGGCGTACATCAGACCCTGCCCCCAGTCGAGAAGGAAGGCGTCTGATATGGACCCCGGGCTGTGGCCTTGGAAGGAACAGAACTGAGGGCACTTCCTGTTTTCCTTGGTGGCAAATAGGTCCACTCGGGGAAACCCCACCGTCGGAAAATCTCCCTCAGCACATCTGTTCTGATGGACCATTCGTGAGCCTCGAACGCCCGGCTGAGGCGATCTGCTAGAGTATTTTGGGAACCGGGGAGATGTGAAGCCTCCAGGTATATCGAGTGAGTGATACACTCTTCCCATAGTTTCATCGATTCCCTGCAAAGGGGCGTGGATCGTGCTCCCCCCTGTCTGTTCAGATAGAACATTGCCGCAGTGTTGTCCGTGAGGACTGAAACGTGCAAGCCCCGGATTTGATGCCGAAAGGCACGACACGCCAGACGAACTGCTCTTAGTTCTTTCACGTTTATATGTAACCCTATCTCTTGCCGGGACCAGAGACCTTGGGTGTGAGCGTTGCCTAGATGGGCTCCCCATCCCACTTGGGAGGCGTCCGTGACTAACGTTACGGTGGGGTGGGGTTTGAGGAAGGGGACTCCCGACATGACGTGCTCCCTGCCCAACCACCATTGAAGCGACAGTATTACCGGGGGAGGGAGCCGAACCACCTTGTCCGGGTCGTCCTTGAACGGGTGGAATGTTAGTTTGAGCCACAGCTGCAGCGGCCGGAGGTGGAGTCTGGCAAACTGGACTACGTAAACGCATGATGCCATGTGGCCCAACAGCGTCAGGCAGGCCCTTGCTGTGGTGGTTGGAAAGGCACTCATGGACCTTATGATACCCCCCATGGTTTGGAACCTGGCCTCCGGGAGGAAGGCCCTGCCCTGTGTAGAATCTATGGTGGCCCCAATAAACTCGATTCTCTGAGTTGGAAGTAAAGTTGACTTTGGCTCGTTTATTTGGAGGCCTAATGTTGTGAAGGTGTTCCTCACGAATGTCACGTGCGATTGCACCTGGTCCTTGGACCGGCCTTTTATCAGCCAATCGTCTAGGTAAGGGTACACCTGTATGCCGCGTCTCCTGAGGAAGGCAGCCACCACCGACATACATTTGGTAAAAACCCTGGGGGCTGACGTAAGGCCGAACGGCAGAGAGGCAAACTGGAAGTGGGCCGAACCCACTTTGAATCTCAGGAATCTCCTGTGGGGAGGGAATATGGAGATGTGGAAGTATGCCTCTTTTAAGTCGAGGGCGGCATACCAGTCTCCCGGATCCATAGAGGGGATGATAGAGGCAAGGGATACCATGCGGAACTTCACCTTTTTTATGAATTTGTTGAGCGCCCGCAGGTCCAGGATCGGTCTTAGGCCCCCTTTTGCCTTTGGGACAAGGAAATATCGTGAATAAAATCCTTTCCCTTGAAATTCTTGTGGGACCTTTTCCACCACCCCTGATTTTAACATCTCCTGAACTTCCCCCATGAGGAGTTGTTCGTGGGAGGGATCCCTGGAGAGGGACCGGGGTAGGTAGTGGTGGTGAGGAAGGATAGAAAACTGGATAGAATAACCGTATTTTATTGTTCGGAGCACCCATTTGTCCGAGGTGATCTGAGACCAGGCCTGGTGGAAATGAGATAGCCTGTCGCGGAGGGGGGGGTCTGGATCCGGTAACGTGGCTAGAAGGTCGCCCTCGGTCGAACCGTCAAAAGGTCGGCTTGGGGCCCTGGGGCTGCTTAGATGTGCCCCGCCCAGTGCTGGAGGGCTGAGGTTGTCTACGCCTATAGGTCTTCCCCCTGCCCCTAAAGTAATCTTGCTTGGGGGGGTAAAACCGTCTGGCGGATGAGGGTTTGAAATGTTTCCTCTGGGGCGCCGGCGTATGCATGCCCAGCGACCTAAGGGTAGCCCTAGAATCTTTAAGGCTGTGGAGTTTCGAGTCCGTTTGTTCCGAAAAGAGAGCTTTGCCCTCGAAAGGAAGGTCCTGCAGGGTTGTCTGGACCTCTGGAGGAAGGCCTGACGCTTGGAGCCAGGAACATCTCCTCATGGTGACACCGGAGGCCATGACCCTCGCCGCTGAATCAGCGGCGTCAAGGGCTGCTTGTAGGGATGTCCTTGCCACTGCCTTCCCGTCTGTGATCAGGGCCCCGAACTCCTCTCTGGATTCCGGCTGAATCTGCGTTTTAAATTTGGACATCGAGTCCCAGGAGTTGAAGTTGTAGCTGCTGAGGATTGCTTGTTGGTTAGCAATCCTCATCTGGAGTCCCCCTGTGGTGTAGACATTCCTCCCGAAGAGGTCTAACCTTTTTGGGTCCTTGGCTTTTGGCGCCGGGCCTTGCTGGCCTTGGCGGTCCTTGTCGTTCGCCGCGGATACCACTAAGGAACTTGGCTGAGGATGAGTAAAAAGGTACTCGTGGCCTACAGAGGGGGCAAAGTACCTCCTGTCGACTCCCCTTGCCGTGGGTGGTATTGAAGATGGAGACTGCCACAGTGTTTTAGTGGTTGTCTGCAGTGTTTTGATGATTGGCAGGGCTACCCTGGACAGGCCTTCCTGCGCCAGTATGTCAATCATTGGGTCGGGGTCTTCCCTGACCTCCTCGATTTGGAGGTTCAGGCCTTGGGCTACTTTTTTAGGAGTAACTGGTGGGCTTTATAGTCCATTGGGGGGGGGGTTGCCGATGGCTCCATTAGCGCCTCATCCGGGGAGGATGAGGAAGACACCGGTTTTCCTCCCTCCTGCTCCCCTTGCGCTTGTTCTCCCTGTTCCAGAATTTCGCCTTCCTCTTCCAGGGGCAAAGCTGGGCTCAGGGCTGTGTGTTCCAGAGGCCCTGGTTCCCGTTCTTGGGGTGCCCGAGCCAGTGACTCTGAGCAAGGCTTGGGGTCTGAGAGGGTGTGGCCCGTGGCTTTAGCTGGCTTGGAGCTCGATGCTGTGGACCATTGTTCTGCCCCTGGTTTGCCCTGGGCTTGATGATATGCCCAGGGGGTCCAGAAGGGCCACTGAACCGTTGCCTGCCACTGGGGGTGGGTTGAATCCGGATCGTCCCTACGTTGCGGGATTCTAGGCAGTAGGGAACCTGCCTCTGAGGTTACGGACTGGGACCTGGGGGACCAGGGTGGTGCCGACGACGACATCTTGGTGTCTGGTCGGGAGGGCTGGGGCCCGTGGCCCTGCGGGCGGTGCCGAGTCCATGAGTGGTACCGAGGCGACCTTTGCGTATCTGCCTCTCGGTGCCGGGATCCGGAACGGTATCGGGAACGCGAACGGTACTGGTACGGGGATCGATGTCGCGATTGCGAACGGTACCGATGTTGATGGTACCGGTGCGGCGAACGGTACCCAGTCTGGCGCCGATCCTGCGTCGGACCCCGCGATCTGGAGCGGTGCCGAGACCGAGATCGATGTCAGTAACCGGACCGTGAGCGGGACCGTGAGCGCTCATCGGATCGAGACCGGCGCCACAGAGGGGGGCTGTAGCGATGCCGTGGCTCCATAGGCCTCGAGGAGGGGGAGCGGAGGTGCCCTTTCGGAGACTCAGCTGCGCTCCAAGACGAAGGCCTGTATTTATATGGGGACCTGTGCCCGGACGTGGGACGGTGCCGGGAGGTGGACCCCGGCCTGGGCAATCTGCCCGGCGACGTCGGGAACTGCGGAGACGCCCGGTGACGGGAGAAGTGTTCGGGCCCCAGCATGGGCGGTTTTCCCCTGGAAGCGGTACCGGACCTTGACACAGTGCGCGACGAAGCGGGAGACTGAGCTGCCGTTAGGGCTATTAGTTCCCGCGCCGCCTCAAAGGTACCGGGGGTGGATGGCATATCCAGATCCCCGATGCTGCTCTGCTGCCCCGGAGACCCCGGTGGGGTGTGTCCTTGGGGGCGAGGCGGGCTCGAAGGCTGGCCGCATTGAGCATGGGTTTCTTGTGAACCCGTGTCCGCGCTCTTAAGGGCCGGTAATTTTTTCGGGGAGCGACCCCTCTCGGCTCTATGCCTCTTCCTTTGAGCCGGCGAGAGGGAGCGGTGCCGGGACGGCTTTCTCGCACTTGCGGCCTTGGGGGCGCCCGGTACCGGGGCTTTCGGTGCCGGGATCTTCGACGACGCCGGAGCGCTCTGCACTGAGGCTCCCGGCGTCGAGTCGCCCGATTGGGGCCCCAGCGCTACCTCCATTAACATTTGTTTGAGGCGTGCGCTTCTTTCTTTTCTGCTTCTGGATTTGAACCCTCTGCAGATCTTGCACCGATCGTGCCTCGCCCAAACACTTAAGGCAAGAGTCGTGGGGGTCCTCTTTGGGCATAGGCTTGTGGCATGAACCACAGGGTTTAAACCCCTGAGTCCCGGGCATACCCCAGCCGGGGCAGCTCCGGGGGTCTTACAGTTGCGAAGAAGAAAGAAAAACCGCTGAGAACGCTTGCCTAAGGCAAGTGAGTAGCTCCGAGACCGTCACGGATGGCAGTAAGAAGGAACTGGTGGACGGTCGGGTCGGCAGGGGTACTTATACAGCGCCATAAGGCGCCACTCCAGGGGGCGCCTGCTACGACCCGACGGGTACCGCTGGGAGAAAAAAGTCTCCGACGACTGTGCACGTGGCGCGCGTACACCTGGATTGGAATCGGCATGAGCACACTCGACGAAGAACAGATGTTATGACAGTGATCTGTCAGGGACACAGATGAAACCATCAAATCTGCTTAACTCCTCTCCCCCGTGCCAGAAAAGAAATGAAGGTTTGGACATACACACAAAATAGTATTAAGGTCTTTGTCCTGGAACCTGGTCACAGATGTCCATCAAAAATGAAGTTGACAGCAGAGGAGCAAAGCAACATTACAGTCAAAGTTAAATTAAGAGGAAGGACAGTTTAGAGTGTTAGTTTGGGACTTTGAGTTGAATACCTTGCTTCACCAGAGACCCCCTTTGGGACTTGGAGCAAATCACAGTCTACGCGTCTTTGGTTGAGTATGTCTGCACTGTAGCGAAGAGGTGTAATTCTCAGGGCATGCAGGCAGACTCAAGCTAGATCAGCTCTAGCTAGAACACTAAAAATAGCAGCATGGATGGTGCAGGATGGGCAGTAGCTCAGGCGAACTGCCTGATTCCAAACTCAGGTAGCTACTACTATTTTTAGTACACTAGCTTGAGCAGAGTTCGCATGAGTCTATTTACCTGACCTGGGAATCAGACTTCCCCTCTGCAGTGCAGACCTACTCTTTGTTCCCATCTATAACACAGGAATAAATATTATTCCCCTATCCTGTAGGGAAGCTCAGAGCTTATTTGAGAATGTGAGGTCCCTCCTCTTTGGAGCAACCCTTCAAGTAGTTGAAGGTTGCTATCAAATCTCCCCTCAGTCTTCTCTTCTGTAGACTAAATAAGTCTACTTCCTAGTAGTTCCTTCAGTCTCTCCTAAGTCTCTCCTCTCATAAGGAAACTAGTTCCTTCAGTCTCTCCTCATAAGTCATGTGCCCCAGCCCCCTAATCATTTTTGTTGCCCTCTGCTGGACTCTTTCTAATTTGTCCACATCCTTTCTGTAGTGGGGAGCCCAAAACTGGACACAGTATTCCAGATGCGGCCTGACCAGTGTCAAATAGATGGGAATAATCACGTCCCTCAATACTCCTACTGATGCAGCCTAATACGCCATTGGCCTTTTTGGCAACAAGGGCACACTGTTGGCTCATATTCATCTTCCCGTCCAATAGGTAGTGGAAGACTAGCAAGCCTAATAAGACAGAGTTAAAGCTGTGTATAGTGCTTCTGCTAGAGTTCAGGAGCGTGCCTCTAAATGGGAGAGTAGAAGTTGTGTACTTTCTAATGTCTTGGCTTATCTTTTCATTGCCTTGTTTGTTATCACAGCTATAATATGCATGGACCAGAGTTAACTGACGTACAAAAATGTTTAGTGGACATTTGTACATCAATACAGGTAGTTTAACTTGAGCATAGCAATGGTGATACCCTCTGCATGCTACTACTCCTCTGTTACCAACCTGGCCTCATGTTCTGAATGAACACAAATTAGCTCATCACAGAGATAGGTCTGTTTGTACACACAGTGTTTCTATTTGATGTGCTAAAACTAGGACCACAATTACTTTCAACTAGATCCAAGGATTAGTGACCATTTTTAAAAGAACTTTTAAGTTATAATAATGCATTGTAAAAATATATAATGCCCTCCTTGCACATAACTTTTGCCAAGAAAAAGAAAAAAAAAAATCAATGAGAACGTCTAAGCAATTTCCTAAAGATGCAGTGAGAGAAAAAACTAACTGGAGGACATTGCGTGAGGTCAACTCCTGACGACAAAACAAGCCCAGCGTACACACCGGAACACTTCTCGGCAAAACTACTGTTTTGCCAATAAAAAAATACCGCTTGAGCGAGAGGCATAGCGCCTTTTGCACAATCTTTTTCGTAAAACTATCAGTGTGGACGCTGATGCTGTTTTCTCGGTGTGGAGAGCTAGCATCTCATATTTCCAGGTGATGATGGCCGCTCCACGCAGCAAACGCTGTCCTGCCTGGGCCACAGCAGAGCTGCTGGAGCTGATCAGCATTTGAGGAGAGTCTGCTTTGCAGTCTGACTTCTGGTGTAGCAGAAGAAATCCTGATAGCTATGGCCAGAATTCTCATGCCATGGCAGAGAAAGGCTGTGAGAGGGACACGCTGCAGTGCAGAGCCAAGGTGAAGTAGCTGCAGCAGAACTAGCACACAGCCAGGGAGGGAAACCTTTGCTCTGGCTCTGCACCAATCACCTGCTGCTTTTACAAAGAGCTGGAAGCCATCCTCAGTGAGGACCCCACATCCACCCCCAAGACTCCCATAGACACCTCCGCAGCCCCAGGGCCACTGGATACCGAAACAAACCCTGACGAGTAGGTGATGGACGAGGAAGTGGAGCTGGAGGGTGCCTTGGAGTCAGGAAGCAGTGCAGAGATTGGGAGTCAGGAGCTGTTTTATCACTCTGGAAACATGCAGCCACTCCCAGCCTTTCAGCTGTGGTGCTCCGGACACAGGAGAGGGGAGCTCTAGTAAGGGCTGGATAAACTGATGCTGCTTCTGTACGGCAGCCTTGAAGTGCCTCTGCTTGTTAAAAACACAGGGGTAGCAAAGGGTGGAGGTGTGCTGGAGTATCTATGTTGCATGTGCCTTCCCATTCCCTATCGCATCTAAGCAGCACTGATTTGCGGCACATTAATGTATGCAGCAATGTCCTGAGCATCCTCTGCTGAGAGCTCAAGGAAACTTTCCCGGACATACTCCCCAATCCTCTGCCTTAGATTCTCGGCAGAGCAGCTGTATTTCTTTCCTTGTAGAAGAAAAGTCTCCCACACCATTTGGTAGTCATGGGCCTGAAGACCAAAATGGTGCACAGCCCCACAGCACAGGGACCTAGCTGAGACCTGCTTCGGTGGAGGATGTGCATTCTAGCTTCCCTGCGGACTCTTAGGAGTGATATCAGCTTCTGTGGCCACTTCCTGTGGAGAACAGGGCACAGATTTAGATTTCTTGCACCATTTCACGTTCATTTCTGCCCCAAGCAACCCACCTTCCCACCCAGGACCCAGAACATCGGCTCCCTTGATCTTGAGTGATCTTGGCTCCAGGGGCGTCACTGCCCCCAAATTAGGTTTGGGATCTGGGCCAGGGGGCCCGATCCATCCCCTGGGTCTCTGGCCGGGGCTGGATTCGACTCCTGCCACCGCCGGGCCCCAGCAGGGGCCGCATCGAGCCGGCAGCAACCAGGCCCCGGCGAGGGCTGCACCCGGCTAATGGCGGCTGGGCCCTGGATCCCAGCAGGAGCCTGATCAGCTGGTGGCGGCCGGGCCCTGGATCTCCCCCAGACTCAGGGCGCTGGTGCTGGGACTCAGGAAACATGCCCCATGACCCCAGCACCAGCAACGCCACTGCTTGGCTCCCCTTCAAGTACTCACCATTCCCAGACTCGTCAGGGATCTGCACTCTGCTCAGGGGGACAGTGAGAATAAGGTCGTTTTCCCACTGTTACTTGTATACTGTGAGAGCACTAACAATAATGCCTTTATTCATTATATCTTGTTCTTTCACAGACATGACCTTCAAAGGCAGAGGCCCCACACCTGCCAACTGCCTGCAGTGGATAAGAAAGGAGTCTTGCACAAGCAAGGAAGACTTGTTTCAAGAGCTGCTCCAGTCCCGAGAGGCACATAAAAGAGAAAAAAGGGCTTGGAGAGAACCAATGGCTGAGAAACAGAGGGAATGCAGAGAGGAGTGCAAAGAAAATTACAGGAGGAATCAGGATCATAAAGGTTGTCTGTTCCTTCTCATAGAACAACAGACTGAGCTCCTGAAGACAATGGTAGCACCCCAAACCCAGATGGTACAGGGCCACCCCTTACCCCCTTCCCCTGCACCCACAGCAGCCCTTTTCCCCCCCGCTCTCCAGACACTCCCACTAAGAATTCCTATGGAGGCTACAGACCCGCCCAGTACAATTCAACATCCACCCCCTCACACAGCTACAGGAATGACAGCAGCACATATACCCATCAGTAATATCTACCAATGCCCCCCACACTCACCCCTCTGCAGCATGCTCACTTTCAGTTGACCACTGTTTGTTGTTTTATAATAAAAGACTCTGTCAAACATGTCATCACTGTTTATTCGTGTGCGCACAAGACATGTCCAGCTGCAGGTGTTCAGCAGCACGGTGTCACAGGGATGTTTGCATGGTACAGTTATGGGTTTTCATTGTCAAAATGCTCCCTGAGTGCCTTCCTTATGTGAATGGCTCCCCATTGCACTCCCCGCCCCCAATGCCATTAGCATCTGGCTGTTCATAAGCACATGCAAGGCGATCTACCTTAGCAGTCCACCCAGGGGCAAATGTCTTGCCCTTAGCATCACAGAGATTATGGAGGACACCGCAGGTGGCTATAACCGCATGGATGTTGTCTGAATTTAAGTCCAGCCTGCCACAAAGACATCTCCAGTGAGCTTTGAGCCAGCCAAAGGAACCCTCAACGATCATTCTGCACCTACTCAGCCTGTTGTTGAACCACTCCTTGCTGGTATCCAAGTTGCCTATATAAGGTTTCGTGAGCCACAGCGTCAGTAGGTCGGCTGGGTCTCCCAGGATCACTATGAGCATCTCCATATCCCCTATCTTAAGTTTTTCATCCAGGAAAAAGTTCCCTGCTTGTAGCTTCCAGTACAGCTCTGTGTTCCTGAAGATACAAGCATCATGTACCTTTCCTGACCAACCATCATTGGTATCTGTGAAATGTCCCTGGTGATCCATGAGTGCCTGCAGTATCATAGGGAAGTAGACCTTGCTATTTATGTACTCCATCAACTGATGACTCTGAGCCAGAATTGGGATGTGTGTGCCATCTATTGCCCTGTCACATTTAGGGAATCCCGTGGCTGCAAATCCGTCCACTACGTCACCCACATTGCCCAGAGTCACAGTGCTTCAGAGTAGACTGCAATGAATGGCCCTGCACACTTACAATAATGCAGCCCCAACAGTGGACTTGCCAACTCCAAAATGATTAACTGGTAGCTGTCTGGAGTGGCCATCTTCCATATGACAATGCTATTCTCCAGTGGGAGAGCAGCTCTCATTCGGGTGTCCTCACACCACCGGGTAGGGGCCAGCTCCTCACACAGTTCCCTGAAGGTGGCTTTGCGCATTTGAAAATTGTGTAGCCAATGCTCTTCATCCCAGACCTGCATAATGATTCAGTCCCACCTCTCGGTGCTTGTCTCCCATGCCCGGAAGCAGTGGTGTGCTCTGTGTATGAAAACAGCAATGCTGTGCTGTTTGTCTGCATGTCACTCAGCAGTCCAGCTCCTCGGATCCCTGTTCTGATTCGGAGCTCATGATGCACTGCGTGAAGAGCCACGATGTGTTCAGAATGCTGCAAGCGACACTGAAGAGTAGCGCAGGATCCATTTTTTGAGACTCAAAATTGTGGACGTGCAGAAAACGTTCTCTGGGACATTGCAAAATGCTCCCAAGGTGCTCTGTGCTCCTCTCCATTCCAGAATTCCTAGCATTATTAGCTGACGAGTGGCATGGTGGGAAAGTTGCCCACAATGCATTACTCTCCCTGGCAATAATACAGACTACAAAGTGGATGCTCCTTTGCAATACAAGATGTGCTGTGTGGACATGCAAGTTACACTTATGGTGGGTTGTTTTTTTTTAACTGATACAATTTATTTCACAAAAACTCTGTAGTATAGACATAGACTAAAAAGTATTACAAGAAAGGCTTAGGCATGATTCTCTGAGACAAAGTATAGATTATTGTATCTAGCACAGGTTCATTTATTTTGCATTTTAAAATGTGTCAAGAGCTCTAAATGGGCACAGGCACAAAAACATATACAGAATGCAAAGAGGGATCAAATGTCCCAATCCAACCAACAAAAGGGATCTCCCATCCTCCAGAACAATCCCTTTTCCCAGAAAATAATGTAATGATACTTTTTAAGAAAGGCTGGAGGGAAAGAAAACAATTTTCAGAAGACTTGAAGATTAATATATCAGGTCCTGACAGACCAAGAAAAGGAGCAAGCTACAGACTAAAGAATAATAAATCACTGAGAACAGTCCGGCCCCCACACCTTTTAACTCAATGTAGAGGTGTTAGTTCATGCGCCTAAGATGATCTTAACTACCACAGTGTAATACTGAGACAGAAATCATCTTTGTGGTACTTAAAACCTAAGCTATTTAGGATTTTATAGATTTTAATTGTTCATTTGTTAAGTTACCCCGTAAAACTGGAAGCCACTACACAATACAAAATACAAGTGTAACATGCTCTCTAAGATAAACAATAACAAAAGCAACCACATTCTTCTCCTGCTAAAGTTTCCTCGTCCTCTTACAATATAACCCCACATAAAAATCACATTTTACTAGTTTTAAATTTCCTTATTTAGATAGTTCCCTAAAAAAAACCTGGCACTTACCACATGACAGATATCTTCTACTGCCATACCAAGGAAGATTCCAAAAGAGAACCATTCCCTGCCTTGAATTTCCTTCCCTTATCAACAGTCCAGAACTGGAAATTTTTGAAAATGTGTATGACCACCTACTGCCAAGTTATAAAACCTAAAAAACCACTTTGGAACCTGTCATAATGCTCCAAGTCTTTCTTCACAGAGACTTCATTATTACTATTTGCTTCTATTATAAAATGCATTGGCACCCCAGATACGGACCAGGATCCCACTGTGATAGGCACCGTAGAAGCACACCAAGACCTTGTCCTTCCCCCAAAAGTTTACTATATACAGCAAAAGCTAGTTTCCTCATAAATTCTGAATTTAGAGTGCAGAGTATCCCAATCTATAATCCAGAAAAAACCCTACAAAATTGTGAAAATGAAAACATTACTTAGGTAAACCGAAGCACAAAGAAAATTTTGGTACATTTCCGAAGTCCTATCTTTCTTCCCGTTTCAAGACTGCCTCTTCACACTAAATGTTTGTTATGATATGCAAACAATATCATCAGAGGAACAGAAGACAATAGTCTTGGCTGCATCTCTCTTAGTTAACACTAACTACTATAAAAGGAAACTTTTAGGTAATTTTCTGTATGATGCAGATCATGATCCCTATAAAATATTTTCTGGAACTGCAAAGACTTATAATTTCATTCTATCCCTTATTCTCTGCTTCATTCTTGTTCTACAAGGGTACAGGCGTGTCAACCACTTTGTCTATATCTCCTCTCCTTCCCCAAGGCTTTTTTTTTTTTTTTTTTGTCTTTTTAAATTGTAAACTGTTCAAGACAGGGAATGTGATTTCCTAGGTGTCTAGACAGCAATTAGCATAACAAGGTCCAATACTGACCAATGCCTTCGGGTATTGCTGAAATATAAATACGTTTTACCTTATACCACATCTCTTCTCCCATTTGAAATTATGATGTGTTTGAACACGGATTTAAAAATATTTTAAGTGGCATTCTTCAATACCTTAGTGTCCTAGTAACAACAGCTCTCAGTAACTTTTCCTAAGTGGAAAAACACCATCACTTTAGAGAAATTCTTCCTGTAGTGATATAAAAGACTCAGCATGGCAAAGCTGCTATATTTTAAATCTGTTAACACTTTGACAGCTGCTTAATGGCCTGGACATGTACATACTCTGTAATCAAACCACCTGCCCATATCTGGCAACAGCATAGTTAAATGTCTAGCTGCAACACACTAAAATATAGTTCCTGGGGGAACTTTGCACCAAAAAAATTCAAAATTCTGCATGTTTTATTTTGTAAAAAAAACCCCCAAACAATAAAATCTTGGCATTGCAATTGTTTTGGTAATTTATTTAAAAATACCTGTCCAGCTATTTTGTCTCTAACAGAGACAACAAAAAAACAATTCAGAAAAATTCTTTTTTCCTCTGACAGATTCCTTTCGAGGCATATTAGCACATCTACATGGCTCCACAGAGCAGATGGCAATGCTAATATTTCCATGTGTGTTAAGCACAGAAAGCTTCAAAGGCATACAGCAAAGAAAGATCCGCAGCAGGCCCATGTAAGCCAACTCCAGCTCACAGGGCTCAGGCTATTGGACTGTTTCATCGTTGTAGAGATAGAGCTCTTGGACCCTCCCACAATGCAGTGCACTAGACATGGGGCTCCAGCCCCAATCTTGGAGCCAAAGCAGTGAAACAGCTGCACAGCCGCAGCCCAAGTCTGTGAGCTGAGCCAGCCGAGGGTTTTTCTTTGCTGTGTAGACATACCCTAAAGCACATCCTAAGCCTTCGGAGTGAAGTTAGACCGTGATCTGTCATAGCACTCAAATATGTGCACAGAGTTCATGAGCTGAGTATCCCTACTGAAACTGATCCTGTACCAGAAGATTTCACAACAAATTTCCTGGTGGCCTCAGCACGGGGCCACAAACACTTGCTGGTGGCTGCACTGACAGTTCTTCCTAAAAATACTTATTTAACTTTAGGAAAAACAATAAATATGCACCGACTTGTCCAAAACATTGCAACTTATTTGTGTAGGGTTTGTTTTTTTGCAAACTCAGTAAAATAATGTACAGATGTCTTTATTCATCCCTACAGATAAACAGAACATAAACAAAATAAGATATTTTGCATGTTCTTGTCTTTTGCTATTGTCTCGTTTTTTTGTTTTTTTTTAAAGACTTGCTAGCTTGCAAGTCTGCCACTGTGAAAAAGGATATTTGTATTATTAGTATGTTTTTCACAAAAGCAGACTTGCTGGCTACCTGGGAGGCAGGGAAAAGTGATATTTACAAATATACATATATCATTTTTCATAGCACATTTACTCAGCCCTGGAACAAATTAAGCCCTGGGTGGAGAGGCAGCGGGTGCTAGAGGGGATCTGGGGAAGGGGGGGTTGAACACAGTGCCAGATCCCAAAGCCCCATGGCTGGATCCTGGGGTCCCATGGCCAAAGCCCAGGAATGGACAAGGAAGTGAGGACAAGGGGAGACATGCAGGTGTTGGGGAGCCCATGGCTGGAGCCCGGGGACACAGCCCAAAGAATGGAACCTGAAGGCCAGGGCCAGAGGAGGCAGTGGGAGCTGGGGCAATGTGGCAAGCAGTGAGCCTGGGGCTTCAGGACAGAGCTCAAAGCCCCACAGCCAGAGCCTGCCACCCACCACCACAGGCTGAAGCTGGAAGCTCGAGCCCCACAATGCCCAGGAAAGCGGGGAACTTACAGTGGCTACCTGTTCTTCTGGCATTTCTGACTCCAGAGTGGGGCAGGCCCAAGGCTTGCTGGCGTTGCCAAGGAGGTGGCACTGTTCTTCCCTGTTTCCTCTGATCACTGTCCAGAAGGCTGAGATAGCAAGAAAAGCTCTTGTTGGCCACATGCAGGCACAGCAGCTACGCTGCAGAAACACTACCTCAGATAATGGCATGGCTGACATCTACTATTCAGCAATATTACGCATGTCACTGTACAGTCACTGAACTAGAAATGGAATTGTTTCAAACAGAAAAGAACAATAAGAATGGAGGCTTCAGCACAGGCCACTGGCCCCACAGAATTAGGGAAATCACCCCAAAGTCCTTTCTACCCTGCCCATCCCTCCGCAGAGTCGATGGGGAGGCTGCACCCAGCCCTGAAGCAGTATAAAGGTCGGGACTGCTTCAGAAACATCCCAGAGCCCTGTCCTTCTGCGCCAGGCACACTGTGATAGCAAGCAAGAGGGGCAGAGTCTTGCGCATACATGCACACAAACCCTGCCCCCCAATCAAGGTGTGTGGCAAGCAGGTTCAGGCCAGCAGGATCCAAGGGGGGGATCCAGGTGTGGGACCATCTGGCTGTACGTGTGGGGGTCTGGTTGCAGGGGAACGTCTGAAAGCACAAGGGCTCCTTGGGGGTTCCAGGTGTGGGAGGAAGAGACATTGCCAGGGGCAGGGTACAGGTAAAGATGGCTGGGGCTCAGGAGGAGAGATCTGGGTGTGGTGGAAATAGGCCTTGGCAGAAGAATCTAGGATCAGTGCAGAGGGCTCAATGCGGGGGCCAGTTTGGCACGGATCTGGGTGCATCTGGCTAGAGCTCAGTGTGGTGGAAGTCTGGGTGCAGCAGGCTCAGTGGGGTGGTCCAGATGCAGGAAGGGTAGATCTTCATAGCATAGGGGTTCAAATGTTGGATGCTCACTGAGGCTATGGGTGGGGATGTAGAGGGTGGGGTAAATAGGAGCCAGCTCCCTGTAAAATGACCCTTCCCCACAGATAGGGAGTGATGAGGGCAGGAAGCAGTTGTGAGGTGCAGAGCTTCTGCAGCCAGAGGGAGGTCCCCAGAGGTGCGTCTGACCTGGCCCAGCCTCTCTGTGCAAGAGAAGAACGACGTCCATCCTCCCACCAACACAGTCGGCACTACCAGCTGGAGCCTGGCACATGGCAGGAGTCACCAGTTGGAGCATCCCCAGCTCTGCTCCTCCTCAACTCTAGGTGCACAGCGATACAAGTGAGAGAGACAGTCTCTCACACTCACCTCATCCCACACTACCCCCATGATTTACATCTCTCCTGGCTGTTTCCAACAACCAAACCAGACGTGACTGCTCAGGATCTCTGCCTGGGAGGGGCACACGAACCATTTATTCTACAAGGACAGTAAAATGTGCAGGGGACATTAATCCTGTGCTTGTGCAGTGGCAAACAATTCCTCCAGGTGAAATATGCAAAAATTGCTACCTTTCCAGACAAGCTCGTCTCCCCCACTATACAAATAATTTTACGCAAGTGCAATCAAATAAATTATAATTACATACATTTCATATTGCTGCACATCATCCTTTTTCTAGCTCCATTGTTAAAGGACCATGTGACTATGGCTCACAGAAAAAATCTCTCTCTCACACAGACCCCTTTCAACGAAACTAGCAAGCATGGAGGATGCCATTTAAAAATGACACATCCCGACAGCATGACCTTGCATATACAGTGCGTCTAAGGTCACATACGAAAGGACAATATTGTTTTGCTCTACAAAATACCATCTTCCAGGAGACATGGCCCAGCATACAATGTGTGTTGAAGGTCATTCTGTGCAGAGGATGCCATTTGAAAAATGACATCCACCCTGCTGGCTGGGGTAATGGAAAGCAATACATCTGAGGAGGGAGTCATACAGGGAAAGTTTGGGAGCCACTGTTCTAACTACTTACAAAACTCTAGAAGGCAAACAGTATTGCATCCAAATAAAGTGGATATCCAAAAGCAGGAGTTCCTCAGTTCAGAACACTTTTCCACTACATTGTTGTGGGGAGCCTTTGAGAAAAAGGTTCTCTATTCCATTAACTCAATTTGAATCATAATTTTACATTAAATATTTCCAGTTGTCATCTGCCTCAAAATCATTAATGATTTTTATCTTCAACACCTCAGAGAGATATAGAATCATCATCATCTCCTCCATTTTACAGAGAAGAACCGGAAGCAGATGGTAGATTAAGTGATTTGGCCAAGTACTTTCACTAAATTCCTCATTCAGCCATTGATCTGATGTCTCCCGAGTCCTCAGTCCAATATCTAAGGCACTATACCATCCTACCTACACTTACTCTACATAAAATTTCCATCCACTTAATTGATAGGAAGTCTCAATCCTTCAACTAGAAGATGAATTTGTACACTACATTTTCAGAAGCATAGATATGTTCTAGGTACCCCTGACAAATCAATAACTCAATGCACACATACTATTTAGAGGCATGCCTGCAGAAGACTAAGTATGCGCTGGATGTCTGCATTTCCAAGGTTGGGCAAAATTTCAAAGGTCAGATCCTGACTGCTAAGATTTCAATTCAAAAGCATTTTTAAAAGACCAAGGAAACAAGGTATGAGAAAAAAAGGCTGAGTTTAAATAAAAATTCAGTAGAAAATGTTATAGAATTTTTAAAATATGTATGCATTCTTTAGTTTATTACTACGGTAGGGAAAAGATGAAAAGAAAAAAGTTACTCACAAATTCACATTAATATTACTATTTTCATATACTGCATTATCTGTTTGTCCTTTTTTATTAATGAACATTAATACTACAGTAGCACTCAAATACATCAATCATCCCCATTCCACTAGATGTTGTATAAACATGACGCGGTCTTCTCTCTCAAATAATTTACAATTTAAGACAGAGGTCCTTTTGAGTAAAGATTTACGGCATGGGTCATAAGACGGAACTGAGGGAGGGTTGTGGTTTTTTCCCACCCTTCACGTCCTCATACAGGAGCACAAGGACGGACTCAAAGCTGTTTGTGCAGCCCAAAAGACACTTCTCAAAAATAATCCACTCTTGCACAACATATATGAGTACCTACAGTGGGATCCACAATAAGATACTCCAAGAAATACAACATACAGAGTAGGATAGGACACCTCACAACCACCCACACACACTTTCAATTCTTTTCATCTATTTTACACACATTTCCAAGGCTCTCAGTGTTTTGTAGCAGAATGCAACTTATGATCCTGCACCCTTGCGACAACCGAGTGCCAAAGATGGACTTCCCAATGCTAAATTGATCAGAGAAAAACCAATAGCAGTTTGGAATTGCCAGCTTCCACATGGCGATCCCCACACGCTTCTCCACTGATAGATAGGGCCGCTCTCATTCTGGGGTGAACTGCGCCTAGGGCTTACTATCCCAGACCTGCATAACGATGTGATCCCACTACTCAGTTCTTGTTTCATGCACCCAAAAGCAGCAGGGCGAACGCTCTGTGAATGTAAATAGCAATCTGGCACTGTCTGCATGGCATACAGCAGGTCAGGCACTTCGCACTGCCGTTCTGATGGGGAATTCATATTCTGAATGAGTAGCCACGATGTGTTCACATTACTGACAACGGCACTGGATAGCTGCGCAGGATCCATCCTTTCAGATAGAGGTGGCAGGTGCACAGTTAACAGGGGCAGCTGAAAAAATGCTGTGAAACGCAGCTGAAAACCCATGAAATTATGGGATGCAAATTAATGCCTCACAGGACGTTAATCCTGCACCCATGATGCACTGTGATGCTCTCCACCTTCCCACAACTCCTAGAGGCACGAGGTGGTGAGGCGCACAATGGGATAACGGCCCACAATGCACTGCTCTCGTTGCCCACCAATTGTGGGTGCAGTTCAGCGACACAATCATTGTAATTGCAGCACTTTTTGATCATCGCTGTAACTTGCACCGCTAACAGTTTCCAATGTAGAGGAGGTCTTTATAATAAACCTTTCATAAACTCTGCTTTAAGTCCATGAATAGATTTTCAAATTAAAAATGTATACAATGTGTTTCTAGGAATATTGTCAATTTTTTTTAAAATTCAAGTGTTTAGATTACACTTTAATAATAAAAGTAAAAATGCAATTTAATGTGCTAAGTCCTCTATAAACCTTAATTGGGAGTAGGGCAGAGGGGCAAGGGATAATGAACAGACTCCAGCAAGGGATAATGAACAGACTCCACAGCGACACTGAACTGTTAATGCCAACAACAGGAAGTGGAAGTGAACAGCAACAAAACAAGAACACTACTGTATGTAATACTCACTGAGAGAACAAAGCTAGGAATTGGGAACAATTTTCATTAATTTATTTCTTCTTCAGTAATATTACGTATTTCCTGAAACTAGGCAGACAAAACATTTTTAAAACCAAGCATTTTCAAGTCAACGATGTCCTTTAAAGATCAACTAGAATCCAAAGTAAGTTAATTTATGATTTTTTAATGAAAGCTTCTTTCACAGATGGTGACTTCTGAAGCATACAAGGCTAGGCCTTACATGAAGAAATTTCACCCTTCAATAAAAAATGAACTCTGCAGGGAAGTGGATAAAAAGAATAAACTCAGAAGTGCACTTTTTTTTTTTTTTTACCATCTATTTAAGTTTCTAGAACGAAAAAACAAACATTTGCCTTATATCTGAGAAAGCTGTCTATGATATAAACCATATATACAATAAACACGCCTCCTTGCTGAGGCTGTGTGTTAATTTTGTAGTTTTGAAAAGGACAGTGGATGTTTAAAAAGCTAACTGAACAATTAAAATTTGGAATTTGGAGCTTTCAACAGTGTGAATGAGGTATATCATCATCAAGGTGTAGCTCCAGAATTAAGATGGAGTTGCATTTCTTGCTTAAAGCAGAGATTCAGTCTTTGTTATGTATGAAAAATACAGCTGCTCTCTCTATATAAACACTTACTCTGCTCATAGAATGATTCCTCTGAGAATTTACTAATAAGTCAGTAATTAGTTTAGGGTTTTAAATAATTCTATAATTGATCTTTAGCAAATACAGCATCTATGTCAGCCTTTATTTTGTCTCAAATGATCTTAAGGGAACATCAAACAAATTTCAAACCTTTTATGTAGTTAAATTTTATTAAAATTTTGAGCACAGCCTAAATTTGGCTAACAAACAAGGTTTTAATTAAATTAATGATTGTTTATTTACGTACTATGATTGTGCAGGTAACAGCACAGGTGGACAAAATTGGCTCACAGCTAGGCTCCAGCAATTTTACTTTTGGTCACCAGAGAGTGCTCCTCCATTACATTTCCGCAGTGGAGCTCGGCCACACGCTATTAAAAGTGGTCACCATGGCAACCAGGAACATTGATTTGTTGAGGCCTGGGTTACAGACATGTCAGAGCTTCTGAGTTAGCTCTTAAGTGAGAGCACTACGATATCCAGAGGTAATTCAACCAATCACCACATTTCCTCTACAGTTATCCTGCATGCAACAATTCTAGTGTTTGTAATAAATCAGGGAAATGAAAGGTACTGGCTACATGTATCAAGGATACTATTCGCTTTTTGAATATGTACATGATTTAACCTTAAAATAAAGAAGCAGGTGTCTGTCCCATAAGTCCCTCTGGAAGAATCAAAATATAATTTTTGACTATGGAAGTCACCATCACAGAGGATCCAGAGGTATTATAGAGATGGGGAAAAACAGAAGTGGATACAAGGGTTCATGTTTCCAAAAAATACACACAAAGACTGGGAATATGAGATAGAATCTCTATGTTGACTTAATGTATGCTTTCTAGTGGCCTTTCGACATATGCTAAGGAGACATCCTCAATTTAGAGAATATATCTGATAGCCCAGCGTGGCTCCTCCTAAACTACATTTGTAACTTTATAATATATCATGGTGGTCCAGTAAAGTTACTGTGATTACAGAAGTTAAGTCTTCTTGATAAAAGATCCAACTTTGGGAGATTTTTTTTAATTCAGACTGCAAATATGTAGTTTAACGAAGTGTGGATTAGCGCCATTTTATTTGATTATGAAAACATTAAATAGCAGTTAAATATGATCAAGGAGAAATGTTCTGTATTGGTCGTACCAAGATTTTTCAGCATTGACTTTTTATCTATTTATTGCTCTGTCATGGTAATATCAGCTATACCCAAGTCCCCCAACTATGCAGCTGCAATATGCACTGTATGCTGACAATAAATATAACTGCTCCCACTATAAACAAATACCAACTTTAAGACCAACCAGAATTAGATGATACTTGTATCACTTTTTCTATGTGAAACGACCAGACTTTTTAAAGCTACTTATAGAGCAGCAAGCGCCTACATACTATCACCCAATTCGGAACCTACAAGGTAAGCTCAGATGGCTAAAAACTTACAAGTAGCAATACATAATAAAGATGGATATATAGCATTAAGAGATGCCACAATATCACACGTGGTGCACTAACAACTGGAAAAGTATTAAACAGACTATGCCAGACTGGTCTACTGTAGTCTCCTTGAGAGGCAGCCTTTTAACATCATTTTTAAAATAGTCATTCAGATTCCTAGAAATGGGAGCTACAAGATGCTAACTTTATGTGATCTTTTAAAATGAAAATTTCACATCCTTTAAATAATTTAAGATGCAATTTTTTCTACCTAATTTAAGATTTTTTGAAGAGATTATAAACATACTATTAGATCATTTCTACTCAGAGACTGAGTCACATCACCTTTAATTAAAAGGATAGAACAATTGCTAAGCACAGTTGATATGACTGTTTTTACTCATACTTACAATACAATTATTGATGTAATGGATAAATAACAGGAACCAAAAGTGAATGTAAGTGGACTTCATAATGCATTGTTTTGTGTCTAAAACATAAAAGTAAATGTATAGTAAATATTTTGGACATCTATTGCCAGCACAAGATCAATTATTAGGCAATTAGCTAATTCCCCTCAAAACCAAGGGTAAAAATATGCATTACTGACATTTTACCTTTCCATATCAAAGCTTTAATTCTTTAATTTTTTTAAACTATATGTAACACATTGAAAAGCAATTGTAAACCCCTTAGGAAAACAAGCACCTGCAGGAAAGTTCCTATTTGGCAACTGCTGGTTGTCAAGTTATTCATTACAAATATCATACTAGGTTCTCCCGCTCCCTTTTCTATAGTGCTAACTGGTGAAGTTGGAGAAAACAGAGCCTGTAGTGTTCATGTTAAACTCCCACAACTAAGCAGTTGAATCTCCTACATCCCCTAAAATACTGCTCTTGAAAGCAGGCTTCACATGGAGTTAAGCAACATCCTGTTCCTAGCCAAAAGCTCCAGATGGGATATGTTTCATTGCTGCTTTTATTTTTTTCCTACAGAGCTTTTTCTGTTTTCTTTAAAAGCATTTGCCCCCATTCATGCTCTAACAAGAATACAGACAAACCAAAACCTTAAAATTAAACTTTTTAATCTATCTGCCTCTGCTAATGTAACTTTTTTTGACAAGCATAGAGAAAAGCCTCAGATATTTTGTGTAACTGAGCAGATAAATTGCCAACAACTTTACATATAGAAACTTACAAAAAAATAAACAGTTCAGAAAAGTGTCAGCTTTCTTTCAGAAAGCTTTAATATTAAGAAGCATTAACATTGTTTTGGCATATTACTAAACAGAGGTTATTGTCGACATAACAAGGAAAGAATCGTCTAGGTCTGCTGATTGCACTGAAAGTTGGCAATTTTTCAAACATCTGCTAAAGGTCAGATTTCCACTGCATGGAACCAATCAATGGAGCTACACAACCCTCTCAGCACCAGAAAACGCTTCACACAAAGACCAATGTTTTATATAAATAAAGAAAATTTAACCTAAATTTTTAAACACAGTTTAGCAAAGTCTTTTCCTCCACTGCCACATAATAGCCATGCACGTGGCAAGAATTGTTAAAATTCTTTTGATCTGGCTTTTACAGCAGAAACAAAAGTTATTTTATGGTAACTAAGAAAATCCTTATTTTCATGTTACAAGTATGCCACTATTTAGCAAAATATTTCAATTATAAATCACATTGTGCTATAGATCAAACTCTAATCACACACTGTCAGCATTTCTAAAGGACGACCCACTTTTCAAAGTCTAATAAAGTATACATTTTTTAAAATATTGTGAAGCTGATATCACATATAAGGAACCACTATGGACGAGAAATACATTTACATAGACAATTACATTCATTTTAGGCACATCTATTTTTACACACAAGCTAACACATTTCATATTCATATTCAGATATTCTGAACATGTCAATATACAAACCAATCATGCTTCCTCCATGACAAGATCTCCTATCCCAGGATAGCAGATGGATTTATCATCTCTGTGACCTTGTCGACTCTGATTTAGTGGATGGCCTAGGGTATTATTGGGATGAGTGAGAATATGCAAAGGAGCTTCTTGCTCCATTTGAGCAGAAAGGTGTCACCCAATTGAGTCTGATCCCAGTCCACCCTCAAGCAGAAAAGACAGTGTATGCAGTTTAGTTTTATGACAAAAAAGTCAACAGTTGGATGGTCCCACTGACAAAAAATATTTTTTCAGGACTTCATTGTTCAGCTTCCACTCATGATTCTAACCAAAGTGCTGAGACTGACTGTGGTGGTGTTCAGGCTCCCAAAGGCATGCTGCAGACATGTTGATGCTCTATGCACCAGTTCCATAGTTTTGTTGATTCGCAGCACAGAGAATAGGATCTTCCTTTTCCCTGATAGTTGATATAAAACGTGCATGCTATATTGTCTCGTCTTTACTGAGCTGTCTTTTATGAATGGCAGAAAATGAAGGCATGCATTGCACACTGCCCAAAGTTCCAAGATGTTTACGTGCAGACTGCTTTCAGTTTTTGACCACCTCCTGCATTGTATGGTTGTGCAGATGCATTCCCCCCCCCCCCCCCCCCCGGAGAGTGACACATCTGTGGTAATCATGATCAGTGGTAGAGGCTGTGAGAATTGGGTTCCTGTCGTCATATTTTTATCTTGGAACCACAAGGCTAGGGAATATTTGAACTCATTTGGCATCAACACTTTATTTAGACTGTGTGTAGACCAAAGTGAGCCATCTCTGAAGGCACTGTATGTGTAGTTGGGTGTAACTGCTCCAGGAGCTACAAGATCATGTGTGACTGGATCTTAATAGTATTAGGTCTATAATGCCTTTGAATCTGGGCTGTGGCAATGATGCCCTGGCTCTTAGAGAGTTCAGTTCTATTCCTATGAATTCCAACTGCCGTGTGGGGTTTAAAATGGACTTTTCATTGTTTATCTTGACTGCTAGTTTTGAAACAATATTAATGTTTAGCAAATAACTTGTCTGGCCAGAGTTTGACTGGGTGCCTTTATTAGACAGTTACCTAGTTATGGGACGATTGTGATTCCCTCTCTCTCAGATGTGCCACAACTACTGCAAACACTTTGGAGAAAACCCCTGGTACGATAGAGGGGTCAAGTGGGTATACCTTGTATTGGTAATGGTTGCCAGGCATGGTAAATCTTACAAAACATCTATGGGTAGATAGTGATATGGAAGTAGACATCCTGAAGGTCAAAGCGTGAGAACCAATTCCCTCTTTGCAATGCCAGGATTATAGTGGACAGCATGACCACCTTGAATTTTTGTCGCCTTACAAATTTGTTTAGTGATCTCAGATCTAGTATGGGTTTCCAGTCCCACTGTTTTACCTGGATCACAAAATAATGGGAATAGAACTCCTTCCTTCTCTGTTGCAATAGGACATGTTCTATTGCCCCCAATCGTAGACAACATTTTATTTCTTGATAGAGTATTTGTACATGAGATGGGTCCCTGAAGACAGATGGGAAGGGGATTGGGTAGAAGGAATAGATATGAGCAGGACTGTATATTTCAACAGGATGATTTCTAATATCCATTTGTCTGAAATGATTGTTGACAGTTGTGATGGAACTTTCTCAGGCAGAACTTGAACTGGGTGGATCATTGATAGCAGCATTAAATTGATTGGGGGGGTCTTGAGACCCTTGACCAATTTTCAAAAATGTTGCTTGGACGATATGGTTCAAGAGGTCGAAGATATTCATAGTGCTTGTCTGCATCTTTATCTCTGTGTGATTCATATTGTCTATATTGTGGATAGAATAGATATGTCCTAGCATAAGGTTCCAAGGGTTCGCAATTTTGCTCATGAATCTTTAATTGAGTGAAGGACCGCATCTGTCTTTTCTGCGAAGAGCTGGATTTTGTTGAGTGGGAGATCTTCTATTTTATTTGTAATTCTCTTGGGAAACCAGCAGAGTGGAGCCATGAGGATAATGGAGTGGAGCCTGTACATAACAATGGCCATGGCTGTCATTCTGGAGGCAGTATCAGCCATATCTAGTGATCATAATTAGAAAATAAGGCTGCGTAATTGGATATTCAGTAGTAGTGTTGACATTGAATAAACTTTTCTGACTAACAGGTCCAGTCTCTTCCAGTCTTTATCTTGTGGTTTTGATTTGTAACTGGTCTGTTTACCGGTTTGCTGCATCCATGACAAGTGAATTTGAGGGCGGATGAGTGAAGAGAAATTCCATCCACTTCGCAGGAAAATGGTACTTTCTGTCGTTACATTTATTTGTAGGTGGGATGGTTGTGGGTGTTTGCCAGATATAGTTTGATGGCTCCGTACATGCTTCATTCATGGATAGCATGATCTTAGGTGACACTGTGGTATGACAGATTCATGGTCTCCTCAAGGGGAATTTCTAGGTTTTCTGCCACTCCCTTGAGATGGTCATGGAATTGTTTAGAGTCCTCCACAGGTCTGGATAGGGGAGGGAGAATTATAACTTCGTATAGTGACAATGAGGAATAATGTCTGAGAGACCAGGTGTCTTGGTCCATGCTAGCCTCCCTTATCTGTCCCTCTTTTGCACTAGGTGCCTTGATCAGCATGTCACTGGTTGTTGATGCCATTGCCTGTTCCACTGCCAAAGTAGTTGCAGGTACTGTTGTCGGTACTGTGATTTTTCTCGGCGCAAAACTCAGTGCAATGGTTTTTGACAGTACAATAGTCAGTATGGTTTCACATTCAGCCCCTGAACTCTCCACTGTGCCTTTCTTAAGTGCCATGGTGGGGAAGGATGATCTGCCTTTATCTCTTGACGCAACACCTGGACATTTTGAGTCCTTGCGTGCCATGGCCTGATTCTTATCAGAGGAACCTGTAACCTCATGGATACTAGGTGAAGGGCCTGTTGATAGCCTTTTCGATAAACCCCTTTATTTGCAGTACTCATGGTTGGGGATATTGAAGCTCTTTCCCTAGAGGTTCCTTTGTTTTTTTCTGAGGGACTTTTCCATCAAAATGAGCTTCAACCTCAGATCCCTATCTCCCCTGGTCCTGGCCTTAAGATTTTTACAATGAGCATTCTTCTGCAGCACATGTGTTTCTCCCAGGGAGGAGACACATTGAGAATGGCCATCTGACACTGGGATGATGTCCCTACATGAGATACACCTCTTGAATCCTGGTGAGTCAGGCATGGTCAAATCCTAAATTTCTGACTAACTCTACTTCATCTGCTGGAATATGAATAAACTAAACTATTTTCTAAGTATATTCATAGTAGGACAAATTAAATTCATAGCTGCTGAGTGATCTGTCTCAGACCATGGACAGTTGAGAAAGAACATAGGAGATCAGCTCACGGGTGTGTCAGAAGAGACGCCAGTGGTGTCAGAAGATGGAAGGTGTGCACAAGTGATCTGGATGAGTACTGCTATAAAGATCTCTGATCAAGGATGGGGACAACTACACCTCAAGTGGAGCACCCACAAGGACATCACTTAAAAAAGAAATCAAAATTAAGCAATTTTAGAAATGTAATCCTTATACTAAAGATTCCTCATCCTGCACACACAGAATAGGAGATAAATGTTTCCTTCTGAGGATGGGAACTATATATGCTATACTGGGAATAGCACATTATGCCTAAACTCATTATGCTTGAACTGGAGTTTATCTATGAGAAATACATTATTTAAATAGAGATTTAAAAAAAAAAATCATACCACAATGTGCAGTACACTGCAAGGTAAGACCCACCTATATTCCTTTGTATATACTATGGCTATGCCTGGCTTGATCGATGATCTATGCCTGGCTTACCTCTAAAAGACAGTGCATGCTGGAACATAAGCCAGGAAAAAATATTTTAGGAACCTGAAAAGGAGAAGATATACTGATTTCTTTTCTAGTAATTTTTAACTTGGATATTTGTTTCTAGTTTTATATTTACATGTCCCTTTTTAAAAAAAAACAAAAACAAACAAATCACTACAGCTTATGTGGGAGAAAGTGAAAGAAGAAGGATGGGACACAATTGTTATTAGTTTTATAGATACTACATTGTCCTCAGTGTTTTGTTCCTCCTCTGAATCAGAAATTCAACCTCAGAGCTATGCTACAGAATCTAGACAGCATTCGTTCCATAAAATGCAGGATGGAATGATAAAGTACCACATGTTTAAGTGGTGGCTTTATAAACTAAGAATCTGTAATAGATTTATTTTAGTACCTTAAGAATGGAAACAGGCCAAAAATATTTAAGGCAAAAATTTTCCAGCAGTGGAAATAAAATATATAAGCTATTGATATTACTGAGGTGTCATTTCAAAATACCAGTCTACCTACAAAATCAAGGATTTTAAAGTTAAACAGTAAACCAACAATTTTTTTTCAGGCCATGCTATTTAGTTGCATAAAACATCATTCAACCAACTTTGTGAGGACATGGCCAGTTACCTGAAGCAACTTATGTGTTTTATTAACTTCTTCACTCACCTAGCAGTTGGCACAGAACATCAGGTCTCATCCCAGCTACCATGCGGAGGGTCCTCGTTGGTAGGGAGTCCGCTAGGGCCTATCTCATGAGCTGGCCCTACTGTCATGTTTAAGACATACCAGAGGTAACAGATTCCAAAGGGGTAGCCGTGTTAGTCTATTGTAGAAAGACAACAGAGTCTTGTGGCACTTTTAAAGACTAACAGATTTATTAATCGCATGAGCTTTCATGGGAGAAAATCCCACTTCGTCAGACGCTTTGAAGATAGAACTGGGATTTTCTCCCACGAAAGCTCATGCGATTAATAAATCTGTTAGTCTTTAAAAGTGCCACAAGACTCTGTTGTCTTCCAGAGGTAACAGAGAAATGAGTGGAAAGTGTCTTATCATCTAGCAGTTTACTAAGTATTCAACCATTTAGCTATTGCCCTACTGGAGATGAAAAGGGGGGAAGATGCGGAGGAGAGGAGAAGAAACCTCAGCATGCCACTCTGACATTAACTACTACCCCAGAAACTTATATTTCTGTCATTACCCACCCTTTCCTCCCAATGGGAATGTAAAATATTTAATAACACTACATATTGTTAGAAACATTTTACTGGAAGAAGTTTGGAATAGTCATATCACTCACAAGTGATGAAGCCTTAGTATGTAGACCTGGGGATGACAAATTACCATATATAGTAAATAAATAATTTAAGTAAATAATAAAAATAATCTAAGTAAATAATCTAAGACAGACAATTTTTGTAAATGTTATAATTCACACAAATACACGTTCATTTAGCCTGACATACTCAAATAGTGCAAATGCTTATTTAAACACTTATTTAAAAATAATTTAGCCCTGTACATAGTAGTGATCAATGTTCTTCACAACCTCCCTGAACATGTAGGCCGCATACACCCAGTCCTTTATCCCTCCCTCAATGGCATACACACCCTCAAAGTGCAGGAGTGGGAAATCCCAGAAGTCAGAACAAACAAGGAGGGTAGGAACAGTTCCACCTTCCTACAATATACCACATTAATGTATTTCAGGTACAAAAGAAAAGAAATCAAGTCGGTATGTGGCAATTAGTAGGGCTCATCCATCATTAAGTGATGAAGAGAAAGTTAAGATTGGAGGAGGAATCTTACTGTTACCATTCTTGGTTAGGGTTTTGTTTTTATTTTTATAAGTACTACAACATTCTAATTTCCATACTTGGTTTTCTTCAGTTTTATTTTACAACCATGTAATATTCTGAGTGTTGGGCAAAATCTTTTAAAATTTATTTCTGAAAATATAACTTGCCATATTTCCTCAGTAATTTAAAAACAAGTACGTAGTCTGTTATTTTTCCTAAATTATCTTTTAAAAAAATATAATCCATATTCAAAGTTATAGTGAAAGCACGTAACTATTACAGGCCACTTCCTGTGTTTAAAGCAAACTTATAGGAAATCACACTGAATGAGCAAACTATATATAGTTTAGTTATATACACAAAGTATATATAATTTAGTTTTATATAGATATAGTATATATAGTTTAGCTATATACACAAAGCATACATCTGATATACTTTGACAAGTTCAACAAATTCATGAAAACATGACATGAGGTAAGCACGCCATAATTTATTTTGTATTTTACAAGCTTCTATTTATGGTAGTTTGTCAGAAAATCAGAACCTAAGGCAAAACATTTCTGCTCAGAAAAAATGGAAAAAAGACTAGACGTGGTCTTTATAAAACCAGTTTTCAATTGGGGGGGGGGCATGAGCCATTTCATGGGGGCCACCTAGCAGGGCCACTCAGAGCCCTGAGCCCTAGCAAAAGCTGCCCCATGGGGCTGAAGCCCCATGTGCCAGCAGGAGACCCTCTGTGGGACTCCCAAGGCAACTCCCCAACCCTCACCCCACAGGGCTGAAGCCCAGAGGCCACTCCCCTCCACTGCCATCACTTAAGACCAGAGCACTCCCACAGCTGAAGCCTGCAGCCCCTGCCACTGGGCTGTGGAGTTTTTATAACATGTTGATGGCGCCTCCAGGAAAAAAAAAAAAAAAAAAAGCTAAGAACCCCTCCTTTATATCACAGCCTGGTAAGTATAGCTCTATTTCATCTGCATTCCTAATTTTATGGCATTAATTTATAAAACCACAATATCAGTTTAAACAATCATACTGCTAGCAACAAATCACTGAGTTTCTGCACCAACACAAGCATCTTCCAGAAATAGCTGCAATATTTATTAAATCACAAAGTTCATTAAGATTTCTATATTACACCAGCCATGGATTGTACCAATTGTACTATAAGGGTACCTAAGTGCTCCTATTCTCAGAGCTTGAGTAACTTAGTCAAACTGCCACATTTCAGGCTCAAATTTTCCAAGTTTGGCCTCCAACCACAAATTAAAACTGTTTTTTAAATGTATGAACCAAAGAAATTGCTGCCATTTTTAAGAACAAAGTGAAAATTCATGTTTATCTTCATTTTGCACCTCTCTTATGCTACCACTGTGGTCCTGAGTAGAAAAGAAGAAATTAGTGGTGTTAGGGTCCTTAAATCAAACATCAGGTAAATATTTCTTCTGGCATTTGTTTAGTAGTGTTCATAATCTCCCTTTGTTGCACTGACACTATGTACAACAGAGACTGGAATTTTCTTCAGAACGTAGATGTAGAATGAGATATGACCTTTTTGGCTTTCTAGTACCTCTAGCAAATAGTTCAAGATCAGAGTTTCTTTATTCTAGATAATTTTTAAGCATGCAGTGGTGAAAAAAGAGTAAAAACAGTTGTATTAAAAAGACTATTAAGGTCATAAAGTGGAACATTAAATCAAGAACTGCCCATGCAATCTCAATTCTGCCCCACTGGGCTTACTTAAGTTTTATGATAGCATGAGAACATGTAATTGAAGACCTTTCCTGCAGCATCTGCTTCACCATTCAATGCATAGTTTGGATGGCAGGCATTGAACAAGTCTAGATATGGTCCAGTGGACCACTTTCATATTTTGGGCCAAATTCTCTTCATATTTACCATGGAGTAAGTCAGCTGTGGTCAATGGAGTTATTTCACATTTCTGCTCATGTTAGAGTGCAGGATAAGGCCTTCTCTGGATAGGACTGGACTGACTATGTGTAGCGTATCGGCCAGTGGGTGCCTGCCTCGGTCAGGATACAGGCTGGAGGACTGCACTGAACAAGGTACACTCACGGAGCAGTGAAAATAAAAATGTAACTGTTCTCTCGTTCACTGTACAATCTTGGCAATGAACAAAAAAGGGGTCTATGGAAAACAAATACATGATCATTATGGAGGTGCATGCCACAGCTACCTTGCTGTGCATGAACTGAGTTTTGTATTTAAAATGAGGATTCAACTACAGTTATTCTCTCCAAAATCACAGCACTTATTCCTTGTGTATCCAGTGCCACGTATCATTTATTAAAAGAATTTAGGATTGGTAGTCATTTTCTCCTGTTTCTCTTCAGAGGATGACTAATGTTGTTCAGAAAAATTCCCAAATTACAGCTCTTTCACACAGCTGCTATTTCCTAATATTCTCAAAAGGAATGACAACAGGCTACCCCTTCGCAAAAATAGCTGCTACCTTTTTTCATTCTCACAGTGCTCATTTCTGCCTTCATAGGAAGTCACTATCTTCCTGGACAGCAGCTTGGTTTTACTCTCATTAATAATAAATTTAGAAGACAGTGGCCATCTTTGCTAAAGGTAGCCTGGGGCCTCATTTCCATTGAGAATAATGGGAAACGGCAGGTCTTTCTGAAAGAGGGAAATTGTTTCCCTTTGAAAGAGAAATCTGCTATGAAGAATGGCAAAAATCATCATTAAACAAACTTTTTTCCCCCCAAACTACATATTGCATTGGTTTTACTCAACAAAATTGGCACAAGGAAGAAGGAAGCTGGGGTATGTGGATGACAAGAGGGAAAGGAAAATTCAATTCAGGGTCATGAAAGGGAATGGAGAGAACACTTCAGCCACATTGCACTGTTCTGATAATACAAAGCAGCTGTAAATCCATCTTAACTGATAAGTTTCAGCTATTTTGTGGTCCTCCACATTACATAAAAAGCCATATGCAGATAAATTTGGCCCTCATTTCTTTAAAAAAAAAAATTAAGCTGACGCTGCAAATCTTCAAATCATCAGAAATATCATGTGGGGGAACAGTGACATCACCAGAACTGAATGGCTGCTTGAGCCTTTAGCTTCACATCGAAGGTGGCAGCTATCAGATAACACTGGCAAAGCGTCAGATCTGATCCACTGCATACTGTGCCAAAGAGCCCCATCATCTGTGAAGGAGGGAAGGGGGGCTGACAGAAGGAGTAAAGCAGGGAAGGAAGGAAATTCAGTCTGAAGGAAAAGAGGTTCTATAGCAGTTCCTCTCTAACTAATAACCACCCCATTGTCACTTTACCTCCCTAGCCAGCAGGGCCTAGAATACTTCCCCTCTGTCAACTAGGTCAGAGGAGTTTTTTTCTAGAACAGAATTATTGCATATCGCTTTAAGTTTGCCAGTTCCAGAGTTTAGAACAGTGGTTTTCAAACTTAGGGTCAGGACCCAGTACTGGGTTGCAGATCCTCAGGCACTGGGTCGCGGCATCCTCTGCTGCTGCTGTTGCCAAAAGACTGGAATGAATTGCTCAAAGATGTACTTGTTGGGTCGTGAGAATAAATGATTTTTTTCAACTGGGTCCCAAGAAAAAAAGTTTTAATCTGGTTTAGGATCTTTCATTGTTTAATATAGGCAAAGTAATATTATTGAAAAAAATAAGGTCTGCTTTTCTTGGCTACTTTTTTAGGTTCCTATAATTCAAAGATAAGTATTTAATAACTTTCTTGTTCATTCTTAATCTTACAAGAATGTTGGAATGGTTTGAGTTGCATTAAATCTTTGAGATGATTGGCTTAAACAAGGAGAATCAACTAAACACAGTGTGTTGCTCTGGCCATGCTACATACAGGCCCTGTTGCTGAACCACTCTCAACCCCAAACAGGTGGGTTCTTAACTAGTCCCTGCAGCGTGAGTGGTAACAGTCCTCCCAGAGAACAAAGGCCCTAACGCAGTTTCCCTTTCACTGATCATGACGACACACTGGTGATGACACCAGCAGACCACGTTCAAAGGGGGAAAAAATGGAATATTCATATATTATTCTTTTCTAACAGAATTCAAGCAACAATGGGTAGGAGTCAAAAAATCCTTAAGGAAATTCTCATTTGATCAGGCCAAGAACATTTCTACTTGTAAAGCTGGTAATTTCAGGACTGTTATGATGGTAACACATACATTACTTTTACAGTTATATATACAAAGACACTACACAGTCAAGTGTATCAAGAGAAGCCATGCTTTCTCAAGAGAAGCTATCCCCAACTGAGACTAGTTCAAATAATGAAGATAACCCTAATCCTCTGTGCAAAAATAAAAGAGTTTGTCCTTAAACAAATGAACCCTCGGTTCCATATTGAAAAGCAAGACAAAAGTGAAGACTAGTGAACCTATGTTGCTTAAACCCTGCCTTGAATTAGTAAAAGTGCAGAGGAGACCTTATAACTTGATGGAAGATTTTCTGAAAAATTCTTAACCCTCTTCTTAAAGGTTTTGGCAACAAACAGTCAATAAATGCTGAAAATATTCAAGATCATCAACCAGGCAGTCAAAGGCAAGCTTATTTCTTTGAAAGCCGATTGTGCTTCCCATCTTGACAGAGCCATATCAGGAGTTAATATGCAGTACATTGCAGTTGGAAAAATTATCCTCACATTTGCTATGAAACAGATTACTGAGAGGCATACTTTTGAACACCTGAAGGCAATGATATTCAAAGTCAATCTGTTATGGAATTTCACTGAAACAGATCCATAACATTGCCACTAATAATGCAGCTATTATGGTCAAATCTGTCAAGTTTGTGACTGCAAATCATGAAGAAGAAAAAAAAAAGATGAAACTGACGAGAGGGAAAAGGAAAACAAAGACTTTTGTGGAAAAGAGACTTCAAAAGATGTTACCCAACAAGACCTGCTTCAGATAATTAAAGAGACAGAATTCAACATGGTGAATGCTAGTAGAGTTATAGTACAAAGAGGTCGCAGTTCTGCTAATATCTTGTAACTAGCTGTTGAGGATACTATGAAAGAACACTCAATCACAAAGCTGGAAAAGCTCGTTTGATTAGGAAAAAGCTTAGCCATTCAACAATTATCATGATGACAAAAAAAGCATAATTTAAAGAAGTCAATCCTAAATCGTCCAACTAGATGGAGTTCCATATGTGATATACTAGAATGACTTCAAAATTTAATGATTTTTGCAAGGATATGGCAGTCACTTCTTCTTACCAAGACCTATATATGAATACGTGAAATGAAAGGCCCTTATAATTATTAGGGCAGCATTAAAGCTTGCTAAATTATCAACGAAGGCACTTCAATCAGAACAACTACTCTGGGTGATTTTTTACAAAGCCTAACTAAAATGCCAATTTAACCAGTCAAAGATGTCTTCATCTTTTACTGAAATACTATTTGCCTCAATAAAAGCCATGAGAAAATTATGTTGGACAATGATGCATCTTGATCCTGCATTTACCTTGATCCCAAGTAAAGACTGCTTCTTCTCAGATGAGGACAGCAAAAAAGCTAAAAGTTGACTAAAATGTGGGCTTCTTGTGAATTACTACAACAATCTGTTATTCCAAATGATGAACTGATTGACTTTCAAGTCAGAATTGTCTCTTGACAATCAGACAATGGTGCTCCTCAAAGCATGTGAGAAGTCTAAGCAGCAAGAGACAAATTTGAGTAAAAGCAAGGCGAAAAAACCCATGTTAGTTCATTCCCGGATTCTTTTACTCATGAGTCTCATCCATTGAAATGAAAATATTCTTTTCTAAGGGGAACAACAAATAACAACAAGACCTGAACTATATCAACTGACTACTATTGTGCTTAGTGTTCCTGCTCACACAGTGAAGAAAGGACATTTTCTTGTATTAAATTCATTTTGTCACCTCCATAGTCAAATATGACTGACAGGGCTCTGAAGAATAGTGTATGCAAATATCTTCTTTATAAAATAATTTTTATATAGGGAAAAATATTTATCCTCATATTCTTTTGTTAGGGGTAACAATGCAAGCATTAGATTATGTGACATTAATCTGCAGGAAATACATCTTAATTGATTTAAACATGTTGAAAATGGTTAAATGGGTTACCGAACTATCATTTTGGGTTAGTCTCTGAACCAGAGAGGTAGGAAATACTGATGAACTCAAACCACAATAGAACCAAATTTTTTAGCAGTTCAGTTCCTAAACTTCAATAAACTATTGCAAGTCAGAACTCCTGGATACAGGTGTGGGTTCTGACCTGTAGAAAAATATAACAGATAAATACAAATTTACAAGTGTTATTACTACGAGTTACCTGAGAAGACAAATTTCTAAACCATGTCAAGACTTAGATTATAATAATTATATTCCTTTGATCAAGAAAATCAAAATCTGACAAATATGAAAGTTCATGGGTAGGCTAAATTGTGGCAGTTACCCAAATTCACTTTCCCCAAACACTCCTAGTTATAGTCCCAAGAAATCTTTTAGGTCAATTACAATCCATGATATACAAATTAATTTGGGGGAAAAACTCAGGGTTAAGCAATCTAAAGACAATAGTAAAAGTGAGGACTGGCTTTGTCAAACACTAAGTGCTATTTTCAAACTAGTCAGATAAGACATCTGAGGTAAAGGGTAATGCCAAACTTTAACAAGCACTGGCTAGAGACAGAACAAGCTCATTATTGTTCAGTAAAACACTATATGATCGTATGAAAAAAATCCTATAGACCAAAATCAATATATAACCACCTTTTTACGAAAACAACAATAGGAACTTGGGATAAACTTAATTAGAAAGCTAAGCCCATGCCTTTTGCTCCTAAAACTCAGAGCAGAGACAGAATTTAACCTCAGTAAAAGCCTGAAAAGCTTTAACATTTAGGATCTTTTAAGCATAACAAAATTCAGCCAACTGTAATCAATTTTTTGGATCACTTCATGACATACTACTCACAATAGATGTCAAAATTCCTGTATATCAATACCTATAATTTAGACTTTCTTTTGAACCCACCTCCACAAATACGTTAACAGAAGCAAAAAATTGACAGAATTTGAGTTACTATATCTATGAAACACAAAGGCTTATCCTTCATTGTATATAAAGTAATCTGAGTTTCTTAGAGGAAAAAAGACTACAACCAGGGAAAGATGAAAAGTTGGCATACACACCAAACTGAGGAATGGGAGACTGTATGGAGAAATTGTCCCCAGACTCTAACAAACACATTCATAAAAGACAGCTACATTAAAATCCTTTATCAATTGCACTTAGCTACCCTGAAAACTAAACAAGTTGATGGTATAGTGACAGACAAATGCTGGACAGGATATAAAAAAAATGGAGGATTTTTTACATATATGGAGGATATGCCCAAAAATTAAGACATTTTGGAAAGCTGTTGAAGGCACCGTACCTGTCACATAACACTTCCATATTTTTATTTAATTGTCCTGAAAACTCTGAATCTTATAAAAGCAATAAAGAACCAATCACATATTTCCTAGTTGCAATCAGAATTATTCTATCCATGTGGCAGAAGAGGAGTGACTACTCTAAATCTGTAGACTTATCAAAAAGTGTAGGGAAATTCTGGTACTAGAAAAATTAACTCATCAAGTCAGAATTTTACAGGGAAGAAGGGGAAAAATTACTATGTAGAAATTTGGTGGAACTTTTTGGAGTTTGCTGGAAGAAGGTCTTAACCCACCAAACTTGAAGTGGTTTGGGGGGGGAGGGTTTTTTTATTTTTTGGTTTTTTTTAAATAATGCTAAGAAAGTGAGAAACCCTTTCAATCACAGTCAAAATTCAAGTGAGGAAAATAGAGGGCAAGAAGAAGAAACAATTAATACTGTGTAGTGTTTTGAAGGGATGTTCTGCCTAGACATTAGGAAAAAATTCTTAGAGTGATTAAACACTGGAATAAGTTGCCTCGGTAGATTGTGGAATCTCCTACATTGGAGGTTTTTCAGAGCAGGTTAGACAAACACCTGTCAGGTATGGTTTAATGGGGGTACTTGGTCCTGCCATGAGTGCAGAGAACTGGACTTGATGACCTGTTATGGTCCCTTTCAGTTTCTATGATATGACAACAAGCAAGTTACAAATATAAATATAAAAAAACCAGAAATGTAGACCTAAATATTAAATGAAAATTTAACTGAAAAACAGACATGGATGACAAGAAGTGGAAAAGCATTAACTATGAATCTGAGTAATATCACAAAAGGAAGTGATTAGTGTGACCAGTCGTGCCTAGGATAGACACCTAAAAATACCAAGATCAGGGCACGTTAAAAAAGGAGAGTAAATTCTCCCAGCACTAGGGGGTGACACTGAAGTCAGACTTCCCACCAGCTACAAACAATGCTTCCCATTCCCCATACTGGACATCAAGAAGCTAAAACAAAATATAAACAGCCCCCTTTACTGCATTTCAGCCTCTGGCTCCTAATTAGCCACTGGGTCTAGTAAAAGAGATAAGTTAATTAAAACTCCATGCTCTTTACCAAAAGGGTTTGCCTGATCCCGAAGGATCAGACACATTACTAGATCAATATAAGTTTGGATCTTACCCAAAATACCATGCTGCCAGCCAATCCTTTAGTAATTAAAACTAAAGGTTTATTATAAAAAGGAAAGAAAAACTATAAGAGACCTGTTCAAGGATTTAAGCAATCACATGCATACCAATGATTTAAAAGTCCATATAAACATCAGATTCTCAGTAGACTCTAGAGTTTGCAGGCTTGGATAGTCCCTCTGGTGTACATCCAGTACCTGGATGGGTCTCAGTCCTTTGTTTCACAGCTTCAGTTGTAGATGAATAAAGCCAGAGATAGGTGATGACTGTAGACTTTCTGTAGACTGAAACACAAAATGGAAGTGGTACAGCTGCCTTTTGTCCCTTGGCCTTTTCCATGCTGCTTGTGGTAATTTACAGGAATAAGATGGAGTTCAGAGTCACATGAGCAAGTCCTGGTGATTCATCAGGTCTCTCCCTGGGCCCGCTGTGTGTGAGAGTTTCCCTAACCGGCCATTCAGCAGGCTGCCACTGCAGCCATCCAGTCTGGAGTGTGGCCCAGAACACATCACAAGTTGAAATACATACATTAAACATATCCATAACTTCCAACACAAATATGACCCACGCACATAAATGATAGCAAATTATAACCTTTCTATCAGTACCTGACATGGCATATCTCATATGGATTACTGTAATTTTGAAATATTGAAATTAAATATCATAAACGGTCCCTCTCCTTCAGCCAGCATCGTAACTTATAGCAGGTCTTGACAATGAAGCTTTAAAGACTTCCATAAGCCAATTTACATTGCATATTTGTATAAAATACTAAGTACATCTCTCTAAGTTGAAAAACAAGATTTATAATTTTTCTGTAATAAAAGAATAACTGTATTAATAAATAAAATATCCCCCCCAACAAAAATTCTCAAGCAAGAGCTACGTTAAGAGCATACATCACTAATTTAGTGTCATAGGAAGCATCTTATGAAGTTATACAGAATAAAATGTTAAGGACATATTTTAAATTAAATTGCATTTCACTGAAATTCTAAAATCTGCAAAGACTTTTATCAGTTATGGTGGGTTTAAAAGGGGCATGACTGGAATCATTTTCCTTAAAGGGACTCAGGAAATGTTGCTTTAAAATCTTTGGATTTATTTTTATTTTATTTATTTTCAAACCTTTACTTACTTAACAGTTTTATAATATTTGTTTGGGGGATAGTTTTCCCTGAGTAGCTCTTGTACTCAATTTTATTATTTACATTACACACACAGTGGAACCCAGATTGACCAAATAACATTTGTATTTTCTGACACTTGAGATTTTCATGTTGTAACCACTAAATAGTTTTCAATTCATTTTAATTAATTAGTTAATTCTATATTATTAGGAACGCCTAACGGAAATGAGACACTGTGAAATGGACATCAATGTATTTATAACAACATGCTGAAAAAGACAGTTCTATATTTGTATTTTCATGTGGTACTTGTGAATATTTGCTGTTCAGAACATGTTTAAGAAAACTTCAGATAAAGATAAAATATGTTCTTTACTTTGATTTGTCTTATAATAAAATCTTCACTCAAAATGAAGTCTCTAGAAAATCAAATATTTTAAATAATCTGGATTTGGATTCAATATACTTCTTAATATGCTATTTTATTTCATCGTGTTAGACTCTTGGTCTATTGAGTAACACATAACTGCTTTTCCTAAGTGAGCTAAAACAGAAATCTCATAAGGCCTTCAGGACATTTTCAATTTTTTTTTTTTGGCAGCGCAGTTTGGAAGATATTTAAAACCATTAGTGGAACAAATGATTTCACAGCAGAAGTTAGTTAAAATAAAAAAATCTTTGTACAATACCTCCAAGAAACAACACACTAGTTAGATTGCTTCTTGGGCTTCCTTATTTACTTAACAGCAGAAGTAGACACAAGCACTTTGTTTTTAAATGTAGAATGTCAAGTTTCCATCTTTCAGCTGTGCGGGCAAGAGTCCATACATAGTATGTCCACTGGATTATAAAATAAAACACATGTTGGAATGATGAGGAGCTCTTTAGCAGAGGTAAGCAAACTATCATGTTCTTTATTGGCAGCAGTGACTCTACGGTTGCCAGGTGTCCAGTTTTCAACCAGAAAGTTGGGGTGACAAGGGAACCTGGCCGTATCTGGACAGCACTGCTGACTGGACACACAAGGAGTCTAGTTACCACGGGCAGGGGGAGACATTGAGTCATCACCCTATGCCAGCCATGAACATAGTTGGAGGAGGGGATTCCCCACCTCCCCTGTACCCCTACTCTGAATAACTGCAAGCACCAAGTAAAGCAAGTGCAGCCTGTTTTGGGGGAAGGAGACCATGTTCTTCCCACTGCTCACTTGATCACTCCCCTGGCTCAGACCAGCAGCTCTGAGACATTGTGTCCTGGGTTATAGTGCCTGTCATCATCCTCATCAAAAGTCAGGTTATCATGGAGCAGAGGGAAACACCAGCTCATTAACCCGTATGCCTACTGAGTCTTTAGCCTATCGAGAAAGGTTGTTAATTAATGTTATTTGTGGATGCAACAGATTTGTGGTATTCACATCTGTTGACTAAGAATCTAGCAATAGTATGTCTGTTAACAGGTGGAGATGTTAAGATTGTCATTAATTGTGAAGAAAAGACAAAAGAGTACGAAAAAAGTTTTTCTTCCACATTTGGTTAATAACTAGATGATTTATTCCTATCTTCCAAGAATAATTAAATATTTTCTATTCTACTTATAACTAAGGCAGATGTACATCTTACTAAATTTAAACTTTTTTAAAACTGCTGGATCAGGTAACTGAGATCCAAGAATATTATAATTGGCTAAGAAAGTCTCTGAACCAATGATGATTTTTAATATTGATATTCCAGAGGACTACAATAAAACGAATGTCAATATTTAATAGGGTTACAGGATGACCTTGATAACTATAGACCAGTTAGCTAGACATCAATGCCAAGCAATATCATAGAAATTTTGACACACATGGAAATTGTGTAAAAAAACAACTGAGAATCAACAAGACTTTACAGACAACAGGTCTCAAACAATCTTGTCTTTTTTAATGAGATTTAGAAGTTTGACAACCATAATTCTGTTGACATGATATACTTTCCATAAGGCATTCAACTTAGTACCACATAACATCCTGATGAAAAGATCAGCACTACACAAAGGCAATGTAAAACACAAGAAATTGATTAAAAACTGATCAACTCAAATCTCAAAAAGTAATTGTCAAGAATTAATTATCACTGAGTGGGGTCATTTCTAGTAGGGTCTAAGAGTAATCTGTTCTTGACTCAATGCTATCCAATACCTTTAGTGATCTGGAAGGAAATGTAAGACCATTTCTGGTAAAATTCACAGATGACAAATTGGAGCAGTGGTAAATAGCACTACAAGAAAAAAAACAATTATACATAGCAGTATAGAGAACTTAGTAGGTGGGGCATTTTTGTACAGACAAATGCAATGTCATAAATCCAGGAACAAATAATGTAGGTCACACTTACAAAATAAGAGACTGTATCCTGGAAAGCAGTAACCCTGACAAAAGATTTAGAGGTCACAGAGGATAAAAAAACCTAAACACCAACTCCTAATATGATACCGTTGCTAAGAGGATAACCTGATCCTTGAATACATATACAGGAGAATAAAAAGTATGAGTATTGAGGTGTATCACTTCTGTATACAACATTACTGGAACACGTGTTTATTTCTGGTGTCCACATTTCAAAAAGGAGGTTGAAAAATTTAAAAGGGTGAACCTTGTAACTACCAAGAATGAGTCAAGTACTGGAAAGGCTGCGTTATAGTGAGAGAGGTTTAAGAAGCACTACCTATTTAGCTTATCAGAGAAAGTTAAGAGCCAATTTGATTACAAGTTCCAAAGGGGACACTTCAATCTCCCTGCTCACTCCATTGATGACTTGTTAATAGCTGTGCTCAAACAAATGGATAACAAATCACAGCTTCAAAGAGAAACTGCAGAACTGGAATTTCTATGCCTTGCATGTTGACAAGTTCCAAAGGGGCAGCTATGTTAGTCTATGTCAGCCAAACAAACAAGGAGTCCTGTGGCACTTTTAAGTAAATAAATCTGTTAGTCTTTAAAAGCGCCACAGGACTGCTTGTTTATTTGGCTGACAGATGTTGTTTCCCTGTGTGACATACTATGATTTGTTATTCTTTAAAAGTTCACAGGACTCCTTGTTTGTAATTTGATTACAGGGTGCAAGTACCTATATGGAGAAAAGATGTATGGTAGTAAGAGGTTCTAATATAGCACACAAATGGCATAATCAGATTAACTAGCTGGAAGTTAAAACTAGACTAATTCAAACTGGAAATATAGTACATAAAAATAAATACTAAGAGTAATTAGGCATTGGAAAAACTTACTAAATATCAGGTAGATCCATCAATTGAAGTCTTTAAGACTGGCTAAAATAGTATATTCTAACTCACTAAAAAGTTTATATCTGATGCAAGATTTACTGGGTGAACATCTATGGCTTGTACAATGCAAGAGGTCCCTTCTGGCCTTCAAATCTATGAATATATCAACTGATTTCACATAGGCCTCCCAACATTTTAGATGCTAACTTTTGCTCATTACCAACTGAAGTCATAGCTGAATTGGCAATCTAGATTGAAGATATATTACCAGCCTCTTGAGCCACCCAGTTCCCCTTCCATTGCACGTTTTAAACCACATTGTCTGTATTAGGAGTAACATGCCAATTTTCACTGCACTTAGTGTTTGAACTGTCAAAATGTTCAAGCTATAGTTAAATTCTTCAGAACAAAAAATTGCTAGAACACATTTATAGCTATAGATAATAAATAATGCAATAACACTGGTACATGTACTAATGTTTTACGTAAGGGGATTATTTATAATTAAACAGAAGATAAATTGACAAAAAGAATCAAAGTCACAAGTTTTGGTGTCACCTGAAATATAGCATTCTAAAGTTTATTTATCTGTATGTAGTTACAACCTGAAATGTTTCTTCAATTTTATCCATTTAAATTTTCACAGTTGCAGAACATTAGGGGATATGACAGACAATAACTATTGAATGATAACAGATGGTGAAATTCAAAAAAGTTCGTTTTATAACTTTTAAAACAAACCATCACCACATGTCAAAATATACAAAATAAATATTCTTAAATCTAAGTTCTCCAGAAGCATTTTTCTTACTTTGCCTACGTGTAAATTTCCATCACCCTTGATGGAAATATTTTTTCTATAAGCCCATGCGTATACAGTGAAAACATTTAGTTCTTTCAAGTATACATATAATTTGAAAAAATGCCTTTAAAAACAAGAGAACTTTTAAAAATGTGCTATTAAAATTTATGCAGATTCTTCTTTTCTGATATTTTGCTACAACTGACAGTTATAAAACAGAGGCCATTCATGACCGTCTGAAAAGCATTTAGCAGAATTCCATCCTTGTCCCATTTCAAATTTATTGATTAGTTCTGCCTTCTTATGCCTGTTGATATGCAAATCTGAGATTAACTGGTTTCTTTTAAGGGCACCATAGAATTCTGGCCCTCTCACAAAAGCATACTCACAGGAAGTTACTCCCACCTTTTCGTCAACTGAATTAAAGGCAGTGAGTGAACTACCAACCTAGAACAGAGATCACATAGAGTGTGAGTGTAATAGGCCATAGCAAAGAGACTGGAAAGGTGTACATCATCTCTGATGAGCCCACTAAATGAGTATGCATTATCTTACTAAGCCTCTGTACTATGATGAAGTGAAGATGGGAAGCTGAATAGCTGCATTGGTTCAAAACCTGCTAACTTCTGACTGTGGGAGTAGGTGCCCTGGCTTGCCCTCACAAGCTAATAAATGCTTGAGGAAGCCTCCAGTACTAAGAATCTTCTTTGAGCAATACACTCTAATCCATATTCAAAATTCCCTTTACTTAGAAAGGAAGCAGAAAGAAGAGCTCTCTTCTGTTGCTGCTGCAGCCACCAAACCAAAGTAGCAGATCCAGACTAAAGTCTCAACCTTCAACAGTATGCTTCAATGAAAACTATTCCCCCCACAGATGCAGGTAAAGGGAGAGAAAGCTGCCAGAGGAAAAGAACCAAAGGAAATCTCATTACCTAAGATAAGAAATCTTTTGCAAAAGTCTCACAGATAGCAAGAGGAAACATCTGCTCTTCTCCATACAGTCAGACAGAGAGTTGTTTTTTGCTGGAGTGACTATGCCAAGAGAGAACTGTAATTGCCTCCATTCTGCTGGACTGGACAGAAGTACCCACGTGTTGCATCAATCCATACAGTCAGACAGAGAGTTGTTTTTTGCTGGAGTGACTATGCCAAGAGAGAACTGTAATTGCCTCCATTCTGCTGGACTGGACAGAAGTACCCACGTGTTGCATCAATCCATACTGTCATACTCATCATGGGAGAACGCTCAGCAATGAACTTTTAGCTGACAGGAGTAATCTTTTTATCAAAACCAAATTAATGGAATTGAAAATGACAAGATAATACTGTCTTGATATTTCATTTCAAGTTTATTGATAGTGCATTTGAAGGCTTCAAATACATACACCTAAAAATATTCTATATTTGTCTTACTTAAACACAATTTATCATTTGTTCATACATTTATATGAAAATTCTACACAGGAAAACACAGGGAGTACCAGCATTTTATAAAATCCAACATTATAAATACCGTGCATGTGTGAGTTAAAATATAGAACTGTGGGGTTTGGGGGAGTAAATCACATGCACACGCACACGCACACGCAGACTCTCTCTCTCCAAACATAAAACGCATCCAAAATTCTGACTTGCATCTAGATATTCTTTTTTAAAAGTACAATTTGTAAAAGTTACGCAAGTTACACTGGAAAATTGAAGTACCTGTGGAAATACATATTCTCTTACCAACCTCAAATGTCTGTTTATCCAGGCCCTTTATCTACATGAGGAAGTTTTACAGATAAAGCCTTATCTACACTACAGAAGCTACTGAAGCGATATGACTGTAGTACTGTAACGTAGATGCTGCCTACAGGAGTGGAAGGGGTTTTTCTGTCATAACAGGCAACCCACCTTCCTGAATTGTGGTAGCTAGGTTCATTAAAAAATTCTTCCATCAACCAAGGCCATGTACACATTACAAAACCGTTCTACAGCAAGCCCGTTGCACAGTAAAAGTCACGTATTTTTTATTGAGCTTTCCCCCATCCACATAGCACTCCTTGTAACAAAAAGGAGCGTTCACACACTTTTTCGTTACAGAATTTTCGTTACAAGGAGCAGTGCACGGTGGGGACGTATCCGAGCATGCCCTGTAGCAGCCAGGGTTCCGTTCTGGCAGCAGAGCTCCAGCTGCCGGGGTTCCCAGCTGCGTGGCGCCTGGAGCCCCGCTCTGTTAGAGCAGGAAAATTGACAATTATGACAGCTCCAGTGTCCCAGAGTGGCCTTGATTAAACTCTGGGACATTTCAACAGGCAATGAGCATACACACTCACTGTAATGCAGAACAGTCGTTCCATGGTAAGCGCTATGACTCTCGTTTAGGTGGTTTTCGTGTTGCACAGCAAGAGGGCTGTTGCCGTGCAACAAGCAACATTTGCATGTATGCTCTCAGTGTTATCATGCAGTAACGAGATAACGCTGTAGTGCGTACAAGCCTTCAGATGTGCCTACACCCAAAGTGAGGCAGGCTTAACTATGGTGCTCAGGACTAAGAATTTTGTCACCCCTCAGAGATTTACCTCAGTTGATCTAAATTTTAAACGCAAACCAGACAGTTTGGTACAACTCCCCTGTAGACACTCATTTCAGTAGAATTGTGTTTTTTTCTATTTCATTTAAATCTCATTACAAGCAAAACATACCTACAGGGACATTATAGCAGTATAAGTTATATTAAAAAAGTAACCCACATTTCTCACATAGAGAAAGCCTGAGAAAACAATTATCCTGCAGTCCTTCTCAAGCAAGTCTACCATTGACTAAAAACAGAACAGACATTCAAATCAGGCCCAAAATGGATACTGCAATACATCAAATACAATGAAGCTTTGGTAAAGGAAGGACCTGGTGGTACCCCTCACAGATATCAATGCAACTATTTTAATAGTGAATAATTGTATTCATTATGTCCTCCCTTACCTCTCCCCAAAGCTCTTGCTGCCATATGACAAATTAAGAACACCCAATAATAAATCTGATTTTAAACTCACTAGTACAGTGAGTAATTAAACCCAACAAGAATGAAGTATATTTTACTTGAACAAACAAGCAATGAAAAGAATAGTTTGCATAACTTAAAAAGCAATCATCTGTTTCAACTTTAACAAAATATCAAGAAACAAGCCAGGAAACACCGGAGAGTTATTTATTTCAAAATTCAACTCAACTATGGACCAGTATGTGCAACAACCTCATAGCAAACTGATTCAAAGAGAAGTAAGCCCATTCATGTGGCTACTGCAAGGGTTTTACTGAAAAATCATGTTTCCACTAAAAGAATTGTAACTAATTATTAGCATACCATAGATTACTGTAATTGATAACAGACAGAATACATTTTTATTTTTCCATTTGCTTTGTATGTTTGACAATTGTGTGAAGTAAGTTTCACAGTTTTACTGATGGATCATGCACAAAGCATATCATCATCATTCACTGTCCTGCAAAGACTTCACGTGCCTGCTCTTCCCCAAAGCACTGAAAGACAGTTTTTACCTGTAAAAACAGCAGTAAAGCTGAAACAAATTGAAACTGAAAAGACAACAGGCAAACCTGTAAACAGAAAAAGGGAAAGTAGAGATAAGACCTATCATTACTGGTAATTATTATTTTATATTCCCACAGTGCCTAGACACCCCCATCATGGACCAGAATCCCACTGAACGAAGAGCTGTATTACCTCAATCAAAAAAAAAAAAAAGTCTTTGTCCCTACAAGTAAGATGTTTCTCAAGCGCAAGACACCTTCTTTCAATCAGCAAGGAGCTTATAAATGCTTATAAAATAAAAGAAATTTAAGAAAAGGTTTCAAGACATTATATAAAGGATGCTTTTTCAGAAAACTGAATTCCTTGAAATTGCAGTCAATTTAACCTAAAGTTGACAGTGTTCCTTTAAATAAATCACAAAATACTTTCAAATATATGCTCACTTGAACATGTGCATTAACAATAGTTTAAGAGCAGCTCAACTAAAAAGCTTTAGTTGATCACATTTAATTTTTTTAAAATCGATTTAAAACAAAGTCTCATCCCTGCAATATGGTTTCAAAATTATTCAAATCAGTTTTTACTCTCTCTCAAGAAGCTCCTAAAAGCAAATACAATCAGAATCGTGTACTCTTTGCTAACCTCAATAACAAGGCAAACAATAAAACCCAGAAATCACGCCAGCTGGTTAGTAGCAGTGTCCTGCTCTGCTACTGCAAAGAATCAGTGTGTTCCTAGGCTTGCACCATCACAGTAGAAGCAATATGATCAATCCATAGAGGTGCCACTCAGACTGCTCTCACAAGCAAAACTAATTAAGATGACTTACAAAACTGAGGCACGATCTCTATGATGGAAGAGAAAAAAAATGGAGACAAGCAGCAAGATTCCTAAATCATCAGTAAGAATATCATTTGATGAAAGACTGCCTTGGTCCTTTATGATGTGTCTGTCACATCATATTTATGTCCTGAGTGATTTAACAGAATAAACAGACCATTCACACTTCCAATATAGTTATAACCCACAGAAATCTCATGCTCTTGCCACATTAAAAGTATTTTTTTATGTGATAAATGGTTATTTTTTGCTTTTCTTAACTGAAAATTTCTTCAGCAGAACTGACAACTCATGTTCTTCTAGAGAGAATTATATAAAAATATGTCTGCATTCAAAGAGAATGGAGCAATTAGTGGCAGCTGCTCCTGATCCACTGCCTTTTCCATGAGGAGTGGGAAATGTGAGAGTAAAAAACAAAAACAAAGTGAAAGTAAAAAAGATAAAAGTAAATAATAGTGACTCCAGACTTCATTGACAAGCTGAAGTATAAGAAACAAACACTGAAGTTCAACAGCATTATTTAATGGAATAAGAAATTCTTACAACATAACAATTGAAAATACAGGAAAAGCCAAGAAAAACTGAAGAACAGGATCGGTATTTATAAAAAGGAAAATTGAGAGACTGTGCCATAGTACAAAACCCCACAATAAATCAGCCTCCTTCAGCCCGATACTAAAATAAAATAAATGTACCCAACAAAGTAGAAATGGGATAGTGAAGATTAAAAATATGGGGTCAACACCATGGAAGAAAAAAATGAGGGTGTTTAAAATGGAAGGGATGGAATGAGAAATATCAAGCAACAGCAAATAATCTTGAGACTTAATTACTGCAATTCATTACTCCTAGGAATGAAGGCAATGACCCTGAAAAAAAAATATTCCAGTAGTTTCAAACTGCAGCTATTCTGCCTTCTCAGGAATACAAACCACCAACAGCAAATTGCTCCCTGAATTAACTCCCTGTAGAATAGACACTCCAATTCAAGGTTTCGGTTCTATATTCAAAGCTCTCATTGGAAATAGTTACCTAAGGAATCCCCTTCTCCTGCTTGACCATGACTATCCAAAGACAATTCTGTTTAGCTAGAACAATGAATGCCGACCACAAGGGTGAGACTCTTGGACAGAGGAGATTACTGTGCACTCCTAGGAAACAAAGAGAACCACCATAAACTCGTACCTGACTTAGAATTTCCCCCCCTTCTCTTTAAGAAATCTAAGTGGGGGGAGGAAAAAATGTTAAATAACAATACCTTTTTAAAACACAAACTTGTAATTCAACCAGATGATACAGGGTTGTTAGAAGTATTCCAAAACCCAAGCATTACAAACTCAGGCAATGTAGAGGTAAGATTAAACTTAATGTAAGAAGTTTTGACTTCTTTTAAGCAATAGAGAGTTAGAGCACCCAAACAATCTTAACTCTGCCCTGTAACAAGAATGTATAATAATCGTAGGACTATTATAAACACACTTAAGTGTCTGGGGTTCCAGATTAGATTACTGATCATTTCATTTTTCCATTATGTCCCCTACTAAAGGTGTCACTTACCCTAAGATTAAAATTTCGATACACAAACACTAAACAAACCTGGAGAGAATGCTACCATGTGATATTTCTAGTGATCTGAAGATGTACGTCATCCTCACTCAATGCAAGGCATGTCGATCAGATCACGTGGAAAATGAAAGATGTACAAAGGACTGGATTTAGGCCTTGTACACACTACACTTTATCGCATGGTAAGGCTCTCTACCACATGATAAGGCTGTGAGCGTACACACACAAATGTTGCTTGTTGCCTAGCAACAGCCCTTTTGCTGCGCAACAGGTAAACCACCCAAACGAGGGTGGTTAGGCTTACCACGGAACAGCGTTCCTTGGTAGTGCCTCTGTGTACGCTCCTTCCGCATTTGACAGTCTCCAGAAATGTCCGAGAGTGCCAATCGAGGCCACTCTGGGATGTCAGAGCTGTCAAATTTGTGAATTTCACTGCTCTAGCAGAGCAGTGAAATTGACAAATAGCAGCTCAGGAACTCTGCTGAGCCCCAGGAACCCCAGGGTGATTCCTGAAGCCACCCGGCTCCTGGGGGGGGGGGGGGGATGGGGATCAGCTTCCACCCCAGGAGCCATGGAGCCAGGTGGCTTCAGGGAGTCCCTGTGGCAGCAGGGCTCTAGCGGCCAAGAGTGCCGGTACTCCTAGCTAGAGCCCTGCTGTGGGGATTCCCTCAAGCCGCTCAGTTTCCCGGCTGGGACCTGGGAAGCCGGGCGGCTAGAGCCCAGCTGCCACGGGGAGTCCCTCAAGCTGCCTGGGAAACCAAGCAGTTTGAGGGAATCCCCACAGTGGGGATCCAGCTGCCGGCACTCCTGGCAGCTAGAGCCCCTCCCCTGCTGCCAAGAGATCTCGGTGGCTAGAGAGCACCGCTGCCAGCCTAAAGGCTGGCTGGCCAGTGCATGGTAGGATAGGTGCTCGCAATGCATTGCTCCTTCTAACGAAAATGCAAAGGAGCGTGTGAATGCTCCTTTGCATTGGAAGGATTTCTGTGTGGACGGGGGAAAGCGTTACAGTTATAACACTTTGCTTATCCTGCAACAATTTATTGCGGGACAAGTCTGCTGTGTGTACACAGCCTTAGATGGCAGGCTGCAATTTTACTAACTTGACGATGAGGAGTGGCACTATACATCTATTCCCTCTCACATAAAAGGCATTTAATTAGATACCAAAGACTTCTTACGGACACAAGGTCTACCCAATGAAAACCCAGGTCAAGTTTATCTCTGGAAGTGGGAGCTGGGCTTTTTAGCTATTATCTGCACTGGACATCAACAGCAAGTCATAACCAATTAAATATCTATATATTATCTCCGCACATTAGATTCGCCCTTCCTGCTCCTTTCAATACAAGTGCGCCTCCACAATGTTACAAGGAAGTCAAAAACCTATTAGACCTCAACCAGTTTGCCCCAAAACTTCCTTCCTGATCCCATCAAGTAACTGGGTCAAACTTGCAGCTTCCTGAAAACACACCACTATACAACTACGGAGAGGGATCAAGAGAGTGAGGGCAAAGCAACTATGATAACCTTGAGGCAATATTGCCTCCCAAAGCCCTAGCAAAGTATTGAAATGAGGAGGTGAGGAAAGGAAGGCCTCTTCCACCTGCTCCCTCCAGACAACCAAAAACTGATAAACCCATTCCTGCTTCCCTCAGGTAGATTCTTACCTATTTCAAGTAAGGAGGAGGAGCACAGCTCCATCATTTCCGGGCTTTCAAGATCTCATCCCCAGGGGCGGTCTTAGGGATTAGGAATCCCAAGGCAAAAATCAAGAGTTGGGCCCCCCTCATTGCATGGCTGACTTTCACCCGCACTTTGTGTGGACCCCACCAGCCCTGCTGCTGACCTTTCCACGATCCCTGCTGCAGGCCACCACTTTCCCCGCCAGCCTCTCTGAGGCCCCCTGATCCCCATTCTGGCTTTGCTGGGGCCTTCATGGGGCTGCTGGCCTCTCCGGGACCCCATGGTGGGGTCCCCAGCCCCCCTGCCAGCCTCTCCAAGGCTCACGCCACACCCCCCGCTGACCTCTCTGGGGCCCCCCGGCCTCCACGCTGGCCTTGCCAGGGCCGCTACCAGGTCCCCCATCCCGCTTCTCCCACCACCGCGCCCCCCCAACCCCACGGCTTTGGGGGTCCCCGGCAGTTGCCTCACCTGCCCATCCACTAAGACCACGTATGCCCGTCCCTTCTGAGTGTTAGGGTTCACTGCCTTCGGTGCAAATTAAATATTCTCCCCAATGCGTTGGGGAGATTAGTCATACATCCAGGTACCAATAATGCAAGCATACCTTCAGAGTGGAGAACTGTATCTTTGAAGACAGAGACTCTGCCAAGGATTTGAAGGCCACAGTGGACAAACAAACTGAACATGAGTTCTAAGTGAAATGCTGTGGCCCAAAAAACTACTGCAAGTCTGCGATGAATAAAGAAGGAAGTAGTGAGACACTGACACACGACTACAAAATCTACTTCTCATGTCCACATTTTTAAAAGGATATGGAAATACTGAACAGGAGGCAGAAAAGAATCACAAAAATGATTTAAAAGAGCTGTAAAAAATGCCTTTACACTGCAAAACTTTACCTGTTTAGGTCATCAAAATAAAACAGAAAGGTGACTTAATTGTAGTATATAAACACATACACAATGAAAAGAAATACTAGGTACTAAAGGGATCTTAATCTAGCAGAGAAAGGCATAACATGAAACAATAGCTGGAAGTTAAAACCAAAGTCAAATTAGAAATAAGAATTCTTAACAATGAGATTAATTTGTAACCGGAATAATCTCTAGATTATTCCTCTTGTCTTCAGATCAAGACTAAATGCCTTTCTGGACTATATAGTGTAACAATACACATATTCTGGATTCAAAACAGGAATAAATGGAAACAATTCTATGGCATGCCTTGTGTTATACAGATGCCAGAGTAGATTATTATTTGTGTGCATTATTTTAGCACCTAGGAACCCTAGTCATGGACCAGGAACCCACTAGGCAAATACAGAACAAAAATAAAGTCCCTGTCCCAAAGAGCTTACATTAGGGGTCTCAAATACACGGCCAGCCCGCGGAGCTCCCTCCTGCAGCCCGCAACAAGACCCGGAGTTCAGGGGTTCCCAACCCCTGGCCGGCTTTTTACATGCCTGCGCTCTCGCTGGCTAGGAGCCGGCCGCCACGCTGCAGCCGCCTGCCTCCCACCCAGGAGAGCTTCCTTCCGAGCCGCGCTGTGTCCCCCACCCCCTCCATCTCCCCTCCCCCCCCCCCGGGGCCTTGCAGGTGGGGAGGAGCCAACCACTGCAGGGGCATTGCTGCCCCCAAAATGGGTTCGGGGCCTGGGCCCGAGCCCACCCCTGGGCCTGATCCGGCTGCCAGGGCAGCTGGCCAGGGCCAAATCAGGCTCCTGCCACCACCAGCCTGTGGCCCCACCCCAAATTGCTGGCCTTGGCCCCGGTAGGGGCTGCAGTGGGCTGCTAGGGTCGGCTGGGCTCGGATCACCAGCCCCAGCCCCAGCCGGAGCCAGTAGGCCACGGCCACTGGCTGGGCCCTGGATTTCTGGCCCCGGAGGGGGCCACAGCGGGCCCTTGGGATTGGCCAGGCCCCGGATTTTTGGCCCCAGCAGGAGCTGCAATCGGCTGCCGGGGTTGGCTGGGTCCCAGATCGACAGCCCCACTAGGGTCGCAGCTGGCTGCCATCACTCTGCCTGGTCCCTTCCTTCTGTCTTTCTTTCTCTTCCTTCCATCTCTCTTTTTTTCTTTTTCTTCCTTCCATCTCTTTCTTTTTTCTTTTTCTTGTTTCCTTCCTTGTCTTTTTTCTCTTCCTTCCTTCCTTCCTCTCTCTTCCTTCCTACCCTTTTTTTCCTTTCTTCCTTCCTTCTCTCTCCTTCCCTTTCTTTTTTTCCTGTTTCCTTTTTTCTCTCTTTCTGTCTTTTCCTTTCTTGTTTCCTTCCTTTTTCCTTTTTTTAAAAAAAATTAAAATTAATTTTAATTAAAACCTTTAAAAAGGTTTTTTAAAAAACCTTTCTAAAATTAAATTTCAATTAAAAATTCATTCAAATTCCATTAATTAAACTAAATTAATTAATTGTATTTACAATCACTTTGAATTCAATTAATCAATTTTTAATTCAATATTAATTAAATAAACTGGTGGCCCCATCAGGGTTTTAAAAACTATTGTATGAAAAGGTTTCAGTGATGTGGCCCTCGGACCAATATACTAGTCCTCATGTGGCCCTTGTGGTAAATTGAGTTTGAGACCCCTGGCTTACAGGATCTAATGATCCCTTCTGGCCTTCCAAATTAGGAACAGCGCTCACTTTCAAGGGCAGATTTACCAGTAAACCAAAACTGGGTTTATAGCTGCTTTGCATCTCCAGAGCACTACAAAGCAGCAAAGGCATACTTATGCATCTGACCCTTAATTTTTAATTGACTCACTGGTTCAGAGAGACTACTGCTATAGGAAAAGAAGGCAGGGAGAAACCAGACCCTGAATCTTAATGTCTGTGTGCCCCTGCACTCCTGCCCTAGTTCCACCACTAGTGATGCCTGAATACTAATTATAGCCACATCAGCAATATCAGAGGACGTTTTACAACCAGTGATGCCCACATCAGTATACAGATACGGAGCCTTTGGAGAGCACTAACAATTGGGCAAAGTAATCTGTCAATGAGAACTCTCAATACATATGTCCCATCATCATCATGCCAAGTGACTGCAGCCAACGGAATCTGTGGCATGCCTGATGGAAAGGAAGTGTGGTAATAGATTCACTTACTTGTGATGTCACAATGGCCCCTTTACGATCGACGCGATTGGCTGACCTGAGCTGGTCTGTTGCCCATGTAATCATAATTAGATACAACAGACATTAATAACTTAGTTTAATTACAACACAGATCGTGACAGCTGCATTATTCCACTATTAAGAATATTTAGGATAAAGAAAAGACAGATGCTAAATTCCTTATGGTAAAAATTAATTAAAAAATAGATTTAATTGTAGACTCCCAGAAAAATAAATTCTATACTGGAAGATTAAATATTCTAAGTTTGGGGAGAAAGTGCTTTATTTCTCATACAAATTAAAAAGACTAAATCCCTGCTTTAAGTGCAAGAAACTCAACCTTAGCTACAAAGTCATAATGACCACTTCTATAATATGGAGTCACAATTAAAAATGAAATGATGTTGCCATCCATTTTTTGGGGGGATATATTAGGCATTTATTTTAATAGTTACTTCAAATATTGTCACCAGATCTGTCTTCTAAAAACTCTGTCCTCACTAACAAGCATCACAACCATTGTAAAAATGTGGAGCTTGGCATGTGATTCTCCAGCAAGAGCAAACTTACACGCTAGTAATCATCAAGCTGGCATGCTTAAAATAATGGCATAACCTCAGCACTATGGGCAGCAGTGTAGATATGCCCAGTACAACCAACTGGATCCCATGGGTATTTTGAGAGCTAGTATACTAAAAACTGCCGTGCAGCCACAGTGGCACGGGCAGCAGTGTCCAGTGGCAGCAGGTAGCTGTGCTGCTGCTCACTGCAGCTACATTATTTTTAGCACGCTAGCTCTCATCTAGCTAGTAGAAGCATGTCAATGCAGGCTAGGAAATCAATCCCCTAACTCCAAGCATAGACAGGTATACCTACACTGAAATCAGAAGTGTGACTACAACAACTCTAGATATGCCTGAGCTAGAGCTGATCCAGCCAGCTTGAGTAACACTAGCACAATAGACACAGCAATGCAGCACAGCCTACACACTGTTGAGTACATATCCCGGTTGCTGGGCAGGCTTGTATACTCTGTCCTACTGCAGCTGCATTGTCACTATTATTCAAGCTAGCTCGGGTTCATGTACACAAGATCCACTCACACCTCTGTCTGCTATGTAGATATACCCTAAGTTAGTCACTGTGAGTGACTGAACTGCACAACAGATGTCACAGTTACAGGACCAGCCTCTTTCTGGTCTCTGAGTGTATCCCACTGGTGTCAGGCCTGGTGCTTCACCCATTCCCAAGGTAAAATTCCACAATTCTCTTACCTTCAGACCAAGCCTCAGGCTACAGTATCTTGTGTACACACTATTCTTACTCAACAGATCCAGCTGAGTTCACACAGATATCTTATACAATCAGAGAATCATAGGGTTGGAAGGGACCCCATGACGTCATCTAGTCCAACCCCTGTTCAAAGCAGGACCACTCCCACTAAATCATCCCAACCAGAGTTTTGTCTAACTGGGCTTTAAATATGTTTCCAAAGATGGAGATTCCACCACTTCCCTAGGTAACCAGTTCCAATGCTTCACCACCCTCCTAATAAGAAATTTTTTCCTAATATCCAACCTCGACCTTCCCAGCTGCAACTTGAAACCATTGCTCCTTGTTCTGTCCTCTGTTACTACTAAGAACAGCCTAGCTCCCTGCTTTTTGGAGCACCCCTTCAAGTAGTTGAAGGCTGCTATAAAAGCCCCCCTCAGTCTTCTCTTCTGCAGATTAAATAAGCCTAGTTCCTTCAGTCTTTCCTCCTAAATCATGTGCTCCAGCCCCCTAATCATTTTCATTGCCTTCTTTCCTTTCTTTCTTGCTTGTCCAGACAGATCCCTATAAATTAAACTAATATACTCACACAAAAAACATCCAAATAACCAGGTCAGCATACAGTATTCATAAATTATTGACCAGTATCAAATTGATCACATCTGGGTTCTCAAGAAAAAATTTGGAGCTGAGAACCACTGGACTATTACAATCTCCCCAGTGGCTTCACATAGACTTTGAACAGGAGGGTGACAAGATGAGACACAAGATGTGGAAGTCTTTGGGAAAGATGGATGTTAATAATGACCATTAACAATTTCAGCTGCTGTCATGTTTCATAGGTTATAAAAAGACATGATTTTTTTTAGGGTAGGGGGAGCTGGGGAAGGTAGGAGACGAAGGGTGTCAACTCACTAGACAACATCCGAAATTTTGTTAGGTAAAACTCAGTGAACACCAATCAGAACAGATGGATTATTTCTTCCTTCTCACTTGATGCCTCCCACATAAGTGCTTAAAACAGCTTACATACAAGTGACATCCTGAGAAATGTGTCAATTCTTCACAACAAAAAACAACTCAATTGTTGCCATGCTGAGGCAGACCAGATTAATGTATGACTCAACTATTCAGCTAGTCCTGATTGTTCAGACTTTGTGACCAAAACTAAATCCAAGAATTCTTTACCTCAATCACTGCCATGGCACAGGAACACAAAAATCCCCTGCAACATGTGATCTGACTCACACCAAGCCTACCAGTGTTCAGGTTTTTTACCATTACCACTGATCATCTGTATATGTGGGCAACCTGTGAGAATGATGTAGAGTCATCAAAATGTCACTGAAATGGTGTCCTTGGTTGTGAACAGATGACTCAACTGTTCACTAGATCACTAACAGAATTGCACAATATTGGACAAGGTGTTTTAGGATTTCTTGGAGCATTTCTTTATCTGAGCTCAGACAATAGAAACAAGTTCAACACCTCAAAAGGAGAAAACCCAACCTTGAGGAATTGGAAAAAAGAGACTAACGTCCATAGTATGATTTCACACCTCATGTTCAGTCCCACTGGCCCAACAGTCAAAAAAAAAATCAGATTGAGAATCATTCCAGTGCTCTGAGTGGTATCAAACTACATGAGACAATCCCAAGGTTTCACAGAGGACAAGATTACCAACCAACTTCCTGACAATTCCTCAGTGATGTTTAGTGGTTAACAGCTCTCAATCTTCCTCCTTCATGCCTCCTTCCCGACCCCGGCTGCTTCTTCATTGTGAATAAACCACTATCCCGCCTAACATTCAGGCCCATACCCTAGGTGCTATCCTTGACTCAGACATCTCTCAAAGTCCTCACACCCAGGCCACAACTAAGTCTTGCCATCTCTTAATGCAAAATGTCTCTAAGATCTGGCTTTTCATACCCAGCTGCAAAGCTACAACTGTCATACAGATTCTCATCTAAATAAGTTAATTACTGCAACGTCCTCTTCTCTGGTCTTCACAAATATAATCTTGACCTGCTCATATCCATGCAGTGGGCTGCTATAAAGATTATTTTCCTAGCAACTGCTTTTACCATATCACTCCTCTCTTTGCATCCATTCCCTGGCTCCTCAACATAAGCTGCTTGTTTCACTTTAAAGGCCATTCAAAGCCTACTTATCAGCATTTCTCATTCACTATTGGGACATTGACTTCCACCACTCATCGGCCCATGAGACGAACTTGCATTGCCCACTTGTTACATTTTCAAACAAGCATTTCTGCAGTTTCTCCTATGCTGCCACAAACTTGGAAGAGCTCCGTATACATATCCATAAAGCTACCTCGTTATCCTTTTTCAATTTGCTCTTTTGCCACAATGCCTATAAAACATAACCACGGTTAGATCACTTGTGCGCTGACACCACTGCATATCATGTGCTGATCACTATTTTTTCCTTAGTTCCTTTTACTCCTGTCTGGGTCTGTCTTATTACATTGTCATCTCTGAGATATGGGCCATCTTTTTGTTTTGTTTGTAGTGCACCTAGTACAATGGGCTCCTAATGCATGACTGAGACTCTTGGTTTGATAAAAATAATAATAGAGACGGAAACTAATAGCACAAAGTAAGTAATTTCGGCAATTCTAATACCAAGCCTGACAGAAGATTATTAAACCTTCTGGAGTGTAATGGTGTCCTGTGTTCACTATATAGAATTCATAGATTTGTTTTATCTCCAAGACTCTCATATGAGACTGGCACAAATGAATGCACATTTGGAATTAGGTTTCTCCTACATTTCTGATCAAATGCAAAGAGTACATATACACATTCTTTTCAGATCCCGTTCAAATGATTTCATCCCAGACCAGCAAAGGACCAGCTGAGTTACACAAAGCCACCACTTGATACAACATGAAGCATAAAGGTCAACTCCACAACCAACAAAATTATCAGCAGTTGTCCACTGCTTTGTCTATTTAATCTTAAATTGGATGTAATTAAGACAAGGTTTCATGTCTTACTACATGAGATGGGGTTGGCAGAATTGTCAGATCACCTGAGATGGAAAAAATAATGTGTGCAAGGAGTCTGGAAAAGTTTTGCCATTGGAAGAAGCAGGAATATGAGCTAAGCTACTTGAAAGGATGAAATTAACACAGGGCTCATGAATGGGGAACAGACAACAGGAAAAGAGTTCAGGCAACTTCTCAGTTGGAGGGTTCAGCAGCCAAAGAGGAAAGTGGCAGAGCAGCATCAATAATTTCTCTCCATGCTCTGACATTATAATCAAAGAGGCTGACAAAGGAGGCACTGTAGTCATCATGAATAGGTTGGATTACCAATGGGATGCTGCCAGACAACTCTCTAACACCACATTCCACAAGCCACTACCCTCTGATCCTACTGAGGAATACCCAAAGAAACTACAATATCTGCCTAAGGAACTCCAGGAAGCATGGGAACAAATCTACACAGACACACCCCAAGAGCCCCGACCAGGGGTATTCTATCTATCTACCACCCAAGATCCACATACCTGGGAATCCTGGACACCCCATCATCTCGGGCATTGGCACTCTCATAGCACAATTGTCAGGCTACATGGATTCTTTACTCAGGCCGTATGCCACCAGCGCTCCTAGCTATCTGCGTGGTACCACTGACTTCCTGAGAAAACTACAATCCATCGGTGATCTCCCAGAAAACACCGTCCTACCCACTACGGATGTAGAGGCTCTCTACACCAACATTTCACACAAAGATGGACTACAAGCCATCAGGAACAGTTTCCCTGATGACACAGCACATCTGGTAGCTCAGCTTTGTCCTGACCCACAGCTACTCCAGATTTGAAGACAATCTATACCTTCAAGTCAGTGGCACAGCTATGGGTACTCGCATGGCCCCACATTATGCCAACATTTTTATGGCTGACCTAGAACATTGCTTTCTCAAATCTCATCCCCAAGTGCCTCACCTTTACCTACATTACACTGCTAACATTTTCATCATCTGGACCCACAGGAAAGAGTCCCTTGAAGAATTCCACTAGGATTTCAACAATTTCCACCCCACCATCAACCTCAGCTTGGACCAGTCTACACAAGAAATCCACTTCTTGGACACTACAGTACAAATAAGGAATGGCCACATTAACACCATCCTATACCGAAAGCCAACTGACTGCAATACATATCTACATGCCTTTAGCTTCCATCCTGGACACATTACACGACCCATCACCTAGAGCCAAGCCTTAAGATACAACCAGATCGGCTACAAGCCCTCAGACAGAGACAAACACCTAAAAGATCTCTACCAAACATTCCTAAACTACAGTATTCACCTGTGAAAGTGAGAAAACAGATCGACACAGCCAGACGGGTACCCAGGAATCACCTACTACAGTACAGACCCGACAAAGAAAACAACAGAACACCACTGGCCGTCACCTACAGCCCCCAACTGAAATCCCTCCAGCACATCATCAAATATCTATAAAGATCTATCCTAGAAGATGATCCCACACTCTCTCAAGCCTTGGGAGGCAGGCCTATCCTTATTTACAGACAGCCCTCCAACCTGAAGCAAATACTCACCACCAACTGAACGCCATACAATAAGAACACTAACCCAGGAACCTGTGACTGCAACAAACCCTGCTGACAACTGTGTGCGCACATCGACTCCAGTGATACCGTCACAAGTCCCAACCACGTCAGGCACACCATCAGGATCTCATTCATCTGCACATTCACTAATGTGGAATATACCATCATGTGCCAGCAATGCCCCTCCGCCATGTACATTGGTCAAACTGGACTGTCCTTACGAAAAATAATAAGTAGACACAAATCGGACATAAAAAAATGGCAACATTCATAAACCAATAGGAGAGCACTCCCTGGACACTCAATAGCAGACTTGAAAGTTGCCATACTTCAACAAAAAAAATTCAAAACCACACTTCATCACAAAACTGCAGAGCTGGAGCGGATTTGCAAACTTGACACACACAGACTGGGTCTGAATAAGGACTTGGAATGGTTAGCACATTACAGAAATAACTGTCCTTGTTCACACATTCTCATCTTCTAATCAACTGGTGTGAGTAGACCTCATCCACCCCACCTGAATGGACTTTGCTAACACTTGCTTTCATTCATCCTGGCATGTGTATATATACCTCTCAACTGCAGTTTCCACCTCATGCATCTGACGAAGTGGGTTGGAGCCCATGAAAGGTTATGCCTGAAGAAATCTGTTAGTCTTTAAGGTGCCACAGGAATCTCGTTGTTTTGCTGTACACAGACTAACACGGCTACCCCTCTGGAAACTGACTCCATGCTCTGAGGAAGAAGGTGGTGCACTCTTTCTCACTCTGCACACCACGCCACCACAGATGGATTGCCACCTCTTAAATCCTTTCCTCCTTACTCATATACTCTTAGGCCGTGTCCACACTAGAAAATCGTTCCGCAATAAGCCCTCTGTGCTATAGTGAACATGTGTTTTTTATAGCGCAAGTGCGCATACACACTGCGCTCTTTATAATGCAAAGAAGCGTCCATACTGTTCTTTGCATTTTCACCAGAAAGAGCATTGAATTGTGGACACCTATCCCACCATGCTCCTCGTCAGGTTCCAGCGCTAGGAACCCTGGGTAGAAGGAGAGGAGCACTGAGCATTGTGGGTAAATTCTCAAGTTCCCATGTGGTATAGTGTTCCCTTGCACCCTTTTTCAACGTTGGTTCACTAGTTCTCAGCACTACAATTCCAACAACATGGATCCAGCTCTTATCTCCACTGTCGCCTTGAGCATTATGAACCCATCTCGGCTGGTCACACAGTATGCATTGAGCTCTGAAGCAGAACATGAACTGCAGGACCCGTGGCTGCCGAATGCCATGCAGAACAACAGCACTGCACTGCTGAGCTCCTTCACAGAGCATCTGCACACGGCGCACCACTACTTCTGGCTGCAAGAGACAAGCACCAAGTGGTGGGACAGCATTGTTATGCAGGTCTGGGATGATAAGCAGGGGCTACAGAACTTTTGAATGCATAAAGTCACCTTCACGGAACTTTGTACAGAACTTGCTCCTTCCCTATGATGCAAGGATAGCAGAATAAGACCTGCCCTCACCGGGGAAACGCACGTTGCAATTGCTGTGCGGAAGATGAAACTCCAGACTGTTACCAGTCAGTCGCAAATCAGTTTGGAGGTCCACCGTTGGATTAGTGTGCTGAGCCATCGATCACAATCTGCTACAGTGGCTTTGGGTAATGTGCATGAGACTGTGGATGGATTTGCAGCCATGGGATTCCCTAACTGTGGCTCCGGACCATCTGGTGACTGAGTATATAAATAGGAAGGGCTACATCTCCATGGTGCTGCAGGCACTTGTGGATCAGCAGGGGCATTTCACGGACATTAATGTTGGGTGGTTGGGAAAGGAGCATGATGCTCATATTTTCAGGAACACAAGGCTGTACCGGAACTTGCAAGCGAGAACCTTCTTCCTGGATGGAAAAGTTACTGTTGGGGCGGGGGGGGGGGGGGGGACATGCCCATAGTGATCTTGGGGGACCTAGCTTACCCACTTATGTCATGGCTCATGAAGCCCTACACTGGCAACTTGGATCCCAGCAAGGAGCGGTTCAATTACAGACTGAGAAGGTGCAGAATGACTGTGGAGTGTGCCTTCGGGCATTTAAAGGGGCACCGGCTATGTTTGCATGGGAGACTGGACTTAAATGAGGACAATATTGCAGTCGTGATCGCGGTGTGCTGTGTCCTTCATAACCTTTGTGAATGTAAGGAAGAGAGATTTTCTCAAGGGTGGGCTGTGGAGGCTGAGAGCCTCTCAGGCGTGTACAAGCAGCCAGACTCCAGGAGTATTAGGGAGGCACTGAGAGAGCATTGCAATAATGAGAACCCATAAGACAGGTTACATCACTGAGTCATGGTGATGCTCGAAATCTGCTGGACACTGCAACAGCTGGGGAGGACACAGGAATAAAGACTGTATATGGCTTAACCAGTCATGGTTCTGTATGAATAAAGAGACTGTGCACAATGTGAGCCTCACTTTTATTAACAGAAAAAAACCCAGTAGGTACCAATCATTCAACATGCAGACCAGTCACTCTGTGGGACTATGAAGGGTGTGAGAGGTGCATGTATGAGCGGGGCTCGTTTCCGTAGCCGTGTGAAGGTGTGGATGACAGATTATGCCAGGAGGGTCCCTGGCCTTCATAGAAAAGCTTAGTGGAAGTCTGTGGGGACATAAATTGCTGCTATGTCTGAAGGGGGGAAGGGCTGTAGCAGCTGTATCTGCAAGCCAACCATCATCTTTAAGAACCCTGTTTGCTCTTTCAGTAAGTTGATCATCTTGTCCTTCTGTTGCTGCCTCCTCAAAAAGTTCTCTTTGCAGCCCTGCCTACATTCCTATCTCCAACCCCTGGTTTCCCTTCTGGAGGCCTCAGTGGAATGCATGAGCTCCTGAAACATGTCCTCCTTGCTTCTGCAAGGCCTCTTTCTTCTCTGTCTCAGACGGTCTGCTGAGGTAGACCACCAACCCACGAAGGTCATATCTAGAGAAAATGAAACAATGAGTAAAGCTACTGTTCACATTCCTCAAAAGCAGATAAACTTTGCAAAGCACATTCCGCCCTGACCAACACACTGTGCATACTGCAGTTCTGTGACTGATTTGCAAATGATAAGTTGATGATTGGTGCCGTGAATCGCCGTTTGATCTGACCAGGGAAGGGCTGGTCGCATGGCTAAAATCCGAACATGCGCTTTGAATATTAACACTAATTTGGGGCACCATTTTGCACAGGACATGGCTGTGGAAGCTGTTATTTCACTCCTTAGAGTGCCCTTGCAAGCTAGAATGCATATTCTCTGTGCAAGTGGATCGAAACTAGGACCATACGCTGCAGGAATGTGCACAGCCATGGTCCCCTGTAACATGCTCTGCAACGGGCGAGCAAGAGTGTCCTTCTATGGGGGAGGAAACACATGCACTCTCCCGCGTAATGGGTGTCGAAGGATATGGAGGTACATCTGGGAACCTCCAGTTAGTGCTCTGCTGAGGATTATTTGAAAATCACTGCATGCATTAATGCGCTGCTAATGGGGGCAGAATAGATGCCCTGGGCGCACTGGAGAGTGGGAATCTAATGCAACAGAGGCCACCCCAAAATACTGTGCTACCCCCCAACATATCACTTCATTGTTAGCTAAAAGAATTCGCTCCCAAACAGAGAAACATTGCCTTTGCAAACACTTACCAGAGCTCTCCTCTGCTGCCTCCAAAACACTGCTGGAGAAGGACTGCTGGCTGCTTGTCTTGGGAGTGTGGAAGGAGAACAGCTCCTGACTCACGCCGTCCGCTGCACTGCTTTCAGCCTCCCGGTCATCCTCCACTTCCTCATCTATCACCTCATCACCCCAGTCTGCTCCAGTATCCATTGGCTGTGGGGGCGCCTACATGCCCATGGGAGTCTTGGGAGTGCATGTGGGATCCCCCCAGAGAATGGCATCTAGCTCCTTGTAAAACTGGCAGGTTTTGCCTCTCTGTCTTTGTGGTGGCTCAGCCTCAGCTCTTTCACCTTCACTCTGCACTGCAGCGTGTCCTTCTCATACCCTTTCTCTGACATGGCCCAAAAAATCTGGCCATAGGTGTCGAAATTCCGCCTGGTGCCACATAACTACGCCTGCACAGCGGACTCTCCCCACGTGCTGATCAAGTCTAGCACCTCGGATGTGCTCCAGATGGGAGCGCGTTTGCCACGTTGAGCCACCACTGCGCTTCTTGGAAACACAGCCACACTGAACACCAAACAGAAAGTGGCAACAGAGAAAAAAAATTAAAAATTCCTGGGACTCAAAAGAGGGAGGGGCTAGTCACATCAGAGCAGCGGAGTGCAAGTGAAAAAAACAGAGAGGTCATGCTAGGAATTCTGGGAGGCTGCTTATCGTGAAAGGAAAAAAACTGTTGCCGCACACACAGACTCTATTGCGCCACAGCCATCCTGCAATAGGCCCTAGCTATGGCTCTCGCACAGGTGGTTTTACTGCTGCGCCACAACAAGGAGCATTTAGGTTTGTATGGTGTGCTGGTTATGCCGCATAAGACAGGTTATTCCACAATAACTCGTTAGTGTGTACAAGGCCTTACTGAAAAGATTCACATCACCTGCATGCTCATGCTAGCTACCTAGATGATTTGACATTTCCAACATCAGAAGAGAAGGGGAAAAAATGGGTGTTTTAAAATAAAATACGTGGTTTTCATACTAAGTCCAAGTCATCTTTATGATGCCTTTTGAAGTCTGAAAATGACTATTTGTATTAGTTAATGATGCAAAAGTTATTTTTCTAGCAAAATTAATGTCTCCTAAAGTTTAAGTTATAATTTTCTTACTTTAAATTTAGCTGCCCAATTAAAACTTAACCCAAGTCTGCTGTAAACTCACAGCAGATGCTTTATAACACTTCTTGGAGTTAAAATTATAAAAGAATTTCAGTTGAAAGCCTACTTCATGTTTATCTTTTTGCAAAATATTCACCTTTCATGTGAAATTTTTCATGCTTTTCTCTGCCCAAAGGTAATTTTCTTTTATCCAAGAAGGTGTAAGTAAAATCCTTTCAGCTAAATTTAGCAAGAATATTTGTGTAAAACACTTCCCATTCAAGAACAATTTTAGCCCCTCATTCTATCACTCTCACACAATATTCACAAAAGAAAATCTGGTGTGAAACAGTTAAGATTGCCACATGCAACATCTCTAACACAAAAACACAAAAGTAAACAATTAATTCACACTCTCCCTAGTCCACCAAAACCCCTTTTCACTACCACAAACATTGTATACTACCGACCACGCACACCATCTCAATTCTGTTCTCATATCAATGAGAGTCTCCAACCAGTGAAGCATAACCTGTAGACAGGGCGCCATGTATTCCACAGCATAACAGGACAAAATTCTGCAGAAGTAACTCCTATGTTCTGTGGCAACATGAGTTTATTCTATCGCCAAGAAATACACTTCATTCCCATTCCCACACACAAACATATACATCTCCGATCAGGTTGAAAATACTCATTAAAATTAAAGTCATTGATTTTTTTTACAGTAATAAGGATTGAAATTTAGCAGTTTGAGTCATATCTCCCCATCTCCTTGAACTTCAATTCAAACTATTCTCCAAGCTGCCTATCTTAGCCTACAATTTTCTGTCCCTGCTCTCCATGGCTGTAATCAATCAATCATTCCAGCGGTGGCTCCCTGACCCAAATACTGGTTCCAGGGAACAGCACAGGTAGCATGTACTATAATCCAGTCAACTCTCCCTGTGGCAAAAATTGGAGAGCAAGGGGGAGCTGCCAACAGGTCCTGACAGGAAGGGAAAGAGAACGATATCAGGATGCAGCCAAATGCTGAATTATAAGCCGTCTCAGAAAAAATATCATTCACAGCAATTAAGTAGTACACATGGCCCTGATTACAAGTAAGTATTTGAGAGTTCTTTTGCTTTGGGCTCTCCACAAACTCAGATGGCAATATTACATCAGAATACAATGTCACATATTTTAGGATCTCTCTGCAATTATAAGGAATTAAAACTTTATTTTTATTTAAATGAAAGCTGAAATTCTGAAATAATTTTGTGGCCAGGATGACAAAAACTACATTAAGAGGAAGTTATGGGCATGACAATACATATTCATAAATCTAGGGTAAAACACATTACAAGGTTGCAATCACAAAAATAAGCATTAAAAATCCAGGAAATTCAGTTCAAGCTAAATTTAAAGAAATCAAACTCACATTCAAGCATGGAAATGCACAGTTAAGTTATCCAAACCACCTTAACTCTGCCCTTTAGCAACAACATGAAATAACCATACACTTATTACTAATATATTTTTATATCTGTAGTCCCAGGTAAGGTTAAACTGATTTTTAAAGACATTAGATTTCATTCATTTCTCCACATATCACAAGGATTTCTTAAGAAGATGATAGGAACAATAGGAATGCCACCAATATAGATGTATCCTTAAATTTCATAACAACTACAAATAAGCAAAAAGAGAAACTGAATTTATCATATACACTAGTCCAACAGCACTATCAATAGCAGTGGACAAATACATGCGGTTATCATCAGTAATAGGCAAATCAAACTGAAGCAGCAAAAAAATAAATCCTATTGGAAACAACATACCTGGTAGGGTTTTGGAAGCTGAGGCACAGTTAAGGTTATTGACTTTGGTAGTAGTAAGGTTTATTTCTGTGGGGAGAGAAGTACAAGGAATGCTCTAGTAATTGTCTTAACTTTTCATTTCATTACTTGGTGATGACTTGGGGTGGGGAGCCACTACAACTGTTTCACAATGAAGTTCTCTGCATACAAATTTCCTAAGTTTTTTAATGTTTAAGCATATAAGGACATACCAACATGCTGGAGGATATGGATGGCCCAAGAACCAACATCTGTAGTAAGTGTTACATACAACAGAACTCATCTGTTCTTATTAAGAAGTTGTAACAAAGAAGTATTTATCCAGCAAAAAGTACCAGCTATAATAGAGGATGGGCAGAAAACCTTCAAATATAGGAAAAAGACTAGAAGAGAATTGTTTTGAAGTAATCTTTGCTAAAGCTCCCATTCCCTCCACTCCCTACTCACCACCACACACACACACATACATACATCACATTCAGGTGTTAGACTGGGCAAACAAGCAATGAGTCACAAAAACTGATCCTTTTCCATTGTGGCCAATATTGAGCTAAAGAGTTTAAGCTTCCATTATTTACAAAACAGTCTATATCTCTTACAGCTGCAAAAATATACCACCTAGCAACTTTAAAAAGTCAATCCAAATGGAACCAATTCAGTAATGCCCTTCTCAGTTTTCAGACATCCTAATAAGAGGTTTGCTCCAAACCCTAAATTGTGGTAATTTTCATGTCACTATTGTTCACAATTTCATTACTGATGAGAGAATGCAAGGAAAAATAATCATATTACGCAGATATGCACAATCACAATAAGAGGCATTGCAATCTGGCATTGTAAATAGGTGGAGATTGACTACACATTTCCCTTCCTCCTCCCCCACACAAACTTTATAACTATTCTCCCCAGAAACATGGTTTATCAACTGTAGTAATACAAATGTCACTATACTTCACAGTCTTATTTGCCAAGGATATCTTCCTCCCTCCCCCCCCCCCTTTTTTTTTTTTTTTTTTAAGAAAAAAAGGAATTCTACAAGAATAAATGTCAACTAATTTCATTGTTCCATTGGGGCAGCCATGTCCATCTAATTCAGCAAAACAAACAAGGAGTCCTGTGACACTTTTAAGGACTAACGAATTTATGCAATAAATAAATTTGTCATGCATTAAATGAATATGTTAGTCTTTAAAAATGCCACAAGACTCCTTATCAATTTCATTGTGTCACAGAAGGCCTTGTAAAAGTGAAATGTAGACACCCCTATAAGGAAACAATAAGCTTCTGTATTTCATTTTACTCTGAAAAATAGTAAGAGAAGAACAGAACCCAAATAATAACTCAGAACAGTTTAATTAATATAATTCATAAAAATATTTTTTAAAAAGTTAATGAATAATAAAAAATACCAGCACATCTTCCTAAGTGCTTGCTTATTCTCCAGAATGAGCTCTCATTTAAAAATGTTCTGGTTGTTTGAAAACATGAGCCAAATACAAATGATGCAGCAGCATCTGTCTGCTTGTACAGAGAATGAAACAATAGTTTAAATTGTGAACTGGCCATTCATCTAATCCCAATAGGTGTTAATCCAAATGCAGTGATGATCCTATGCTCAAAGACGAGTACTAGTATCTTCTGAAGTAATACAATGACTCCTTGTAGTGACAGTTCACTGAAGATATAGCCACACTCTTTACAGCAGCATGCAGAGGACATATACTATACACCTGCCTACCACACGTATAAATAGCAGTGTAGACATCATAGCTTAGGCAAGTACAGTACAGACACATTTGAACCCTGTAGGTATGTGCCCTCTATGGCTCTCCACACATCCAAGCAGAGCCTTTCCTGTGTACACGGCTATTTTTAGCAGTGTAAAGTCATCCCCTGCTGCAGTGAGGTAGATCCCTGTTGAAGGAGGGGAGGCAACAGGGAAAGGCTCTGGCAGTTTCCTGCTGCTGGAACCTTTCCCCTCACATCTATCCTTTGCCAGAGCCTTTCCTTGCCATAGCGAGAGGCTCTAAAAACGGACAGATGCTGGAACTTTTTCCCACTGCCACAACAGCCCCATTGACACATGTAGCTACATACCACAGTGTGGACACAGCCTGCTTTTCAGTGAGGTGTGCAGTTACACAGACCGTATATGCTGCTGCCAGTGGTATGTAGTGTAGACAGTTTTCTTGCTATGGACAGGTCAACAAAGGAAAACGCCACCACTAATCTTCCCCCTAGTCAAGAACTAAATCCAAGTACCACAGCAGAACATCCAAACCTCACTGAAGGAGAACCAAGCCCAAGGTCAAAGCAGAGCTTGAAAAGCATAGATTCTGAACATATCCACAATCTATGAAGAGGAGCATCGCATTTTGGCAACTATTTTAGACTAGTGCTTGGATAACTATTTCTTCCCTTTCATGCCTTTCAATTCAATCCCCTTGATTTTTTCAGGGTACACTACTATGTTTGAACTACTATAATTTGTTGCTGCTGTTAAGCTATTAAATTACCTACTGGCCTTTGAAGAATGTATTCACCTCTTTGTCAGCATAAACACAAAAGAAAATGAGCTTCTCAGAAGAGCTGTGATGACAACAGTACCAATCCTCTACCTCTACAGGAGGAGAGGAGCAGAAGGAGGAAATGTTTCCTTCTCTTCCTCCATTCACCTAGAAAAAGATGACAGAATGTATGCCTTTTTCCAGAGGTGCAACGCATAGCAAAATTTACAAGAATCTTGTCAATTTCATTTTTGCTGGATAGAATGGTACCTGGAAAACTACCCAATCCTGGTTAGTTTCTGAAAATCCCTTGGGACATGGTAATAAGAAAAGGAATAACTGCAATCTTCCACACATTATTCCATACTTCAGATGCTAATCATCTATGGTTTAAATAATAGTAATAAAAAAAGAAGATGGATCCTTCCTCCCATACCCCATCAGAACCAAAGACAACACATGAGACACATACTGGGCTTCTCACCAAGATATTGCTCTTGGACCCCACAGCAAAGTGTGAAGAGAAGCTTCCATCTTTTTGTACTGTCCTGAGAATTTCGTGTCTAGTACATTTTTCAAGTCCTAACAACACACATATCCATTATTATCCAGGGTATATCACATTGCTATGTCATACGTCCATAATCAGACCAATATTAAACAGAACTGAGGTAACAGAGCCGTGAAAAGCACATAGATTTTTTTTTCTTAACCACAACTGTATTCAATTATGTTAGCAACAATCATGCAATTTGGTATAGTTTTACTTTGCACAACTAGCTTTAAAACTATGATTCATTATCTGCTTTGTCTGACATTAACAGTTTTTATTTTAACTTTTTCTGCAATTGCTACTTCCAGTATATTGATAGTCCAAATACTCTACCTCAACAGTTAATTTTTAGAATTCAAACTTAAAACAAAGAAAAAAAGTAAGATTCTGATTTCTATTATGTAAAACTTGCTACAAGAATTTCCTCCTATATTCTAGATCACAACTTATTTTAGTATGTTCAGTAAAACTCAAATGCAGAACCCTTCCGAAAATCAAATGTGAAATGCTGCACTAACAGGCACATGGCAAAAACCACCACCATCACAGAATTACGCTTTTGAACTTCCAACTAAGCCACGTTATCACTCACCAGGAAAAGTAAGAAGAGTGCATAATTTACAGGACCAAGAGAGACTGGGGGCAGCTGTGTACTACAAGGTCGACGCGGGCAAGGCTACAGAGCTCTGGTCGCCATGCCAGCACAGCCACTTAATGTGGATGCAGCCTTCAGTAATGGAAGGGTTTTTCCTTTGGTGTAGGAACACCACCTGCTCAAACAACAGAGCTACACTGATGGAAGCATTCTTCCATCAACCTAGCTGTGTCTATGCTGGGGTATGATTTTTTAAACACCTCTGAGCAACACAGCTAAACCTAAATTTGAAGTGCAGACCAGGCCTGGGAAAACACAGCTTTATATACCGTCTAATCATGTTCAGCCACATCTTTAGCAAGCGCTTTCAGCAGGAGGAGCATTTCTACAAGATGCTTTTAGTTTTACATTTCTATAATTCTGTGCCCTAATCAGCTTTACATTTTATACTACAAAATTTTGTATATTTGTTAGATAACTGGAGATGATATATATATGCAAACCCCACCATCACTCTTCTCAGGAAACTAACAGAACATAACTTTTCTATACAATTTCTTTGTTCACATGCCATCAGATATGAGAAACTAAAAATACATGTGAAAAGTTCCGTCAAAATTGTTGTTATACATTTTCCCTAACAATGAATGTGTAGTTAATTATTCTGTAAACCCCAAAACAAAGTCACACAAAAAAGTCTGTATGGTATAGTAGTATTCTTACAAATCTTTGAAAGGACGCTCCACACCTTCTCCCCAAAGAAACTAAATCTTCTTTAACTTGCTAGCTTCTGGGTTGCCTTGGTGACATATACAGAAAGTTACCATATCTGCTTATCTTAAAACACTATTCTCAGGAGATACAAGTTACTGGATTCTTGATTTCATTGTTGTCCAACATTGCCATATAGAAATGGTATTAAAATACATTGGTGTACTAAATGCACAGCGTTAGAAATCAGAAAGAAACAGCAGATTTCACTATAAATTCACCACAATTTATAATCACATTTTTTAATTAAAAGAAAAGATTCTCACACATGACCTTTTCAAAGAAGTACCCTCAGTTTTAAAGCCTTATTTCCCAGTTTCTCATTTGTGTAGAGAAAAATATTTTTTAAATAGGAAGAACACTGTAAAACCACAAAAACTGGCAGAATTTAGTTTAGTTTTTTTTTTTAATCTGACTGGATTTCAGATTGACAATGTGTCTTTAAAATATTTACTTTTTACAACAACAAAACCTGACAAAATAGTTCATATTTACTCCCCAACACAAGTTTAATCCTGGTAACACTGACTGAAAACTGAGGCCTGAAAATCAACTGATACTAGACAGCAATGAGCTGATAGGTCATATATGGTGTTGATTCCACTTCCTTGCAAATGGCTACTTCTATAGCTTTTCAGAATCATCCCGACAAAGAGCAGCCAGAAGGTCTTTAAAAGCACTTGGAAAAAAGAAGGAAAACAGGTCACAAAAGACCCTCTCTTGCAGACCAGCATCAGGAGCAGACCATTAAAATTTTATATATTTTCCTCCCCCCCCCCCATGTATACAAGTGCTACTGTTACCACAGGAATATTACAATAGCACAGGAATATTGCAAAATCACAAATGAAAGGTGAGGTTGTCTATGACACTACTGATCTGTGGTTCACCCACAAAAATGTTTGAGAACCACTGCTTAAAGAAATTCAGTAGACTCTTTAAAAAGTGCTAAAATTAATTGTTGAGGTTAGAAGCGTGATTTTACATTAAGGTTGTATGTATGTATACTAGATTATACAGTGTGCTTAGTACAAACTACAACATGAACTACAGAGTACATTTAGGAACAGCCAGAGGCTCCAAATCCTGGGCAAAAGAAGATGTGTGCACTGCAGACACACCACAGTCATTTTCCAAATGACAGATGCCAAAAGCACAGCAATCCCCACTAGCTGGCTTGGCCATTCTCCATGTCAGCACAGTTAAGCACTTCAGCCAGTAGAGGAAAATTCCATAAAATAATGGGGACAAGACAGGCCAATATTTTTCACTTTTACTTAGTCTCTGGCTTTAAAATATTTTGTTTTCGCAGTTCATTATGTCCTACACTAGTTAGTATATTAATTATTCATGATTTCAATGTAGCTGATAATGTGTGAATCATCACCCTCATGACTCAATGAGGGGAACCAGGCTACCCCGCTGGCCATAGCCTCAGGCAGTGCTGGTCTCTCTAGGGTTCTAGGAAACAAGGAGGCGGGGCGGAGGCCAGAGCTAGGGGCACCACTGAGGAAGAGCAGTTTCCTGGCTCCCAGCAATCCCATTAATCCAACCTGCACACAGAGGATGGACTCCAGCTAGTGATCCAAGGAAACCCCAAGGTTGCTTCCCAGAGCCGCACACCTTCAACAATAGAGCCATGATTCTCTCACTACACTGTCAGTCAACACATACTGGGTTCAAGGGGGCTCCCCTCATTAAACCTCACATGTCTGCACCCAGGAAGACCAACCCAAGTAAGCAGGGAGCAGCAGAGCAGAAAACAGGGAACCCCCTCCACATAGCCTCCCCCTTTCTCTCTGCAAGTGGGAGCCTTCTCCACCTGCCAACCCCTTAGGGGCTAGCACATCAGGTGGGGATGAGGGATTGAGCCTCTCCACATCCCCAGAGGTATGGAACAAGGGAAAGCTTGCTGAAACAGAGGAAAATGTGACTGACAGGAACGGGTGCTCCCATGGGAGGGTGCTGCCAGGTAATATAAAGCTGAGGCACTGCCAGATGATTTGAGAGTATGTGGAAGGGAGCAATCACTAACAAATGCTCCCAAAATAGACTATTTTTTACATTATAACCTTCAATGAAATTGACAAATCTCATTAATCTGATCCTATTCAGAATACTGCATGCAGCAGTGAAAGCACCAAAACGCATTTCAATTTCACTATGCTAATGAGTAGCTGCAGAATCTGGAGCTATTCACAGTGACGACCACCTAAAAATGGAAGCTATGGAAGGATCAGAGATGTAGCCAAATGGTAGTGGAGTCGGGGAAGACACAGACCTGCCCTGTGAATGAGGGGTTTTATGTATATCAAACACCTGCTACTCAGAGGTTTGGTCTACATGTAAGACACATACTGGCACAACTACATTGGTTAGGGGGATGAAAAAAAAGACCTCTGATCAATATAAGCTATGTTAACAAAATCTCCAATGTAGACAACTGACAACAGAAGATGACTTCTGTCAACAAAGCTAACATCATTCTAACATATGGTGCTTTTATACTGACAAAGGAAGTCCTTCTCTGGTCAATGTAGGTTACCTCTACATGAGCAGGCTATCCCAGCACACGGTCTATAGCATAGACATTCCATGAGACATATTAATTACAAGTGTGAAGAAAAATCAATGTGTGTCTAACCCACATAAACAAGTCTTGTTACTGTAGCCCTTGTTCTCTCTTCTCCTTCCCTTTGCCCCCTTTATTCTTTGTGTCCATTTGGGCCTTACGTAGCATGAGCTATGGACATTCTGTAAAGCACGTAGAATGAGGAAGGATAATCTAATGATGTGGCAGACTGGGCCCTGAAAGACGGGAGTTCAGTTCCCACCTCTGCCACAGACTTCCTATGACTTTACTCTGTGGCTCAGTTCCCTGCTTGTAAAACAGGATGTGAAGATAAATACTTTAGAATATGGAGAAGAGATTAGTGATGAGACCATGTAAAAACCTACAACAGATAGCATCTAGCATGCTTAAAAGATAAATCCCCTTAAAAAAAATAGAGGAACAGACTTGCCTCTATTCAGCAGTTTTCCCCTTGAGTTTACTGATTGGTATAAGATTCTGGCCAGTAGGAGTTGGTATAGTTTTCATTTTGCTGCCCACTATGTTTTTATTTCCATAAGTAGATATATATGCTACAAAACTAGCATTCCTTATGGTAACAAATCTAGAGAACTCCATCCACCATGTCATACAAAACCAAATGATATCACAAAGATTAAGACAATAAAAAAAAAGTTTGAAAATTTAAGACATTTCACAAAGAAGAGGACGGGACAAGTGACATGCAATTGTGAATTCAAGTATCTAAACTAAAAAATCTGGACTATGGTACTGACATCAGTATTTGAAGCGTAAATGTTTCTACTTGTATAAACAAACCCAGTGATGAACAAAGATAGACATAGGTTACTTTAGCAGTTCACACTTCTCCTCTACCATGTGATGCAATCAATAACTTCTAAAATTGTATAAGTATTTTGGTCTACCTGATTTTTCATATAAAAGAAGGAATTACTCTTCGGACAATCTTTAGATCTTGAATTGCTGTACCATATCAACGGTACTAGGGAACTGCACAATGCAGTTCTGTGGTTTTCTGTATGTAATAAAAGATTTTATGTAGTCAAGTGTGCATTTAACTGCTCAAAATAATATAAAACATTCAACAGTACCAATGCATATATTACAACAGTCTGGAATTTACCACAACAAATATTAATTTTCTATATCACGTAAACTCCATTTTACAGATTACACATTCATAACACTAACCCAAGGAAATCCTGCTCATGTTTCTTCCCCCAGAGAGAATGTGTCTGCACATAACAGAATATATCCTTGCTTGTTCTCTCCCTCCACGCACATTCCTACACCCTTTAGGAAAACACTGACAACAGCATATACAAGGAAAGGAAACAATGCAACATAATCTTTTATTATTTTTCATTATGGCCAAAGTACTTTTAAACCTGTCACTTAACATTAAATAAAAACAGCTTCCACAGACCCTTTTAATATGAATATTCAACCTAAGTAAATAATTGTTTCTCAGACCTTTCAGATGAAGGAGCTGGTTTCTCCACTCCACAGAGAAACCAGATTTTCAACCTCTCTTAACAAAAACATAAATTTGAAGAATTAAAATGATCAAAGTAGCAGCTCTCTCTTACATGCAAACAGAATAAATCCAACCAATGCCAACGCCTCTGTCTGTCCTTCTCATATACCCAAGTCTGTCCATTAAGACTAGCGGGTGCCCGATCCCGCTGGGAAAGCGAAAAACCCAGATCTCAAACCCCAAATCACGGCTGCTTCTCGCTGCTGCACTCAGGATCGTGTCTATGACTAGTGATCCACGTCAACCCGATTCTCCAGCACCACACACCCGGCGCGTGCAGCAAGGAGCAGAGACTGCCGTGCACTTCTCTGCTCGAGGCAGAGCACAGAGGCTGTGCGTCCCTCCGCCTGGGTGCCTGGAGAGGGGAACAGACCGTGTCTGCAAGAGGAACGGGGTGTCCTGTGACCACTCCCCCTCACAGCCAGCGGGGCCCCAGCTGCGGGCGGGGGACCCCTCAGGAGCCGAGCACAGCCCTGGGGCGAGCCGCCTGCCCTCCCGCTGCCGGCTGAGCCGAGCAGGACCCCGCGGGGCGCCCGGACCCCCGGCCGCGGAGTGGGGCACCCGGGGCAGGGCCTGCGGCCGGCCTCTTACCGCCAGCTCGGGGCTGTGCGAATCCCGGTGCGACACAGCCCGGATGACCCCGGCTCGCCAGCGGCCGCTCTCCCCGCGCTCCGCCGGCTCCTCTTCGCCGCCCCCGACACACAGGAACCGCTTCCCCACCAGCTCCGGCCGCGTCTCCACCACCGCCATGGCCGCCGCCGCACAGGCACCGCACCAGCCGCCCGGCCCGCTGGTCTACGGGCCGCCCATGCCGAGAGCCCGGCCGGCCGAGCCGAGGGGAGCGGGGCTGTCTCCGCGGCTGGCTGCGTCCGTCCCCCGCGCCCGCGGCGAGCCGGGCGCCCCGGGGCAGCTCCGCCGCCGCGACCAGCCTGACACAAACACACGAAGGGGAGGGGCGCACAGCCCGCTTCGCTCCACTCTCACCGCCGCGCTGCGGAGCCGACCACTCCGCCCACACAGCCCACTGCCATGGCGACCGGCACCACGCGCCGTCTCCCTCCGCCAGACAGCGCGAGCGGGGAGGGGGCGGAGGGAACTACTACTGCATGGGAAAGAGTCCGGCCCCACAATGTGCTGCTTTGCTGGTACTGCGCGTGCTCAGTAGTAGTCACTGAAGTGGCCGCTGCCCTGGCTTTGCCCTCCCTGGGGATCATAGGTTGGGCCCCAGGGCAGAGCAGAGCAGAGGAGCAGCGACTCGGCTGGAGGATGGGCAGAGTCTGTGCAGGGCACAGGCGCACAATTAGGGTCGGGGGTAAAGGCTCTGCTAGGCACGGTCTGAGAGGAGCCTCCGGCTATGCAGGGAGTGGGTGACAGTCAGGCGGGACGAGTCTGCAAAAATAGGGTAGTGGGGGTACAGTGGAGTCTATCTTCTCTGGCACAATGGTACCCACGTCCCAGGGCTCTGAGCTTAGAGGCATGGTGCTTCCCAGTGCCTAGACCCAGCATCTCTTCCCTCTGATGGGTTGAGGGGGGGAGTCTTGGTTCAGTGAAATACACCCACTCTGAAAATTGTCATTTGTCTTAACGCTGTTAGTCTCTAAAGGAATCCCTTATACATATAGACCTCTGCATGAAATCTCATAGCTCTTCCCACCAAAGCTCATGTAATAAATAAATTTGTTAGTCTTTAAAAGACAGGACTCTGTTTTACATATCAAGAGTGTTTTGAGTAGAGCAGTTTATGTTTGTATAGTGACAGTTTTTAATTCTAAATTGTTGGGTTGTTTTCATATACAAGTTTATTCTTTGGGATCATATATCTGACTGACTGATGTTCTTGTTTGGTGTCAAAACTTCTTCAGTTTCTTTTGGTCCACCGAGTATTGCCTTTCTCACTTATTATTTGGCCTCTCTAGCCCGCATTGCAGTTCTTTTATACATGTCACTATGTGGGTAGAATTTTGTTCCCCAATTATTCACCACGGGCCAGATTTTTAAAGGGTGAAAGTATCTAGATGCATTTGAAAAGCCTACTGGCTCACTAAATATCTTTAAAAATCTAGCCCCATGGGCATGATACTATGGTATATGAAATCTTCTCAACAAATTTCTATTAAATATAGGTATACAAGCCTGAAATAGATTGACAAACAGCAGTATTACAAAACTATGCATTTTATACCTGAAAGTCATTACATTAATATAACAATGCACATTGAAGGTTATTTTCATTTGCCTTTTTGTTCTGACTCTTTAAGGTACACTAGCTTTATACTTTTCCTATTATTTTTACCAATGAATCCATATACCTAAAACAGTTTTACAGTCCTAACATTCAATACCATTTTGGACTTAAAGTAATGTGATTCCCCTCTGCCTTTGTAACTGAAAGCTTATTAAAAATCCTTATTTCTGTAATTAACTCACCATCCTGTAAACAGCTGAAGCACACACTTTTCTATTATTTTACTTATTGCATACATCAGTATTGATTTTTCTATTAAAAATTGTTAATATTTCTCATTCTATATTTTAATTTCATAGCCTTTATGCATGCTACATATTTTGTTATGGTACATTTCAGTGATGTTCTTCATTTTGACAAGTTTACTGCCCTGTACGGCCAAAATTAAGCATTTGTTAAGATGAATTACCCTGTTACTCCTTTGCATTGGTTGCCTTTTGGGAAAACTAAAATGCCTCATCTCCACTATGTTTTCACTAAAGCTTGTTAGTTATCCTATAGTAAAACAAGCAAGGAGTCTAGTGGCACTTTTAAAGACTAACATTTATTTATCCCATGAGCTTTCGTGGGAGAAAATCCCACTTCGTCAGATGTTTGAAGAAAGAGAAGTACAGATGAATAGGAGGAAAACAAATGCAGGGAAGTGCAAGTCATAGGATCGGGTCAGACTGTTACAGCAAATCAATGCAGTTGTTTTGATTCAAATAAAGGAGAACTTATAGGAGATAGATGAGGGGAAATAGGACTTACACTTCCCTGCATTTATTTTCCTCCCATTCATCTGTATTTCATATTCAAGCATCTGACAAAGTGTGATTTTCTCCCATGAAAGCTCATGCAATAAATAAATTTGTTAGTCTTTAAAAGTTCCACAGGACTCCTTGTTTGTTTTGCTGAACTAGATTAACATGGCTACCCTTTAGGAACTTGTCATCCCACAGTAAAACACACACATTGTCTTAACGCTGAAGAGACAAATTATACTGCAGATGTTCAATTAACCATTATTATTCAGAGCTTGGCAACTCTGATTAACAGTGCTTCTTTGCCATCTGAGATATCTGCATCTGAATATCTACAACCATCCATGTGAGTGGGGGTCATGGACAAAAAAAATCAAAGTGTTTTAAAATACAGAAATTAACAGAGGCTTTCCCCCCAACCTTCAACTGCCCAAGGTTTGATACTAAAGATGTGAAGTTAATGCACATACATTACAGCATCTTAAACCCCAGTATGGATATTCTTCTCCAGAAGTGGCCTTAGTTTTGATGTCAGTCAGGGCAACTATAGAAAACTGCAAGAGTCCTTGCCCAACATGCTATCATCAGGCCATATACATTGATGTTGAACATTTTTTAAATTTTGTGTAATCCTGGTGTATGCCACACTTGATTTTATTATGTCCAAAGAGGGGGGGTGAAGTAATGGAGCACTCACAGAACCATGGAAATGTAGGAATAGAAGGGACCTCCACAGAGCATCTGGTGCAATCCCCTCCACTGAGGCAGGATTAAGTTTTAGACCATCCCTGACAGGAGTTTGTCTAACTTGTTCTTAAAAATCTGCAGTTACAGAGCTTCCACAATCTCTTAGGTAATTTGTTCCAGTGCTTAACTACCCTTGCAGTGAGGACCTTTTTTCTAATGTCTAATCTAAATCTTTCTTTAAGCTGCAATATAAGTTCATTACTTCTTGTCTGGCCTTCAGGGAATAGGGACAACAATTTATTATCCTCCTTTTTAGGTACTTGAAGACTTATGTCCCCCCTCAGTCTTTTCTTCTCCAGACTAATCAAATCCATTTTCTTCAATCCTTCCTCACAGGTCATTTTCTAGCTCTTTAACCATTTTTGTTGCTCTCCTTTGGACTTCCTCTGATATGTTCAAATATTTCCCAAAGTGTGGCGCACAGAACTGGATACAGGAATTCAGCTGAGGCCTTATCAGTGCTTGAATAGAAGAATTACTTCTCATGTCTTGCTTACAACACTCCTGCTAACACATCCTAGAATGATGTTCACTTTTTTAGCAGTCATTTCCCACTGTATATTTGTGCAATTGATTTCCTAAGTGTATAGCACTTTACATTTGTGCTTACAGAACTTCCTCCTATGTTTTCAGACCATTTCCCAGTTCATAAAGATCATTTTGAATTCTCATCCTGTCCTCCACAGCACTTGCAACCCCTCCCAACTTCATGCCATATGCACATGTTATACGCATACTCTCCACTCCATTATCCAACGGATTAAAGAAAATACTGAATAGCACCAAACATAGGACTCATCTCCACAGGACCACACTAGATACGCTCTCCAAGACTGACCATTCAAATCTACTCATTGAGTACAGCCTTCCAATCAGTGATACACCCATTTTATGGTAGTTTCATCTAGACCATGCTTCCCTAGTTTGCTTATGGAAGTGTCATGTAGGACAGCATCAAAAGCCTTACTAAAATCAAGATACATCATATCTACTGCTTCTCCTCTATCCAGCAGGCCAGTAACCCAGTTAAAGAAGGAAATTAGATTAGTTTGGCATGATTTTTTCTTGACCTGTCCATGCTGTCTATTCCTCATTATCCAGTTATACTCTACTTGCTTACAAATGGGTTGTTTAATAATCTGTTCCGTATCTTTCCAAGTACTGATGTTAGGTTGACTGGTCTATAGTTCCTGGGTTCTCTTTGCTCTTTTCGATAGAGACATAGGGCTAGATTTATAAAGGTTTAGGTGCCTATATTCCAATGTTAACCTCCAAAGCAATTCCCAAAACTACTGCAAAATCATTTAGGCACTTAAAATCACTCAGTGCCTAGATATTCAGGGGAAAGTTGTGCACTGCTGTCGTATTCTAGGCATCTCTATGCCCCTTAAGATCCAAAGTGATTCACAAACCAGGGAAGACTACAGGGGAGGCAATTGTTATCTTGCCTCTGGGGCCCAATCCAGTAGGCGTGCACAGAAGTTGTTTACTGGATCAGGTTGTTCAAAATCTGACTGTAGGAGGACATTGGTCACATGTGAAAACTTGGGACAGGAGGTGGGAGGTAATAGTTACCTATATTAAAAAAATCATTGAATATCGGGACATCTGATCACCCTAAGCCGCCTGATTAAAAAATGGGGGTTGGCCAGGCAGAGTTAGATGCCTATCTGCAGCACCTAATTCTGTGAGGAGACGTGCTTAGCTCGCACTCCTCCAGTCAGCGTCTCCTATTGGCTGTTTTATGGAGCTCCCTACCTAGCATGCTGGTTTTCGCATGGCTCTCATTCTGAAGTACCCTTCGGTCCCCATTCACTGTGTAGGCATCTAAGGATCTGTGAGCAGTGATGTGTCTGTGACTATTTTGGTACCTAAAAGCTAGACAGTGTGATACTGAGCATTGCAATACCTAGTTCCAAAGGGGTAGCCCTATTAGTCTAGGTTAGCAAAACAAACAAGGAGTCCTGGGCACTTTTAAAGACGAACACATTTATTTATCGGATGAACTTTTGTGGGAAAAAAAATCCCATTTTGTCAGACGCTTTGAAGACGGGGGAAACTTACCATTTCACAGTGATAGTAAATTGTGAAAGGAGTGTCCCCAACCATTAGAACTTGCCACTCCTTGGATCAAAAGACAGGAAAAGGTGACAGCTAGCAAATTGTGACAGGTAAAATCCCCAAACATCACAAGTAACTACCCCTGGAACAGAGGATTGTGAAGGTGAGAGGCAGCCAATTATGACAGGCATGCCTCCATCCATGACAACTTCCTGTCCCTGAACCAGAGGACAGTGAAAGGCAGAATGAGCAAACTGTGACTGGGCAGCAAAAAAAGAACTAATGGATGTCAGTAACTGCTACCAGTTTCAAATTGTGACAGCAGTCTGTAATATTACACCTGGCTAGGGAAGTGGGTGGGGGCTGCTCCTGCAGTGGAAGCAAATACGGCTGCTTTAGCAGGAGCTGCAGTGGGAAGGCAGCCACCACAAACTGCTGCTCCTGCGGGAGATGGGGCTGCAGAGGGAAGCAGCAATAATAGTAACATGCTACGTCTGCTCTCCTGACTGCTGCGGCTGCCGCCCTGGGAGTACAGCAGCAAGCGGTGGAGGAGGTATTCCTATTGCAGCTGCTGCAGCTGGAGCAAGAGTTGCAAGCAAAGGGAAGGGAAGCAGCAGCATCAGAAAGGTAAGATGTTGCTATCCTGCCTTGCTTTTCTTCTGCCACCCATGCTCTTACTTTCATCAGACATGTTTTTTTTATTTTATTTGCCATTCCCATCCGTGCAGAATTATTCATGCCAGATGAGGTCACCATCTTGCTCACTGAATGAAAAACCCTCCCACGAAAAATTCTACCTATCCAGTCATGTTTTTCAATGAATATGGTCTTGCCATGGTTACAGTGCAGAACAGTGTTGTGATGCTGCTGCTGCAGAGAAGGAAAACTGCATCACCCTGGTGAATGCACATAGGATAATGGAGTCCATCTACATCACTGTTTGAACGTACAGACTATTCAAGTGTTTCAGAAGGTTCTGAACTGTGATATATTGTTAGCCTCTTATTTCTCTCCTAGCTAAATTTGAGTTTCATAGTTTGTTTTAAAGCCCTGTCAATAAACAATATCTTTTCAGAGGGATTGTCAATCTGTCTGTAGACAGTTGTTAATGCCAAACCTATGATAATGACATTTTATTTCTACATTTGCTAAATGCCTCAAGTTTGCAGATTAGGCAGTAAAGGGAGCAAATGATCAATTCAATTACCAGGGTTTATAATAAAAGGAAAAAATTCAGTCAGTCCTAGCAATGGCAAAACAAACATTGATATTACATGTCTACTCAGATCAATTCTTCCCCCAACACAAATACCTATTAATTATCTGAATCTGCCCTAGAATATGTCCTACCTCAAAGGAATATCCAAGGGAAGTATGATAAAACAACAACACTGAATTTTCCAACACTTCTGCCTCCCCACAAAAGTGTTCTTATGATTTCACAAATCACAGCATCTTCCATATAATTGGAAAAATGTTGATGGTACTATTCACATTGGCAACAAATGGCTTTTGTAGTCAAACATTAGACTTGGTCATTTAATCAGCTGAAAAGGCTGAGAAACTGCTAAATTAAGATCACAGAATTAGAAGCTACTTGCAAAAAATTGGTTCAAGTGATTTAAACACAACATCACTCTGGAAATACATGACCAAGCAAGACACAGAACCAAGTTCTCCTAGGAACCATTCAACCGATTAACTACAAGACCATCCTTTCTCTTTTAGTTGCAGCTTACCTTATTTTCAACACATCTTCCAAGTTCTACAATAACTGAAGTCCTACAAACAGCAACCTCATTCACCACACAAACAAGAAGCAGTCCATGAGCACCTTCCAGCATATCCAATGAATGAGGTAGAGGTCCTGTGTGATTATGTAATCCAAAATGTATCATAATACATATACACAATGGGGCTGAATTAACCTTGTCTAGGCAACTTAAATTCTGGCATTTCTTAACTTTTGAATGCTTGAGTTTGAAACTTAAACAACAGCTTTTCAATATCACTTTTAAAAATATAAAGTCCTAAACTGTTCTTTAAGAAAGGCAAAATCAAATCCTGCTATATGTCACTAGCAACCCTCCCCCAAGTTAGGTTATGCATTATTAGCAGGGTTTGAATACTATAGCTATGTGGCAAGCTAAAGGAGTAATGGCAGGTACTTAGCAATGAGGCAGCAGGAGCAGAAGTTCTTTATTTTCTGTGTCCCAGCTATTGGAGGAAGACACATAACACACTGAAACAGTGAATAACATCGGCAGGAACTGCAATATATTACACAGTATAGTCAAGCACATGGACTTTGCAGAATCTTACTCAGGGATAGTTAGGCTAAGGGACTGAGTTTTGGGTCTGATTAGATATCGAAGCGATATTCCCATCTTAACTTCTCGGTGGGGTATGAGGCCTTGCTCAATAATAAGGATTATGAAGAGGTCAGAATTATTAATATTAGCCACTAGAGGAAATCTATCCCTGTGCCAAACAGTACTTTGGTAGTGGAGAGAGACACCACCACCATCTTCTCTCAGTCCCCGCTGGACATTTAGTTCTGTCTTGCATACTGGAGGGACACAGCAAGATGCTGCATGCACAGCACTAATGCTGATGCTTTTTGCCACCAAGTCCAGAACAAGTTGTGGTAAAGAAATCACAGACAGGGAATGGCAGGTTTTGACCCTAACTTGGCCAAATCTGAATGGATGTGCAAAGAGGATAGAGACAGGGAACCACATGTCTATAACGTCAGTTAGATACGGGAATACTATGATCAGTTCTGATGCTGACATCTTAAAAATGATGCTGGCAAAACTGGAGACAGTGTAAAGAAGAGCCACAAAAGTGACTTGAGGGACAGAAAAAAAAATGCTGTGCAGTGAGGCTTTAAGAGTTCAAACTGTTTAGCTTATTTAAAAATCCAGAATTGATTTGATCATAGTGTAGAACTATCTTAATGGGGAGAAAATACTGGATAATAAAAGGCTCTTTAATCAAGCAGAAACAGGTATAACAAGAACCAATGGCTGGAAATTGAAGCTAGATAAAATTAAAAATTAAACAATTTTTTAAAAGTGAGGCTGATTAACCTCTGGAACAAGTTACTGAGGGAATTGATGGATTCTCTATTTCCTGATGTCTTCAAATCACAACTAGATGCTTTCAGAAACATATACTTTAGTCAAACACAAATTATTGGGCTCAGTGAAGAGGTAACTGGATTAAACTCAGAAATATGGGCAACATTTGACATCAGACTAAATTACCTAAGGGTACCTTATTGTCTTAAAAATCTATGGAAATCAATTTTATTTCTGTGCTCATAAAAACTGAGTTGGCGGAAAGGGATCAACAAATCAAAGAGATGGAAGGACGAAGTCCTCCCACAGAAAAACAGAAATGGATGGAATAGAAGACTAGTCCTCAACACCCTTGTCATCAGGAACTTTAACATCCTTGTGTAGCCTGGTCTATCAGATGCAAGGACTGTGAGCTATGTCTAACATTTAATTAATTTTTTGCTGTGCATAAGAATTGCCTTATGGGATCAAATCAGCAGTCCGTTTAGTCATAAAGCAACTTCCTTGGTGGATCATACTGTGGGAGGAAGAGAGAAACTGGAGTGCCTGGGCATAGAGCACTGACTTACCCATTGGGGTTGGGAGTTTGCCTCTCACAGCAGACTGACAGACAAAGTCTACCACAGCATGGAACTGGAAGTCGGCTTTCCATACAGGGCCATCCTTGCGGGGGGGGGGCAGGGGGGACGGCAAATGGGGCAATCGCCCCAGGCCCCACGGTAACATGGGCCCTGTGCTGTCCCACTCCCAGCGGGGCAGTGCGGGGCCCACACCATGGCCCCCCCACAGCCGCGCTTCCTCCTGCTCCCCACTGCCTTGGAGAAGCCAAAGGCAGCAGGGCGGGCCAGGAGCACCTCCCCTGGCCCCTACGCTGGCCCTGCTCCCCACCCACAGGGTGGAGCAAGCAGGCCCAGGGGTGGGGCTGGTGCGTGTCCTCCGGCATCTGGGCCAGCTGCGGCAGCCTCGGCCGGGGATGGCTCGCCACCTCCCCGAGCCGCGGCTTCGGCTCCTCAGGGCCGGGGCCACGGCAGCAGTTCCCCACCGCCCGGCCTGTGGCCACAACTCCCTGCCACATGGCGGGTGGCCATGGCTTCTGGGGCTAACTCCCCGGGGGGGGCGACCGGGGTTCCTAGGGGGCGGAGCAGGCCACCCCCGCCCCGCACTCCCCACCAGCATGGGGGGGTTAGGGCCCCGCTTAGGCCTATTGGCTCTGGGCTGGGCCCCACTCCCCCCTAGGGATGGCCCTGTTTCCATACATCACATATTGTGTTGACCTGAGCGTTAAACGTTGCTAAAGAATTTGGATCTAGTTTGTGGTTTAAAATCAAAGCTATCAACTTGTTCAACAGGCAAATGCTGCATTTAGCCTAAAACACAGCTGGTCTATACACATATATAGTGAGCAGACTATAACATAGCATGGGCTTTTCTGGAGACCAGAAATGCCAACAGTATGAAGTGTTTTTACATTAAAGTATCTTAAAAAGCTACAATTCTTAAATATAGTAGATCACAACAATCAATGGTAGAGAGCTGACACATCCCTATCCAGAAAGGAGGGAATATTGCTTTTTTAAAGTAGTATGTAAATTCCAAATACCAATCTATGCCCTTCGCACACCAATTACTGAAGTGTGAGCAACCTTGTGACGTTCCTTCCCCAGAATCTGGTCTTAGGTATGGCTGTATCCCCCTGATCCCCACTCCTAAACCTCGACTTATGCTTTTGCTAGATGTACCCCCACACCTGGGTCAGTCCACACTACCATCTGTGTATTATAGGTCCCAGGCAGTGGGTGTGTACTCTACAACCACTCAGGGGACTGTCCCCCAGTGGGTACCCTCAGCCCCCAAATACCACACTGGGAACTTTAATCCTACAGGGATCTGGACGTTTCCTCCATCACTGTAGACTCAGACCCCGGTTTGCTCATTTATCAAAGAAATGGGAATGCCCAGCCTCACTCATTCACACCCTCTAAAGTTCACATTACTTTAGATAAAACAAATACTAGTTTATTGATTAGGACACGATTTTAAGTGAGTATATAGCAAACCAATGCACAATCATTTAATAAGTCAGTCAGGGGTAATCACTATCAAATAAAAGATATAAGACACATTCTTACCCTTCATCACTGTCTAACCTAGTATTATTGTCCAAGATTACTCACAAGATGTGGCTGTAGCTGGTTTTACAGCCAGTCTCTACCTATTCCTAGGCAGGGCCCACTCCTTCTTGCAGGTGGAAAATGTTTCAAGATGGTGTTTCTCTGACAAAAAACCTAACAGTTCAAAGTGTCTATATTTGTTTCCAAACCTCCTTCCCTTCCAGCTGATCTTTGTCCAGAATGGGCAGGAGACCTCCACTCGCTGCTGTGTGATTCTTTATCCCACCTGAGCCAGGGAGCTCAATTTGCATCGTCTTTGACACGCACCTCTTTAGCCTCCATGCTGAGACGCAGCCCTGATTGTCTGCCTTCCAACTGAACCATGTGAAATACCTGGGAACATGCCTCACATCTGCACACATACACAATGCAGCAGGAAAAGTGACACCATAACAATAATGCAGACCATGTTATAAGCATTCATAAAAGAACCCTGCATGGCACAATTTGCATCAAACCAGACAGTTACATGGCAGGAGTGAACAGAAAAGTCACACAGATCATAGCCCAGCGTGCATTACATGACAATCCTAGTTAAAAAATGTGTGACTTCTTAGCATAAGGAGTGTACAACTTTCTGAAGTGTCTAAACACAGTGTCTTCCAGTGAGTTATCAGCTCTAGTATTTTTCTACTCAGAAAAGCAAACAGTATAAGGCTATGAGGCTGCGCTAGCCACACTGATCCATACTTCTCTGCAGCCAGAGCAAGTGGCTCCCATGTTATTTATCAAGGAGTTTTGTCTGCTGGTCCCAGTCAATAATTTCAAATATAATATCCATCGCCATTGTATTGTCAGCCTCAGAGAAGTCTCTTTTCTAACCACAACTTCACCTGGCCTTGGAAAAAAAACACATCCTCTTATTTTGCATACAGAAGAGAAATTCCTATTCCAAGTACAGGCTTTGGTTTTTTTGTTTTTAAAGAAATTCAGTATTCTTCTAGCTTGTAACACAGCCTACCAAAATGCAGAAACAAGGAAGAGAGGCAGACATATGAGCCACTCCCATCCGACAAAACCTACAGCTTAGAAGTATAGCCAAGCACTCCTCAAATCCGGGTGGTCTGGATGTAGCACCTCTGTTTTACAGTTAGTATTTTAATACAGTCTCAACAACAAGTGTGGAAAGGAGAAGCTCTTTGCCCTCCCGCACTCACAACGTATAGAGGTTACACTCCTAGGTTCTCTCTAACAATGGCAGCAAGAAGACAGTATAGCTGTAAGGTTTTGCAGCTATGATTACAGGCCTGAAAATGAACCACCTTGATCTTTTCCCTTCCTTTCCAGATAATCTTTCCTGTAAGAACGGAACTCCTAAAACTAAGAAAGGAGAAGGGTGCTTAACCCCATCACTGCCTTGATGTGAACTAGTCTTTAAAACTAACAAAACATCTAGTCCATGATTAGGGACTAAACTGTTAAGATAAAAGCTTGTAATAGAAGTGCTGAACAATACGTTACACTGGTCTGTCATTTTTTAAAAATGGTGGGTACCATACTGTTTCACTTTTTGCATTTACAATTAGATTACCTTGTGCTCGGGATACCTCACGGAAAGCACACAAGTGGAGCTCCTTATATTTCATTGTGTTGCATTCAAAACAAACTAACCCTGGACTAATAAAAATTGTTTTAATTATAAATTTGTGTTTCTTTCAGTAAGCTGAAAGATGGTCTTGTGATTAAAATACAGTATTGGGAGACAGGATAGCTAGTTTGCTTTTGTGCACCACTCCCCCCCAAAACCACCTCATCTTCTTAAATGACGTTCTGATCCTTACTAACTCACTGATTCTGGATTACTCTCTTACCTATACTTTTTTTCCCCCCAACATGCCTTCATGGTGCTGGCCCTTTAGAGCTACAATTGTCTGGCTCTGCAAAATGTAAAGAAACAACTTTTCAACAGTGTATTCAGTATTGTCAGTTATAAGTATCCAAACATTGAGGCAGGCAGGCCCTAAAACCTCATGAAAATGATTTGAAAATGGTATGATTTTTTAAAGTAACAAACTTTAGATCAGGGGTGTCAAACTCATTCAGTGTTGGGGGCCACACTGGAAGTCAGGACCATCCGGAGGCCAAGGTATGTCCAGGTAGACTTCCTGACCCCTTACCAGCACAGTACCACCTGGGGTCCCTGACCTCTTCCCCTGCTGCGCTTAGGGCAGCGTGGGCTCCTCTTTCCCTTCTCCAAATCCGCAGGTTCTCTGACACCTTCCCTTTCCCCTGCCCTGCGGGCTCCCCTTTGCTGCACGGGCTCCCCAACCTCTTCCCCTTTGCTGCACTGCCCGTTCCCTTCCCTGTTCCTGTGCCAGTTCCCTAACCCCTTCCCCAGCCCCCCCGCCCCATGGAGCCGGCTCCCCAGCCCCCTCTCTCCCACTTACCTGGCTTAAAGGGGCTCAATCCAATCCCTGGAGTCAGTTCTCTGGCCAGGCCATTCCCCGCCCTGGGCCACTGCCTGGGTGTGCAGGGTGGCAGATTTTAAAAGGCCCTGACCAGGTATCAACAAAATTTTTGCCCTGCTAGGTACCCAGCCTCAAAGTAAGGCGCCCAGCTAGGGAACCCCCCACAACCCACCCCGCTGAAAAAAGCCACTGCTCACAGCCCCCGAAATCTGCAAGCTGCCGGTAAAGGCGCCTGCAGTTTTTACTTTTCACCACCAGGGTGTTTCCATGGGTCTACCCAAATGCTGATAGGAAACCACATTTGCTAGGCTCCCATGAATAGAAGAAAATACATGAAGTTAGTTAGGACTGAAAAGCACTGTAAATGAACACATCATGTAGATTTTGCATGAGATCTTGTATCCCATTGATATGATATGAAAAACAGCATGGTTAGGAGATTGAAATCCAAGAATTTCTGAGTTACAATTCAGCTTTTGCAACAAACTCAGTAAGTGGCTTTCTGCATGTTACTTATGTCCGTCTTCCCAGCTGTGAAATGGGGAAAACATTTTGTCCATTTCAAAAGGAAGTTGAGGATTAATCATTAATATCCATATATTTAAAGCACTCTAAAGTGAGACCAAGGAAAGTAATAGCAAGCTTCTGACAAGAGGAATTATCAAAATACTGTTAAACCACACTGCTATTAAAAACTTAAATTCAGTCTACTTATATCCTGAAAGTTTCACTGTTGAAGTCAGCCTTATTAGCTGCAACACTGGAGATGTTTCCTTATTTGACATGTCTATAAACAGAGGTGCTAGATTGCTGTTTTAATTTAATGCATGTTTCCAGAAAATCTTACTTACCTGGATAAGCCAATTTAAAACAATGTGTTTCAGAGGCAGCACGTTAAACGATGTTGCAACAACCACATTCCTCTGTCCCCTTTTAGTGCAAGTTATCCCTTGCAATCCTGAGTAACAGTCTAAATTGACCTTTAATTCTGTAACTACCTTTATTTTTCATCCCAAAGTCCTTAACCAAGAGTAAGTCATTGGGGGAGTACGGATTTTTTTTAACACTGGCTTCCAGCTTTCTGAGCTGTGAAACTTTATGCTTACAAGGGAAATACAGTCAAAACTCGAAATACTAAAATTTTTGTTAAGCGTATGAACCAACTCCAGTCATTTTGCTTTGCTTCTGTGTACTGTTTTTGAAAGAGGTTTTTAATTAAAAGACACAGTGATAAAATCTGTCCTTATATGGTTGTGAAATTAGCATTTAGCATTTCCTGAATTGGTTTGGGTGGGATGGGTAAAGCATTCTCCATTCAAGCACTCCATGGGATGAAAACCATATTTTTTTTTGCATTTACATAGCAACTTTCCTTTGAAGAAGTCAGTAGTTTTTGAACACTAACTAAATAAGCTACTTCCCAGCTGCTCCAAGGTAGATAATATCCCCATTTAACACATCTTGAAATGGTTTGTTACTGATAGTGACAGTAAGGTTAAATGACTTCCCCAAAATCTATTACTGGAAAAGGTAGGAAGAGAAGAAAACAGGAATCTCATCCTCCAGCCCTCTGATTTAATAACTAGGCAACACATGGACGGAAGCAGTTTTTAATCTTTTTTTTGCTATAGTGCTGGTAAATGCTAGGAGGACAATTAAACTTGAGCCTCTGAAGAGCTCTCAGGAATTTTCAGTTTAATGTGGATATAAACAGAACTCCCTCTGCAGTTTTCCACACCCCACAAAAGACACTAAATAAACTAGGTTTTAAAGTAATCATTTAACAATCTTATTCCTCATATTAATCTTCTGCACAGACACTGTCCTCCTGTGTCTTGTATTCGGGCAACACTTGTTCTTGTACTGGGAGACAGGAGTAAGTAGGAGCACCTGGATTACTTTTTCTACACCATTATTTTCTATGTCTCTATCATATCTCCTCTTAATCACTTCCTCTCTGAACTAAGGGGTTCCAATTTCTTCTCATATACAAATGTATTGCCTGTGTCTGAACCCCTTCTATTTTTGCTATATCCTATTAGAAATAGTATGATCAAAACTGAAGTGTGCTGGGTGAGGGGACATCAACTAGTTTTAAGATAATATAACACTGTCAGCATCACTTTGTATATACTCCCACAACTTGTTTGCTCTTTTGACTCTCATTGCATGCTGAGCTAAGGTTTTCTTTGGGCTGTCCAGTTTCTTTCCTAAATTGATGCAGTTCATTTAGAAACTAGTAATATGTGAGCAGTTCAGTTAATTCCATCTATGTTGATTAACTTGCATTTATCAATACTGAATAATAATCTGCTACTATGCTGTCCTTTCACCTAGGTTTATTTATTTCTGAAGTGCCCCAGTCTTTTCAATCTTGATGGACTTAAATGTCATCTGTAAGTTTGTCAAATCACTGACACTTTTTTCCACATCATTAATAACCTCCGCCCTTTGTACCTAGAGGCACTGTACTATTAACCTTTGCCATTGTGAAAAAAGTCATCCACTATTCCTCTACGTGGCATTTGTTTCTTAGTTTCAAAGTTGATGATCTATTGCCTCTCACTGCCATACTCCTGGAGTCCTTATAGTCCCTCACAAAAGGATATTGTTAAAGGCTTTATGACAATCCTAATAAATATCTGTTTTTCTACATTCTCTATTTTGATTGCCTGAACTATTGGAGCATGTTGACTGGAGGTACAATTTTCTTTTACAGGTGCTATGAGGGTTTGTTTGTTTTCTTTTTAAATAATTTACTGTTTCAGCCAACTTTGCTAGTGCTAAATTTAAATTCACTGGACTAACTTTAAGGGTCACCCTAGCTACAGCCTTCAATTCTTTTGGATTAACTAGCTGGTGATTTTTTTGCTGATTCAGTTCTCCTTGTTTTAATATGTGATGCAAAGTCATCACGCTAGTTCATTTGCACTATTTTTTAACCACAATTGCTCCTTGGTACTCACTCCAGCGGTCCTTCAGACAGTTTTAGGTTTCTTCCTTCCTGTTATCTCTCTGTGCTTTAGTTATAGCTTCTACTGGAGCCAACTGCTGAGGCATTAACACCCTGTCTTTTTGTGCATCAGGACTAGTGGAAAAGTCATTTATGGCCAATTCACAGGCAAGTAGCTGGAACCGCCGTGAGCAGCCTTTGATTAGACCTGCCTCCCCTCGTTGCTGCTATAGGGCTATTGCTACAGCTGTGTTCCTAGGGGCGAAGACTGAACCACCCCCCGCCACTTGCGGGTCTTGCCTCCGCTGACGCCGGTCCGCGCCAAGCGCTGTGAAGAGAAATAAGCTCCGCCCCCTCCCCACATCACCCCCGGCGGAGACGTTTTGCAGCGGGTCCCCCCGGGGCTTTCCCCAGGCTCCCTAAAAGCCGCCCGAGCCAGGACAAAGGCACTGCGCGCGCGCCCCAGCCCAGCTGGGAACCGAACCTGAGGCCGGCCGTGCGGGGCGGGACCGGAAGGAGTAAGACCAGGGAATCCTCCAATCCCGTAAGAGTCAGGGGGAAGGAGGCGGGCCGAGCCCTCGCTCGCTGGAACGTTCCTCTCCCCGAGCGGACGTCATTCCTACGCATGCGCATCCCACCACACGTCGGGGCCGCGCTTCATACTGCTGCTCATCAAGCTCCGGGGGCGTGGCCTGTGGCGGGTTGGAGCCGTCTGCTCCGGGCTGCGGGGCGGGGCCGGTCCCGCTGCCGCCGGCGGCGAGGCTGGAGAACCGTTCTCGGCAAGATGGTGTCGTGGGCGATTTCGCGGGCGGTGGTGTAAGTGGCCGGCGGGGGCGGGGGGATCCGAGTGTTTCGCCGGCGGGGCGGAGGGCTGGTGTGGCGGAGCCGGGGAGCGGAGCGGGGCCGGGCCTTGCGCCTACGGCGGCCCCTCCTAGGCCCTTCGCCGTGCGCTCCCCGCCCGCCTCGGAGGCTACCTGGGCCTCTCAGCGGCTTCGAGGGGGGCACAGGGAGCGCCCAGTCTGCCAGGCCACGGCCCCTTCTGCTGCTGCCTAGGCCGGGGGCCGCGGCTCCGTCCCTGGTCTGGCTGCTGGCACCGGAGATCCCGTCGCAGCAGCAGGGGGAGGGAGACGGGAGAGAGCTGAGTCCTCCTTCCCCCGGGACAGTCTGAGCCATCTCGCTGTGCCCTCGGGCAGCCCGTATCGGTCGCATAGGGGTTGCTGGTCCTCTGTCTGCCCGCCCTTCCAGCAGCTTCGTAGCCGTAGGAGACGCCTCCTGTGTTGGAGACCCTGCAGAGTTTCTCACTAGCAGAGCGGTGAAGCCCTCGGATGGGTTCCCTGGGGCGGGGGCGAGTCTCCATCCGTAGAGGTTTTTAAGGTGTGGCCTCCCAAAGCCTTGGTTGGGATGATTCAGTTGGGTTGGTCCTGCTTTGAGCAGGGCTACATGACCTCCTGAGGACCCTTCCGGCCCTAGTCTTCTATGAGTCCATTTTCATTGTAGGATTCTAACGGGGGGGAGATTCAGCTCTGCACTAGGTCTCTAGCGCATAAGAGGGCAGGATTGCTGCTCTGACACCTGCAAAGTCTGGATCAGTTTGAAGGGAAGGAAACAGCTACAGGCATGATTGAGGGCTCTTTGAAGCTGATGAGGGTCTCAACAATAGTTGCTGAATTTTAAAGTCGGTTGCATTACAATTTAAATTGTCAGGTGTTTTGATTTGAGTGAGTGTACTCAGGGAGACCATTGGGATATCAGAGCTGGGTAATTAAATCAATCCCCACCTTGACTCTATAGCTAAATTGCATGCAACAAGTTGATTGTAGGCGGCAAACTGTGCTGCTGGATGGTGGAATATTAGCTCAATTGACACTCCTGTGTGACACAGAGACTTTCAGCTACTAATTTATTCTGTAACATTACACTTTCAGACCTTGCTAACATTCATAATTGTGTAAACTCTATCTGCTGAATTAATGGGGACAGCCACTTACCTGACCACAAGTGATACACATTGTATGTTAACCCAAGAGTAGCTTTGTGCAGTACCAGAGCTTGTCTTACAATGTGATTTTTTTTTTTTCCTTTATTAGTGTGTGCAGCAGCCATATATCTTAAACAGAATTATTTTATTAAATCTACTAAATAGGGCTGCCAAGCAATTTAAAAAACCATGGCTAATAATCGCAAGGTTAAAAAAAATTGTGATTAATTGCAGTTCTAATCACACTGTTCTTCAATAATAGAATACCATTTACTTAAATATTTTTGGATGATAGGAGTATGTATACATAGGGAGGGGATTATGAGGAGGAAGGTGTATATGCATGTGGGAGCAAGCTGTCTCATCACTCATCAGCCTGAATGCTTGTTCAGATAGCAGCCTCCTGACATGCTGCAGCAGCACAGACAGACTCCTTGTCTCCCCAGCTCAGCAGAGGTTGGGCACATGGGTGGGGGAATGGGAACACTCTGACATCAGCTCCCCCTGCCTCCACTTGCTCTGCACAGCAGACAGGAGGCTCTTGGAGCCAACCTTGGCTAAGCTGCTTCGGACCAAGATGTTGAAGGGAAGCATTAGGAGCAGTGGCTACAAGTAGGAGCAGCAGCAGAACAATGCAGGGAGGGGAGACCTCCCTGCTCTGGAGTTGCCCCTCTGACCATGGTGCCCTGGTCAATGGCCCAGCTTGCTCACCTCTATGGGTAAACCTGTTCCTGAGCCACAGGCAGCAGGAGAGGGGCTCCTTTTGTTCCCTGACCTGAGCACACCAGCGACTGGAGACAGGGAGTCAAATTCCAAAGGGGTAGCCATGTTAGTCTATTGTAGAAAGACAACAGAGTACTGTGGCACTTTTAAAGACTAACAGATTTATTTATCACATGAGCTTTCGTGGGAGAAAATCCCACTTCGTCAGACGTTTTGAAGAGACAGGGAGACAGTCCAACATCTGCCTCCCAGCCCCTGCTCTGTGCAGGAGGCTCCTGGTCTGAAGCAGGTTGGCCTGGTTAGCTTCATGGAGGAATGGAGAGGGGGAACAGCTGTGGAGCGGGGCCTGTGGGAGGAGGGGCACCCCTGCGCTGGAGGTGCAGGGGGGTGCCTTCTGAACATCACACCCTGGTGTGCAATTATTGCTTGTTTTTAAAAAAGTAATTTATTTTGAGTTAATTGTATGCATTAACTGCAATTAATTGACAGCCCTACTATTAAGCTATAACTACATTTCCATAGCTTGTGGTTCTTTAGAAAAAACAAGCAAGTAACTGTTTAAAGGACTTGTGTAGCAATATTTTTAATGAAAAAGAATGTTGTAGAATTTTTAGGAACATCTCAAGTGGGACTGCATCAGAGAGTCAAATACTTATAAGAAACACTTAAGTTCTTAGAGTGGGAATTTCTTTTATTGTCACAAGCGCAAGATGAAAGGGATACTGGGTATTGCCAATCCTGTCAAAAACAACTTTGAGTTTATTAGCAGTACTTAACTCAAAACCAGTCCTGTTTCACTGATTCTAATGTTACTGAGATACAGTTATTAGCAACTGCCTCATGCTGCATATAGACAACTTTTCCCAAAAGATGGGTTGGTTGTTGGGAGGTTTGAGTCTGCAGCTAGGGCAGTGCTCACTGGGACTTGCCCAGGGAGAGGTCTACGCAGCCCTAGTACTTTATTCCCTGGTTGCATTTCTGCAAACCTGCCTGTGACCAAGGACCTCCTTCTCTTTAAGGAGCAATTGGCTGCAGTGCCCACATCCATGCCCAAGAAAGTGGCCCAGTGGTGTTGGCTGGGTCTGGGAGAGGAAGTTGTGGACAGGGGCAGCAGGAACGGGGCTGCAACCTAAATGCTGGGTTTTTCTAGGGAGAACAGTGGTGCTGGGGTGCATAGAGCTGCATGGTATCTCTCCCTGCTCTAGCCAGGCTGTGTCCTATGCTGGCACTGGGAATCTGGAGTCAGCACAATGCACATCCTTTTCTGGCTACACCAAGGGAAAATAGGTTTTGTGGTAGAGAGGGCTGCTGAGCAAGCGTATGATTGCAATGGATGAGGAAACAGAAATGTGCTGAAGGAAGATGTACTGGTTTAATAGCATTCTTGTGGATGCTACCAGTATCAACAGTAGGATGGCACTGAAGAGGATACATTTCAACAGTATTACTTTTTACATATCCAAATATTGACTGCTGTATTATACTAGAAATTGTTTACAGTTTGACTTAAAACTACTTAATAATCTCTATCTCTTTTAAACTGTGTTTCTTTCATGAAGCCAATACTCTTTTTGGTGTTTCAGTTGTGAAGTATTTACAGTAACAGTCATGAAGCTGAGGCTGTAAACGTTTTATTTGTTAGAAGGAAATCATTCCCATGTCATCAAGCTTATTTCTCTGCTGCTTTCTTATCCCTCATTTTGGATTCTACCAATTGTCCCTCTAGTTAAGTTTTATTTGTCTGACACGCTTGACTGAACAAAGCCCCAAACTACTATAACTATTCAGTCTTTATCAGATACTCAATGAATCTAGAAAAATTTCTTGTCAATTTACCAATTTTTGTAAACAAATCTTGTAGTCAGATATTGCTAGTTATTGGTTAAATTGCTGGCTAAAGTAGACTGACTGCAAGCATCCCTATTAAAATACTCAGTGTTCCAGTGATAGTGTGTACACATCCTTCCATATCAAATATATAGAGCTAAATATCCAGTCACCTGCTTTCACTTATTTCCGTTACTGTATGAGGTCACAGATGATGTGTACAAAACAATATAATGGTTGATAAGAACTTAAGTGGCTGTAAAAGCAGAATCGGCAATCTCGTATTGTAGCCTCCTGTATTGTTGAAAGTAAAAACCCTAGAATAAACATAGTTGAGAGCTTGTTTGTAATTATCATTATTGTATGCCATAAAGTTGGGCATTATTTTACACAAAATGACTTAGGAAATGTTGTACTTAGCACGTCTGTCATTCAGAGACTTCAAAGTAAATTAGTGCTACAGTAGACCGTGAGAGAAGCAAGTTATACCCATTTTTCAGACCTGGGGGGAAAGGGTGGGGGAGAGCTGAGGCAGTACTGTCCTGTTCTTTAACTACTCTTCTTAAGAGGATCAGACAGTTTTTGTTTGCAGGGAGAGGGAAGATGTTTAAAAGTACATTTCTTAGACACTTCTGTCCTCTGGTTGTCTCACTTCCTAGCTGAGAGCCATGACAAAGGGGCTATATGTCCTTTGAGGGAAAGGGGGAAGTAGGTCAGGAGCAGGTATGTGGCATGTTATAAGAAGAGGCTTTCAATTAAATGGTCTCATTCCTGCTCCTACTTGGTTCACTTGATTCCCAGGCTTGCTCTGGCTCCATGCCCTGATAAACTCCCTTTCCTGCATTTTGATCTGCTCCTTTCCTGGCTACTTGTTCGGTTTTTTTCCTCACCTGACCCTGTTCTTCTGGCCACGGTTTTGTGGGTTTGGAAATGGAACTACATAGTAGGAAAACATAAATATGGGTATCCCTCAGCCAAACAGTGCTGATCTTATAAGGGACCTTGCAGAAGTTTAGTTGTCTGTTGTTTAGAGAAAATAATGTAATATTAAATGGGTATGGTGCAGTTTTTCTTATATATACTATTAATATGAATCCTGTATATTTTAAATGGAGATAGACCTGTTTGCCACACAAGTAACTCCAGAAGCCCAGGTTTTAGTTATTTGGAGCAGGTACCAGGAGCAACCGCCTTCATCATTGTTCCTCCATGTCTCCAACTGTTGTTCCATTTGCTTCAGAAGCTTTGCCTCCCTCCTAACCTACTGCTTTCGGTTAGTAGCCAAAACCACCCAGCAAATTCACCTGTAATAAATTCATCACCTTGTCCTCTGCTGACCTGTTACCAGTCAGTGGGATTATTGTATTCTTTGAAATTTGCTCCATGTATCTTTAAAACAAAATCCTAAAATTGCTGTTTCTCTTAAAACTTCCTGAACACTTCCTTCTAGAAACTTCCAATTTCCTGAAATTGAAGTCTAATCTGAGATTTAGTCAGATTACAGTGTTATGTAGTGACTGGCCTAGCCTAGATGGAATGGGCTCACAGCTGGGATTAGAGTAGAGAGCCATCTGTTAGTTCTGTGCTTCAACAGACCACATTTTTGACTGCGTAGATAATCTTGACAAATAGTGGAGGAGGTCCAAGTAACTGGTCCATACATTGTCAGTGCTTTGACTAATCCCTGATGAAGTAGCTGAACTTGTCTACGCAAATGTTTTATTAATTATTTAACTGAAGAAGTAGATATGTACTTGTATGATTTGTATACATCTATTTTTGTTGCAGTGATGTCGACATAACACTTAAAATTGAAATATTTAAGCCCCAGCATTCTGACTGATGGAGTGCTCTAAGCTTTACTGAAGATGGCTGTGAATGAATTCCAGAATTGGTGATTTTAAGAACAAAAAAGAAAAAACCCAGCTGTGGAGCCATCATTCCACAGCACTAGAACACGTAAAATATGTGTCAAATACCTCAAGTCAGACCTTGCTGGCCATTGTAAAACTGTAAATGAGTATTAAATCTCTTCTTAAAATGCTTAATTAATGGTAGCCATATATTAGCAATGCAATTGCTACCTGGTTTAGTGACTTCATATTTTAAAAAACACTTCTCCGTTCTGAATTATGAATCAAAGCATTCCTTCTCACTTTTAGGGTCTGAGCAACTGTGTATATATACCAGTTACTGGAACTGTAACCTGTCATAACTTTTATCGAAAGAGAAAACAACGCTACGAGCTGTCGGTTACAGCCCAATATGGGTAAAAAAAGTTGTGCTGCTTAAATGAAATAGTTCTTAAATCAGTCTAGTCAAACTGGTGCATACTCCTTATATAGATGCACTTCCACTGATTCAACTCTGGCTTAATTTGGTAATTTTAAAGTTGACTTAAACTGGTGACCAGTTCCAGAGGGGTAGCCATGTTAGTTTAGTTCAGCAAAACAAACAAGGAGTCTGAGAGGACTCTTAAAGACTAGCAAATTTATTTAAGCTCATGCAATAAATATATTTTAGTCTTTAAAAGTGCCACAAGAGTCCTTGTTTTTTTTCCCCAGTAATTAAGCCACTCTCCCTACTAGCCAAGCATGAGGTCATAGGGGTCCAGCTTTGTCACTTTTTAAAAATCTTAACCCAAGGGATGCCTAGAATTTAGGTTGCTTAATGCTTCCCTGTAAGAGGTTGTTTTCAGTTCTTTGTAACCTTTTTCCTTACGATGATAAAAATTTCCATGCTTGCTCTCTACATTAGGCTAAACTTAATAAAGTTCCAGCAAGAATAGCTCTGCCATTTCGGTGCATGAGCTTAGGAAAACTACTCATTCCTAATACTTTTGGAAAAATAACAAAACCCACCTGGTTTTTGGAAGAATTCTAGGGCCTCCATGCTTTGGAGTGAGAACATGAAGCTTGTCTCTGGGTGATAAGGCATTTCTCGATCCCAGGACTGGAGTGGCAACTGTGAAAATTCAGCTAGCTTTCGCCAGTCTTGAGTCTCAGCTGTCACTTGACCATTCCTTTCCAAAAACCACATTCTGAGCCTGTTACCTTATATTTCAAAGGGAGGCTGGATGATGTTTGTTGCTTAAAGTAGGAATATAAGAATTTGCTGGGTGAGCTTTGAGGTTCATAATTAATTGTTAGCAGAGCTGATGCTGGAACTTAGTCATCATCTGCTCCACAGCCCAGTACACCTGTCCTTAGGTCAAACGGTATTCTGTAGCTGCTGCTTTCCTGTGTAGCTTCTGGTGCTACGTTGGGAAGTCGGTGGGGCTGGGAGCATGCTCAGGGCAGTAGGCTCGTTGCAAGCTGAGGGGCTGAAGAATGCTGGGACCAGATGGGGCATTGCTAGAGCTGTACTGTAAGGAGATGACAATTTTAGTTCATCTTGGCATATGTTCCTTATTAGAAAACAACGTTTAAATGCATGTCTCTTGCCTTTCAGATGTAAGAATATCGAAAGCATTATGATGTGGCATAAAAGGGCATTCCTGATGCTAAATAACATTCATGCATGTTCTGCTGTCTAGAATATCCTTAACTGAGGCATGTTTCAAGCTCACAAAGACTTCCACACATTGGGTGGAATTAATTTATCATTCATATTCTTATGTGAAGCCAACAACTTGTATGTTCATACAGCTATATTTTGGTAACTCTAAGGGTCCCAAGATAAATTTGGTATCCAAATACTCAGATGGATTTTGGATCAGAATGGTTTTTAATCCCTGATGAGCAAGTAATAAAAATAGAAGTTTAAAATGTATGTGAATCTGTAACATGCAGCCCCTTTCCCATATGTTTCATGTTCAAACGGAAACTATCTATTTGGCCCAGACAAGCTGTTTGATCTTTTAAAAAAGAGCTGCAATTTGTCATGAAATAATTCCAGAATTTACGCTATATGAAAATAACTTGGCATGGTAGAAACTTCTCATTTTGAAGAAGAAAGGCAACATGGATTAAACAATGCGAAGGGATTGCCAATGATATTTAAATTTAAAGACATGTTTCTGTGGATTATAGCAGACTATTAACTGCTATAGTAATGATGCTAAACAATTTGATGCCAATTTGCTTGTGAAAAATCATCCATGTGATGATGCCTTCTACTTTAAAGACATAGTTGTATGCTATAATGATACACAAAATATCCCTTATTTCTTTTAGAATATATCTTTGATGGCAGATGTGATTTGAGTGTAACTAGCAAAAGAAGTGCAGGTTACATGATCTGAATGTAACATTTTGGAAAATGTTTTCCAGAAGTGACCAAAAATTAAACTAAACACTGAGTCTTTTTGTCTTTCTGTATAAATGTAAATATAGTAGTAGTAATTGAAACTAGGAAGCATTGCACAGCTTTGAATTAAAAGGATTAGAGCACTACTGCTGTGAACAAGATTGAAAAACTATCACGACAGGCATAAACATAGACACAGAAAAGAGGTTAACTAATAGAGAAAATTCCCCACTTGTTTTTTAACTTCAGATCAGCAGTCCACTCCCATGTCCAGATGACACAAACAATTTACATTCGAGTTATTTTTTTGAAAGAGTTGAAAAAAATCAGTAAAATAGGAGGCACACACAAGAATCCCGAAGAAAGAAGAACTTTATCTGAAGTTGAGAGTTGCAATATAATGCTTTTTGCTTTGTTTCTCTTTAGTAATGAGGCTGTCGTATTAGAATTCCTGGCTTTGGGAGGGAGGAATAGAAAAGGAAAAATGCATTCTCCTTTCCTTCCCATTCACTTTCTGGCTTTTTTTCCTGGCTGTTGTCATATTTTTCCCCTTGTGTAATTTTCATATCAAAGCCTCAAAGGAATCTGTGGGAAAACAGTCTGTAGCTGGACATTTATGCTTGGTTCTGCAACACGGGGGGAAACTCTTAAACATATCACCAATAAATATTATTCTAAACTGAATTTTCATACATTTTCCTTAATTTTGAAAATGTTTTCTTTTAATTTTTTATGATTAACTGATAATTCTTCATACCTAGGACTCATGTGCTACTGTACATATGGATCCCCAAATAAGTAACACTAAACATTTTGTGTTTTGGTTATGAAGCATTTGCTATTAAACTTTTTATTTTGAGAGACCAGAGTGAGGCTGACTGGCTGCTTATTGAATGACTGCTCAGGAATGTCAGGAGTGTAAACATACCTGTCTTTCTTTCCATGTCAGTTGCTGTGATTACAGTTCATCCCTCCCTGTATTAGCAGAGTAGCTAAACCAATGTTACTTGTAGTATCTCATGTATACTTAGGTACATAAAAGAATGATATATAAAATTCCTTTTCTAAGAAGTTGTCTTTTAATGTGAGCCATGGTTAAATTTTTCACTAAGCAGCTTACTTACCACTCCATATGTGAGTGCAGTTTGCACAATACCCTGAATATTGTCTTAAAAGGTATTGGATTTGTAACAAATGTACTGTGCACTTAAGTGTGGTGTCTTTTTGCTTTTTTCTTTTTGTGTCAGTCTCATAAAGTAAAATCTTTCTTCCCCTGGAACAGTCAGAGGCAGCTCTCACTTAAGCTCATTATAGTGGAGAAAAGCATTTTCCTACTCTCCTATACTGAAAAATGATGGAACTGTGATGGCATTTAAATAAGCAATCTTCAGCTGGAGATCAGAATTGGAAAATTTTTAGATGAGTAGCTGAAGTTGCAGAAGTTGCAGAAAATGTTTATTGGAAACAGTAAGAATGGAAATGGCTTTGTACTCTAATCTCAAGAGTTTCTCCTGCTTTGTATCTGTCTACTTCCTATATATGGATTTAAACTAAAGTCCCTCCTACATCATAAAGATCATTTTGAAAGTCCTGAGATGGTTGTGCTTTGACAGCTCATAGGGTGGTGCGCACACCAAATAGTTTTTTCCCCTAGCATAAACTGTTGTGAAGCAATAGAGCAAATGTATTTAAATACTTAATAGCATAAAGAAATTCTCTGCAGCAGACGTGACTGGTAACTGTGGAATTCTTTCTTTCTTGTAATTGTGTAACCACAACAATTCCCATGCTAACTTTTATAACTTTGGTTTTGGGTATATTTTTCCAGAGTTGTGTTATTCTTAAGGAAACTTTGGGAAGAAAAAGGTTGATTCTGTACCCTGTGGCCTTTTAAATAACAAAAGGATTTGGTTTTCCTCGGGAATGATGTATTTGGGGTAGGATTAGAGGATGAATCAATAATTGCTACCTAGAGTACTAGTGTGACTTTTTTTCTGTGGGGAAAAAAGAGAAATATTTAAATGCTCAAACGTTAAACAGAACCAGTATAATGAGGAGCGCGTACATGCACGCACATTTTTTTGGACTAAATACTTCAAGTGAGTGAGTTTGAGAGTCAGCATTAATCAATGTATGTCAAATGTTCATTCAAACTCATCAGTAGTTATTTGGAATATAGAAGCATCTTAGAACTAAAGATGCTAGATTCATTTCTCCATTTCAAAATAATAGTTGCTGCATTTTTGCATTAAAGTAATATGTGGAATAACTAGTTAACATATGGCATTGAAAAATCCCAAGTCATGCCTCAAATCATCAGTTAAAAGTAAATTTTAAGGAAGTTCTTCTTTGTCTTCTGGTTGCAGAAGCTGGGGCTTTCAGAACAATATGAAACTCATGACAAAAATCACAGAAGTTGGCAGTATTGGTGTAGATATGTATGTTAAATATTGCAATTAGATCTTCAGAATCTTAATTTTTCCGTTACTTGTTTCTGTGCTCCCCTTATTCCTCTAAGATGGAACCTTCAAATTAAAGAGCCGTTGAACTTGTTCAGTGTATGGCTATCAAGTCATTTTGATACTCGGAATTTTAAAGTGTACAATCGGGGAGAAGTGTGAGTTTTATTTAAGGTCTGTTTTATAGTTTCTGTGGTGTCCATCAAAGTGGCAACAAAACACTTGAATATTCCTTGACATGAACTAAAAACACTGGAAACCTAAGTTTAGTGGATGAAAAAATAATTTCCTAGGCATTGAAAATGATTTGTTCTAGGTTAGAATGCATGGGGCTGAGTGAGGTTAACGCTAAACTGTATTTCTTTGTGCGCTGATATAGAGAACATATTTTAATTTGCTTGTTACCTAATACAATCCAATCAGAAAATTTCTAATTCTCTTTCTGTATTTCCCTTGTCCTGTCGCAGCTATAGTCAAGTTGGTATTCTGATGGCCGCCATTGATCTAACACCGCCTGCTTTTAAGCGTTAGGATCCCAATGCGAAGCATCCTAAATTGATAAGCCATCGTGCCTTTGTTGTGATGAGAGTAACACATGGAAGTTGTTTGCTCCTGACATCTGCTGTCTCTTCTCAATTAAAAATAAATACTCCTTTCATCCTTCCAGAGAAGTCTTTCAGTATAACTGTCAGCTCTATTGTTGTTTTTCCTCTTTTCATGCCTCACCCTCCCTGGCCCCAACACACTTTCACTGAGGTATTAAACACATCCACCCTACCACAAAAATGACTTGTAATTATAAACATTTAAAGATAAAAATAGTTTCTAGCCCTCTTCCTTGCTGAAAACATTCAAACTGTAAATTGAAGCTATAGTTGAAAGTTTGTCATAGCTTTTTTTTCCTGAAAATCATTGGTCAGTTGGTTGATTCACTCCTTGTAGCTGACTCCTTCAATTGAATATTACAAATATACAAAATGTAGTTTTTCTTTACTTTAGGACAGATAGATATTCTCCCCTCTCCCCCACCAAGCCTGAGCAGCAGCCCTGGGCTCCACTCCAGAGCAGAAGAGCAGTTCCTCCCTCCACACTGGCCATGTGCCTGGCTGGAGGAGCAGGGGGGTCTTCCATCCAAAATGGTTGGGAGCCTGGCTGGAGCCTTTCATAACATGTAGTTACATCCCCCTTTGGCAGGCAGCTACATGCATCCTACATGCTGTCACGAGATGTGCAGTGTAAACACAGTCTTTTAGTCTGTTAGTCTTTAAAAGTGCCACAAGACTCTGTTGTTTTTCTGCAATAGACTAACACGGCTACCTCTTTGGAAATAGTCTTTTCAGTACTTCATCAGGAAGAGAGGAGTGTGCTGAGTTACCGTAATTACCAAGAATTATGTAGCAATAAGACTTTTCTTTTGAACTGATCATTATCTGCCTGATAATTCACAGATGGCTAGTGTGATGACTCAGTCACAACTTGCAGTGGTGACTATCCCACAGGAAAAGATAAACTCAGAACGAGTCAGTTTTCAAGCAGTTGGTGTTTGTGGTGTTCGTGTGTAGATGAACAGAAATAGCAACTGTTAGAAGCAGAACAATGAATTCTTAAGGCTTTCCAGTGGCAGCCAGCAGCTTCAGAAATAGGTCCTTCAGTGGGGGCTTGTTTGTGCTTGAAATGCTATAGTGGCTCTGCTGTATCAGAGCAGTTGTACTGGCTCTGGAGCGTGCGCTGGTTTGCCCCTTTAGCCCCTGTGATAATCCAGCCATGGTGGGACTGTGTGGTTTTGTCCACTATAGCAATTTAACTTTAAATTAAGATGGCCTTCGTCCACACTAAAATTGTGTTTACATTACAGTAGTTTATGAGGGCCCAGCTTTATGCTAGGTGCTGCGCAAACGCATAAAGACTCACTTCTTTCCCAAACAGTTTACTGTCTCAGTGCACTAGCTCGCTTTGGGCCATGCCAAAACTCTCACTTTTAATTCAAGATTTTCACGTTCAGTGCACAAGAAGGTCAAAAATTACACAGCAAAGTGTGCCCTGTGAAGACTGGAGTTTGGGTCATCTATACACTTTCTCCAGTGTAATAATATATTGGCAGTTATATTGTTTGATTGGAAACAAATGTTTCAGCTGAGAACAGAAGCAGCTTGTGTGTGCGTTGATTGTTGTCTTAGCAGACAAATTAGTGATGCATTATGAACACTTCCCGAGGATACCTACAGACTTCCTCGTACTTGAAGATCTACATGTTTTTTAGGGTAATGGGTGGCAGGAAAATCAGAAAAGAAAACTAGCAGTGCTAGAGAAACAGTCTGATTCAGACACTCAATAAATCTCTCCAAACATAAACTATTGTGGTGGAGGCACAAAAAATCCACAAGTTACCTGCTAGAGATGGAGCAAAATCTCACCCCTTAGAACTCTTCAGTACACTAAATAACTTTGTAAATCTACATGTCTTGACTCTAGAGCATATCATTTCTCATTTTAAAGAACTAGAAGTTCATTTCTCAAAAGTCATTTGCATTTGAGACACAGCCTCTCAAAGCACCAGGGATTATAGCCCAAGATTGGATTAGAAACCCAATGTTCTATAATAAGAATTTAGTCCGTTTACACACAATGTGACAAACACTGACCGCTTTCAGAGCTACAACTTGCAATTCTGTTCTTTGCCTACCTTGACTGCTGAAAAAACAAGGTATGCCTCTGGCCCCTTACTAAGAGAATGTTATATCTCTTATTCTAAAATATGCAACAGTCCAGAAGCCTAAATCAATATTAGCATCCTTCCAGAGGGTAGCTATGATAGTCTGCAAATTGCTGCCCTGTTTCCTACTTTCCTTAGTATGCTAATAAAGAATCTTTTTAATCCACCATCTACTGTCTGAAATTACAGCATGGCCCTCCTAATCTGTGCAATGTAAAGCAGAACATCATTTTATATTGCAACAGAATTATTTTTCCTTTTTTTAAAAACAATCCTCTGCTGTAGAGGTGGTGGAATCATGGGATCATAGAAGATGGGGGTTGGAAGAGACTTCAGGAGGTCATCTAGGCCAACCCTTTGGTCAAAGCAGGACCATCGCTGATTAAATTGTCCCAGACAGGGCTTTCTCAAGCTGCACCTTAAAAACCTATAAAGACGGAGATTCCACCACCTCCAGTGCTTCACCACTTTCCAAGTAAAAAAGTTTTTCCTAATATCCAACTTTGACCTCCCCCACTGCAACTTGAGACCATTGCTCCTTGTTCTGTCCTCTGCCACCACTGAGAACAGCCGAGCTCCATCCTCCTTGGACCCTCCTTTCAGGTAATTAATGGCTGGTATCAAATCTCCCCCCGCCCCCATTACTCTTCTGTAGATTAAAGAAGCCTAGGTCCCTCTACCTCTCCTCATGTGTCGTGTGCCCCAGCCACTAATCATTTTGGTTGCCCTCTACTGAACTTTCTTCAATTTGTCTATATCCTTTTGTAGTAGTGGGGCCAAAACTGGACACAATACTCCAAATGGGGCCACATGAGTGTTGCATACAGGGGAATAATCACTTCCCTTGATCTGCTTGCAGTGCTCCTATTAATGTGGCCTAATATATCATGAGCCATCTTGGCACGCTGTTGACTCGTGTCTAGCATCTTCTCCATTGCAGCAACACCCCACATCCTTCTCTGCAGAACTGCTGCCTAGCCAGTTGATTCCAGTCTATAGCAGTGCATGGGATTCTTCCATCCTAAATGGAGGACTCTGCACTTTTCCCTGGGGAACTTCATCTTTTTCTTTCTTTCTCTTGCCCAATCCTTCCATCTGTCTAGGTCATTGTATATCCCATCCCTACCCTCAAGGGTATCTGCCACTTTTCCCTCTTAGTGTCATCTGCCAACTGGCTAAGGGTGCTGACCCCTGGGGCAGTCCTCTTGTTACTGGCTGCAAACTAGGCTTTGAGCCGTAGATCACTACACATTGAGCCCGATGATCTAGCCAGCTTCTATCCATTTTATAGTCCATTCATCAACCCATACTAGTTTAACTTGCTGATTAGAATACTATGGCCGATCATATCAAAAGCTTTGTTAAAGTCAAGGTATATCATGTCCACTGCTTTCCCTACATCCACAGAGCTAGTAATCTCATCATAGAAGGCATTCAAGTTGGTCAGGCATGACTTGTCAGCATGGATTCACCAAAGACTGTTCCTGATCATTTTCCTCTCTTCTAAATGCCTCAAAATGGATTCTTTGAGGACCAGCTCCATGATTTTTCTGGGGACTTGAGGTGAGGCTAACCAGTCTGTAGTTCCCCGGATCCTCAGTCTTCCTCTATTTTTTTTGAGTCACTCCTCAATTAATTGATTCAGGTGAGTGCTTATGGCTTTGGACCTCTTTCTCTGTTTGAAGATGTGACTGATTTAAACCAGTTAAAGTTTAAAAGTAGGTGTATATTTCAGATACGCTATTTACCATGCATAGTTTTTTTCAAACTTGGCTTCTCATTAAAACTTTCCAATTCAAAAGTGGAGTGCAAAGTCTCAATTACGTTGATAGCAGTTGGCATTCAACCTTACATGAGACACATACCCAATTGCCAATTTTGTGGCTCCATGTGACACTTCATATGAAGAAGAGCAACTGATTCCCTTCCCCCACCCCTGCCACAGGTAGTGCTGGAGTTTAACAGGGAGGCACAAATCCCTTATCATTGTGAATATGGGCAGTGTTGGAGCTTGTGTTCACTTCCTCTCAGTTCCGGGGAAGGAGGGGCCATACACACATGTCCGAGACCCAAGGAGGATGGGGTAGAATACCTGCAGTGGAATACCTGTGGTGTGCTGGGATGGATTGTCTGGGACCTTGTGGGTGGGGAGGGGGAGAAAGAATGGGTTGTGGTGCTGGGAGAATATTCATCTTTCTACCACTGAATCTGGCTGTTAGGTCTGGTGTAGACCAGGCCTTAGTAACTGCAATAGTTTATGCTTCAATTGGTTTGTGTTGAACTGATTTGAAACAAATAACTCAGTGCATCTGTGCTATAAATGGCTAAATCACTTTATATTTTGCATAACCTCCACACAAGCACAATCTTAAGCATTCAACTCTTATGCCATGTAAGTGAATAACATGCCCTTTTGTTTGCTTTTTTTAAACCCTGAAATTTTACATTTCTGGCATAACAAAGCTTGCTTTGCCATCTATCCTAAAAATGGAAAAAAGTGGCCATGAAGTTTCATCAAAGCTTGCATTACTATAGTGACAGTATTTTCAGTTGATGTATTTTTTCCTCTTCTTAATAGGGTCGGCATAAATTAGGTGCAAGGTACCTGAATACTATCTCCCTGTTGTTCAAAACCCTCAACCTACCTCAGTCACCTGCCACCTTGAACACTAACTCCTGTAGTGTTTGAAATATGGCGGTTTCTGCCTCCTGCAAAACAGCATCCACAGTAGACTTAGGCCTTGTACACACTAAGGTTTTATTGCAGAATAAGTCATCTTATTTATTGTGCAATAAGAATGCCACCATACACACTGAAAAGCTCCTTATTGTGTTACAACTGCCCTATTGTAACCACCTGAACAAGAGGAATAAGCCCTTTTGTGGAAAAGCTTTTCTGCAAAAGAGGCCGTGTGTACTGAGAGTCAGTTTTATTCCATTTTAACAGGCCTCCGGAAATGTCCCAGAGTGCCGATCAAGGCCACTTGGGGGCACCAGAGCTGTCATACTTAGCAATTCCCCTTATCTAACAGAGTAGTTAGCAGTTGCAGCTGCTGGGAACCCCGGGGGCTCTAGTCTGCTCCGCCACTGGGGAGCTGGGAACCCTGGCAGCTGCTTACCCTGCTGCTGCTGCTGGGACTGGGAGCCTGGCGCTGCTCCTGGCCTGGTGGGATAGGTGCCCATCGTGCGCGGCTCTTTGTAACGAATATTCAAAGGAGCATGCGAGTGCTCCTTTGCGTTACAGAGAGCTGTGTGGATGTGGGCAAATGTTATAGGTGTAATGTTTTTCTTTTACCGCAACAACTTTATTGTGGAACAAAACTCTACTGTATACATAGCCTTATCCTGTATCAAGGCATACTCTGCAGTCCCTGAAACTAACTTCCCTGATTTAGTTGCCACTCTTCCCCTCCACTCTCCTGTGAACTGTGATTTCATAAAGATGCTGTGAAGATAGAGTTGTTTCCTTATTCCAGGATTCTTTAGCCATTGTTGTTCATTCTATATCTCAAGCAACTGTCCCATCAATCTGTGCTTGGGGCTCTTGCTTATAAGCTCACTCTTTTTAATGACAAATGAACAGAGGTGAGGAGTGGCATGAATTCAGTTAGGCCTTGTACACACTACAAAGTTATCGCGTGGTGAGGCTCCTTACCGCACGATAACAATCTGCGTTTACACACACAAAAGCTTGTTGCGTGGCAACAGCCCTCTTGCCGTGCAACATGTAAACCACCCAAACGAGGGTGGTAAGGCTTACCACGGTTCCGTGGTAGAGCCTGTGTGTACACTTGTGCCGTTTTCGACAGCCTCCGGAAATGTCCGAGTGCCAATAGATGGAACCCTGGGACACCGGAGCTGTCAAATTTGTCAGTTTCACTGCTCTAACAGAACAGTGAAATTGACAAATAGTGACTTGAGCCAGACTTTGGCTCAAGCTGGTAACTGGGCTCCTCCAGCAGGGGCTCCACTGGCCAGTGGCTGAAGCCCCACTGAGCCCCAGCTCCAGCCCCAGCCAGCTGAGTCCCACCACCCACCAGGCTCCAGCGCTGGCCGGCTGCAGCCGAGCCCAGCTCAGCCCGGTCCGTGGTGGGGCTCGGCTGCTGGAGGCCGGCTGAGCAGCAGGGCTCGGCTGCCCTGTGGGAGTCCAGGTGCAGCCACTGCTGCGACGGGGCTCAGCTGCATGGCGGGGCTTGGCTGCTGGGCTCAGTGGCTGGTGGCTGGAACCCTGCTGAGCCCTGCGGCTCCGGCTCTAGCTCCAGCTGTGGGCATTAGGGCTCAGTCTCCAGCCAGCTGAGCCAGGAGCTGAGCACGCCAGGGACTGGGGCTCAGCTGACTGGATGGGCTGGGCTGCCCCAGCCAGCTGGAGCCCCAGTGGGTGGCGGGGCTCAGCTGCCTCCAGCCAGCCCCGGTCTCCGCTTGCCAGTGGCAGCCGAGCCCCGCCGGGGATTGGTCCCGTCTGCCTCCGGCCAGCTGAGCCCTGCTGGAGCCCGGTGGGTGGTGGGGCTCAGCTGCCGCTGGTCAGCTGAGTTCTGCTGAAGCCGGTGACTGCCTGGCGGCTGGAGCCTCACCAGGGGAGCTGGAGCCCCTGCAGCCCAGGCTCAGCTGCTGCAGCGGGGCTTGGCTGAGCAAGGGAGCCCCAGTCCATCTGAGCCCCAGGGGCAGGATTGGGGCTCAAGTCAGCACCGCTGCCAGCCTTTCGGCTGGCAGGGCAGTGCATGGTGGGATAGGTACCCACCATGCACTGCTCCTTCTAGCGAAAATTCAAAGGAGTGTGTGAACGCTCCTTTTTGCTAGAAGGAGTGCTGTGTGGACGCAGTAAAGCGTTATAACACTTGCTTGTCCTGCAAAAACTTTTATTGCGGGACAAGGCTGGAGTGTGTACATGGCCTTACCTGACCTTGCTCTGACTCGTGACATGAGATGCCCCCTGAGTCCTTTTTTTTTTTCGGGGGGGGGAGGATGGGGGAAAGGAAAGGTTTGAAGAGTTTTCAAAACTTTGCACAGTAATTAGATCTCTGAGCAAAGAATAAGCTCCTACCGTTTGGATTGGCCTCTATCTCGGCAATATGTTGTAAAAATGTCTGGGCTGCCTAGGGAGTCCCATGGATTTGGACTTCCCAGAATTCTCTTCATATTGTAGAATCTTTCTCAAAACCATCCATGAAATGTTGCTTCAAGGAACTGGGTTGCCACTTATGGAAGAGTTCCTCTAAGAGCAATGCTGTGACATCACTTAGCATAGGGCTGCATGTGGATGCGTGGTAGATCTACACCTGAAACATGATAGTTGGTGTGTATATATACATACACTTTACCGTTGTTATCTATGCAGTTCCTCTAATTAGTGATATTGGTCTTCTGTTAAAGACACAGGACCAAAGAAATAGATACGCCTGTACAGGGGTATTTAGCCACCCTGAGTTAAAGCAGTACCATTATATGTTGTCCAGAGTTTCCTTCAAACGGCTTTAAAATATTTCTTTATTTTTTAGCTATCAGAATGCTGTTTCTAGGTTGTCCCTTTTTTTAATGGTATGTATGAGATAATTGCTTTGTTATATATACAACTTGTCAGATTTTAAAAACTTTATTTTTCTGTAGGTTGGTGTTCGGGATGCTATACCCTGCTTATTATTCCTACAAAGCTGTGAAGACAAAAAATGTGAAGGAATACGTAAGTCCCACTTCTGTCTTATTTGTTCATTGAAACTTAATGCTTCTGTTGAAACTTTGTCGTAGTAAATTTCACCGAGTTACGCAGTGTAATCTATAGTCAAATGAAAGTTTGACATGACTTTCACATAGATTAATTAATATGAGATAAAAAATTATATGCATGCCACATCAAGGTTGCTTAGCTAACTTAGAGATGAAGTTAAGGTTTCTGTATAAGACACACAGCATAATGCACATAATTATGGTATATGAAGAACAACATAAAATATATTCCAGTAACATGAACTATAGTCAAGCTAGGTCCATGGCTTTGCCAGCTTAGCTACGTGACTGTTTGAGAATAGCCTCATTGACTTTGTTAGGTGTGGTTGTATGTAAAGTTACTCCTGTGCATAAGTGTTTGCAGGTTATGGCTTGATGTGAGATGCTTAATTTTTTGAATTTCCCTGGCTTTGTGATTTTAAATGTTCTGCCTTAATGAAACATCTCAGGGTTTTTTTGTTTCTAGTAACTAACTTCCTTGGTTTTGTAGGGGGGGAGATCGGCAGTACTTAAGTTTTCAGCTAGAACCATACTTCTCCACCTTGCTCAACAAATCTTTCCCTTTGGTATATTCAGTCATGTCTTCTGACTTCTAGGAGGTTTTTATTGCTTTTCTATCGTGTTAGCACTTCAGAAGCAAAATAGTCAAGATTGTGCAGTGTTCTACTCTATTTCATGTCAACGTAATTGTTTTTGCTCCACAACTGTACATGCTGTGCAAACCTGTTGAAGGCAAAGGGGTTGCAGATTTCAAAGGCTTTAATTACCCCCATAGAAACATCATTTGTATTATGCATAAAATATAAAATCTGCTATCCATAGTTTGTGTCCTTAATAGTTAAGAAAATACTATAATAATGCTAGCTATTAGTGTTTCTTTAGTCCACATAATCCTGTAGTGGTCAAGAAAAATAAAGCCTACAGATGTCCTATGCCCAAAAGTATATATAGCACCGGCAACACAGAGTCACAGGGAAATAGTGCGTCTGCTAGTTTCTAGGTCGGCTAGCATTTCAAAACAAACACCTTACATTCCACCCAGAAACCAGACAACAGGCATTGCAGATCATACATCGTGGATATAACACTACCCTGCAGTAGTCCAGTCTCAGTCACAAAGGCATGAATGACAGTAGCAAGGTCTGCATGTAAAGGAATAATTGCATTTTCCTGGCCTTGGATGGACATAGGCTGTGCTAGGCGTTGCTGCTTGCTAATCAAGTAGCATTTGGGAGTCTTAACAAGAGTCTGTCACTTATGAAAGAGAGAACTACATTGTCCAAGGTGCAGATATTGTTCTCTGTGTGAAGCTTCCTACTGTGGCTCAAGAACAACATGAGGGCAGGGTTTTGAGAAGTAATGGGCTTAAATTGCAGTGAGAGAGATTGAGGAAGTTTTTTCCTTATGTCTAACCTAACTAATGGCTGTTAAGCAATGAAATAAATTGCCTAAGGAAGTTGTGGGATTTCAGTCATTAAAGGTTTTTAAGAACAGGTTTAGACAAATACCTGTCAGGGATGTTCTAGATAATGCTTAATCCTCCTTCAGTGCAGGGGACCAGACTAGATAATTTATTGAGATCCATTCTAGTCTTACTTTTCTATGATGCTATGAAAATAGCCCAACAATGCTGCTTTTAGTCACGTTTCAAAGTGGAAGTGTATATTAAAGTGATACCAACATCAAAACGTGCTTAGTTGCTAAGGCGGTTAATATTTAAACATGACCTTGTTTCCCCAGCCAGCTTTTGTGGTTTGAAAATCACATTTCTCTTTAAGCTTTTTTTTCCACTGCTCATGTGCAACTCTCCCAGTAGGTGAAATTAACTACCCAGGGAAAAGAGTAAAGTTGACTAGGCAAAAAAGTTGTTAAATGTCCAGAAGATGTACCCTAACTTGGCGTTTGTAGTAATCTTATAAACAGTAGGTAAAGAATTTTCAGACATAAGTGTGGTGCTATTGCTTAAATACAGACTGCATTTAAGAGTCTAGTTAGGCATTAAGGAGACACCCAGTTAGGGTGAAATGAGGCATGGTTTTTCACTGTTGCAGTTCCTAGAGTTTTTCCATGTCAGTTGTCTGCAGGGTTAGGTAAGGGGAGCTCTCATGTTAGTTAACATTATGACAGCTGCCTCTACAATAGAGGTGAAAATTATCTTAATTAAAATGTTTGAGTATGGCAATGTGTGGGGCATTCTGAAAAGGAGCAGTCTTCCATTTGAAATAAATATGTAGTTGTATTTTTGGAGTGCAGCTTAATGGCATGTACAGGATTAAAAAATGAATCCTTAGATTGGTAATTTTTAAAATGATGGTCTGTGTATGGTTGGCCACATGGTGTCCTTGCCCTTTGTTGTATTTTGAAGGGGTACCCGGAAGTCCATATAAGTTGCTAAAAAGGAGGAAGAGGATCCAGCCTGCAAGTCCTGACGAGGGTCTGCTGCCATGTAAACAGAGATGAAAATGGTAGCTGCCATCCTGACACAAAGGCAATAATGAGAGTGCAGCTGCCTGCCACCTGCAGATGAATAAGTAGGAGACCTGTAGAGATGGGATTAAAGCAGTTGCTCTCTTGGGTAGTGTCCAAGAGTGGAAGAGACTCAAGTGATGTTCAGGAAGAAGAGGACTAGGCAGTAGGAGATAGACCGGTACAGGTAGCACAGGAGGGACCAGAACAGAGAAGAGGAGAAATAAAATGCCATGCAGTGTAATTAACTGTACTGCCACTAAACATCTAAAAATGTGTAATTAATTTTCTAATTACTTTTCTATGTAATCAATTTTTGTAATTACCAGAGGGATGGTATGCAGTTACGTTCAGTGGGGAAGCAGCATTTCTAGACGCTTCTGTAATCTAAAATATGACAGTAACTATTTCAAAAATAAAAATGTGAGAACTGCTGACTTAAATCCTCTGAATGCTTGGGTTTGGTTTTTGAGCTTTCTTGATTGAATAAAGTCAGGGCAGGGAGCTAGTGCAATATTTCTTCTGCTCTTCGAAGACATTATTTATTTAATGTTGCTGACTAAACTAAAGTTAAACTAACTTTTCAGCGTGAATATGGAGAGAGAAACAGTTGAAAAGTACAGTAGCTGTTAATATTGCTGTTTGAAGTTTTCCATTTTGTTTTAGGTTGCTTATTCTGATGATTGAATTCCAAATATGAAGCTGCATTTGGATTTACTCCTGTACATTTTAGAGAGAGAAAATGGATGGTTCCAAATCTCAAAGGATTTTGTGTAACTGCTTCAATAATTGCTGAAAGGACATATGTTTATTTTGGTGTACCTTATGCAGGCCTCTTAGATGAATGGTAATTACAAATTTGGGTCTAAATTTCTAATAAAGGTACTTTTAGACAGATTGGATCTGTCAATTCTTAATCTCTTTGTAAATCAGTGCAGCTTTATTAAAGTATTTGGTTTGGTTTTTTAGGGCTTCATGTGCTAAAACTGTTATAGCTTTTTAGGTTGATTCAGTTACATGACAAGGGCAATTGAAATGGAAGCTGAGTGATGTCAATAATATTGAACTCCATTTTAATTTGTTTTAGGGCAAAAATCCAGTTAGCATATTCTCTTTCGTGTTGAGTGCATCGTATATTTAATGAAAATACTGGCATTTGTAAATAAATATCTGCATCAGTAGAGTAAAGCATTGGATAGCTACACTACATACCAGTTAACTGATTTAGGTGCACAAATGTTTCATGAACTGAAAATACTCCTTTGTAGCAGTCTGTATCAATGTAATTTAAAGCACTTCATTTAAAATGATATGGTTGTTCTCTGATTAGTTTTACTGCTATTTAGATTAAAACTTTTAAAGACTTAAATTAGAAAGATGGTGTGTATGCTTTTTCACACAAGCCAAAGTATTCACAGTAGAGCTTGAACTTGTACTCCTAGCTTGTTCGGGAGCTTAAATTCCAGTGATCTCAAACTACAAGCCCTGAGGGGAGTATAAACCTAGCAGAACCATTTTTGGCTTTTCTGATTTGTGGAAATATAAGCTAAAGGTGGTGGTAGTTGCAGATCTAGCAAGAGGTATTTGCTTGTCAGTTGCGTTTGAGTCTGTGATACAGTAATGGTGTTAGAGACGTCCTGTTCTTGTCTTTTTAATTTCAGATGAGCATTTGATGTGTGAAATTTATTGAATTACCACTTTGGTTAGACTTCTTTTCTTACACCTAAGTCACTATGTCATCTAGAAAAATTCCATGTTCAAGATCTTAAATATGGGTTTAGGATCCTAATTTAAAGTCTCTATTTTTAAATGCTTTAGGGGGTATGCAAAATGTTCAAAATAGATCTAATGTATGGAAAGTTTAAATTGTTGCAGTGTTAATACTGTGAAGAGTTTTGTTTAGAAGTGACAGAATTATTTTAAAAATACAATTTTAGCCCTTGGGGTCAACTATACTCGCAGCTATATTATGTGGTAGTTTGCTTACTTAACTAATTGTTCTTGTAATTCAACTGCTCTAATTTAAGAACAGATTATTCTTTGCTTGGGGATAACCATTGCTATAGATCTGTAATGTCTTCACTGATAATTGGCAGGATTTATGCCAGAAAAACATAACATTTTTGTGGACCACCAGTAAAGGCTGTGGTCCATAGTCCAGGTGTAGAACCACTGGACTTTGGCCTGGTCTACACTGCTGTGCTGGGTTTCAAGGTGAGATTTATTTATTTTTCTTCCTAGACCAATGTGAGATATTATCCCTTCTCCAGTTTAAAGGGCCATAGTCACTCAAATTCAGCATGGTCATGAACACGCTTTAGTACATATATGTATTTATAGTGTAATATATCAAAAGCTTTCATGGCATCAGTGTTTAATGCCACACAAAAAAAAGGGGGGGGGGGGCAAAAACCATGCACTTCTATCTAAAAATGGCTTGTTTAGTCCATAGGACTGTCACTACTTTAAACAGGACATGTCCCATCAGCATGGTATCGACAACTCTTCTGTACATTGATTTTAGTTTGACTCGGGTTTAAAATAATTTCTAATTTCTTGAAGCAAAAGATGTTATGACATGGTTGTTTGGGTTGCTGCTCAAACTGAAATACTAAGAAGAATTTGTAAGCTTGATGGACTTCAGGTAATAACAAAGCAAGTGCAGGTGTGTTGCACAGAATAGTGCCCAGGTAAAAGATGCGTAAATAGTGCTGTAACAGTAGAAGTAGATTAGGGTAACAGATTATTCTAGTGTTTTAAAAGGAATCTGCCTTTATGCAAATGGTACCAAATTTACAGTGTAAAACTGATAAAACTCATTGCCCTGCTGCATCTGGTGGGTCCAGATTTTGATGTTTCTTTTGTCTTTGGCCTTGGCTGTGCTAGAGAGTGTTGTTGATGTAGGTTATAGCGATGATCAAAAAGTGCTATAATTACGCTTGCACCTGTTCATATGGCACTCGTGTCAGAAAAGTGTGTCCACAGTTGGTGCTCTAGCAGTGAGAAAGTGCACTATGGGGGGATGTCCCACTGTGCAACTTGCCACCTGTGCTGCTAGGAGTTGTGGGAAGGCAGCGCATCATGGGTGCATGCTGTGCTTCATGAGTGTGGGTTCCCATGCCATGATGCATTGATTTCCATCCTTTCATTTCATGGGTTTCTGACTGTATCTTGTGGCATTTTTCAATGGCCTCTGTTCCCTGTGCACACGCCATTTCTATTTGAAATGATGGATCTGTGCTGCTCTCCTCAGTTGTCCGTGTTGTGACTATATTGCAACTGCTCATGCAGTATATGATGAACTCCCAATCGAAACAGGAATCCGATCTGATCTGTTGTGTGCCATACAAAGAGACACTGTCAGATTACTGTTTCCATTCATGGAATATCTGTACACGGTGAACCTCTGGTTCTGGGCATGTGAAATGAGCACTGAGTAGTGGGATTGAATCGTTATGCAGATCCGGGATGACGAGCAGTGGCAGCAGAACTTTTGAATGTGCAAAGCCATCTACCCCGAACACTGTGCGGAGCTTGCCCCCACCCTGTGGTGCAAGGACACCAGAATGAGAGTTGTGCTGTTGCTGGAGAAGCATGTGGTGATTGGCATGTGGAAGCTGACAACTCCAGAATGTTACCAGTCAGTCGCTAACCAGTTTACAGTTGAGAAGTCCACTGTTGGCACTGTGATTGCAAGTGTGCTGGGCATTAATCACATTCTCCTACGAAGGACTGAGAGTCCTGGAAAGATGCATGAAATAGTGGATGGTTTCGAAGCAAATGGGATTCCCTAATTGTTTGGTGGTGATGCATGGCATTCATATCCCAATTTTGGCCCCACACCATCTTGTGACGGAGTACGGTCAATAGAAAAGGGTAATTCTCTATGGTATTTCAGGTGCTGATGTATCACTATTGGCATTTCAGTGACATCAGTGTGAGTTGGTCAGGCCAGAACATGGGGGTTTCGTTGGACCAGAAACTGGTTGAGTCAATGATATGCCTTTACTGCCAATAAGGCTAATGGAATATTGGGCTGCATTAGTAGGAACATTGTTACAGATGGAGGGACATGATTATTCCTCTCTAGTCAGCATTGGTGAGGCTACAACAGGAGTATTGTGTATTGTTTTCAGCCCCTGACTCCAAAAAGATGTGGACTAATTGGAAAGCCCGGCAGAGGGAAACAAAAAATGTAGGTTGCTGGAGCACAAGATTTAGGAGGAGGGTTCTGAGGGAACTGGACTTATTTAGTCTGCAGAGAAAGACCAAGGCTGGGGTTTGACAGCAGCCTTCAACTATCTGAATGGGAGTTCCAAAAGATGGAGGTAGGCTGTTCAGTGGTGGCAGATGACAGAACAAGGAGCAGTGGTCTCCAATTGCCTCCAGGTCATCTGCTCACAACAACAGGAAAACAAGTCCCAAGCTGCACCCTGGAGTTTTAGGTAGGATGGTAGGAAAAACTTTCTCACTGGGAGGGTGGTGAGGCACTGGACTGGGTTACCTAGGGAGGTTATGGAATTTCGTTTTTAGAAGTTTTTAAGGTCCAGTGTGACAAAGCTCTGGCTGGGATGATTTAGTTAGGGTTAGCTCTGCTTTGAGCAGGGGGTTGAACTGAATGATCTCCTGAGGTGTCTTTCACTCCCTAATCTTCTATGATTCTGTGCTTCTCATTGAGGTGGCTTTCTTACGTTGCAAAATTAGGAGAGGCGGGTCGGTAGGGAGGAGGATTGTAATGTATATACCACTACTGTTTTGGCACAAAAGCTGATTTCTGTAGTATAGACCAGCCCATTGTAACGGATAACATTTTGTTTTGTCGTCTTTTGTATGCCCTTTTATTTCTCTTTTAAAAGAGAGTAACATTAAAAGAAAGAGGATTTGAATTGTCTGACAAATGCAGTCTTGGAAGAAGTTTTGAGGCTGTATAAATTATCACTTCTATTTTGTTCAGTTTACAAATGCATTAAATAGTTATGTCTACTTCAGAGGTAGCATTTTATTTTCTGTTTTACTCATAAACACAAATTGTATTGGTTTTTTTTCACATACATTGATGATTCATTACTAATTAGAAAATGGTATCTTTCATATCAGATCAGTCAATTGATTTATGAAGTCTGATGTTTTATTCCCTAGCAGTGTCTGATCCCTTATTTCAGACAAATATTTCATTTTGTATATTGCATCTCTTTGCTCAACTCTTTGTATGAGAATGGGGGATGGATTTCTTTTCTGAACCCTGAAATCAGTTTATATCCTGAAGTCTGGAATTGGATTATCCTCATCTCTGACCCTTTTTATCATATTACTGTCTAGTTTACTCTTTTTGAGCATATCCATTATTGTAATCTGGTTTTCTATTTTGATCATTGTACACATTGAGGTACATGGAAAGACAAAATATCACTTGATACACAGGCTGTCATTAGTCTATATGCATGCCTTGTGGGAATATATCCTTTTCAGAGCAAAATTTTGCTGTTGGGCATGGATGTTGATCTCACGCCAATATTTTATACTTCTCGGCGCCTAAGTAGGATTGTAAATACTTTGGTTTCCCTTTGCCTGCAGCAATGTGAGTGCTTCCTAGAGAGCTGAGTACTCCTGTCGCATTTAAGCATAAAATACAGGCATTTAACAAATAAGAGTGTGTGCTACTTACTTCCCCAACATTAAACATTTGTGTGTACTAAAGCAGAGAGTCTCAGATCTCTTACAAGGTGATGAACCAAGTGCTTTTTCTCTCCTATGATTCACCAGAGGCCAGTTGGGTTTGGCCAAGCCACTCCTCTGTTAGGATGGAGTTCAGCTTCGCCCCTCACTGCCTACAGCCCTGTGGAGGGGAAACTGTTTTATAGAACCATGATGGAAAACGAACACTAATTGTTTTTAGCCAGACGTACTGGGGAGACTTTAGTTTAGGCTTTTGGGGATTTTCTTGGTTAGTGAAGGTTTGCTTTTTGAAAAGGGCGACTAAATGATTGGTTGATTTCAAAGGTGATACCCTGTGGTGGAGGGGGGAGTGGGCTAGAGCAGATACAGTATGATTTCCACTTGATGATCCTTTTTTGCTTGGAAGTTCCACAGTGTAATTATATGATGGTTCCTTTCCCCGCTTGCAGCTAGTTGGAAGCAGAACCGGACCTATCAGTTAAGGCAGAGTGGGTGGGATTATACCCCTGAAGACACACACAGTTCACAGCCTCCAGTTGCTTCAGATAGTTGCCTCCAGATCATCTGTTCAGAATAGCAGGAAAACCAGACAAAAAACAAACCAAAAAAACCCCTACTTGTTCTTGTCATCTAGTAATGTGGGTTTCCTTTGAAAGTCACTTGGTGTCAGCTATGGAAAGACTCTGCTCAATTTCTTGTGTTGTAGCAGCTGATATGTCCTGTTGGGTCAATTTAAGTGTTTTTTATTACAGAAGTTGAAATTTTAAATTAAAAATTTTCTATTAAAGATAGTATCTTTTCATTCTCAGGTTCGATGGATGATGTACTGGATTGTGTTTGCTCTATATACTGTTACTGAAACAGTAGCAGACCTAATGATCTCTTGGTAAGATCCTGGATAGTATGGAGCCTGGGATATAATTACTTTTTCTGATGATTTAGTGCACAGAAGATATAATTACCAGCTTGTATTTGTAGGTGTGACATTTCCAAGAACTGCTGGCAGGACCTTTTATAATAGTGTCCCTCATTACTAAATTTGCAGTGCCTTTAATTCCCTAAAGGGTAGGGATAGAAAAATAATACCCATGCGGAAGCACAAGAGCGGAGAATGGAGATGTGAAACTCATGCAGAAGATGTCTTAAATAAAATAGTATAATGCAAGAAAACATGGAAAGATTTTTAAATATTGCCCTCCTTCCTTTTGATGGCATATTAAATGAAAACCAAACAAAAGGCAATTAAACAGATGTTCATCTATTAAATAACAGTTTTTATCCAGTATAGATGATTTTTCATCTGACCATGTTAAGAACCTTAGTTGAAAAGATAGTGGAACATTTTTGCCATGAATGTATACCTAGTTGGTTTTTTGCAAAGCTTTGTTTTTGATGGTGAACTAACATCTACCTTTTTATCACAGTTCTTGCATAACTTTTTGTTTCCAGGTTTCCATTATATTATGAGCTGAAGATTGCTTTTGTTATTTGGTTGCTCTCTCCATATACTAGAGGGGCAAGTTTAATGTACAGGAAGTTTCTCCATCCTCTTCTTTCCTCAAAGGAACGGGTAAGACTTTTAAAAAAAATTTGTCATTAAATGCAAGAATTAAATCTTTTTGTGTTTTTAAAATGTTCATATATTAGCTAATACACTTAATAGGAGTTGAAATGTAAATATATTTTACCTTCATTTTCTGTCAGTTTTGATAATAAAATAATGGTATTGGGTAATACAACCTCATGACTTTCACGGATTTTGTATGCAATGCAAAGCAAACTTGAATATGTATTCTGTCCTTTTACTTTTAGGAGATTGACGAGTACATTGTTCAAGCCAAAGAACGAGGTTATGAAACGATGGTGAACTTTGGGAGGCAAGGTTTAAATTTGGCAGCTACTGCTGCAGTGACTGCTGCTGTAAAGGTAACTTTCACTTACACTGAACTGTTAGGTGTAAATATTATGGTCATAACAGAAAAGTGATATTTACCCCACTTAACTTAAAGTAGCATGTTTAAAAATGTGGGGGAGGGCGCATAATTTTAAAGATTGCACTTTTGTGAGCATTCTTTACTATGTCTATTAATTTTAAAATAAATAGAGTAACTTTTTAGATAACAGATATCAGTTGAGAATGGTAAATCAAAATATATACTAAAGTGTTTTATGGTCAAGCTATCAGTGAAAGGTCAACATCCTTTTTTTCTGTCTTTTGTTACACTTTCTTGCTGGTAATCACACTGTTTACAGGATTTCTGGCTTCTTTCTGCTGTTTTCCTTCAATCAAATTGAGGTAACTGCATCTACAATAAGGCATGAAATATTACTACCGCAGATAACTTTTGTGCAATTAATTCCTGGTTTGTGATTTCAGATCCAGTTTTTAAAGTAATGCACTTCCTGTGAAACCTTGCATTATAGCTGCCTGATATGCATATTCTTGCTTTGAATAGTGGTTTTTATATTAAACTGTAAAGCTGAACAAAGTGCAATGTCTGTTTAATAATTTAGGTATAGTCCTGGTTGCCTGCAACTAAATTGAAACTAATGAAGGGGATTTCCCAAAATATTTGATTGAAAAGCCACTGATGAAGGCAACCAGGAAAACTTTCAACTTATAATGAGTTGAGAAACAACTTGTACCCTTCAACAGTGTGTTTTAGTTAACATAGTCAGGGCCGGCCCAACTATATAGGTGTACTAAGCAGTCGCCTAGGGTGCCAGGCTTTGAGGGGCGCCAAATTAGACAGAATTGAATTTTTTTTATCTATTTGAAAAAATATAGTCATGTATTATCTCTTATAAATCATGGGGGGGAGAGTGAGGGGGACAATGTCATAGTTTGCCTAAGGTGATAAAAACCCTTGGGCCGGCCCTGAACCTAGGAGGTTGGAAAGGTTGAACCGACTATTATAATTTAATCTCTGTTGAAGTGTAAACTGCCCAATTTTCAGTAAACATGCAGAAAATAGTATTAGCATTAGGAATTCTTACGTTCTGATTTGATCAACTTCAGGCCTAATTAGACATAATTTCCAGTGAGAACAAATCAAACTAGCATGCTTATAGTAATTATAATGAAAAGGTTTTAAATCTCCAAATAAGCCATCAAAAAGCAACATATGGAAATATTATGTAAACTTTTCAAGATAGCAACACAGTTCACTTGTAAGTTATTATTGTTTGGGAGAAACCTCTGACGACTATTGGCCTTTGAATCCAGTGAAGAATATTAAGCAAAGACTTGCGTATAAAGAATATTTTCACATTTTATCATTTTAAAGACATCTTGGATAAGATACCTCTGATTATCCGGCCTTTAGCATTTCTCTTGACAATGCAAATAGTTTTAATTTCTTGTTTTCATACAGTAAGGCATGTTGCACTGTTTGGGATTTTCGGATGCTGCAAGGAATGTGTTTTAAAGTTTTCATTGGAATATTAATTATAAGTATTAATGATATTTTCCTTGATCATAAATGTAAAATGTATATCTGTAAACCTAATTTTTCACCTGTATCATTAAGATGCAGTATATTGATTCAGCAGTCTCTGATGTGATGCCAGTCAGCCCAGCAAAAAAGTGACTTCTTGTTATCCCAACAGGTCACACACCTTATGTCTTACTATTGAAATATAATTTACAGTGTCCTCCAATTTTATTTGTATTATAACTCGTATTACTGTTATAGAGTTGGTATAACAACTCTCCACCTTTTTAAAATGCTTTTAATTAAAAATCTCTTTTTTTGTAAAGATTTATTTTTTTAAATAGGACTTAAGAAAAAGTATCCCAAATGTATTTTCTAGGCTCCTTAAGTCCTCCTTAGAAGTGAGATTTTCTGTATGAATGGTGCTTTAAAAGATTATTGTAATTATAAAGAAAAGTGCATGGCAACCTGTCTTTCGGAAAACTGTTTCATATTGGAGGTGGATGGTTATTTTTCTCATGTATTAATCATTGAAAGTTATTAATGCTACGTATCTGAAACCATAACAATTTTTAAACAAAATATATTCCTATGGCAATATGCGCTAAATATCCAGAGTGGGAGTGGGAATGGGATGCTGAGAGAGAATATCAAAAGTTGTTTTTAACGAAGGTGACATCTTTTTAAAAGAAGGTCAATATTACTTTTTTTTAGCAGAATACTTGTGTTTTATAGCTCGAATGAGCACCTGCAGTAATATGCTGTTGCTTTGTGGTCACTTCCCTCTCTCCAATATCTGAAATCTTTGAAAAGCGAGAAAGAGCTAGGGAGAGACAAGTTGGAGTGCTTTTGCTCCTCATTTTTTTTAGTTGTTCTCTGAAATGTATTTTCCTGAGGATTATCCCTAGATGAAGTTCCTTTCAGCTGTGAGGATGGAGACGTAGGGTCTCTTAGTGAAAGAAGTTGCATGCTGTTTCTTTTACATTTCAGCATACAAAGGTGAGATTTTTCTTGTCTCCCAGCCTCCCCTTCTCACCATCTAAGAACCCTGTTTACAACTTGTGGATTTACCTGAATTTACGTACATTACTTTAAGACCTGCTTGACCCTGTTTAATTGTGGTTACATGGTTTTGAATATGTGCTGCCAATACCATATGGGTGAATTGATAACTTTATGTGTAAAGTTACTGCACACATTTCATCGTAGTATTGACTGTTGTTTTCAAATACCACCTCATAAGGTATATATTGTACGAAATCTATTGCAGTAGGGTGTGAAATCAGGGGTGCACTCGCTCACACGCTCCTCAGTGTATGACAATGTGGGGAGCTAACAGCCTCATTCACCAGCTCATCTGCCTGATACCTCTCTTGGCAGCTGAGTTCTCCAGCCTAAGCTTCTGTTAACTCACTCTCTGGCCATAGGCCAGTTGTGCTGGGATAGGGAGAAAGAGAACTGTGTGCAGCAAAATGGCTAGCTTCATGGCAATAAATACCAAATTCCATGGCTGCTGTTTTGTGGAGTCTGTAGGCACTTTCTTGAGATGAAAATGGTAGTTGATTAAAGTTCTGTGTTAACTTAGACAGACACCTGTCCATTGGCTTATGCTTGGGTCATGTTCCCAGTGCAGTTTGTAGAGCCAGAAGGGCTGAGAAGACTTATCTAAATGAAAGCTGAGAATCTGGGGGACAGTTCTGTGACAAATGGTGAACTTGGACAGATTCCACAGCCCCAGTCACTGAAAACACAGAATTCTGTTATCTGCTTTTTCTGCATCAAGTGATAAAATAGAGTGAAACATTCTCTTTCAGGTGCTGTGCTATATGGATACTGACCCCCTGTTCCTTGCATGAATAACGGTTCTGTACACCAGGCCAAATGAAGTTGTGTGAGTTAATAGGGTTAAATCTCCTGTTTGAATTATAGAGTAGTAGTAGGCAGAGATGTCCATTGGCTCCTCTACCATTTAGGCTGGGCATGAATCTTTTTGCTTAGAAGATAAGAAATAATGAAGGTATCACAGGACAAAAACTTGAGGGAACACATTAAAAATAGCTTTCTAGGCAGATGTTTAACGTTATTTTTATCTAACTGTTTTCCTAAAAATAATTTATTTTTAAAAAAATCTGGCTTTAGGAAAATGTCTAAGTTTAAAGTAAATGATGCTAAATCTGAAAATCTAGCTATAAATGTGCCAGACTCTGAAAAGTCATTCCTTCAGAAAACATCACGGTACAAATTGGTGGTAAATTCTCTGGAAATTCTAAACTTCAACCTAAAGGAGCTCTTTGATTTTAATTTCAAACCGTAAAGCAAACAAAATAAAAAAACTGGAGTGGCAGCAGCAGTATGCAGTTTATTTGAAAAAAATGGTCACAATCAAAATCAACAGTGTCAAGGATATCGTTTTTTGTGTGACTAAACAGGAAGGACTAACTGTTGGAAAATTCTGTGGTACCATCAAGCCCGCCAATTCAAAGCAGCAGTGGATTGGGCCACTCTAACCCAACCAAATACTGGGTCTTCATTGAACAAGAAAATTGTAGCAGTGTAAACATTGCTAGGCTACCATGAATTAAGGAAAATAAAAATAATGTGCCTCAGAAAATTATACATATCCTTTGGCAAATGCTACTTTATGAGTTTGGGACAGAATTAGAGAGAAATTGATTTCTCTCACCAATGACACCCATCTCAAATAATCCAGATTTTAACACAAATCATAAACAAGACAGCTATAAAGATTGGGAGAGCTGTGTAATACTTATGGTTGGCCAGTTATTTAGGAATGAAATTTTCCATATCTATTTAGAGATAAAAACAGCCCATTGTCCCATGCTACCAGTACTTTCAAATTAAGCATCATCTTTCTCAAGAGAATACATTCTGCAATGAAGTTAACTTGAATAGAAGTGTGGTGTCTGGGCAATTAGGAAACATCTCCCACTCTCCTTTTCCAGGTAGCTTTCCTAACAAAAAATCTATATGGCACTCTGGAAAAGGGATCTGGATAGACAGATTGTCTCAGAGGAATGGGCTCAGTCTGTAGCTCGATAAAAGAAAATGTCTAAGATTTGTTTCAGTGGTTCCTCAAACCATCCAGGTTAAAAAAATAATTAATTAATTTTTTTGGGGGGGGTAATCAATGTTGGAGACACTGTGTGATGAAAGAAAATGTTATGTAGATATGGTGGACATGTCTAGTCATCACAGAACCAGGATGCCATCAGTAATCAAATATCCAATAATTTGTGGATTTTATTACTAAATGATCCTTTGGCAATCCTCCTGAGGCTTCCTAATGGAAATAGTCATAGAGAGATGAACACTTTAAGCTTTTATCTGCTAGTAGGTGCTTGGCTACTCATGACTTTAAGGTCAGCCAGGATCATCACAATCTTCTAGTCTGACTTCCTGGATCTTACCCACTCCTGTCATAGACATCTAACTTCTGCTAGAGTTACTGAAGTCAGAATCCATCATTTACACTAGTTTAAACCGAAAAGTGAGCCGTCTTGTGGAGGAAGGGGAACCCCCATCCCCTTGCTTTCTGCTAATCTGACCTAGGGAAAAATTCCTGCCCACCCCCAAATCTGGCAGTCGGTTAGACCCTGAGCATGTTGGCAAGACCCAGCAGCCAGACACACCTGAAAAATTCCAGAGGGGTAGCTGTTTTATTCTATTTCAGCAAAACAAAAAAGGAGTCCTTTGGCACTTTTAAAGACTTCAAACTTGTGGACTTCTACTGTTGGAAAAATAACAACCAGCCTTTAAGACAGAGAAGCCATACAAGCTTCAGATGGTCAAAAATCCAACACCTTAAATTGGCCTTGTAATGAATGTAGTCTCTAGAGCAAAGGTCATGTGTTGCCTTCAAGGAACATTGTTCAGCAAATAGACAAACTTATTCTGTACTAGCTAGACTTTGAGTAGTTTTCAGATGGTGCTCCAAAGAGAACAAACCCAATAATGATCCAGACCAGTACAAAGTTCTCAATTACACTTGCATATATAAATGAATATTTAGGTGCTTCACAATGCAGCATTGAGTGCACTCATAATGATGTCTGCCATATCTCTACCTTTTATCCCCTCCAGGTAAGCTTTTCTTCGTAAAGGGGGCAATTAATGCGCTGGTCTTCCTAAACACTTTTAAACTGGAGTGCATAGATACTCTTATAGTCAAGGTTTCTATAACTTCTGTTCTGTAGGGCCTTATTCAGGTACTTAGTTTCAGACTTTCACCACTGGAGTTGAAAATACCCGCATTTCTCCTCTCTGTGAGGCTTAATTATTGTAAAGTTTGAGCAAAAACAGTGGCAGTGGAGGAATATTCTTTCCATATATTCCTCTGATGGTTAGAAACCTATGTCTGTTTTCCAGTCTAAACTTCCTGATGGCCGGTTTATATCTGAATTTATCTCGGAGCTCTGATAATATCACCACCAAAAGCTTTGTGGTGAATCATAGCCCCTGGTCCTCTTTAAGCAGTGGCAGGCATAGGAAATGTCCAGTTTTTCACTGAAAATGTTGATGGGTGGGTGGCAGACATATTTAAGGTTTGATACTTTTCATTTGGGGGGTGGGAAAAGCTCTTAGTACTTTTTTTTAAGTGCTCTAGCTCTCCATAGTTGGTTCAAGATCTCTGGCATTTGGCAGCGGGATACGCTGTAGTGTCAAGCACCTGCCTTTTGTTGGCAGGATGAAAATTCATTCTCATTTGGGCAGCTACAAACAAGCACTTGCAGATTGTCATTTACTGTCTGCCTGAGGCAAAATAGCTTGGTTTTTTGGTGTGCTGCCAAATACTACTTCAGTTAGCACTGTGCCTCACACCTTTGATCTTAACACAAAATGTAAACTATGGCTATTTCACATGCACAATGGATTCTTCTCCTGTTGCTTTACCCCCAACAAAATAGTCTTTGGCATATGTGAAGATGCCTTGCCCTAAGAATCAGCAGGCCACGAGTGTCAAATTCATGTCATCTGATGACTGATTGGGCATCATGCTGGGAATAGAATATAGGTGTGTAATAGAGGCTGCTTCTGCTGTCAGCTAGGGCAGTTAGCCCTTTAGCTTATTTGAGTGATAGCAGTTGGTGATATAGTATCTTATTTGCAAGTGTAAAATGAAATATTAAATAGCTACCCATTACGTAAGCACCACACATGGATGGATGGAATGAGCCCGGGGAGGGGGAGATAAGATTCTACTCTTTTATGTCACCGATACAGTCTTTAATTACAGAAATAAGATTGCACAAGAAACCTTAAATCATCTGAATTTCTGAGTACCTGGCTTGGTAACCTAAATATTATTTTAAATCCAGTTTTATATAATGTGTATGCAACTTAGTTTTATCATCATAAACATCTTTAAATCGCTTATTTCCAACTGTTACTGTAATTTCACTTCAAATAACTATTTAGTTGTTTAATAGACTTTTTTCCAGAAGGGGCACTTAAACAAATCCCAAAAGTGGGTCATAGTCAATCTTAAAATGACTGTACAGTATTAGATGAGTAGCACTTTTGTAGCTATCGTGGCAGGAGGTACTGTACAGTTTGTTTTTATAGTATTACATCAGCAGAGATGTTTGTGAGTACCCCAACTAGACCATTAGCACAGACAGAGGTTATCTATGGTCTTTTCAGTCTATTGTTTCAAATATAATTGGTGCCAATTCTTATGTTACTTGGATTACTGTTTTAGTTATTTCTGTCACTACTGATGCAAATTTGTGTGTAGGGCTTAAGTATAGTATCTAACAGTATGTTTACTGATAGATATTCTAGATCCAAAGGGGGAGCTGTGTTAGTCTATTGCAAAGAAACAAACAGAGTCCTGTGGCACTTTTAACGAATAACAGATTTATTTATCGCATGAGCTTTCGTGGGAGAAAATCCCAAAGCGTCTGATGAAGTAGGATTTTCTCCCACGAAAACTCATGCGATAAATAAATCTGTTATTCGTTAAAAGTGCTACAGGACTCTGTTTGATATTCTGTTTCAAATACTACTTATAGCAGGGAGAAACATATATATGTGCATCTTTATGTAATAGGTTTTGGTAATTTGACTATTTGGTAAACTGGCTATTACAATTACATTTAGATATTTGAAAAGTGGTTCTAGATGATACATTGCCTGATGCATTGGGCATTAAAAGCTTTTTGGGGAAAAAAATCTCTTGAATCTATCTAGAATAAGGAATAAATAAATCAGAAATAATAAGCAGTGTGCAAATCATTAGGGAATTGGACTATCTTAATATATGGTCTTTTAAAAATTCCTTTTATAAGGTATAAACTAATGTTAAGATAGAGCAAAATGTGACTTGTCACAGTTCTCAAAGTAACTGCACTTCTGATCCTTATGTGGCCCCCTTCAGGTTACCCCACTCGCGTATCAGGGCAGAGTCCCACACCTCTTTCTATCTAGACTGGGGATTTAGGCTGCAATTCTTAAATTCACTGTGATTGTCTCAGTAGGTCTGAGTTCAGTTCAGCACTTGCAGTGCTGTTCTGTGAGGCACAATGGCAGAGTTAACCAGTGACCACCCAGCCTTTGTTAAGCCAAAGTATTTGAGGACAAAAGCACTGTAGAATAAACTATCTTACAACAACAAACAGCTTACATACATGTCTGGTTTACAAGGTGTCGCTGACCTTCCACATGGGGACCCTAGCAGATTTTCCTCTCAAGGGCCTGCGCCTCTGGTCACAGTCTCAAGTCCATCAGTTCTTGGACTAAGGGGAATGATCTCTCTCTTTGAATGGTAGAGTGGTCACTATATATAGGTTTTAGTTCTTTCTTTGACAGTCTGTTTAATCAGGTCACACCAGTATATGTGATTTCCCAGAGGGCGAAGCTTCTCCAGACTTGTTACCTGCCTAAGGATTTGCCCAGTATTTTGGTTCCTTGTAACTCCCCAGAGTACAATCCAATAAAGACGCATGTAACATTTTATAAAGTTAATAAATAGCCTTGAATACTCCAAGTGTATATAGTATTTACATGAGGAAAAAATAAATATGAATGCTACTTAAAACAAATGCACATCCACTGCATGTCTCTGTTAAAAGACTTTTGTAATCCTGCAAGAAAGCATGTGCTTAACCGTCTTAACTCAATTTGAAGAGTAACATCTAAAGGCTTCTCCATTTGTACTCGAAAAGTGCTGTTCTTGATTTCAGGGTCAGGGTGCGATAACTGAAAGGTTGAGAAGTTTCAGTATGCATGACTTAACAGCTATTCAAGGAGATGAGCCAGTGGGAGAAAGACCGTACCAGACTTTACCTGAAACCAAAAAGAAAACCAAAAGCTCTGTCAATGAATCTCTGGGTATGTATCTTGTTAAAGTTTGGGGCTCCTTTTATTGTAGTTGAATTTCTGATAAGTAAAAACCAAGAAGTGGAAATAGCAAGCACTTTCTATTCTCTTAAATATTTTTGGTGGGGAAGATGTCAGTCTGTTTCTCCGTATTTGAATAGATTTGATTTGATATGTAACATGTTAAACTAGGATGATATCAATCAGAATTGAGGTTCTGAACTCTTTTCTTTTCCCTGCTTGGCCACACTGGACACAAGGATAATTCATTTGCTACCTATCTTGTTCGCTCTGTGGTTTTGATTACTAACTAAAACAGTAAAGCTGAAGTGAAAGATATAGTTAGTTATTGGATGCCACCCATCATTTTCATTGCTGGTATCATGAAACGTGAAAAGCTGTGGCAATTAGTAAATAGGAGGAGAACAAACTAATACAAAGGGTGAATTTAATAGACTTTTATAAAAGGTGCTTATAAAAGTCACTGGTTAAAAGGTGAACATTCTTTTAGCAACAAAAATAATTGTGTCATCGTGGGAAGGTGTCATCATGGGAAAATAAAATTTGGGAGGGATGAATACTACTTAGTGACAGAACAGGAACGCAGTATAAGTGCAAATGTACAACTTAAGTGATTCTCCAGAATATTTTTATGATCCTGTATACTAAACAGTAAAGTTTCTGGATGGTATCTTGACTTCATTATTAATTAGTAGTGCTCAATTATTAATTAACAGTCCTTGTGCTAATTTAAAAATATGAAAAATTGGAAATCATCCCTTATGGCTGAAGTCTGACTAAAATTATAAAATATCTGCTGCCTTTTACAAAGAGTAGTTCTGCTTTATTTTCCTCCTCTCTTTTTCATTTAAGTATTGAAAAGCCTGGGGTAATTCTTCCATAAAAATGGCTTCTATTATTTAACTAATTGCCATACAGGACATCCTAGGGATGAGAAGCTACTTAGAGGCGGAGGATAAATTCCCAGGAAGTGCCTAGTGTAGAGACCATCATGTTAATAAGAAATGAGAGTTAATCAATGGGAAAGCCCGAAAATTCTTAGTGTATGTGTATATATGTCCGTGTTACAGGTGATGCAGCTGCTATGTATGTGGGGTTTTTAAGATAACTATTACATTACATGTTGAATTGTTTGACAACAACCTCTTGACATTCCAGTTTGAGTAAATAAATCTTTATCCTCGTATAAACTGCAGTATCACCGAAATTATTTCTAGTATTAAGTCATGCAATATTTAGTCTTCATTTAGTAATCCACTTGTTTATTTTTGGAATTTATATGAATTTTCTACTCATTGGTGCAAATAAGATGTTTTAGAAAGGTTATAACTAAGCTTTGAAATTGTGTATTGGAAGCAATTTGCACTGTCAGGTGAGAATCTTAACTCAGTTAAATTTAGGAGAGGTATAGTCAGAATTTGCACTCAGCATGCAAAAGGTAGGGGGACCTGTTAACCCTAAATGCTTATATTAATTCCTTTTAGCAGTTTTAATGCCGTTTCTGTAGCTAACAGAAGATACTGTACTTGAGTGGAAACAAGTTTTGGCTCTGTGTTTACAGAGATAAGGATGTCCTGTGTGTATCTCCATGTATAGATATTTGAAAAATTATATGCATTAGGCTTTATCATCTAACATTCCATAGTTTGCCCATAATAAACCCTATGAAGTGACATTTAGCTGCAAATCTTAGTAGTAGGCCAGGCAGGCTAGTAATGTGGGTTGTTTTCCTAAATATATAGTCCCAAATACAAAACATCATTAAAGTGAAACTAAGGTTGTGTACATATAATTGACTGAAAGCCCTCTTTCCATTTTCTGAAGGATACCTGTCTGGTTTAAATAACCTCTAGAACGTCTGATTTAATCATCGTGGGTTTTCTCTGTTCAGCACATGCTACTTAAAGAATTCTTTTTCTGAAAATTGAAAGTCCATTAAAAAAAATAATTTCTCTTGTAAAACAGCAATAAAAATACTGATTTGAAATGTCTGGTATTACTTAAAGGCAGCTCTGTACCTGCCATATGTGTGCAGTATTTGATAGTGATCCCAAACGGCAATGGCTCAAGAAGGAATGCCTTCAGAAAAACAGCAAGTGGTAGCAGGGTAACTTTGATCTTCCCTACATAAACAGTTACACTGCCAATAGGCACCACTGTATCATGACAGTTTTAAGAGTATGTGGCCTGGGCCAATTGTTGTGCCATCTGACATTTTAGAGTGCACTATTGTTTGCCCTCCTATCTTGAAATAGATGGCAGACCGACAATTGATGGATTTTCCAGAAAGAAATCTCAGCTATATTTTAAAAATGTCAAGAAATTATTTGTTAAAATGAACTTAATTTTTGTCTTTTGGCCAAAAAAAAAAAAAAAAAAAAGCTCTTATACCATTTGAGTTAAGAAATAGCTTTAACTTTCCTAAATTTTATCACTTGCATCTTCTTTACAAATATTTACTTTCATACTTACTTGAACATTTTGTGCTACTGCTATTCGTACAGACGTATCTCATACAAACTTCTATCTGGTCTGCTTTATTTTAGGTTACAGAATTCCATTGAAAAAAGATTCTGGAGATGATAAAACAGATGAAGAGATGGAGGGCGCTCATTCAGAGGATGAGATGTTTGCTCAGAGTGGCCTCCGACGATCACAAAGCATGAAATCTGTGAAAAGTATTAAAGGCCGTAAAGAGGCAAGTGCAATATTTTACTTGAAAGTATTGCGTTCCATTACTAGCAGCGTAATGTGAAAGAATAGTAGTCCAAGAAATCAGATTTTATTTTTAAAGGACAAAGTGGTTCTAAACGGTAGGTGAAGTATGGAACATAGCATGTAGTTATGGTCCAAAAAGCCATAGCCAGATCTTGACCTACTCCCATTTGCCTTCTAAAAGAAAATAAGAGAAGGATAAGCTAGTTAGGGAAAAACATACTGAACATATAAAAAATAACTGATTAAAGGAAATGAAACTCTCTTTTGCTTGACCACTGTTTCCCAAATGTGTCCTTGGCATGTAAAGGTAGAACATAAGGCCCTGAGTCGGCTTGGAGAGAGGGAGCTGACTGTCATGACGAGCATTTGAGGTGTGGCTGATGCAACCTGCTACCCCTTACTGTGCCTACAGGAATCTTATAAGGGATAGGGCCATTCACATTTTCGGTTGTATCCTATGGATACTTTGAACAAGTGTCAATAAACACTGTACTTTCATTTAAAAGCAAAGGGGGGGAACCTGTGCTGGACTCTCCATGCATTTAACACAGATTTAAAGATGCAATGAGAACCAGGAACTTCCTCAAACAAATTACCAACCAACAATACTGGAACACACGTACATGCCTGCCCCGTCAACACTTCGTCCCTTCAAAAGTCTGGGTGGAAAGAAGGGCGTTTCAGCATACCCTGAAGGTGGACACATTTTGGCCTGCTCTAGATACAAAGGGAGGTGAGAGGAGGAAAGAAGTAGCTTTCTGGGCAGAGGACCCCTCATGGAGAATGCCCTGCTAACAGCTCGCTCTCATGTTGAGTGCTGTAACTCAAGCACATTTTGACTGCGGCTGTACAGGACAATAAAGGAAGAGGCAGTTTTGCCCATAGCTGCATCCTAGGTAATTTAGGGCTTTGTAACTCAAAATATCATTCCAGCTTCTATCTGGAAATCAAGAGGCTGCCAGAGCAGATCAAAGAATATTGGTCCTGTTTCCACAGAGTAATACCTTCTTAATAAGAGGGCTGCAAACTACAGACTATGCCATTCTACACTTAAGCGTCTGAATTGATTTAAGGTGAAATGCCAGGTAAAGTCTGTTGCAGTAATCTGACTTGGAAGTGACAGATGCATGGATTGCAGCAGCAGGGCCTTCCTACAAAGGAGCAGCTCCATGTTTCAAGTCAGCTGTGGCTGAAATGAAGCAATTCTCACTACTGGGTGACTATGTAACACCAACTTGGAGTCCAACCGTATCACCAGACAGTGAACTTCAGAGGGCCGGTAAACAACCACCAGACTGCCAATATTCTGGTCTTGCTGACTTTGTCAGCTACCCCTCCAGGCCCCAACCTCTACCTATCCATCAGTAAGGTGTGTGATAGCATTGGTGGGATCAGGTGAGAGAAACAGCTGGGTATTAGTGTCATGCCTCTTCAGCCAACTTCCTAGGAATCCCTTACATATGTTAAGATGCACAAAACAAAACTACGTGGAAGCCCACACAAGAGGCGCCCAGGCAAAAGAGCAAATTCCCTAAGCCGCTCTCCGAGAGTTTCAGAATTACTGTGAGCTCTAAACACCTAACATGTTCAGTTGCTGTCATGATAGCTGAATGAATTTATTCAGTCTAGTCCTGTATCGGATGGTCTAAATGTATTTAATTGTGGTTGTGCCAACTGATTTTGTGCGTCATAACAAATGTTTGATTTAAAAAATTACCTTTTTGTCTGGCTAATATTTATGCAAATTAAATAGTAACTCTTGGTTTCTAACACAACTTTCTCTTTCAGATACGGTACGGCTCACTGAAATATAAAGTAAAGAAGAGGCCGGCGGTATATTTTTAAGTGGACTGCACTTGAAGGACACACTGCTGTTTGAGAGTAACTTGACTGAGCACATCGTGTTCAGGATTTGTGAATAAAAACGTTAGCATGGTGGTAGGACTCATTTTTACCTGTCTAAACAGCTGGATAAGATGCTTCTAATCTTCAACCGTTTATCATTTTGACTTAATTGTTACATCTGGCTAGGAAAAGTCCTGTGTTTCTGCGCTCATTAAACTTGGTAGGATTTTAATGAATGACAAAAAGAGAGCATGATTTTCAAAGGTACCGAACAACTGCAAATTCCATTAACTTCAGTTGAAGTTTTGGGATAATCAGCTCTTAGGAAAATTAAGCCCATAGTGTTCACTAGTTTACAGTGCAAAAATAGGTATACTTGAGGTTTTTTCTAAACCAGGAATCTTGAAAAATCTTCTGTAGTAGTGTAAAAATGTACAGTTTTTAAAGAACAGTGAATGAGTGGGGGAAGTCAAAAGGGACAGCCAGTGATATCTGGCATGTCCTTAGAAGACCTCCTTATACCTTATTTTAGCTACACCATGGTTAATATTTTAAATACTCATTGGTGCACTTTGATAGCTGTACAACAGTTTTGCCTGCGTGTTTACTGTTTTACAGGAGTACATCTAACATTAGTTTTAAAAAAAAAAACATGTTCCACCAATGTCTTTTTAAATGACAGCAATTTAATTCTTGTATTACCACATCTTTTACTTTTGGGTACTTAAGCACATGGACGATAACTGCTACTAACCTTTGAAGAATATGGAGAGGTGCCTTTTGTGTGTTAGGGCAGAGTACACTCTTTCTACAGCACATTCAGACATAAACTGATTTAGGACTAATAGCCAGTGCTCAATAAAAGATGAGAGAAAAATTTGCAGCATTTGCTAGCTATCAGACACCTAATCAACTTATCAGCTGTGTGGTATAACTCCCATTGAAATGAATGGCAATAATGCATGCACATTTCATGGACTGTTCAGGATCTAGATTATAGATTTTTGCTGTGGCTTACTTTACAAGATTATGTTTCAGAACAGCTTTTTGATATCAAATTTGAGTTTTGACAAACGTTTAAAATATGTACTTTTCTTTACTTCCTTTTCATCATTGCTGAAATTATTACTAAGATATTTGTGTATAAATAGCTCTTTTCAAGAATGCCTTCTAGCTCAGTGGTTCTCAAACTTTTAAAATGGAGTGGAATTTTGCATAATTGCGGCCTCCTCCCCCCAAATCGTACCCTCTTTCCCTATTCTGAAAAGAGAGTGCTTTCAGAAAAAATACAGGCCTACAGCATGGGGAAGTAAAGAGCAGTAGCAGCAGGGAGCAGCAAGCACTGGAAGCAGCATTGCAGGGGAGTGTGCCCTGCTGCTATTGCAGGAGATCAGCGATGGCAGTGGCTGCTTCCTTCTCCAGGGAGCATTAGGTTCCTGGGGTCCCCATCACCTGGCCCTCCTCTCAGCCCAGCGCCTCCTGGCTTCCCCCATTCATCTCATGTTCCCCACTTTGAAAAACATGCTAGCTGATTCAGTCAGCAATGCTGTAACCCAATATCAGAACTTCCTTCACAGAAGTGATTTGTTTTGGATTTTGATATGAGAGAGGCAGGCTAATTCTGAAGAATCTTTTATATAACTATCTCTAACCAAAAGGGATGGAAGGAAAATACTGTGTTCAAAAGTTAAATGGAATTTAAAATGTATTCAATGTTGACATAAGCGTCAGTCTTAATTTAAAGCAAAGTATGTCATAGAATCATGTCCAAAGACTTTCCACCCTGCAGACCTCGTTCCAGATGAGAGAAATCCAGCAAGTAGAGACTGTAAGAGTGCAGTAAGATCACATAGATGGCATTGTTTAATTCTCGACCTCCCAACCCCATTGAATAACAGCCCACTGACTGATTGGAAAATCTTGTCTTAGCTAGAACTTTTCTTATTTCTACTATTACCATCACCAGAGCTCTGTTTGTGGGAGCATATTTTGGGGCACTAGTATACATAAGATGAGCGGCTGCTGGTATTCTAACTACAGCATTGTGTTGGTCATTTCTGAGCAGAGTTAGAGGATACTGTTAAAATGAGGGTTGGTTTACATTAGCATTATCAGTGGAGCTGCAGCAGTAAATTTAGGTGAAATTACACCAGACAGCTTTGTAGAGAACAATAAGAATATTGATGGGAACAGCGGAAGCATTGTGCAAAGGGAATTTTGGAAACACTTGAGTTGGTACCAGTTATGTTCTATAAGGGAACGGAAGGGCTACGGTTGATACCACTTTACTAAAAGATTTAATGAAATACCAGATGACAGCCACCCTCATGCTACAATAGTTCTAAGATTACTGGTCCCAATTTCATATATTTTGCTTGCATACTTGGGCAACAGCTTTTGTTAGACTTGTTATGCCATTCTGTTCTGTGTAGGTTCTTGTATATACTGTGCCTGTTGCCATGTTGACTGAGCACTGTTGGCTGGGCTTCGTGTACTTCATTGCCCGTTAAACTTAAATTATGTAGCATAACCTTTCATTTATACAGCAGTGCCTTCCTAAATCTTCTGTCCTTCCCTGTCATCCCAGTCTACCTAACATAGTAGCATTTATTTTGAATTTGATCAAATACTAACCCCAGACTTTCACTATGCTACATATTTTTGTATTGAAAACCTCTAACTATTGTGACATTTGCAGCTGGATGTTCTGACAAATGGGTTGGATGATGTTCATGCTCTGTGACCTTTAGGAAGATAAGGGAATCATTTGAGGCTTTTATAGCTGGAGGAGGTTCATCTTTCCCTATCCCTTTTGATGGGCAGAGGTGACTTTAAGGTTGGAAGAATATTTGAATTCCTTGTTCCTCACCTCACAGTACCCTAATATGTGCCACTATAAACACCAATGATTGATAACATTAGCTTTTGTTTTCTGCTAAAGTTATTTGCAGTAGGCACTCGTAGAAGAATGGGGCTAGTCTCACTTTTCAGAGCTGTAATTTCAGGTTGTTTTCAGACTTGCACATTACTCCATTAATTTACATCCTCTTTGCATTTTAAGGGTCTTTGTATCTTTAAGGGCTAGAGACTTTTTAAATTAAAGCAGAGACTGAAACATAATTACACAGCCATGTACTTGACACACAGCCTGTTACACATGAGCCCATTAAGATTTGTTTTTTCTGGCTTGACTTGCTCAGTCCAGTAATTTCAGAGATTAATTTTGCAGCATTTCTTCTCTGATGCAGGTATCTCGATAGATATTTGGATACACTGATTAGAAAATGTCAAACAACATTATAATAAGGTAGTTTTGTGGCCCTAATAACTTTTGGTAGCCCACATAATTATTCTTTTGAAAATACAAAATTTATTGGGGATAGATTGTAACCTCCACCAACTTTCCCTCTCTCTCATCCTGTTTTCAGTTTCTTAGTATGCACTCCTCTTCCTTAGATGGCTTAACTTTTCTTTCACCATCTTTGCTTCCTCTTATTTAAATACTTGTAATACCATATTCCATTTTCAACAGAACTTGATTACCACTGCACCGAGTATGAACATTTTCAGTTTAACACTTCAGTAAGAAGAGACTTGAGCCATCATCTTAGTCCATTTCACTCAAGACAAAATGCTCAAGGGGTTTGCTCTTCTACTGGATCTGCTGAACAAAAGCTGGTTGTCTGCATTTCCTGGTTTTCTAGTGGTTTAGTTCTGGGAATTAAGTTCTGCTGGAATGGCATAAGAAGTACTGGTTGGGAACCTTAAGTCCATGGTAATGAAGATACTGACATATGAATTCACTTATGCTCTCCTACCTAATTTTACTTGCTTCAGACTGTTTCGTACCATAGTGTTCATTCTCATAGATCTTACTATCAAGTAATTCCTGACAGCCTAAATTAATAAATAAATAAATCTTCATTATTAATCATGACTTCATGGTAAATTTTTCATTCTCCTCGAATTCAGTCTTCAGATAGTTCTAGACTACTTGTGACCTGATGTCAAGTTCCAAAGGGGTAGCTGTGTTAGTCTATTGCAGAGAAACAAACAGAGCTCATGAGTTAAATAAATCTTAGTCTTTTAAAAGTGCCACAGGACTCTGTTCTCCTTCGAGTGATTGCTCACGTTGACTCCAATTAGGTGTGCGCACGCATTGTGCACAGCTGCTGGAAGAATTTCCCCTAGCAACCCAGAGGATCGGCTACAGAGCCCCCTGGAGTTGGGCCGCTATGGCGCCCCTCATAATGCTTGCCGACCCTCTCCTTGCCAGTTCCTTCTTACCGCTGTGACGGCTAGTCGGAATCCTCTGCTCTCTTGTTCACAAGAGATCCACCCTAGCAAATTGATCTTTGTTCTTCGTCTTTTCTTGTAGTTAGTTAGATTATATAGAGAAGTAGTTAGTTTCTAAGCTAGGGTCCGGGGCATGCCTCAGTCCCCAGGCTTCAAGCTGTGTGTGGTGTGCAATAAACCCATGCCCAAGAGTGACCCGCACTCCACATGCTGGAAGTATCTGGGCAAAACTCACTTGGGAGAAAAGTGCAAGATCTGCAAAGCATTCCGCCCGAGGACTCAAAAGGACAGATCTCAAAGACTTACGGTCCTCTTAATGGAAGTGGCACTTAGACTCTCTCCCAGCGCCTTGGAGCTGGCAATGAGCGCAGTGTTGGCGAAAAGTCCCTCGGTACCGGTGGGCCCAGTGCGGAGCAAGGACAGCAAGGGGACCAAGCACTGGCACCGAAACCGGCACCCAGGCACTGGTCGCTTTCGCCGGTGCTGAGGAAGAGGCACTGTCAAGATAGGGGCAGATCACCACCTTCTAAAGACCGTCTCAGGGGTAAGGACACCATGCGACCCATAGCACGCCACGTAGCTGCCACCCCGAGACTGCCCCAGCCATCGACTCCACCTCGGGAGAAAGGGGCGTCGAGTCCAGCCCAGGAGGCCTCCCCGGTGCAGGGAATGGAAGAGGAGGTGGACATTACCAGAGCTCCCTCCACACCAGAAACTTTTGAAGCAGCGAGAAAGATCATAGAGAGCACGGTGCTGCACCACACTGGTTCGGGTTACTCAGTCTTCGCTCCCTCGGCACCAGCCAGACCTCGGCAGTCAAGGGGTAAACCCACTCCGATGCCGGTCCACTGCTCCCCTCGGCACTGTTCCCCGGTGCCGAGACCTACTGTTCCACCATGGTCTCCGAGGAGCGAATCACTGTCGTGATCAGAGGCAGGGTCAATTGCCTCTATAAGGAGCCAATAGCGTTCCTTCTCCTGGCACGGGTCACAACCATACTCGGCACCGTGGGGACCGCACTGACAGAACCCCAGTAGCTGGCCCTTCTGGACTCCGTGGGCCTACCAGCAATTGAGGGGACCTCAGTCAACTCGTTCCCTCTCAACGGCCCCTGCATCTTCAATGCAATGCACCAGATCAGAAACGGTCTTCCGCCCAGACACTGCATCAGGTCAGGATCAACGCCTGCCATGCAACCCGGCACCGCAGAGCGTCTATGCCAAGACTGAGACTGACGGCACCGGTGCTGTAGGCGAAGAACCAGATCCATCGGTGCTGCTGGAAACCCTGAAGGAGGAAGACCCAACTCGCTTGAGGGAGGAGTCCTCATCCTCACCGGATGAGACAGTGGCGGGCACAGCCCCAGCCCCCCCATCAGAAGATGGCAGGGCTCATCAAGATCTCCGGAGAGTAGCCCTTAACCTGGGCATCCAGGTTCAGGAGGTGACCGAGGACAGTGAAACTTGCGTGTCAGTCTTTCAGGCACCATCTGTTGGGCCACTGTGTTGCAGTAAAGTCAGACAACATAACTGTTTTTTACATAAACAGCAGGGGGGCTTGCTTCTCTCCCCTATGCAGAGAGGCCTTAGCCCTCTGGCAATTCTGCTTTCCCCAGGGGATCCACCTCGAGGCCTCCTATTTACCTGGAGCCCAGAACATTCTGGTGGACTCCCTAAGCTGAGCCATCCTATTGCACAAGTGGTCTTTCTGCCAGGATGTGGCCCAGTCCATTTTCCAGAAGTGGGGTACTCCCCAACTGGACCTGTTTGCATCAAACGACAATACCAAGTGCACGAGGTTCTCTTCGTTTTGGGGCCTCAGCGACGGCTCACTGATGGATGCGTTCCAGCTCACATGGAGCAGCGAGCTCCTCTACGCATTTCCTCCCTTTCCCCTAATCCATACGGTGCTGTCAGAAGTGAAAAGGGACAAGTCATCACTCATTCTCATTGCCCCAGCATGGACCCGTCAACATTGGTTCCCCACCTTCCTGGACCTAATGGTAGCAGCCCCCATCCTCCTCCCACTGTACCTGGACTGACTTACTCAGAACCTGAGCACTCTGCAACATCTGAACCTTCAGTCGCTCCACTTAACAGCTTGGATGCTCCATAGCTGAGCCGTACAGAAAGGCAGTGATCACAAGGAGTGAGAGAGGTTCTGTTGGGAAGCAGAAAGCACTCCACAAGATCAACTTACCTGCAAAATGGAGGCGATTTCCCATCTTGTGTGAAGAGAAGTTAGTCTCCCGTAGGGATGAAGATCTCCCTATCATTCTTGACTACCTCCTCTGCTTTAAACATGATGGTTTATCCTTTTTGTCCATTTGGCTGCCATCTCCAATAGAGGGCAGCTCAGTCTTTTCAAATGCAATAGTGGCCCATTTCCTTAAGGGAATCAGCAAGAGGTTTCCGCAGACCGTTGAACCAGTTCAACAGTGGAACCTTAACCTTGTACTTCAGGCACTCACCAAAGCCCCCTTCGAACTGTTAGCAACATGCTCGGAGTTGTATCTCTCTTGGAAGGTGGCATTCCTGGTTGCGATTACATCAGCCAGGAGAGTCTCTGAACTAAGGGTGCTCACATCGGAACCGCCGTATACTGTACTTTTCAGAGACAAGGTCCGCCTACGGCCTCACTCAGTTTCCTTACCCAAAGTAGTCTCCGCTTTCCAAATAAACCAGGACATATTTCTGCCTGTCTTCTACCCGAGACCACACGCTTCTGACCGGGAGTGCACTCTACATTCCTTGGTCGTGAGGAGGGCTTTGGCCTTTTATATTAGTAGAAAAAGGGCCTTCAGAAAGTCCCCCGAGCTGTTTGTGGTGGTAGGCAACAGGATGAAGGGACTCCCGGTCTCCTCGGAGACACTGTCATCCTGGATCACGTCCTGCATTAAGACGTGCTACAGTCTCGCAAGCAGGCCACCCCCAAGGATCACGGCCCACTCAACAAGGGCCCAGGCCACGTCTATGGCCTCTGTGGCTCGGGTTCTGATCCAGGACATCTGTAGGGCTGCAACGTGGTCCTCGATCCATACGTTCGCAGCCCGTTACCCAAAAGGCAGCGGAGGATGCGGCAGTTGGCAGAGCTGTGCTGAAGTCCATAACCAGTTGAGCTCTGACCTTGCCTCCGGTAAGTGCTTGTGAATCATCTAATTGGAGTCGACGTGAGCAATCACTCAGAGGAGAAAAGACGGTTACTAACTTTTCTGTAACTGTCGTTCTTCGAGATGTGTTGCTCACGTCCACTCCAAACCCACCCACCTACCCCTCTGTCGGATCCTTGGTAAGAAGGAACTGGCGAGGGGAGGGTCGGCAAGCCCTTATAAGGGGTGCCATAGCGGCACAACTCCAGGATGCTCTGTAGCCAACCCAATTGGAGTGGACGTGAGCAACACATCTTGAAGAACCACAGTTACAGAAAGGTTAGTAACTATCTTTTTCTTGTTATTTGAGTCATTGTTTAAGCAAACTACCTTTTTATTGGCTGTCCTTTTAGCATGCTAGACAAGCTTAATCAACCAATTATCTGAAATATTATGCCGTCTTTCAAACATTGTAGCAGGGTATCTTCAGAATTTGGCTTTAGCAGTGGTGAAAGTAATCTAGCTATTAGATTTCTCGGAAAATGTTAAATAAAAATCTAAGTCTGCTTCTGAGGAAACTAGCACTTTATTCTATGTATTTTCAAATAAAATATATAAACTAAATAACCCCAAATATGTTATAAATAAGAAGGTATTTTCAGGGAACTCTGACCTTGTCTACCTTGTACAGTGTTGGTAATGTTGGTTACTTAAAGATAACAATTTATGTAAGATATAAGACATTTAGCCAGAGAAACAAGATGGATTTTGGAAAATATTTGAACTTTGTATTAATATTCAACAGATTCATCTTGATCACATGTACAACCACCAATAGAAATATCAAGAATAAACTGTTGATGAAAATTTCTTTTGAAAAGAAATTTAATGCAGATCATGAAAGCAAAGCAACTATCAGCGTTGAACGATTTTATTTCAGTTACTTTCCTGCCTCTCAGATGATATGATGTAATCCCAAACATTTTAACAACGTAAATGAATGTAGATGAGCGTTACAGGAAAATTTGGTATGCGGAATAACAAAAACAAATATTAAAAATGTATTTAGTAGTGACTTTTTGACTAAATGCATTTTAAATTTTTTGATATTACTTTTATTGGTTGGGACTTCAGTATTTTTGGAAAATATTTTTTTCTATAAAAGACTGTTTTTGAAGGGAATATTGTAACATTTTCAAGAGCTCTCATTGTGCAATGCTACAAATATCTAAAATTAGTTGGCACTGACACTGAAGATAAAACTTTTAAAAATCCTGCAATATAAGCTTTAAATTTTCTTACTGCAATATTAAATTAGTCAACTTGTTTACATATTTGAGTGTAGAGAAAAAGTTTTAACACTATGTATCAACTTCTCTTGAAATTACCTTTTGTATATGCTACTTTCTGAGCAGGATGCAGTGCATATGGTATTTTCATTAGTCTGACTTTTTAAAACAATGTAAAATAAACTGCAGACTTACTTGAAACTAACTTGTTTTGTATTTTATTATAAATCCCTCATTTGAAACACCACACTAGCTGTAAGGAGCTCTTTAAGGAATGTTTGATGTATGGTTAAACTGTTACTAAATATTTTTGGCATGCCTAGTTGGAGAGAGACAGAAAGTTACTGTGTGCATAAAAGCTTGCTATTCCATTCACACTGACTTGAAATAGGTAAAACATTTTTTAAGTGTGTAAATAAAATTAGGGTAGTTAGCTGGTAAAGAAGTTTGATTTGTTTTTTCTTTTTCAACTGCAAGCATATACAGCTATTCTATCAATTAAGATATTTTTCAGCTGGATTTTTTTCAATTAAACATTACATTTAAAAAACAACTGCAGGGGTAAGCAGGTTTTATTTATTTTTCTATCTCTTCTAAAGATAAATTCCAAAGGGGTAGCCATGTTAGTCTATTGTAGAAAGACGACAGAGTCCTGTGGCACTTTTAAAGACTAACAGATTTATTTATCGCATGAGCTTTTGTGGGAGAAAATCTGACGAAGTGGGATTTTCTCCCACGAAAGCTCATGCGATAAATAAATCTGTTAGTCTTTTAAAAGTGCCACAGGACTCTGTTGTCTTCTAAAGATAGTTTACAAAGTATCAAATGTGTTTCTGATACCTGTTAAGGATTCAAAACTGATACCTCAAGACTTGGGAATATCCTGCTGTAATTTCTTCTGATTTTTCTAAATTTGCACATAAATTTGCAATATAGCTGTGAGTGGTATTTGTATATGTTTTTCTTTATATAGGAATTAGGTACAGTGCTACTGTCAAGAAATTTCTACATTATCTGCCCCCCTTCCCTCCAAAAAGCTGTGGACCTTTATACCATCATAGAGGTGCAAAAAGAACACATGCCCTTTACCACCACCACTCAAACAAAAAACCTTTGTAGCTCATCTTTAAGCCCATGTTCAGCAACACCAGTGTCCCAGAAATGCATATATAAACAGCAAGAACAAAAGCCTTGAATGTTGATAAACACTGGCCAATTTTTTCGAAGAGTTTAAATAAATCCTGGATTGTACCTGTATCTGGTGAACTGTCTGTAAATTACTGCTGTTGCTCTATATTTACATACTGTTGTTGTTCCAGAGCAGGCCATATTTTTGACCTTTGCTCAGTTTTTTTCATAGGCATCCTTCCAAGGGCCATGCATATCATCTTTGACTCGCCCCACGTACAGAGCTGGTCTCCTGGTTAAAGTATCTCTGTTTATCAGGGGTATTTCCTTGGAAGCGGGATCTTTCCCTCTTATGTACTTCCTTCCAGGAACTGAGTGGTATGTAGTGATACAACCCTTTCTTCAGAACAAAGTTTTATTTATTCATAAGAATTAGCAAGCTGAGGAAAAAAGTTAAAACTGAAAAAGGTCGTCATGCATCTTTTTTACCTAAACGTATGTCTAGTCTACTTAAATTAGATTCACCTAGCAACGTTGCTCAGGACAGTGAAAAATTTTGCACCTTACATGCTGTAGTTAGGTTGATCTAACCCCGAGTGTAGACAGGGTTAGGTCTCTGGAAGAATTCCGCTGTTGATGTAGCTTCTGCCTCTAGGAGAGATGAATTAATGGAAAAAAACCCTTTCTATCAATGTAGAAAATGTCCCATGGTGCTGCTGTAGGGCAGGGGCATGGGATAATCTGCCTCTTAAAGGAAATCCTGCCCATCACAGGGCGTTGCCCTTTAAAAGTTTGGGTTCTGATAGACAAAGCCTGAGGGGACATGGGCAGAAAGGAAAGAGGTACCAGGCAGAAGCAGCAGTTTTAAAGAATTCTATTACTGTATTTATAATGGCCTACGACCCTGTGTGTCTGAAATCAACCCCCCAATTAAACTTCCCCACCCACACAGATCTGTTCAATAGCAGCCTTGCACATGGCCTATGTTTTGGGTGAGTTCTACTGTTTTAATGATCTTACTCCAAATGGAACTTAATTGCTTCTTAGATTTATTCTGAATGAAGTGTGGCTATTGTATTGTGGGAACTGAGTGAAGCTGATGGACAACGGGTGGTGGTGGTACCCAATGACAGGTCACCCCTAAAAACTATGTATTTTAAGGCATCTAAATGTAAACATCAAGGAACAAAGAATGTGGGACATACTTACAGTATTGAGGCTTCCAGCTGGGGAAGCAGTGGCTCTGAAAAACCATCTGGGGCTCATGGTGAACCATCAGCTAAATAAGGTCTTATTATAATGCTGTGGCCAAAAAGCCTAATCTGATTACCAGATGCATCAACAGGCAAGTCTCAAGTAGGAGTAGAGAGGTTGTTTTACCACTATCTGTAGCACTGATGACAGCTGGAATACTGTGTCCATAATTCTAGAAGCATAGTCATAAATTGGAGTGGGTTCAGAAATACAAGAAAGATTAAAGGATTAGAAAATATGCCTTACAGTGAGTGGCTAGCTCAAGGAGCACAACCAATTTCACTTAAAGATGATTAAGAGGAGACTAAGTAACGGTTTAACTACCAACTTGAACAAATATTTGATAATGGTCTCTTCAGTCTAGTGGAGAAAGCCAGCTGTTTCACAAACCAATGGCTGAAAGTTGAAGCTAGACTAATTCAGATACGAAAAGGTATAAATATTAACCGGTGGAGCACTTTACTAAGGGTGGTGGTGCATTCTGCATCGCTGTTAATTTTCAAGTCAACATTGGATGTTTTTCTCTAAGGTACTTTCTGGGAATTATTTTGGGAAACTTCAGGGCCTGTGTTATATAGGAGCTCAGATTAGATGGTCACAATGATTCCTCTTGGCCTTGAAATCTGAGCCTCAATTCTTTATCCATGATCTGTCCCACCAATTGTTTAGTATTGCTGTCTCCATATTGTGCTGCATCATCTTTGCTGTCCACCACCTCATGCTGCTCCTGGTTCAGGAAGCACTATGTACAAAAAGATGGATTCATTGTAGCTGACACCGTGCAATACTAGTGGGAGCTCCAAAATAACAGGTATTTAAAACTTCTCCTCAACAAGCTTGGCTTTTTTTCCTACAAGCTACAGTTGGAATAATTGCATTTGGATAGGTAAGGAATTAGGAGAGTACAGAAAGGGCTATGGAATGAAACTGGACATGGGAGCAGAAGAGAGAGATTGGATTGCATTTTCCCTCTCCCAAGCATAATATGAGAATTCTACATTCAGTAAGCCTATCAGATTCTGCAATTCCATGTTTCCATGAATGTGGAAGTAAAAGACCACCTGTGCATCTGTTAACATCCCATTAATGAAATACAATTTAGCTCTTTTCACATACAACTCAAAGCATGTTACAAAGAAAGACAACTTCACAGATGTGGGAAGAGAGGCATTCTTTCTTCTATGGAATCATAATTAATTCTTGAAAGTAATCTGGTTTCTCATTTTCATGTACCCCCCTAATACACGTATTGGTAACAAATGTCACTTTGAAAATAGATTTCTAAAAATGTAATCACATTAAGAGCTGTAGTTTTTTCCACTTCCTCAGATAATACAATTTCAGAATTACACGTACAGCTATCACTTTTCCTTTTACAGCAAAAAAGTCTACTTTTATTATAACTGACTGTGACCAATACAATTTCAGAATTACACTTACAGCTATCACTTTTCATTTTACAGCAAAAAAGTCTACTTTTATTATAACTGACTGTGACCATGAATTTGAATGGCTATGGAATATCATCATGTTATACAGCAGCATAGAAGAGATCAGTTATAAAAAAGTACATTCAGCCTCTCCACATTTTAATTTCCATATAGCACACAGTGCATCAGATGCATTTTATTCATTTAATGAAGATTAATTTCTGAACCAATTTTACAATAAAAGACATATACAGCCAATGTATTAAAGCAGCAGCAGACTTAACATTTCACAGTCTTACAATTAAGATCCCTGTAATTTTTTTACTTCAAGGAGAAACATGTCTAAAGTGCTGCAGAATTCCTTTGCCAATCTAGCAAACAAATCAAGTTCACATTTCTGCAGTCATCTAATATATAGTTTTTCTTCCCCAACAGTCAGTCTTCTGTCTGGGTATAATGTGACATCCAGAGTCTTCCAGAACTCATTTAAAAACATCACAACAGAATGCTGCAGCAGAATTTTAGAGAGCAGTACTAGTAAAAAAATGAAACATGTCTTATAACTTGCTTTATTTTCTCCACATGATGGAATTCTATATTGTTTACTTCTCATGAAACCATAATTATTTGACTCATAATTTAGGGGAAAGATTTGTCAATATATAAAAGGAAGGGTAAACAATTCTTAAGTGACTGCCCCATCAGCCATCTGTACAGAAATAGACAATTAACAGGAGAAAATTTCCCCTCTTAAAAGATTAAGCATTTTAATGGACACTATAAATGCAGAGACAGCAGTGGCCCTTTCTTAAAATGCTTTGTTGCAGGTAAGAACTGCAGCCCTCCACGTACCCACTGCATGATAAATTTTATGAGGCTAGGGCATTTCATTGTTGTGGACTAAAACAAATGTCAGGTTCAAGATCACTTGCAGACACTTAGTCCGACAACTCTTTTTAACTTTACAGAAGGGGGGGGGGGGAAGTATATTGTCATGGAAGAAAACGAAGCCAAGGCTAATCTGGACAATGCCTACCTCAGCCATGCGATCTAACTGAGGAGGAACAATGATTTTCAGCCACTGAGGTGGTATCAGCGCTCCATGAAAGGCTGCTGAAACGTGTCTCCGAGTGGGCCTCAAAAGCTTGTGTCTATACCACGATGGACGCCCAGGATTGGTTGAACTGGTTAACAGATGGTGGGGTTTTGTTAGTCTGGGGGTTGAGCATCTCCACTCGTTTGTGACCTCGGGTTAAGCCGCCCCGGTCCAGCCATCCATATCCCAGACAAGTTCCTGTCTTCAAACACATGGCCACGCCAGCCCGTGGTGCACTGCGGGAAAACCTGTTACTGCTCACCAAGCTGACTACAGAAAAGCCGAAGGAAGCGGGTGTCCGGCTGGGATACTTGCAGAGGCGTCTAGACTCGACAGCCAATTGCCTGCGGGCTGCAGCGACACTGCAAAGCAACAGGGTCCGCCCGGCTGCTGGCTCGAGTCAGGTGAGGAGAAGCAACTGGGGAGCTGCGGTCTGCTGCCTGCGAGCGCCCTGCTTTGGCAGGAGCTCGAAGCTCGGGCTGCCCCTGCTCGCTGTCCTGCTTTCTAAGCTCCCCCCTGGCCTCGTGCTGTGGGAGACCCGCCCACCGCCGCCGTTTGCGCCTATCGGGAGTTCTCCTCCCGCTGAGTCTCCACCCACCTGAGGGAGGGGGCGGTGCTGTGGGGGCTCCACCTTCCCCCCATCCCCTAGGGGGCGGGCGCGCGGACAGTTCCGCTCGCTTCCCTGCAGCGTCCCGCTACTCGCGCGGCGCGCGCGCTGCTGCCACGAGACTCATCCTTCGCCAGAGACTTTTCCTGCCGCCAGAGGGCGCCCGCCCTCCCCGGTCGCGCCTGGGGCTGCTGGCGGGCACGTGGCGGGCGCATGGAGCTGGACGAGGCGTTCGGCTTGGTGGGGGAGTTCGGCCGGAGCCAGAAGCGCCTCACCGCCTTCCTGGTGCTGTTGCAGGTAGGAGGGGGCTGGGCGCCCGCCGAAGCAGCGCTGCGAGCGGTTCCCGACCCGACCTCGTTCCGTGGGCGGGCGGCGGGAGGGAGGCAGGTGCCCCGTTGGGCTGGTTTCTGGGGCGGTGGCGGCGGGAGCGTGTGAGATGGAGGAGCCCTCGAAGGCGCGCGCTGCCTGCTGGGGGAGGGGCGGGAAGCGGGGCCTTGGCTTCCCCTCCGTTCCAGCAAACGTGTCCGCCCGCCCGCCCGCGCCGCCCCGTCTCCCTCGGCGTGTCTTCATTTCTGACCCGTCCCACGGCGCGGCTCGCGCACACGTCAGGCCGTTGCGCGCGGGGGCGGTGTGGGTTCAGAGTGGCGCGTGGGGGGCTGCTGCGCGCGCCCCGTCTCCTCCCTCCTGCCAGCCTGACTCTCCTGGCCCTCAGCCGGGCCGAGCCCGGACCCGGGCAGCGAGGGCGGGAATAATCCTCGCGGGGAGCGCGGTCCGAGGTCTCTGGCAGCTGCAGGGCTCGCTTCTTTTCTAGCCTACGGGACCCCGCTGTGGTGCCAATGCCGCCTCGCTCTGTAATCGCTTCCCCCCTTCGGAGTAACGAACACGGTTCTCCCCCAACTTCTCCCGGTGCAGGAAGCTCCAGCTCTGGAGGCTAATGCAGCCAGAAGAGGATTCCGATCTCTCTGTTTCCTTTATCTCTTTTCCTTGCAGAGATTGAACCTGGTCAGTGGGCAGGCTAGATAATAGAAAAAGAAAGTTTTCCATCAAAAGGAAAAGATGAACCTCTCCATTCCTGCAGGTCTCAGGAGATCCTCAGGAAGTTCGAATGCCTTCTACAAGAAGTGAAATCTTAATTCTGTATTTCAAACATTTAATTTTTTAATTTAAACCAACATTCCCTAGTGATATTACTAAATAAAATGTTAATAACGAAGGGAAATTTGGGGGAGGATAGCAAAATCAAAATTTTAATAGAAACTTTGCAAATCTTAAGTAGACAAAACTACTGTCTCTCAAGTGTGCCCTGACCTGTGAATTCATGTCTAGGGATTCAAAGACAATACATTGAGGTTTTGAATTATTGGAACTATTGTATCTCTAGTTTTAAATATTAATTCAGTGATGAGGTTAAAATATTTCTGATAAACAAGAGGGCAAGATATCAAGTAAATTGTTTATTCTAAGCAATCATTTGTCTCTTCTTTTAAGGTATATGTGGCTTGTCAGTCTATGCTTATTGTACTAGTGGGGGCTGTGCCAGAGTATCATATTGATGAGGGAGAAATTCCTACTAGCACGAAGGAGCTTGCCAGACATGTTCGATTTGCAGATAACTTCACATCTATAGCAACTGAGGCAAGTTCTCTGCTGTGTCATTGTTAAATGAGTCTTTTCTGCATTTCTGGTTTATTCCTTTATCATCAGTTCAGGATTTTCTCTTGGGAAGCCTGAAGAAGGTTTGGTTGAATATGTTGCTTGCACAAATGGTAATTTTTCTGTACTTGAGCACATAGGAATTGATCAAGATAAAAATGTTACTTAGGCCAGGTATCTCACTTTTAAACTTAACAGAACCCACATTTTTCTTCTTTATTACTATTTCTTTCAGTTTTATTACATCTATAAACATGTCTAATTCAGATTATTATTGTACTGTTTTTGGCTATACATAAAGTACAGTATTTTTCAGAGTGAAGTGCTTCGGCTTAAATTCTCTTTATGGTCTTATTTGGGAGGGAGTTTCATTCCGTATCTTTTGGAGTCCTTCACTGAAGAGGACAATTCGCTGTAGCTTACAGTACGCCATTTAAGGACATATTTAAAATCTTATCAGTTCACTGTACAGTCAGTTTCTTATTGAGTATGAATTCAGATTTCAAGAATAGTTATGGCTTGGAATGATTTTTTTTATTCTGGTTTATACTGTTCAGTGTAGTACATCTTGAGTATAACTGCATCATGTCATCCCATAATATATCCTGTAGGAAGATTAAAATTATTCTGAAAACTAAGCTCACATGATGTCTCTGAATTTATTAAAGTACCATGACATCTTGAGGGATGGAGGTGGACTGGATAAAGATTTGCATCCTGGGGACTGAACATAGAGCTTCAGTTCACCCACTAGTTTTGTGTGTTTTGTTGCATTCTTGCACAATGGTGGATGTTCTTTTGTTACCTCCTGATTCCCATCACCCAGGTGATATTGCTGTCTACTACAGAACCCTATATGAGAGAGTTGCCTGGCTTCTAAAGGAAACTGCAGGAGTTATGCTGATTGCCGTGGGCAACTTTCAGTGAATTTGCTTGGGAAAATTTTCTATCCCAGTTTGTGTCAAACTGTGGTATGATAAGGGTGATGTTCCATCCTTCAGTTAACCATAATTTTTTAAGAATTGGCATGTAAACCAGTAAAATCTGGTAACTGCTGAATGCTGATTTTGAGAAACTATTCCTCTGTTTCTTCTCCCTTTCCGCTCTCTCAAAACCTGGCTGTATAATGCAGGGAGAAATGATGCAACATCAACTCAGGTCCTCTCTGTGACAGATTTTGTTGTGGTGGATTTTTCAAAATGTCTTTTCCTGTCTGAGCTTAAGATATTGAAAACGTGACTGAAAGGAATGCAACAAAGGGTGAAGGAACTGCTCAGGCAGCCCCACCTCACCATACTTCCAAGAGATGCATAGACTGTCTGGAGGAGGAATTAAAAGGGAGTAGCACAGCTCATGTAGGGGCAGATCTCGGAAGAGAGCAGATTGTTTAGCATAAGTAGTTAACACGTATTTCAAAGGACCATTCAAGGTGAAGTGACTAGTTGTTAATATCCTTTCAGTCACAGAGAAGAAAGGAAGTTGAGGGGGAATGAGCTCCAAAGGACCCTTGGAGATGGTTGTTAACGGGTTAGTTTATTGAAATAAGCCATAAATTCAGTGTGTCTATTCAGTCTGTGATTTTTACTGTTGTGGTTATTTATATTTTTAGTGATCTTCCTATTTGATTTATTTTTCATATATACATGAGCAACAGTAACTGTGAATGTAATCTGTTTTACGAATATTCTAGGACTTGACTGTAGGAATCATTTGAAGATAGCTATGAAATATTTTTGAAAGTGCAGTTTGAATATGAATGTGTTAAAATGGCATCTTGGGGTTTCATACTTACTTTGTCAGCCTGCCAAATGTCATGCATCTCACAAGACACTCATGCTTCCCCATAGTCTTCCTCAGTTTACCTTAATTATGACTTGAAGAGGCCATGTCTAGAAATGAGAGGATAGTTCACTTCCATGTCTGTTCAGATTGACCTCTCTATTGAGACTGACAACTACAATATCAGTTTATGCTAATTGTGGTAGTGGTTTTAGGTTTGGCTCTAGATCAGGCTTGTCCAACCTACAGCCCACAGTCTGTGTGTTTTCCTGTCATATCTCTGGCATCATCAGTGTGAATATCATTACAGTGATTCCAATCTGTCTCAACTGCAAGAATTACTTGAAAGCTTAAAGATTTTTTCCTTTGTAGTGCATCCTTGGAGAGGACAGCAAAACAGGAAGTGTTTTTGTATGGATGCTTCCCACTCCGACTGAACAAATATTGAAAGTTGAGCAGCAGGCACTTCTGTAGTTTTATCCACTTGTGTTTAAGAACTACTGGTTTCTAAATATTTGGTTCCAAACACCTGCAGCCATGTTATTAATTTTTCAGCCTGCTGACTGGTCTTGGAGAGAGCCCAGTGCTTTGAACTGGCAGCAACTGATCCTAATATCTGAGACTGAGAACAATCAGTAGTCCCTAGGTATGGGGCTTGGAGGCTTTTGATATTTGTGTTGACGCCAAGTATAATTTGCAAAGTGATTTTCATTAAATGGCAATGTTAGAAACATGAAGTCACCTGATTTTGTAAATTTGTGAGTATTCAGTGGATTATTTTGGAAAGATGGATGTTTGGCCTTTAAATGATTCTACTGGCTATGTATATGCCCAGAACCCTTTGTCAGGTAGTGCAGTAGCTGACAAGCATTCTGATGTGGATTTTGGTCAAAGGCTAGCATAAGAAAAGTCCGGCAATTCCATAGCAGACAAATGAAAGGGAGGTAGCTATGTCTGCTCTGCTTTTTGGCTCCATGGAACAGTGCAGAGGCATGCAGAGGGAAGCCAAATTCTATGGTTACAGAATTGTAGAGCCCATTGGGCCATGGCCAAGATGAAAGGAGCAGTTTGTATCTCTTGTGTGTTATGTGAAGATTGTCAGGTATCACTGCTTCAGTTTATGCTTGGTTCATGTTTTCAAGTTTATTTCTGCAACTCCCTAAGGCAGTGGTCTTCAACCTGAGCGATACCGCCCACTAGTGGGTGTTTTGTGATTTTTGGTGTGCACTACGAAAATGGAGGAAGGAGATAATGGCTATGCTCATCCGGCTGTAATTTATAAAAAGTTTGTATGAATAATGAATAAATTTTGTTTGAATGAAATTTGTTTGATATCCTGTTTAAAATATCTGAGTTTAAAATTTAAATAAATTGAAAATTATAATTAACGATTAACAGTATGGCAATGTAACAATTAATTTAGCGACAGTGGTAATTTATAAAAAGTAACCATTTATGTAGGTGGGTAGTAAACTTACTGCAGATGTGCAAGTATTGAAACACTGGGCGCTGATCCAAAAAAGGTTGAAGACCACTGCCCTAAGGCATAGAGACTAAAGGGAAAATAGGGAGAAAGAGAGAAGGTGGCTTACAAGCCTCCTAACTTTATTGTGAACTTCCAGAGTGTCACCAGCTACGGATCTAACAGCTGTCAGTAGTTAGGAGCTCTCTTTAGTACAAAATTTTTTTTGAATGAATAACCGAATTGTGTATATTAAATGTCCAGATATGAATTTAACCTATGATTTGGCTGATTTCCTACAAGTAATCGTGGCCTATCAAATGTTTAGAAGTTGGCATTTGCTTTGTGTCTTTGTTTGTTTTGAAAAGTATCTTTTAAATTAACGTAACTAACGTAAATTCACACAATAAAAATAAATCAGGAGGTCTAGGTCCTTCATTAACACTACCTGTTGTGCTTATATGATCTGATAACAAGAGATCTCAGTAGTGGCTAATGTTTTGTACAGCTTGTTTATTGCAGAACCATCTCACCCAAAGAGTCTCGTTTTGTGCAAAGCAAGAAAAAATAAAATTCTGTTCTACCTTTACACAATCATGTAATGTGGGTTAATTGTTTCCAAACTTCTCAGAAGAGAATGATCCTCTTAGACAGGGGTGCCAAACTCATTTGCTATGGTGGGCCAGACTTGACTTAAATGTACTGTGAGTAGATCGTAAATATCATAAATCCAAATACTATGGCACTCTTGCGGCATCGCAGAGTGCTGTGTATGCAAAACTGCACTCTGCAATTACCCCCCTCTCCTATCTGTGTGTGTGTTAGGGAGAGAGTGTGGTCTCGTGGAGCAGTCTTGCATACCCAGTGCTCCGTGATGTCACAAGACCCAACACTCTTGCAGCATTGCGGAGCACTGGGTATGCAATACCATATTCTCTTTTTTTCTCTCTCTCTTTCTTAGGGAGAGAGTGTAGTCCTGATGAGTGCAGTCGTGGGCCAGGTGGAAGAGGTTCACGGGCCAAATGCGGCCCACAAGCCACATGTTTGACACCCCTGCTCTTAGATAATTTTCCCATGCAATCCCTTGATCCCTTTCTGTATTGTTTTGGAGACTACCAAAAACGCCACCATGGGCTTCTGGTGGTTTGAGAAACACTGTTCAGAGCAAGAAAATAGTAGAATAAAGCTGATCTTACATTGCTTTGTTCCTGATCAATATTTTTTGCTATCTTTCAATATGAAGCTGTCAAAATGGCTTAAATAGCATAATTACTGTAATCTTGTGCTTTGGAAACAAGACAGAAGATTTCCAGTTCATGCTATTAAAAATTCTCCTATTTCTAATGACTGACTCTGTTGCTATAGATGGATCAAAGTTTGTTGCTGTGCATTTCTATGCTGCTCAGACATAATATTGAAATGTACTATGAGAAATACATTGTAATGAAATTTCTTAACAGAAGTATGTAAATTTAAAAAGTTGTTAGCCATCATCTGCCATTGAGCTTTAAAAAAACTCAATTGAACATAATGCAAGATCAGAATAATGACATGATATTTTCTAGTTGTAAAAGTGTTAAGTTTTCTTCAGTATTTTCAAGAAACCAGTGAATCTATATTACTGTTTTAAAACTACAGATGCCTTTATTTTCAACAGTGGTACTTAATCAAACATGAAGCCTATAAAGTGAGCCTAGCATCATCCCTGTATTTTGCTGGATTGCTTATTGGAAATATATTTTTTGGACCATTGTCTGATAAATTGGGCCGGAAACCAGTGTACATATCAGGTAAAATTAAAGTAAAAGCATTGTTTCTCTACACATTTTCTGTTTGGATGTAATATTTCAATGTTTACACCTGAAGGAAATGAGGGTTAGAATGAAAGCATTTAGTGTTTTTTCCATTGTGGTTACACGGTAAATGTGTTTCATCATACTTTTCAACTAACAGTATTTTTCCTTGATGGGAACAAGAATATTTTTGAGGCAAGGGTATTTCTGAAGAAAGCTTGCTGTGTTGATTGTTTTGTTTGTTCTACCCGCTATGGCTTAAAAAAAGCATTTGAATTTGTCTATCTGTTTGTTTGTATTGTTTTTCTGTATCACTTGGCAGTCTGTTTCCTGATTCAAAGGTTTTCCAAAATTGGCTATATTGTACAGCACGTTATGTTAAACTTTTTCCTGTCTAATACCTTAATATTGGAGTTTGAATTTATTACTTCTTAGCAAGCCATAATGCAACTTGATTTACGTTCCCCAGCCTTCTAATAATTGCTGTCTGTATAGGAATTTATACGAGCCAAGTAAACTGTACTAACACATGGGCTTTCACAATCATTGCTCATCCATCAAAAGATGAGAAAATATGTTGCAATTTCTTGTAAATTTGCAACATATAGGTACATCAATTTCAGATGTGTAAAGTTGTCTTTTTTCAGCACATAAATATATTTTCTTCCTGTTTTGTCATAAATTCTTATTTTAAACCTGAAGAGAAGATCTGTGTAAGCTTGAAAGCTTATCTATCTCACCTACAGAAGTTGATTCATTGAAAGAAATGGTTCATCTTGTCCCTTTAATGTTTTTAAAGTGATTTTAGCACCTCAAGAGACACTGTTTTCAGTGTGTAAGAAATCCAGCCCCTGTTGTGATTTGAACATTTGAATCCCAAACAACTAATCCTACTACTTAAACTAAAAGAATTTGTAGATACAGTTAGTAGCACTTGGACTAATTATCTGAGGAAGCTTTTCATTTCTTGGGGTAAGATATGTCAGGATATGTTAATGCGTTGTCTAAACAGCTGTTTCATCCCACTAGAACTCACTTCTTGCCCTTGTTCACATTGTATCCAAGCCATTTTGAGTGGTAAGGAAGGCCTGCGTCCTGGCCTATTATATTTTCAAGACTGATCATGCATACTCCACAGTGCTTATGTATCCTCCAAGGAAACCTTATCAATAGTTTCTTTATCACTGTTGTTTTATCATGAATTTTTAAAATTCATCTTGCTTTTTCACTTGTCCTCCTTCTCCAGAAAATTAATTCTATTGCCTTAATTTGTATATTCTTACTGTAAAACATTATGATGATTCTCAGAGTACCCAGAGCTGAGAGTCATCTTATCTCCTTTCCTCCAATGACAGGCAGACTTGCTTGTGTTTTAACTGAAAGTCAGCTCCATGACTCTTCCTGTCTGTTACCTCTTCCCTTACTATGCCTAGTAATTTAACAATAGGTGTACCCAGTACCTGAGTCCCTTCGAAGCATTTCCTGGAAGGATCCATCCCCTTATCCACTGAACACTCGGAGAAATACCAGGCCTGCTGTTTCCAAGGGGACACGGTGCATACTGACTTGTTTTATTCACAAGTTAGCTCAGGATCAGCTCCTTGTGTAAAACCATAAAACTTACATATTTATAGTGGAAACAATGAAACATTTATTATCATAGATAAAGATTTAAGAGCAAGTGAGTAAGAATAATGGAAACGGAAGTGTTACATATAAAACAAAATCATAACAGGATTAATAGAGACTAAATTTAACTTAACAGGCTAACTTCCAGTCTAAAGAAGTTTATTTCACCCACCATATCTGTTGCAGTATTTTCAGCTGGGCCTGCTTAATATCTCATTTTCATGAATGTAATCATACTGCTCAGTTACTACTTAAGTGCAGGATACAGTGGTCTCTTTTTTGCTTTCTCCTTATATTTCCCCCGGTTTGTTGTCTGTACCTCAGAATCAGGATGACCCCCTGTAGTTTATTCAGTGTACTGCCTTTCCTGTTGACTCTGGATGTAAATGGGAATACCATTTTGTTGGCTTACAATGCCTAACTAACATTTCGACAGAGAAATGCACATCTTCCTCCTGTCAGGATAAAACCTGTTTTCCTCTTTGGTTGCTGACAGACTTGAAACCATAATTTCTGTACATTTACATAGCTCCCTAAATATCATCTATACGTACATCTCAAAATGAGTAAGAGGCTCAGAATTACATAAGTTTTTAGTAAAAACCTCACGTGACTCTCTTTGGTGAACTAGAATGGACATGCCAGACTTGGGAACTACCTGTAATATGTGTGCACTAACTCTGTGGACCTTTGCCAGATGGCATTATGACAAGGGTTCTCATTAGGAGGTTCTTGAGGCACAGTTGTAGTTTTGTTTTTCTTTGCATTTTTAACCTTTATATGAACTAGAACAGTTGTGCCCTTTGTTCCCTATATACTCAATTTTCTTGATTTCTAAATTGTTTTTAGTGCCTCATTTAAAGCATTTCTTTAGCTCTAAAGTTTAAAGCTAAAGATTGTGGATCAATGGCTATACTTAGTTTTAAAGGAAAAAATTTAATTGTGTAATTGTCATTTTCTTAAACCATTTTGATAATTTAAAGTCTATTTTAGAACACTGTGAAGTTGTGTGATTATTATGTCATAGCCACATTGCCATCAGTCAGTCAGGTCATCTAGTTACCAGTAATTTTTACTGGTAAGATTAACTGATCTGGATTTAATCTTTGCGTTATAATGGATAACTCATGTCATTGTCATTTATTTTGCAGTTGTTGAAAGATAGTATTGTCTAAAGGTAAGTTTCCTCCTGTAGATCTCCATTCTTGGTATTACAAACTGCACGTGTGTGACTTGGAAATGAGGTAATAAAGACTAAACAGTTTGGAGTCCTCATGTTTAGAGCCCTAGTAAATACAAAAATGTGGATCTGTATTCGATCTGCATCTGCCAGAATAAATTTGTATCCCACCCAAAGTTCACACTCCCTCGTTTAGGTGTATCTACATTTAGGTGTATTTACATCCGCAGCCCCAAGGTTGCCTATCAGTTCTTTGGTGGCCAGGTCCCCACTTTCCCCTTCTGATCAGTTGTTTGGCATCAGCCTCAGGGCTTACAGCTGCCCCAGCCCTGCCCCAGAGGTCAGGAGGTCCCAGAAAACCACAGGATCCATGACCTTCCAATCGGATCCACAATTAGCAAAAACTGATCCATGAATTTGCAGGGCTCTATTCATGTTACTTGAGATGTTTGTAACTCCAAGTGTGTGAATCCACAGAGATACTACCTTTAGCATATTAGTTCCTGTAAGTAATTCAGTCCTGTTCTTTGCTTCTCTCTTTTCTGAATTTTCATTACTTGAGAAGGCTGATAGATCAGATTTTCATACTCTCTTTTGTTCAGGTCTGTTCTTTGATGTCATTTTTGGATATGTCACAGCATTTTCTCCAAGTTATGAAATTTTTGCAGTGTCACGCTTCATTGTTGGGATTATGAACGGTGGAATGTCTCTAGTGTCTTTTGTCTTGACACAAGAATATGTAGGAAAGTCATTCTGGGCATTAACAGGTAAGATTTAATACTGCTAGTATCTTACGAAGAACTTGTCTTTTTTGTAAATTCTTGCAATTTTAGAGGTAATTTTAAAAGTATGAAATAATTTTAGTACATATAAAGACTATAATGAGTCAAATAAATGAAATATTCTGTCCAAACTCCTAGTGATTTCAGTAGGAATTTTGTTTGAAAAAAGTCTGTGGAATTGGGGCCAGTGTGATTAACAGTGTAGAGGTGATATTTCAAGATTAGGGTAGTAAATCCCAAAACTGTCTGTGGACTATTTTGCATTAATTTTTTTTCCAGGCACCTTCTTCTCCCCCAATTTCCCAATCTCGCCATTCACTGTTTTGAGACAATATTTATGATGGCAAGAACATTTCTCCCTTTCCTCATCACCATTTTTTAAAAAGTATTTTGTTTTTTCTGTCCCACAAAAGTAAGCTAGCACATACCTGGTACTTTTTTCATATTCTGTACTAAATCCAATATTTGAAAAATATCTCTTTGCTCTGATAGTGGGAATATTTAACATTATATGCAACAATAAAGCAAGATTTGGCTCTCCGTCACACCACTGTAAATCTAGAGAAACTCTGTAGTGGATTTACATTGTAATAACTGAGGGTACATTTTTGGCCCTAAATGTTTAACTGTAATGTCCATGAGCCTATTTCTCCCTTTTATTTCTTTAGCCTTTACCTTTTTTCCCCCCTTGTTTCTTTATATTTTCTAGCATTCTGGGAATGAGGGAATAGGTTTTTATTTTTTTCTATCTTCCTGTTTTTCCAGTTACTGATTTTTTTCTCCCCCTCCCTACTGGTCCACATTTGTATATCTCTGCTTTCCTGACTCATGTTTGTCTCTGCCTCTTGTTTGTCTATCTCAGCTCTCCCTAGTCTTTTCCCCTGCAGGGCTGGCTCCTGATGGGCTGAAGAGATACTCACCCCCTGCAGCTTGCCATTTCAGGTGCTTTGTTGTTTTAGTACCTCTCAGCTGTTGAGTGCTGAAGAACAGATCAATGACTGGCAGGGAGAGGGAGCTAATGAATACTGCTCCACACAGCAGTGCTAAAGAAGAGCTTCTAGCTGCCAGCAGTGGCCAAGGCTGAATCGACCACAGTTTGAGAACTTCCAGTTTAGTCCTATTATCTCACATAATTGACTGCAGACAATGTGCTCTTAGGCATTTGTAATTGACACTGACTACATATTTTCTATAACACCTTTTACTGATTTTTGTTCTTCAGAAAGGTTTGGTAAGTTTACCATAGTATCACTCTAGTTCATTGTTTTTTGTACAGTACTGCTTATTAACTAGAGTTCTCTTCCAATTTTGTTTGATTCACCACCACTCCAGATTGCCATCATGCACCCAATTAAATCAGTTATCAGTTCCTTTCTATTACTCTCACCCCAGTTTCTCTGTATAGTTTTTACATTGCCCTTCCCTTTCTGGCTGCCTCCCACAAAACAAATATTAAAGTTCTGTAAATATGTCTCTACATAATCCATATACTATCAGACTCAGGTACTTTATTTAACTCATTGTAATATGCCAAAAGCACTAAGAAGGTTGTAAAGTCTTCTTGTATTTTAGGAACAGTGTATACTTAGTGTATTTTGCTCCTTAGAAATTTGAGGCATGTGAATGTGGGCTTTCATCACTGTTTGATGGTGGTAGCGTTTTTTTTCCCCCCAGGCTCATTAACGAATTTGACGTTTGCAGTCGGCATAGCAGTTTATGCCTTACTGGGTTACAGCATAAGGGAATGGCGCTTCCTCGCATTTGTATCAAATTCTCCAGGGCTTTTCTTCTTTCTTCTTTCATTGTAAGTAGTTCAAATTTGTTATGTGTATAAGAATATAATTTGTACCAATTTAACAAAAAAAATCTTTTGTCATTGAAAGACAGAGCAGTGGAAGTACAGCTGATTTTTCAAATGTTTTATAAACCAAGCAAGACTAAATTAGTGCATAGATGAGGACACAAGTGGAAGAGTTTTTGGCAGATATTTTCACTAATAGAACAAAAGCTTTGACAGTTTACTTGACTTTGAAGAAGCGATGCTAAAAGAAGCCTACCTTTTCCTTAACATGTAGGTAGAGATTCCAAAGGGGTAGCCGTGTTAGTCTATGTCTGGATCTGTGCAAGTTGTTTCATGAAGTTGATGGATGTTAACCTCATTGACAGAGAAACATAAGAAACTAGAAGCCAAAAGGTTGCCCTCATGTTATTAAATATGGCCCCATTTGATTAGTATTGGTGCACAGAAATCTTTTAACCTCTTCTGATTGGTTTAATAAGTGAAGTAGGGGTGATTCACCAGGGGCTGGGGTGAAAATGGAAGAGTAAGGTGATGAGCAATTTAAGGTAGGAACAGCAGAACCTAGAAGAAGAGCTAATCTGCCAGCATGCTTTTAAAGCTGTGGTGGGCAAAGATCCAAAAAGAAGCTGTGTATGGTAGCAAACCTGCAGGAGGAGAATGAGGGATACCAGAGGGTATAAACTGTGAGCCAACCAAGAGAGTTGTCTCTGTGTTATGAAAAGAGTTCTGCATGCGCTATTAAAAGGGTCAGGTGAGAATTTGCTTGTTTTGAGTGTCCCTATTTCTGGATCTGAAAGTACCACATATGTTTGCTGTTTATATAATAGATGGGTGGTACTAAGTGGATTCTCTATTATAATATTTTATTTGTAAAGTGAATTTTGGATAAATGAGTATTTGAAGAGTTGAATAAATTTTTTGTCTGGTTTGTGCTGTTACTACTCCTAAAGTGTGTCCTGTATGTGAAAAAGTCATGTATCATGCATATGTTATCAGTAATAAGAACTATAGGTGAAGCTGCTAGCATAAGATAGGAATATAATGGTACAAAAGTGTGCACACTAAATAAATATCAAAACCAATACTTCACCTTCATGATGTTGGCTCCACATAATTAATTAAATGTGTTGCATTTTAGTTAAAGAGCATGGGGGATTTTGAGCAAAGTTTAACATTGGTTTCAAGACATCTGTCAGAGTAACCTATACACTGAAATACAAGGAACAAAACAGAATTAAGTTACAATGAATTTAAATTTTCTAATTTGTTTCTTATGACTTCTTAAAACAGTATTGTTCAAATACAATATCAAAATGTTCAGACTGAAATATAAAATGGGGAGGAATATGGGGTAAAGCTGTTTGAAAGAGAACCCACTCCTTCTATTTTCACGGGCAATTTAAATTTTTTCTTATTGATGACCATTAAGGTGGAATAGGAAAGTTTTTTGCTTTTTATTTAAAAAAAAAGGGGGGGGGGGAGAAGCAAGAAAGGTGGTAAAGGGGTGGACTTCTGATTCATTTGCACATTGCAGGTTCCCATCTACTGAAATAATATTCCATATATTTAAATTGGGTAGATATTGTTAGGAAAAGTAGTGTCAGTATAATTTTAGTTCCAGTATAATATCACAGCCTAGCATATTAATGTTTTTGTCATACTGACCAAATCAGTTTAGCTTTGGAAATACTAGCTTATAGTGACTTCTAATGAATTTTGTGTTGTAGAGCTTGTAGAGCACTTGCCAAACATTATGTAGGAAACTTGTTATTTAAATCAGAAATGAAATTCATATTAAACAATAAAAGGTAAAATAAGTAAATCAATATTAAGTTACACCATTTATGCAAATATCTTATATGCTTTTGTCTTGTGGCAAACATGTTTGTGTGTTGGAAGTCTTCAGTATGCCAGAGAAGAAATGAATCTGGATTTTTTATTAGCTTTAGATATATTGACTTTAAAGAGCAGAGAATTTCTGAAATGTTATTTTGTTTGTTAGACTAGCAAATGTGTCTTGCAACTTTTCCACACTTCTGTACACATTTCAGGAGTTTGGTTTATCTTGCGTACCCCCAAGTTTCATTTCATTTGAAAAGTACTTGCTTAACAAAATCAGACATAAAAATACAAAGTGTTACCGCACATTATTTCTAAAAAATGGTTACTTTCTCATTTTTACCTTATAACTATAAAATAATCCAATTGGAATGTAAATATTATACTTGCATGTCAGTGTATGGTATATAGAGCATTATAAAGAAGTCTTTGTAAGAAACTGTAGTTCATGCTGACTTCGCTAAGTGCTTTTTATGTATCTTGTTGTAAAACTAGGCAAATATCTAAATGAGTTGATATATCCCTGGAGGAACTCTGCGTACTCACTAAGACAGGGGTTCTTAAGGTTTTCTGTGTCATGATGTGGTGGCGTCCCCAACTAGGCACGACACCGAAGCCCCCCACCAAGAGCCCTCCCTCCCCCACTGCAAGTTGACTTTTGGCAGCAACACAAACTTGAGAAGCCCCCACTCGGCCACCACCGCCGGAAAAAGATGCCACTGCCAGAACTTTCAGCGGCCACTCAAACTATGGAAGCCCCTCACCGCCAAAAAAAGACTGGAGTTTTGGTGGCAGCACAAATACTCCCCTTTCTCCGCCACAAGTAGCCCCCTGCTACTGCAACTGGCAGCAGCAGCAGCAAAGAACCCTGCCACTGGAACAATCCCCCTGCTTCCAGAAGAAAATCCTACAAGGGGAGCAGGTTTGTTTCAGTGGCGGAGGGGTGGAGTGGGATGGTTCTTTCGGTGGCGGACCAGCTCCTGGCAACACAGTTAGCTATGTGCCGTCACATGCTACTGTCACAACACATCAGTTGAGAACCGCTGCTCTAAAGTACTCATACTGCTAGTTGAGAACCAGTGAAATAGATCACTTTAACTATGGTCATATGGAGCAAGTCCTAATTTTTCGCGTTAGCTTTTTCTTTAAATTTATTAAATGTTTCAACAATTCCATATTGCTGTTTTTCGTTATGAATTTTACTGTTTTGGAATTTGCTTTAAAAGTTTTCATGTTATCATGGAACAAAAGTTCCAGTCTTCTCTGACTAATTTGTACTGAAGTATAATGGCAACAGAGTCCTGTGGCACTTTTAAAGACTAACAGATTTATTTATCGCATGAGCTTTCGTGGGAAAAAATCCCACTTTGTCAGACGCTTTGAAGATAGGAAAGTTACAGAGTGGGAGGAAATTAAATGCAGGGGAGTGTATGACATAGCATCAGGTCAGGCTGTAACAGCAAATCAAAATAGGTGTTAGGATTCAAAACACTGGGGAACAGCACATAGAGGAGGGGGAGGTCAAATCACTTGTTGTAATGCAAGAAAAATCCATAGTCCCTGTTTAACCCCAAGACAACTGAGTCAAATTTGCATATAAGTTCGAGTTCTGCAATCCAAAGATTGGGTATTTTCCTTGGATGTGAGTATGTGGGTATTCTTTTAGAGAATGAAGGGTTAGGACATTCTTTAACATAAAGGAAAAATTCTGCCTTGGGCAGCACAGTGAATGGGAGTTGAGAAGCTTTCAGATGCACTTCCTTGTTCCCTTAGGCTTATTCTACATGATCAAATTAGAGCGCAACTTCTTAACTGCGCTGTAAGACTCACGTGGATTTTATTGCGCTGCAGCTTGTACACACGTCGCTCCTTGCTACGTCACAGGATTCCTCGCTGTGATGCGCATTATCGCACTGTATTCTGGGCACGTATCCCAGTGTTCCAATTTCCCTGTGTACTTGCTTGCAATCGTGATGAAGGAAAGGAGCACAAAGCACCATGGGTAAACCGGATGTTTCCCATGGTGCAGTGCGTTTCCCTAGCGTCTTCCTTGTTGCCAGTAGCAACAAGGGAGTCAACTGTAGGCGGAGACAGTTTCGTCACTGCCATAGAGAGGGTGGGGGGAAGTCCAGAGAGGACGACTAGGGAATGATGGGACATTTCCTGAGTCTGCTTGTTGTGCAGTAAGCTTACACATGAGCACAAACGCGCAGCAGATGAGACGCAACTGGTGTTACCACTCTCGTCAGAGTGGTTGTTGGAATGCGCAGCAACAAGGCGTTTAGTCCGCAGCAACAACGTTTCACGTATGTACAGTGTGCTTGTTAACGCGCAGTAATGTTTTTTAATGCGGAATACGGTGCTCGTGTATACAAGGCCTTAGGCATCATTTCAGGCGAGGTCAAGATTTGGTTTAAATTACTTTTTAAAAACACTTGAAAATCATAATATTTCACATGGTTTTAAACAAAAAAGAAATTGGGTACCTCATATAAGTTAGCTTAGAAAGTATCGTTGTTTTAACTTGCTTGTACCATAAAATAGATGATTTCAAATATTTGGATATAATACACAGTTATTTTACAAGGTAACAGAGTTTTGCAGTGAAATAATTTGATACAGTCCTTCCTTGGTAGAATGAAGTTTCACTATCGTATCTTTCTTTGGTAGTATGCTTCCAGAATCACCAAGATGGCTGTATTCCCAGGGGAGTACTGCAGAAGCAGAGGATGTGCTGCAATACATAGCCCGTGGTAATGGAAAAGAAAGCTTGACTATAAAATTGAAACCATGTGCAGGAACAATGAAAAAGGATGACTCAGCACCTGGCGTCCTATACCTAGTAAAAGAACCAGTCCTTCGGTGGCGAACGGTCATCTTGATGTATATCTGGTGAGCAATAAAAAGGAGTTTTGCTGAGATGGCATGAATTAGTCAAACACGAGAAACTGATAAAGATTTTCAGTTTCTTCCCTTCATTGAATAATAGCTTTCTCAAGGCAAAACTCTGATTTTATTTTTTTTTCCTGTTAATTCCTGGCATTGGTTTTCTGAAACAGTGTGCTGGTATTACATTGTAATGTCTTTGATCAAGTTATGTTATCTGGACATTAACTGGAGACAACAAAACATTAAAAAATTAAATACTAATGCAGAAAGTCATAAACATTATTTCCACCTTGTATTCTGACTGATTAATAAATACTAAATATATGAATTGTCAAAATGTAGGTGTAAAAATGAAACTAGTTCAAAGTACACTGGTGTAGGTGTACTAGGGAGAAGTGCAGGTATGCCATCTGGTCATCAGTTTTCACTTGTTGCTTGATCTACTGGTGAATTATTGGTTATATTATTGATTTAGTTTGCTCAGTTAACACTCTATAATTTGTTAGGTTCTTGTCAGAGTTACTCCTGTGGAAGCTCTGTGGTGCGCCACAGTGACAACAATACTGAGGGAGGACCTTCTCTTACTGTGAAAGTTTTATTATTACAATGATTAGTCCAATAAATAAGACAATCCAAACAAGTAAAGTTATGTAATGTAACATGGTCACTGTGGTTGGCACCATTACAGGTATATACTCACTCTGAGTCGGTTCTCAGGGAGAGCTCTAAAAGTTGACTGATCTCATTCCAACTCTGGCATGCCGATGAAGAACTCAAGTGGTTGTACCTGAGATCAGATGTTTTAAAGGCCTTGATTGTCCTCATGCATGTGTAGGAATAACTTTCCGCCTTTACTGTATCTGAACTGCCTCACTCTGATAATACTGGGGTGTCATTATCCTATAGGTTAACATATTAATTAAGCAAAACTGATTATCATAGACACCAATTGGGTTACTATGGTTATCTGTGTTTGAGCATCTGCTAATGTTCCCTTCTAAACTGTTACAAACTGCCTTCTAGCAGTTACCTACCAGCAGTTAGCAACATCAGTGATAATTACAAAGCAGTAAACAAAGCCTTATGCCATCTTGTGCCTTAAGATCATTGTTAGTTTACTTGTGTATGCTAATTTACTGAGCAGCTACTCTGGCGCACACCTATTATATGTTAACTGCTTAGACTGTTCTTATAGATCTAAGTCTATTGGTGTAATTATTTTATGGCTACACATAAGCCAAAATGCAGGAGCAAACATTTTTTTAAGTATCAAATGTGAGTGCACTCTTGCTAAGGGGATGGTAAATGAACTGGGCTTTGTGGTCTTGATTGCATCAAGACCACAATTTGAAAAAATGGGCCCATATATGGCAGCAGAGATCATGCACTTGGAAGTGAAGGCCTTTGATCAGAGCAGCAATAAGTCACAGGGCAATCTCCAACTTTGTTTAAAGTGATTGGGAACATCTAACTGTCCTGTTTAAAGAGTAGGTCTTTTCCATGGCATCAAGAGAGATTTCATGTAATAGTTTGGCATCAAATTTGAGACTGTTGGTAGGCAATAAATGAAAATACCAGCTGTTCCACGCACACATTAACTGGGTTAAAGGACTTATTGATAGGATGTGACAGAGCTTTCTTCGCTAGATAAAACATCTCCAGAATCAGGTTGGTAAGTCACGGCATTGGCATAAATACATACATTATACAATTAAGCCATCTCAGATCTCTGTTGAAGTGAGCAATGAAAAGAATTTATGGCACAAATTACGTGTGCCTAAGAATGACTTCTTCCAGTATGCTCTTTTGAAAATGAACATGTTGAGCATATGTCTTTGGCCATGCTCCTCCTGGCAGATGTAGCTTTCTGCTTAGTAAGCCACATTGATCTTATTTGTGCCTTATTTTGAAGATGCAAAGGGGTAGCCATGTTAGTCTATTGCAGAAAAACAAAGTCCTGCGGCACTTTTAAAGACTATCACATTTATTTATCGCATGAGCTTTCGTGGGAGAAAAATCCCACTTCGTCAGACGCTTTGAAGATGGAAAATTTACAGAATAGGAGCAAATAAAATGCAGGGAAGTGTATGACATAGGATCAGGTCAGGCCGTAACAGCAAATCAAATCCTAACATGAAGCCCAGCCCCAGTGTGTGGCTCTGCCCCTGAGGTCTGATTGGCAGCATCCCAGAGTAGCTGATCAGCTTAAGGAGGGCCACAGGGTCAGCAGCAGGAACAAGAAGCTGCCTGAACAGTTTGCCTCTGCCCTGCGCTGGATTGTTGAGTCTTACGTTCTTGTTCCTTCAAATTGATTTCCTGGCAATCCAACTTGACTTTTGGCATTGGGCTGGTGGTTTCTGATCTCCAGTTTGGCTCCTGCCTCTGACCTTCTGTTCCTGACACAATCTGATTATGGTTCCCAACTTGTGGTTCAGATTTGCAGTTTGTCTCCTGCTTCTGATCCAAGTATCCTGACCCAGCTGATTCTTGCTTCCTGTTTCATGACTCTGGCTCCAACTACTGGGTCTGGCCACCCACAACCTGGCCATGAAACTGATATACGTACTTTTTTGTCCTTGCCTAGGTTTCTGCACTATTGGTTTGCATACGAAGTTAACATCTACTCAGTCCGCTTAACAGTTTTATAAAATACTTACAGAACATCAAATCCCCAAAGTTGTTCAGCATATATGTTTATGATGATACTTTTGCAAGATCAAGTTGCTTTGTGAATTTAAGTATTTGTAGTATCCAGTTTTTTCCTTGAAAGGGGGCCGAAGTGTTGTGTGAAATGATAGTTCTCTTTGTACTAATACATATTTAAACAAATTTGAACTTACACATTTAAAGCTAAGATCTTATCAAAACTAATCAAACTTTATGGATGTTTTCAGGTATGTCTGCAGCCTTGTATACTATGGCCTAACATTCAATGCTGGTGAACTAGGAGGAAATCTGTATCTAAATGTGGCTCTTTATGGCCTTATAGAAGTTCCAGCATTTCCTCTCTGCATGTTTTTTATTGAGAAATCCTGGTAAGAATAGTAGCTTTCTGGTTTTATGTCTATATTGTAAGGCGCGCGCGTGCGTGTGTGTAAATAAAAATAGGGAAAACCGTATTTTAGCTTTTTATGATAAGGTACTGCTTTGTACTTCTGAAATTATTCCCTGAAGTTTTCCCTTGGAAGCTTCTCCCTTTCACCAACAATGATGGTCCAGTAAAAAATGTTACCTCACTGTCTTTGTCTTTCTCTTGGGATGCAGTGCCTCGGTAGTTAAGGTTGGAATTTGATTCACATTTTGTGCCTCTCCCTTTTTGGTGTTACCTAACTTTGTCAAATTGGATTGCATTTTTCAGTGTTTAGTGTCAGCCTAAGTTTGAACTTCTTTTTCTATTTTTGGAAAATTTGTGGTAAAATAATTGTCAGTATGTATAGATGACTCTATATATCTATATTAAAAATTTTACACACAAGAAATAACTAAACAAACAAGTAGCAAGAACTACGAACTTAGCTTTTTGTTAAATCAAGGATATAAAATTAAGCCAGTCTTAAAGAAAAATTGGTTTAGTATTTTTAAAATCATGATCACTGAGGCCATAATTTTTCATATTTCTCTTCAGGTATAAAAATGTTTTAGTGCTAAAAGCTGAGCAGTAGATCTAGAATTCCTAAATTGTAGGACTGCTGCCACACTGCCATTCAAGGAACTTTGAGTGAGGTCCTGGCCCCATTTACAACAGTGGTAAAACTCCACTGACTTCAGTGCAGCCAGGCATTTAAGTTGGTTGGGAAAACTCACTGAACTTGTAAGATCACCAAGTTAAAATGCCCAAAGACCTCGATTTAAAGTGCAGAATATGCATTCATGTGACACGTGTCCCTGTGCAGTTTGTTGAAAATATATTCCAGCGTATTTGACAACTTTTTAAAAAATACATTATTGTGCTGTATGTATTTATAAAGATTCAATAGCTGTTAGCTGGAAGAAGCCAGATAGCCTGAAATTTGGTATTAGTCGTAATTTACAGTACATCAAGAAATTCTTACATTTTGTTTCAAGAGGATGAAAAGGATCATTTTAATGCAAATACTGTACATTGGTTGTAAAGAATCTAGAAGTCTACTGTTATGTATATTTTACAGTGTTCACTGAGTAACAGGTACATTCACTATTCTAAAAATATATTTAACTTTTCTGCTCAGCTGTCAGTTCTTTAAATTATTAACTGATCACATTTATTTGTAATATTTTGTTAGTAAATATAAATTTTATATAATGTAATAATGTGCATATGGCTGTTAGCTGGTGCTTCTCAGTCTAGCCTACTTCACTTTTGTTACAAAGCAAGAAGGTGTGGAAATAGCCTTTGTGAAGTCATATCTATTCTTGTCAAGACTTACAAAAATGGCATTTTATATTTATTTTATACATTTTATGTTATATAACAACAAAAACTATGATAAAAGAATATTAAGGTTGCGTAGTCAAGCCCTTGGGGTTTAGAAATTCCAGAATTAAGGTTGCCTATCCAGCTTTAATTCAGTCCCCTTGTGTATGTGCTTTATTATACAATATCTTAATTACTTGATCACATATTATATTTCTCACAGGATCTCTGCCTCATTCTTTCACAGAATGGATTGTGCTCATGGTATGAATCAAGGCTGCATATTGAGTGAGGTTATTTGTAGTATTCCCTTCACTTATTTGTTGCAGAAGTTGACAATTTTGATGAACATGAATTCACTAAGACTTTTAAGAAGAAAATCAAACATTTTGCTAAAAACAGTTTTGAGAATATTAATGCATTGTACTTTTTGAAAAAAATAATTATAGAACTGAAACCACTGTCTGAAACATGGCAAAATATGATTCTAATTATTATTACTATAGCCCTTATAGACTATTTGGCTTTTCACAGACACATACAAAAAAGCAAGTTTTCTGTCTTGATGAATTTAAATTTTAACCTTATCTTACCATGTGCTCTTTTTTCTTTTAGGTCTGGACGACGTAAAACTACAGCTTCTTTTCTGATATTTGCAGGGTTTGCATGTATATTTAACATGTTTTTACCAGAAAATACTGGTGAGTGTGTACTGTTGTCTAAGTAAACTTGAGCTAGTCCATCTACAGATAATTGTTTTACAATTAAACTCAATCTGTTAGGAAATAGTAGTGGTCTACTAAAGGCTGTGTATGTTTTGGAGATATTTTGATTAATTGCAGTAGAAGCGGATGTGATGCAAACTATTGAATAACATTATGACAATAATCTTCACAATTATTATGGTCCTTTAAAAATATCCTACTAGATTATTGTAGAAACAGGAAATATCTAGTATTTTATTTTACTGAAATGTTACAAAATAGTAATGTTAGTATGGGACTGTAGGAGTGCATGACCATCCCTCCGTGTCATTCTGTAAGGGAGGCCACACCCTCTCACTGTCACATCTATACAGACAAGTTCAAAGTAGGGAATTAGTTATTAGTTGGTGCCCTAATTCTCAGACGGCAGGGCAGGGCAGATAAGCAGTCTGTGACCCCTGGCGCTCCATGAGGGATGAGCACCAAGCAAATAATCTAGGGTTCCATGCAAGGATGCGCACCAGTCTAGGGCTCCTGGCCTAGAGGAGGCAGGGGAGTCACTCCAGCTCTGGGGTGGCAGGAGATAGGAAGATCTGCCACTACTCTACTCTACCGGGTCCCAGCCTAGATTCTGCCAGCGAGTCAGTGGGGCTTCAGCTGAAACCTGCTGTCCAGTGCTCATCAGGAGCACAGCTAGACTGTAGTCAGCTATCCCTGGGCTCTTCTTACCTTTCCCTTGGGTGTACCTGCATACAGAGGTAGTCATCTCTCTCCCCTGGGTAAACCATTAGCGATAGTTCCAGTAGTTCCTTGGGCTAATTAATTAATTATTATTTCATCCATTGATGCATTAATTCATTATATATAATTCATTAATTAATCCTTCTGACTAGATGAACAGGAAAGTATGTTTTTATGGTTGAAATGGTCAGTGCACATATGTGTAGAAACAAAAATAAAAGAAATATATACATAGGGATAATATAGTGTTCATTGAATTCCAAAGAAAAATAAGTGGGGGAAAATAGAAATGTTTCTAGAAGAGATCGGTTCTTTCTGCTGCACATTGTGTAGCTTCAGATTTGTCTATTGATTTTTTAGAATCTTTAGAGAAGAGAGAATTACTTGTAAGTAATCCTTGTTCTCTGGAGATACCATTCCGAAGGGATTCTTATTCAGCAACCATAAAACTTACAGCATTTACGGGTCATTCCCTTTTAAGGTGTTTCATTTTTTGTGCCTAATTTTTTACTTTTGGGAATGGGGTTTATTTTGAGTCTTCATTAATTATTTTGAATTGGATGACCATCCTGAGAGTTCTACGTTCTGTGAAACCAAAGGAACTTATTGGAGCGTTTGAAGGGCTGCATTTATATTTAGCGTCCATCAGCCAGTAGGGGACCTGACTCCCTTTTTTGCCGTTACTGAAAGCCTGAAGGACAGAATTCTTTAAGAGCTGAGGAAGTTCTTCCAAGCTTATGGTAATGACTTAAGGCTTAGGAGTGGGCATCTTTTTGGAATGATATCTTCAGAGAAACAGAATTACAAGTAAGCATTTTTTTTTCCTTTTTAAATTTAAAACTTTTCATGGTGGAACAGCCTCATGAGATACACATTTCATTTGTATGAGTGCTTCAGGAGGATAAGTTCAAAAGGGGTAGCTGTGTCAGTCTAGTAGTTCAGCAAAACAAACAAGGAGTTTTGTGGCATTTTTATTTATCACATGAGCTTTCATGGGAGAAAGTGGGATATTGTTAGTCTTTTAAATTTATTAGTCTTTAAAAGTGCCACAAGACTCCTTGTTTGTTCAGAAGCATAAAATATACTATATTACCCTAATACACTTCAGTACAATACTAATAAAATGCAAAGGCATTCAATCTGAAATATGAAACCACACTGAGCACTTGCGTCAGCTTATTTTACAATGGTGAGGAAGTGAGGGAATAAACATTTACTGAAAGCATATAATATTGTCCACCGTAAAAACATATAACATTCCATCTATTCAGTGGAGTAGATAGCTACTGTGGAACTGCAGCCCCAAATAACAGCTTTCCAAAGACATTCATTTCTACCCATTTTTAAAAATAGACTGATTTAAGAAAAAGTTATATTTATGTTTGGTTCACAGGTAGAAATAACTAGTAGCCTTTGCTGAATGACTTTCATTTCAGTTCTTTTTTCAATCCAAACTTAATTTTTACTTTTTCTGATACTTTTAAAAACAGTATGATGATCTGTTCATCCAATTGTCAGAGCAGGAGTTTAAAAAAAAATAAAAATCATCTTTAAGGTAGTGCACCAGCATAAACTATTGATTCCTGAAGCATTGCTGAATTTCATAAAGTCTACTCCATTTGGAGTTTTGATATTGTGATGACTGATAAAAGTACTATATGTGTCAGCTTCCAAGATGGTGAGAGTAAAGTTGGTTCTTGGCCCAGAATGATTGAAGCCAGTTAAACAATTCGGCTCCCATCATCATATAGTCTGATTCAGTTCGCAGTGTGGAGGAAGGATTGTCCCCTCTCTAATTTGACCTTGTTGTTTATTAGAAGAAGGCAACTTTTTTTATTAGCCTGAATCTGCATTCCTTGAAATAGTTAACAAAAATATCTTCATTTTATTATAGTGCATTTAAAATTATAATTGGGTACTAAACACATACACTGGATGTCCTCATCGATCAGAATACTTGATTTCTAAATAGCTCAGCTGATATAGTAACCAACATAGATCCAAATCATTTTGTATGTGGAATAAGCCAGCTCTTGAGCCATTAAATATTTGTCTGTTGATCAATTAAATAGTTTATTTGTAATGTTCCCACCTGCAATTTGGTCTGGTGTGCTGCTCTGCCTCCCTGATCATCCAGTCCTGGATGACTTACCCCGCTTTACTAGGTGGACCCCCCACTCCTCGGTCAGTCCACATGAGCCTCCTGCATGTAATCAGTCCCAGGCAGTGGATGTGTGCTCACTGGCCACTTGGAGTGGGTCCTCCTGCAAGCACCCCTAACCCCCAGATGCTATACTGGGAATTTATGTCCTGCAGGGATTGGGAAACTTCCCATATAGATGACTGCAGGCTCATATACTCCGGTCTGTCAGTTTAACAAAGAAACTGATATGCCCTCAGCCCTCGCTCTAAATATTGTCCACACATTCATCCTCTCTCTAATGTGCACGTAGCTTTAGATAAAACAAACACTAGTTTATTGATTAAAACATGATTTTAAGTGAATATGTAGCAAATCAATGCACAATCAATTGGTCAGGAGTTCATCACTACCAAATAAAAATAACACACATTCTAAACTAGAGTTTACTATAGTAGTCCATTTCTATCTTACCCACATGACTGGCTGCTGGTGACTCTGCAGTTTGGCCCTTCTGGCCATGTGGATAGGTTCAGTCCTTTGGAGGTGTTCCAAGATGGAGATCCAAGCAGCAAAAAACTTCAAACAGTTCAGTGTCTCCTTTTCTCTCTTTTTCCTCTTCTCCATGGTCAGGTGACTTTTCCCTCTCAGGCTGAAGCCTGTACTTTGCATAACTTTGTGATGCATCCCTTTTATGTACCCGCTGGGAGATAGCTCTGTTTCTCTGTCCCCCACCCCGTAGCCATATGAAGTCTCTGGGAACATGTTTCACACTGTACATATGTAAAATGCTGTGGAAACATGTTACTATAACGATGCGGAGTATGTCTTGAACATTCAAAAGAGTCCGTGCATGGCATATTTGGCATTAAACCATGCAATTACATTGAAGAGGTGAATAAAAAGATACCCAGATCACATCACAGGAGTGTGATGGGGTGCAACCTGTCACATTTTTTTACATTGACACAATTAGAATTTCTTTATAATCCCCTAATCCCTTATTCTCAGTATTTTAGGACCAAGAAATTCATTAATTGAGACTCTAAATTGAGAGGTAGGGGAACAAAGCTATAATTTTATTTAGTTTCAGAAATAATTCTAAGAGGTAGGAGCAGCTTTCTCCATTTTCATCTCTCCTAGTGAACTCTGGTTAACAAAGGTAGCAAGTTCCAACCAGGAGAAGATTCTTTACTCAGATCCATATGGTAGTACACAATATGAATGTTCTTTTACCTTCTGCAGCTCTTCCATTGATGTCAGTGGTACAGCAGTGTTGAAGTTGAAAGTATTGTTTGTATCTCATAGGGAAAATTTTATCATGCAGTTTTTAAAAAGCAATTCATATTGAATTAATTGTGTCCTGGACTTTTTCTAGTGTTTAACTATGGGTCCTTGACAGAATTTTCATCTGTGTAATAAAGAGTTTGAGGGCTACACTTTCTTGCATGGCTATTTCTTCTAAAGTAAAATGTAAACATTTGTTTGGGTTCTTCAAGCTCAAAAGTACCGTTGAATAAAACTTTGTCTACAGAAGCAGAAAAGCAAAATATGAATTACATTTATGTGTATTATCACACTCCGTGTGTAACATTTGGAATTCCATTATCATAAAAGCACAATCATGTATTCCTTATTCCAGATGTTCCAGCAGCTCCTTAACTTTATTTATGAGCAGTATGTCATCCCTGACACACAAAAAATGGCAAAGATAAATTAATTGGTGATTATGCCATAAAAAAGAACTGGCAAAGATTTGAGCTTGGCAAGAAACTTTCTCCTTTTGCAACATCATTTTCAGTGCAGCACAAAATTACTCATTTTCAGAAATGTTTGAAGCACTTCCCTCTGGACGTAATTCTTCCCGACAGGCTTAAATTCACAGAGCCACTACTATGTGCTTTAAGTGAAGAAATAAAGGAAGAACTGTAAGGTTTCACATAGGGCTGTCAATTAATTACAATTATCTCAAGTGATTAATGCAAAACAAATTAACTAGATTTTAAAAAGATTTGATGAATCAGTTTTAATCGCATGGTTAAACAATAATAGAATAATAGAATACCAATTAAAATGTAAAATACAATTAAAATGCATTAAAATGTATTTTTAATATTAAAGTTAAATTAAATTAAAATGTATTATGTAAAATATATTAATGTATTATAAATACTTTTGTATGTTTTTCTACATTTTCAAATATATTGATTTCAGTTACAGCACAAATACAAAGTGTTCAATGCACACTTTTTATTACTTATCACAAATAGTAGCGCTGTAAAAAAGTAGTATTTTTCAGTTCACCTCATACAAATAATGTAGTGCAATCTCTTTATTATGAAACAAGTTGTACATAGAATATTTTCCCCACATAATTGCACTCAAAAACAGAACAGTGTAATCTTTAGATCCTAACAATCCGCTCAGTTTTACTTTTTGTTCAGCCAATTCCTAAGACAGGCAAGTTTGTTTAAATTTTATAGGAGACCATGCTATATGTTGAAAAACATTTAAAATTTTTTTATAATACATTTAAATTGGCATTCTATTATTCATGGATTCATAAACTTTAAGATCAGAAGGGACCAATATCATCTAGTCTAACCTCCTACATAATGCAGGCCACAGAACCTCCCACCCACTCCTGCAATAGACACAAAACCTGTGAGTGAGTCACTGAAGTCCCCAAATCATAGTTTAAAGACTTCCCGGTATACAGAAACCACCAGAAAATGACCCATGCCCCAAGCTACAGAGGAAGGCAAAAAACACAAAGAGCTCTGCCAATCTTCCGGGGGGGATCCCTTCCTGACCCCAAATATGGCAATCAGCTAATCCCCAGCATGTAGGGAAGACTCACCAACTAGACACTCCAAAAATAAAATAAAATAAAATAAAAAAAAAATCTCTGTACCAACTCAGAACCCTCCCTGTCTAACATTTCATCACAGGCCATTGGTGTATTTAGCACTAATAGTCAAATATCAGTCAGTTGCCAAATTAGGCTGCCCCATCATTCCATCATCTCCATAAATCTATCCAGCTCAGTTTTGAAACCAGCTAGAATTTTTTGTTCGCACTGCTACTCCAGAATGTCACTGATTTGATGGATAGAAATCTATATCTACATCTAAATCTAACCCTACATCTGATGTATTTATAGAGAGCAATCATATCTTCCCTCAGCCTTCTTTTGGTTAGGCTAAACAAGCCAAACTTTTTGAGTATCCTCATGAGACAGGTTTTCCATTCCACAGATCATCCAAATAGTGCTTTTCTGTACCTGTTCCACTTTGAATTCATCTTTCTTAAACACAGGAGATCAGAATTGTGCACAGAATTCCAGATGTCTCACCAGTATCTTGTGTAAAGTATTAACACCTCCCTGTTTCTACTGGAGATTCCTTGTCTGATGCTTCCTAGAACTTCATTAGCTTTTTTCACAGCCCCAGTTACAACTCATAGTCATCCTGTGATCAACTAATACTCTCAGGTCCTTCTCTTCCTCTGTCACTTCCAATTGATGCGTTCCAATCTCATAGCAAAAATTTCCTGTTATTAGTCCCTAACTGCATGAACTTGCACTTACCACTATTGCATTTTATCCTGTTTCTTAACTCCAGTTTACAAGCTCATCCAGATCTTGTATGATACCCCGTCCTTCTCTGTGTTGGGAATACCTCCCCACTTCGTGTCATCTACAAACTTTATTAGAACATTCCCACTTTTTGTGCCAATGTCAGTAATAAAAAGGTTAAATAAAATTGGTCCCAGGACTGGTCCCTGAGGAACTCCACTATTAACTTTCCTCCAGCGTGGCAGTTCATTTCTCTGTATGACCCGTTATAGTCTCCCTTTTAACTGGTTTCTTATCCACCTTTCAATTTGCATTTCAATCCCCATTTTTTCCAATTTAACTAATAATTCCCCACGGAGAACTACGGTATATCAACTGCTGTTCCAAAATCTAGGTAAAATAGATCCATTGCATTTCTTTTGTCTAAAAAATGTGTATAGTTTCAGAAAAAAAGTGTGATTAAAATTTCTGTTAAACACACATTTTAAAAAATCATTTGACGGGCCTAGTTTCATGTTGACACTTGATATAAAATTATTGAAAATTAGAATTGACTCACTGATGGCTACCAACATCCATACAGGAGAATGTGTGCCTACTTAATACTGTTGATTCTGCTTTTCGAGGGGGGAAAAAAAAAAGGTACAGTATCCTGTGCCAGAGTTGCTAATGAAGTCATCCAGGAATGCAGAGGGAAATAAGGCAAGAGAGTCTCTGTCTTTTGCCTCAGCAATAACATAACATGTCAGGATTAATAATAATCCTAAATGTAGTGAGGTGGTGTGGCCTCCCTCCAACCCAGAGTGGGAGGTGCTGCCTTCCCTAGCTGAGTGGACAGAGACAGACACCTTCACCTCTCTCGTGTGAGCGTAGGAGCAGGATGTGTAAAAAGCAGGGCCTCTGTCTCAGTTGGGGCCAAGGCAGTGAGGGAGGTGGATGCATCCTGTTTGTTTTGAGCTGCTGCTTCTGTTGCCGAGACCAGAAAGCTCATTGTCGGCCCAGAGATTTCTGCCTACTGGAGAACTGTTGGGATTTTGCTACTAGCCAAGTACCTCCTGGAGACTCAGGACACCCCACAGAGTCAGGTACCCTCAGGGAAGGGTAGAAGGTGGCCAGGGAGCAGCTGACTCCAGTCTGTCTGTAGTGCTGCAAGAGGCACAGTTAGCGTGTTTCAGCTGGAGACCCCCTGACCCAGTGGCAGAACACTTCATCACTGTTGGGGCCATGGGCTGGAATGCAGTGGAGTTGGCAGCGCCTGTGGCCCCTTGCCCTCTGCATCCTCTTCTCTGGGGTGACAGTTATCCCATAGCAGAGCTCTGATCTGCTGATGCTCCCTTTTTTACTGGAGCCACAGACTACTTGCTCACCTTGCCCTGCCTGTGGGCCGGGGATGATAGACTGCTTGCCTGTCCTGCCTTGCCCTGCCTGAAGGCTGGGGACCCAACGGGGGAGGAGCGACTGGCATCCCTCTATTCTAAACTTTTAAAGTATGACTGTTCATCAAATCATTTAAGCCTGTCTGAGAATGCAGTAATAGGATCATAGAACCATAGGGTTGGAAAGGACCTCATGAGGTCATCTAGTCCAATCCCCTGCTAAAAGCAGGATCACTCCCACTAAATCATCCCAGCCAGGGTATTGAATAGAAGTTATAAAATGCACTGTGGAATTAAAAAACTGCAGCAACCTCTGTCAGCCCCACAATTCATTGATTGAAAAAAGAAAATTGATGCCCCTGTTTTCTGGTGACACTCAGTGGAACTCTCAGGATGACTGGCTTTCTGCGGTTGCATCCTGCTACTAGCTGTATATAGAGATTTGCAATTTTTAATAACCTTTGTAATTTTATATCACAGAGGTTTCTGCAGAAAAACATTAAACTTGGAAAAGCAATTGAAGGAAGTTTCAGAGTTCTAGTGTATACTCTGATGACACTAATATTTCAGTTCATGTAGAAATCTGGCTTGATCCAGTTAATAAAAAGGAATTGGAGTTGTACAAGGACAAAACAAAAAACAATTGAGAAACAATCTTTCCATTTTTTAGCCAACATGACTTGATCCAAATAGGTTGAACCCAGAACTGGAGAAAGAATCTGAAATAAAATTCTTGGAATAGAACTCTGATTATTTCCCCCCTCTTTTCTAGCAAGTAAAATTGAAGATCCAGATTTCTACCCCAAAATTCTGTTTGCAAAGGAGGTTGTGTCACAATTAGTTTAATCAAAATGGTGTAAGTAAAATCATATCAACAGAATAGTTAAACTTAATTCTTTCAGATTTTACAAGATCTGCACTCCTCTCCAATCAATGTAGCATCAATTGTGTGTGTTTAGTGAAAAGCAAATAAGTTGACAGAAGTGTGTCATTATCTAAGGAAAAATACAAGGGAATAGTAGGCCTACCTTCTTTCCTAGAGTATTTATTATGGTCTTGTTTTTCCTTATAGAATTTCAAGCTTTTCATTTCACACAATGTGCCTTTCGATATGTGAGGAATGAATAGATTTATGAATTGAATCACATAGTACATGATTTGTATTTCATAATACGTTTGTGGTGTTAGTCCATTAAAATCCCACGTTTTTGTGGGTGTCTCTTTAAAACTAACAATTTTGTCATTATAATTGCTGGAATAAACTGCTGTGATAACCATGGCTTTCCAAAAACACCAGGAGAGAATTCTTGGTCAGAAATATGTATCTTAGTCAAATGACAGCATGTGTGTTTTCTCCAGCAGCATGTGTTTTAGTTGTCAGAAAAACCTGTCAATGTGATGAAGTCCTGTATATATGGTGCAATGGCATCATAAATTAGAGTATATCAGCTAGGGCATCAGTTTATGACTCTACAGGACATGCACAAGCTCAGACAATAAATCCAGAAAAAAATAGTACTGTAAGAAACCCATTTACAAGTAATTCAAAATATAGGTATATATTTTAAATAAAAGACCTACACAGGGAATTCTTTTTTTATGCAGAAAAGAGGTCTTTAATTCTTTCTTATCCTAGTTCATGAGGATGTCTGGTAAGTGACAAGATGGATTGTTCTTCCAGTTCAAAAGCTGTCTTTAATAGCAAAGAGTAAATGCTATACTTGTGTGTAAATCTCTTGAAAAAGACCACCTTTTCAACTTAGTACATTAGTTTTCTGTTATCTTTTATTTCTTAATGCTCATATTTACTTATTTTCTCTCTTCCAAAGGTTTATTCTTCAGTCCAACTCTGTTGGCCTTGTCTGGAAAGTTGACTGTCAGTGCTGCCTTCAATATAGTATATATTTATACTTCTGAACTCTACCCAACAGTAGTGAGGTAATTGAACATTCAAATATTTATTCACATGCAGAATCACTTTTGGCATATGAAATGTAACTTCTGATTAATGATTTGTTTAACTTTGTATTACTACATTAATTGTTAATCTTGGGCCAAATGAAAACAGTTAGATTCACAGACCTTAAGGCCAGAAGGGACCATCATAATCAATTAGTCTAACCCCCTGCACATTCAAAACCACAGAACCTCTCCTACCCATTCTTTTAGTAGATCAGTAACCTCTAAGTTAGTGAAGTCCTCAAATCACGATTTAAAGACTTCAAGTTACCAAGAACCACCATTTACACTAGTTTAAATGGGCAAGTGATCCTCTGCCCCATGCTGCAGACAAAGAAAGGTGAAAACCCTCCAGGGTCTCTGCCAATCTGACCAGGGGGAAAATTTCTTCCCAGCCCCAAATATGGTGATCAGTTAGACCATGTGGGCAAGACTCAGCAGCCAGACATCTGGAAAAGAATTCTCTGTAGTAACTCAATGTTGTCCCATCACTGGCTGTTTGGAGATATTTGCAACAAGCGTTTGCAGATTGGCAACACTCTAGTTAGTATCACCATGCCTTACCCTCCATAAACTTCTTTTTTTGCCACCACTTCTGCCCTTGGAAGGCTGTTCCAGAACTTCCCTCAACTGATGGTTAGAAACTTGGATTTACTTTCAAGCCTGAACTTACTGTTGAATAATTTATATCCATTTGTTCTTCTATCAGCTGAACTTAGATAAGTATTCTTCCTCCCATTTATTCTTCTGAGCAATCATATCTCCTTTCAGCCTTCTTTTGGTAAGGCCAAAGAACCTGAAATAGTCGATAAAACAAGTATATAAATGTAAACAATTTTCACACACAAGGAACTACTAATTGTTGGGTTATTTTAATTTCTGTTTGGTAATTTTTTAGTAAAATAACAAAAGTTCACACTTATCAAGGCAACTGATATTAAAACTTATGACTTGAATATACTTTTAAAGTCATATAGGTGCTATACCATTTTATGGGTTGAGGACTTCATTCTCCATAGTTGTTGAACCGGTAACTATCACAAAAACTACATCCACTTTAAAAATGTGAATAATAAAAATATTTCCTTAATTAATTGTAACCCTGGGTGTATTTTTCCTATTTCCATCACTAATTTTACTAGTAATATTCTTGTGTAAAAAAACAAATTTCTACTTCCTGGCTTTTTCCTGGTCTTGCTCTTATACAAAATACCGTAATTAATGTGTTGGAAGAATATTTTAACTTAATTGTTCAGTATGGCATATGCAGTAAAAAGCTGAGTTATAATGCTGCTCTATAATTAGTCCCCTATTTAGTAATTATGTGATGTCTTTTGAAAAATAATTACTTGTTTATATGTTCATGTTATTTAATTAAATATTTCTAACAATTTGTATAGCACCTTAGCACCAATACATTGTTGTACAAAAGTATAATATACAAATAACATAAGTTGACAAAAATTACCACAGATATTATGAAGTGTAAGTTAATAGTGAAGTTACAGAAGTGAGGTGTACCTTACTCTTAGTGTTTTGCGCCCTCTTGCATATCCTCCCCAACTACCTGAAATAGTGTCATTTATTTGGGAGTAGTGCCCAAAAAATGCTGCTCAGAGTTTGCTCAGGTAGCTTACAGTTAAAAATGACCAAAGTAGAGAGAGAAGAAGTGAGGGGAAACCACATACAAGCAAAGTCATCAGAAATATGATTGGCACACTGCTTGTTAGTTCCTTTTCTCTTTCTTTTTATTCATTTTCCTTTATTAGAGAACAGGAAGAAATAGCACTACGAGGTGAGTAAATAATAAAGGGGTAGGGACTCAGTGTGAAATGGGGAAGGAAGGACCAACAGGAAGTAGGCAAAGAGAGTGAGGCTGTTAATAGAAGGAATGTGGGGGAGCGGGGTCAGAAGGTGTTGGATCAAAGAACTAGACAATGTCCAGAGTTCAAATTGAAAAAAAAATCAGTTTAACTTAACTAGGAAGATCTGGAAAGTGTGGATAGTTAAAACCCCTCTGGCTGGTCCTCTCTCTGCCTGCTCACCTGCTCTGCTGTGGTTGCCCTTTCAGGCTATATTGCTGCGGAATTCCCTGCAGCTCATTGGAGCTGGCTGCCCACCCAAGAGATGTTCTGTTTTGAAATACACAAATCTAGAGCTCTAGGAGGCACTGAAGGGTAGCAAATTCCAAAGGCTGAGGCCCTTCATTAAGGAAGACACACTGGAGAGAGTTACTAGCTAGGATAGAAGAGCATCCCAGCTGTTAGGAATTGCGTTAACATTGATTTAAGGGTGGTTCTACCAGAATCAGAAAGAATGGTCACCCACATCCTGAATTGCAGTCGGCACTGTGAATGTTATTTTCAGCTTATAAAATATCACAACTGAAGGTGATCTGCACACTCCGACTTTTCAGGATTTTGCAGTTTCTATCACAAATCAAGGGAGGAAACATGAAACAAATCCCTGTGTTTGAAAACCTGGGCCACATTTTAGATTTATAACTAGCTCACCTGAAAACTAGTTGAATTTGGGTTCTGTTACGAAAATTTTGTGTATTTTTAATGTTTTCGTCCCTTTACCGTATTTACCATTGTCCCTGAGTCCAAATTGTGTGAATTAAGCCTGGATTGATGAATTTTAATTTCTTGGCTTGTTTTTCACAATTGGTCATATAGTTTAAACGTTTTTTTTTCTTCATAAATCATATTGCTGGTATTGCAAGATAGGTGACAGATCATATCCACTAAGTATCATACCAGTATTCCACTGTAATTGAAATGAATAATTTGTGTTTAGTGGAGAAAAAAGTTAATCAGGTACATCACTGCCCCCATGAGAATCTTCACACTTATTTCTGGAATAAAAATAACCAAATGCCATATTTGGAGGAGTGGAATGTGGAGCATGGGGTGAGGGAAAAGTAACATGTTTCTAAGCTATTGTCATTCTTGAAATTTGGTTACTCATCTCCTGTTTAATAAAATAGTATATTATTGCATCACTGCTTCCATACTAGAAAATATTCTCACTTACAGTTTAGTGATTACATCTGTTTATATATTCTTGATATTTTAAATGGTTTCAAATATTTTCATGATTTTATAGAAGAAAAATGTCACACTTGCAGTTTGATTTTTGTGCCAGATGTTTAATTTGAAAACAAAACTTTAGCACCACCTCGTGGTATTATGAAACTTTGCAAACATTTTCCACATTCCTTTCCCCATTTTATATTGAAGCTTAATTATGCTGTATGTTAAATTGTTTTTGTTCAAAAAACAAAAATTTAAACACATAAAGAGGAAACCAGAGATGTCATAGTGTAATCCATTTCTTCAGTTGATTACTATTAACATACATGTAGGTTTTAATTTCAGCTAACATCTATTTAATACCATAGATGCATTCAGAAATACCTAAATAATTAGGAGGCATATCTGTGCAGTAACATAATATCCAGAAAATATAGAAAGAAAACAAAAGTGCAGCCCAGAAACTAATCCTATAAGATCCAGAAGGGTAGCTGTGTTAGTCTGTATACAGCAAAAAACAAGAGTCCTGTAGCACCTTAAAGACTAACAAATTTCTTCGGGCATAAGCTTTCGTGGGCTCCAACCCATTTCGTCAGATGCATGAAATGGAAACAACAGTAGAGAGGTGTATATACACATGCCAGGAGGAGTAGCATAATAATGGCAAGTGCTGACAAAGTCAATTCAGTGGGACAGGAGTACCTCATTCACACCAGTTGACTAGACGGTGAGAATGTGTGAAGACCAGCAATTCCATTCCAAGTCCCTGTTCAGATCCAGTCTGATTGTGTCAAGTTTGCAAATGAGCTCCAGCTCTGCAGTTTCACACTGGAGTCTGCTTTTGAAGTGTTTTTGCAGGAGTATGGCACCTTTCAAGTCTGCTACTGTATGTCCAGGAAGATTGAAGTGTTCGCCTACTGGTTTATGGATGTTACCATTTTTTATGTCCGATTTGTGTCCATTTATTCTCTTGCGTAAGGAGAGTCTGGTTTGGCTGATGTACATGGCAGAGGGGTGCCGCTGGCACATGATGGTATATACGACATTAGTAGATGTGCAGGTGAATGAGTGCCTGGTAGCGTAGCTGATGTGGTTGGGACCTGTGATGGTATGACTAGAGTCGATGTGCGGACAGAGTTGGCAATGGGGTTTGTTGCAGGGATAGGTACCCAGGTTAGTGTTCTTGTGATATGATGTCTGGTTGCTGTTCAGTATTTGCTTCAGGTTGGGGGGCTGTCAATAAGCAAGAAGAGGCCTGTCTCCCAAGGCTTGGGTGAGTCTTGGATCATCTTCCAGAATAGGCTGTAGATCTTTGATGATGTGTTGGAGGGATTTCAGCTGGGGGCTGTAGGTGGTGGCCAGTGGTGTTCTGTTGTTTTCTTTCCCGGGCTGTCCTGTAGATAGTGACTTCTGGGTACCGTCTGGCTCGGTCGATCTGTTTTCTCACTTCCCCAGGTGGGTGCTGTAGCTTTAGGAATGTTTGGTAAAAGTCCTGTAGGTATTTGTCTCTGACTGAGGGATCGGAGCAAATCCAGTTGTATTGCAAGGCTTGGCTGTAGACAATGGATCGTGTAATATGTCCACGGTGGAAGCTGGAGGCATGTAGGAATGTACTGCGGTCAGTTGGTTTTCGGTACAGAGTGGTGTTAAAAAGTCCATCCCTTATTCGTACTGTGGTGTCCAAGAAGTGGATTTCTTGTGTGGACACACAAGTCAGCACTTGCCATTATTATGCTGCTCCTCCTGGCAAGTGTATATACATCTCTCTACTGTTGTTTCCATTTCATGCATCTGACGAAGTGGGTTGGAGCCCACGAAAGCTTATGCCCAGTGAAATGTGTTAATCCTATAAGAGAAATTTTCCACACTGCAATAAGCAATGGCAAAATAACTCAATCCAGGAATATAGTTTACTAGCCCCAGCACAAAGCTATTGTACTCTGTAAGAACACTTGCTCTTCAAATGATTGTCCATATTGATTCTACTGTTGGGTGCGCAGAGATGATTCTTTTGGCCAGCAGCGTCTGTTGCAGCCACACTTGAACACTAGTTTTTTCTTTGCCTCCAGCCCCCCAAAATCATGAAGTGGGGAGGCAGGCCCAGTCATTGCTTAGTTCAGGGGTTCCCAACCTGTTGCTCATGGGCCAAAAGTGGCCCGTGGGGCTTTCTAAAATGGTCCATGCTCCCCTGGGAGCCAGGCTGTGGCGTACTCCTGCCTCCTGGTCCTGGTGTGGAGCTGGGAGCTGGTCTGTGGCTCCACTCCTCCCTCCCAGTTCTGGCATGGAGCTAGGCTGTGGCCACAATCCTCCTGCCCGGTCTCAGTGTGGAGCTGGGAGCCAGGCTGCAGACACACTACCCCTGCCCAGTCCCGGCACGGAGCTTGGAGCCGGGCTGTCGCTGCACTCCCCCTGCCTGGTCCAAGCATGGAGCTGGGAACGGGGCTGAGGCTGTACTTGTCCTGCTCGGACCTGACGTGGAGATGGGAGCCAGGCTGTGGGTGGATACCAGCTTCCTGCCCGGTCTCGGCGTGCTGCCATGAAGCCTGGAAGCCTCCCCTAGTCCAGCGCACCGCCCTCCCAGATGCCAGCCCTCCCAGCCTCACACAGACATCCACCTCCTGCCCAGTGCCCG